>OZ034808.1:45857394-47092394 GCA_964028335.1 Altica lythri | reverse complement strand
ATACGCGATTTTACAATTAATAAATTAGACACCTACCAACTAACAGATGAAAATGAACTTAAAAATGTATTATACGTTAATGATCAAAATACAAATTTTAAATTAATACACAATAACATTTGTAGTATTAGACATAATTTTGATGAGCACATGCTATTTCTCCAAAAAACTGATGTATCTTTTGACTGTATAGTTTTTACCGAGACAAGATACGTCCCTGATATCACGCTTTTTAATATCCCAGGGTATATAACGTTGTATAACTTTGGAGACCTAAACCAAAATGATGGAGTTGTCCTATTTGTTAAGGCAAATATATATCATTCCCATAAAACTATTAGATTTAATGATAGTTTTCTGGTAGAAGTCACTATAAATTTTCATGGCAATTTATTTATCCTTAATGCACTGTACAGATCACCCTCTACAAATGTTGAACATTTTTTGAACCAATTGCTTACAATAAAAATTCCGCAAAATTCAATTTATTCGTTGGTGATATTAATATAGATATCCTAACGAACACAGAACACTCTGAAAAATATCTTAATATCTTCAGTGAATTCGGTTATCTCTCTGCAATAAATACCCCAACCAGAGTTAAAAACAATTCCCAAACATGTATTGATCATGTTTTCATAAAAACCGAAAACGATAATTTCGAATCAATTCTTCCGATCACTGTAGAGACGGACATCACCGATCACTATACAACAGCCTTACAAATTGTCTTGAATGATCAAAAAGTTCCATACAAAAATATAGATACTAAATATAAAATAATATTAGATGAAAATAAATTCAAAAATAAAATTCAAAATGTATGCTGGAACTTCCTTCTGAGTAGCAATAATGTAGAATTTATAGCAGATGAATTAATAAACACCTTAAAAAAATGTGCAACTGAATCAACAGTACATAAAAAAATAAAATTTAAAAACAAGCAAAGATCACTTTGGATATCTAACTCACTAATAAACTCTGTAAATAAAAAAAATCTAATGTATCGTGAATTAAAAAAGAATCCAAATAATACTTTATTAAAAGAAAATTATAAGAATTATAAAAAAAGATTAAATAAGTTAATTAAAAAAACTAAACTGGAACATTACCGTAATAATATAGAAAAAAATAATAATAATTCAAAACAAATGTGGAATACTATAAATCACTATTTAACAAAAACACAATCAACGCCAATCAAAATTATAAAAAATCCAAAAGATGAAATTATCGATGACCTCTCCAAAATACCAGATGTGCTTAATGAACATTTTGTAACAGTTGGTGAACAACTTGCTAAAAAAATAAATAGAGATAGGGAATACGTTAAAAAGACAAAGATCTGCAATGATACAATTTTTTTCCATCCTACCGATGAATCAGAAGTGGAACTTATGATAATAGAACTGAAAAACAATAAGGCACCCGAAATAGATTGTATAAAAGCAGAAACATTAAAATTAGTCAAAGAATATATATCCAAACCAATTAGTCATTTAATTAATCAATCACTGCTGCAAGGAATATTTCCGAGTCATTTCAAAATTGCTCTAGTTACTCCCATTCACAAACAAGGTGAGAAAATGAACCCAGTTAATTATAGACCAATCTCTATCATTAATTCATTAACAAAAATATTTGAAAAAATTATTCAAAAGCGTCTATGCAAATTCCTTAACAAACATCAGCTCTTATCTCCGTCACAGTATGGATTCCGCCCAAATATGTCAACACACGATGCCATTAAAGAACTAACGAGAAACATCTACAAAAATCTTGACAAATCAATACCGTCTATCGCAATATTTATAGACTTAGCTAAGGCTTTCGACACTGTTGACCATTCTATACTAGTGAAAACTTTAGAAAATATAGGTATAAGAGGTATTCCGCTCGAATTATTTAAAAGTTACTTGAAAAATCGCAAACAAATTGTTAAAATCTGTGAAAACTACATCGAAGAAAAAATAATATCCTGTGGAGTGCCACAGGGAACAGTGTTGGGACCTATTCTATTTAATATATATTTAAATAATCTCTTCTTATTAGACACATATTGCCAGATCATAAGTTTTGCTGATGATACTGTGATGTATCTTGCTGATAATAATTGGTATTCACTTAAACAAAAGCTAGAAAATGATCTTAAAAAGGTAAAGGAGTGGTTTGACAACAGGCTTTTATCAATAAATTTTAATAAAACAGTATACTTACCTTTTAGTTCCTACAGTAATTCTCTTCCTGAATTCACGCTACATATTGGTAATTCAATATCCATTTCACCTAAGAGAACTACAAAGTATTTAGGTATTGTAATTGACAGCAATTTGAGATGGGATCAACATATTATATACCTTTTAAAAAATCTGCGATGCCTACTTTTTAAATTTAAGCAAATTTGTAAAATACTTAATTATAAGCAGAAAATTATGGTATATAAGAATTTAGTAGAATCCCATATCAATTACGAAATAATTGGTTGGGGTGGAGTATCAAGAACATACCTAAAATCCTTAGAAATACTCCAGAAAAGATTCCTTAGAGTAATACTTAATAAAAGATACGATTGTCCAAGTAATACTTTTTATTCAGAAAGTGGTATATTCGATCCAAGACGACTTTTTTTTATAAATATTTGTATTACACAACATCAAAACATAAGCAATTTAGTAATACCATCGCACAGTTATTCTACCCGATACAAAGACTATTTTCAAACTCCCTTTATGAAAAAACAAATAGGACAACGGCATTTCGAATTTCTTGGTCCAAGAGTGTACAATTTGTTGCCTCTTGATATTAGACGAGTGACACGATTACCTCTTTTCAAACAAAATGTCAAAGAATTTGTTAATACATTGGATCGGGAAGAAATACGTAAATGTATACAAAATTAAATATATGTATTTGTATATAAGTATATGTGTGATTCCATTCCATTTTTATAAATTTGTTTAGGTACATATATGTAAAAACTTTCTAATTTAACTTCTATTTTATTAACATGTAGTCACTTATAACTTAACAAAATGAATAAATTAAAAATATATATATATATATATATATATTGAAATGGATCCTCCTTCCGGAACACCTTCTTTCAATAAAATTATCGGTCGTGGATTCAAGAATTTTTAAATTGATTGTCCTAAAATAACTTTTAAAAAATATAAATAAAAAAATAAATTATCTTCTTTTAAATCTTTCTACTTCCGTTTTTCCACTCTTTCTCTATATCTTCCTCTTCCAACTACTTTCCAACTCCTTCTTGCTGCTGCCTTTCCATCTATTTAATACCTTTCTGCTGCTCAACTCTTTCTCTATACTTTCCTCTTCCTACAATTTTCCAACTCCTTCTTGCTACCGCCTTTCTACTTATCTATCACATTTCTGCTCTCTTAAAATTTCCAACTCTCTGCTTTTCTATATCTTTCAAGTTTTGGTTTCTTTGTATTTTATTATTCTTTTAATTATTTATTACTATTATGTTTTTATTTTAATTTAAATTCAAATGCTTTCATTTACAATCGTTTTATTTTATGACATTTTTCAAATTAACTCAATGACAATCTAATCAATAATCATCTCCTAACAACCTAACTTCCATATTTAAACAAAAACAATCCAAACACAAAAATACTTAATCAAGACAACCGATTTAAAAATCATGAACACGTTTCAACATTTCACTGAAAGAACCTGTCCCAAGAAGAAAAATCCATATCAATTTCCCCCAAATTTGATTTGACTTGGTGAATTACTTCACCTTGCCAAATCAAATTTCCTTTCAGTAGGAAATTTTTCCCCACCATCAGTTGTCAAGCTTTTAATTTAGAATATTTCAATTTTACTATAAAATACACTACCCATAGCATATCAATTCCCATCACTATATCGAATTTTAACTTCTTCTTTTATTTCTATTTTTTTTTTTATTCCCCCTTCTTAACTTTTATCAAAATATAATTTTTTTAAAGTTTTAGATTTGTTCCCCCGCTTTTGGAATTTCCCTATACATATAAATTTTATAGACCTCCTCTTTCCTAATATTTTCCTACATATAATTTTTATAAATTTTGTAACTTTAACCCTTTCCTGATATTTCCCTATATATAACTTCTTTCTAAATTTAAATACCTTCCCCCTTTCCTGATATTTCCCACGATACAAACTTTTAATAAATTTAAATTTTTTCCCCTTTCCTGATATTTCCCACGATACAAACTTTTTATGAATTTAAATTGCTTTCCCCTTTCTTGATATTTCCCTCGATACAAACTTTTTATAAATTTAAATTGTTTTCCCCTTTCTTGATATTTCCCTGTATATAACTTTTTCCTAAATTTAGATTGAACAAAATTCCCCCAGAAATAACTCAAAAATATCTTCGTAAATTTTTCCAGCGCAAATATTTCATCTTTACTGGCAAAACATATCAATGCCTGCCCATTTAACATCTCACGCAGGTATTTTCTTATTTCTTCATGATCTTCACCCCATTTAAACTTATTTTTCACTATTCTTATGAAAATTTTTAGATAAATCTTATTAATATTTCCATTAATTTTATGTTCACTTTTACTTATTTTCATATTATTTTGATTTTTATTTATTTTTCTTCTTTCCATTTCTTCCAATAACATTTCACATTCTTTTTCTTGTACTACATTTATTTCTTCTACTTTTTCTTCCATCTCATATATCTTCTTTATTGTATTTTGCATTTCTTCTATTACATTTTTCTTTTCCACATTCTCTTGTTTTATAGTTATCTCTAACTCATTTAATTTTTTATTTGTATTAGCATTAATTTCTTTTATTTCATCTTTGCATTCCTTTTTAATGATTGTTTTAATTTTTACTTCTTGTAATTCCTCTAATTCTGTTTTTCTCATTATCATTTCGGTTATTATTTCTATTTTTGTTTCTTCTAATGTTTCTCTATACATTTCCATTTGCTTCTTTATCTCATTTTTGACTGTTTCTATATCTTTGTTCATGTCTTGTTTTATTTCTTTTTTCATAGCATCCATATTCTTGTTTATATCTTTCATTTCTTTTTTC
Source organism: Altica lythri (assembly GCA_964028335.1). NCBI lineage: Eukaryota > Metazoa > Arthropoda > Insecta > Coleoptera > Chrysomelidae > Altica > Altica lythri. The sequence continues at coordinate 47,087,327 of OZ034808.1, read as the reverse complement.
ATAAAATCCATATTAGTGTTCATGTCTTGTTTTATTTCTTTATTTTCTTTTTTTATAGAATCCATATTATTGTTTATTTCTTCTTTAATATCTTGTTTTATTTCTTTTTTCATAGAATCCATATTCTTGTTTATATTTTTCAACATTTCCATCATTTGTTCCCATGATGAATCCCTTCTATCCCCTATCTTACTATCCTGATTACCCTGATTATCCTGACTATCCTGAATACCCTGCCTATCCTGATTACCCTGACTACCCTGAATACCCTGCCTATCCTGATTACCCTGATTACCCTGAATACCCTGACTATCCTGACTCTCCTGATTATCAATATTATCCCCTTGTTCTGACATTCTATCTGTAATTTCCTTTCCCCCTCTTAATTTCATATAATATACCTATAATTTATTTAATCTTTTACTCCAGAATCACACACTTTGTTTGTAATAAAGCAAGCTTGACACCTAATAGTTAAGAAAAATCTCTTACCCTCAGTGCCAAAGCAGCCCCACGTTGGGCGCCAATTGAAATGGTTCCTCCTTCCGGAACACCCTCTTTCAATAAAATTATCGGTCGTGGATTCAAGAATTCTTAAATTGATTGTCCTAAAATAACTTTTAAAAAATATAAATAAAAAAATAAATTATCTTCTTTTAAATCTTTCTACTTCCGTTTTTCCACTCTTTCTCTATATCTTCCTCTTCCAACTACTTTCCAACTCCTTCTTGCTGCTGCCTTTCCATCTATTTAATACCTTTCTGCTGCTCAACTCAATGACAATCTAATCAATAATCATCTCCTAACAACCTAACTTCCATATCTAAACAAAAACAATCCAAACACAAAAATACTTAATCAAGACAACCGATTTAAAAATCATGAACACGTTTCAACATTTCACTGAAAGAACCTGTCCCAAGAAGAAAAATCCATATCAATATATATATATATATATATATATATATATATATGTGTGCATGTGTGTGTATATATATGTATGTGTGTATGTGTATGTATATATGGGTATATGTGTGTATAAGTGTGTATGCATATATATTGTAATAAAAAGATTTTACTCTAAAATTACTGTATTATATTATTTTTTTCTTTTTTTCCCTGTACTATTTAGATATAAAAATGTCATTTTAATATTAACTAAGTATATTACTAGGTATTGTTATTTATATATTGTTCCCACACACAGGCAACTCCGTTGCCTCGTGGTTGTCTGTTTATTTGTTTGTCAATGTAGTTATTCATATTTATTTATTCCATTGTACTATAGCAAATAAACATTATTATTATATTATTATTATTATTATTATTATTATTATTATTATTGTCACGCCTGGGGGGTTTAGGGAATGTGCCATAATGTTTTGGGATGAGGGGTAGCTTACTAAAGGCACTTCCCACCCAGGTCGTGGTTATCTACCCCCTGGTTAGGTATCCTGCTGAAGGCAGAAAACTAACCAAGGGGAAGATGAGATAAACAACAGGAAACAAACAACAAATATATTAACAACGAAACAAACAATAACAATAAATAATTAACATATGAATAACGAATAACTAAATACAAATCTTAACTAATCTTACCAAATAATCTACATGGTGGCATGTCACATTTACTCACGAAAATAAGTCAAGAGTCACAACGGCCAGACCTAAGGGTCTGTTTTAGGGACACCCCAAAGGGTGACCCTTACAGACAATCTTAGACTCCGAACTCCCCGTGTCCGACCTCAACAACTTGCTTTTATAGCCAATTCATATTCTACGTGAGAATAAAAATTAAACTATTTAAACACGTGTTGAGATCTAACGCAATGACTTTGACCTGGTAAAATGTAATACAAAACAATACAGTAAAATATAAACTAATAAATTAATATCTAGGGCAAAACTGCCCTCTTATCGTATGTGACATGCCCCCCTTCCCTTAAAGCCAGACCCTGGCTTTGCTCGGCTCTGGCTTACAGGGGTGTATGTATAGGACTGAGTTTTACAAAATTAATAATCCGCCACACTTTTATCAGAATCTGCTCTTCTCGGAGAATGTCCTGTCTTGCCCTCGTCTAGAAACCGCCAGGTCCACCGGTGGCTAGACGGATCCTTTTTTGGTATGTTGGTCTGTCTGCAACTACTTTAGAAACCAACCATTGTCTATAGCTGCATCTTTCGAGGTCCATGGCCAACATCAGACAGTACTCCATCACACCATTCACCTTAATACTTTTTTACAACTACACATTTACAGTCTTCCCATCTTTGGCTACCATCCATTGGGAAGATCTGCTATTGGAATAGGAGTATTGAAGCTGACCATTTCCATTCCTCGACGGATACCTTTCTTACTCGTTGAGACAAGACCCATACCAAACTCAGGATTAAGGACCTTTCCCTCTAGAATTCCGGTACCGAGCAAGCATCTCCTGGATTGCGTCTTCTTTGAGTAGATGTGGTGATAAATTTATACATTTAAACATAAAAACAATAACTCGGTCCTAAAACATACAAAAACAAATACCATTAACATTTGTCTAGAAAGAGCATTAGGGAATTACTATTTTTACATTAACTTCTTTGACCTCATACCGATAAGGGTATTTGACTTCGTTCATCAACACCTTACTAACTTAGTTTCCCTTTTTGTTTTTAACACCAACTTATCTGCTGTCTCTTAGCAGACATCATTATACCTAAAAAAACACTTATCAAAATCATTAGCAGGAACCATCATCTGCTCTTCTTGGTGATATTGTCACCTATAACCTGTGCTTCATCTGCACCTAAAAACAATTCCGCTAACCTTTAGCAGAAACAATCATCATAAACATTACATATATTTGTGCATTTTGTACACTAACTCGCCTGCTGTCCCTCAGCAGACATTATTACACTTAAAAAACTCTTATTAAAATCATAAACAGGAACCATCATCTGCTCTTCTTGGTGATAATATCACCTATAATCGGTGTTTCATCTGCACCTAAAAAAAAAAATCCGCCATTCTTCAGCAGAGACCATAATCATAAACACCACATATTATATCTGTGCCTTTTGCACACTAACTTGCCTGCTGTACCTCAGCAGACATACTTATATAAAACACCATAAGCAGGAACTCTCAACTGCTTTAACCTGTTGCCCTTGCAACTTTAAACGTTTAGGGGAATACTTGCCCCCCAAATATAAACATCCATATAAACATCGCTTTCCTGCTGTATCTCAGCAGAACATCATAAATCTGAAAAAGGAAACTACACATGAAACATAGAAGTCAAATACTACCTTTCAAAACGATCCATTCACTTCTTTTAACGTGACAGTTTGACTAACCTACACTCCTTTTCACACTGGCCTTGCAATACCTTTGGCTCATTCATTCTCACACAATCAGTCTTATCTTTCAACTTCATTTAACTTTTCTCTCAAAAATTATCCTTAGTAGTCATCTGTCCTAGAAACTTAAACAAAAATGCAAAACTTAACTACATCAATAATATATTTTTCCCCTCCGCTTCTTCCTAGATCTTCATCTCTATAATTACCCACAATTAAAAATATTCATTAACATATTAAATAATTCCTTTTAAAAGTAATAAAATTTAAATTTAAAATACCACCTAAATGTACTAAAGATTAACAAAAATCATCTTGTCAATTACTAATTTACTAAGGACAAATAAAATTCGACTGTAATAGATTCAGTATAAATATAAAAAATAAAAAATATATATAATATTAAAGTATTTCTACCATCTCTGTAAAAATGGTTTTTTGGAGTCTCGAAGTTTCTGGTCCGATGTACTCTTACTTACTTTTGACATGCCACCTTTATTACGTATAAAGTTAAAAATAATGACTATACCGAATATTTGGTATCTGTTTCCCAATTTACAACATATTATTAAAAAAAATTCCAGAAAAGCAATGAAGAATAGACTACCTAATTAAATTAATGATAATTGAAATATGTTACCATGAAAATAAATAATAAGAAGTTTATAAACAAAGGTTCAATGTCAATAATCTGAACTAATTACAGCTGTGTGTGCAGTTTTGCTATTTCGGAATTCAAGCTGACAAAGGATTAAATAACATAAAACATTTACTCGACCTTGACCATATCTGTAAACTATATACACATACCACAACAAATATTTAAAAAATGTTCACTAAAATCAGAAAAAACCCTATTCTCAATTGGTACCTATAGATAGATTATTACATAGATATGAATGGGGTATATTGATGAATATTTATTATTGCACTAAAGAAACTGCAAAAAAATAGAAAACAATACTTTACATTTTGATTGACCGTGAAAATAACACATAATAAGTGACCTACCTATACTTAAACATCTCGTATTTCAACATACATACATTAAAAAAATGCTAAATCTGCACTCAGGTCATCATCCTAAATAAATCAATTATTCCACCGTCAAATTTAAAAAAATAATATACACACGAAAAAGCTTCATAAAAAACTGAAAAAACAATCTTTAAACTCTTCAAGATAAATATGTTTAGGTTTAGGGAATGTGCCATAATGTTTTGGGATGAGGGGTAGCTTACTAAAGGCACTTCCCACCCAGGTCGTGGTTATCTACCCCCTGGTTAGGTATCTTGCTGAAGGCAGAAAACTAACCAAGGGGAAGATGAGATAAACAACAGGAAACAAACAACAAATATATTAACAACGAAAAAAACAATAACAATAAATAATTAACATATGAATAACGAATAACTAAATACAAATCTTAACTAATCTTACCAAATAATCTACATGGTGGCATGTCACATTTACTTACGAAAATAAGTCAAGAGTCACAACGGCCAGACCTAAGGGTCTGTTTTAGGGACACCCCAAAGGGTGACCCTTACAGACAATCTTAGACTCCGAACTCCCCGTGTCCGACCTCAACAACTTGCTTTTATAGCCAATTCATATTCTACGTGAGAATAAAAATTAAACTATTTAAACACGTGTTGAGATCTAACGCAATGACTTTGACCTGGTAAAATGTAATACAAAACAATACAGTAAAATATAAACTAATAAATTAATATCTAGGGAAAAACTGCCCTCTTATCGTATGTGACATTATTATATTATGTTCAAAAGGAAGGTTTAGCAATGGGCTCTTGCTTTTCGCCATTTTTGAGTGAAGTTTTCATGCACAGCTTAGAAAAGAAAATTATGAATAGTAACTTTATCCCCAACATAATTTTTACAGGCGTTACGTAGATGATATGTTCATAGTGTGGAGGGGTGAAGATGAAGAACTTGAGCAATTTTTACAGTTTGTAAACACTTTACACCTCAAGATAACTTTTACCAATTGAAAAAGAAGTAAGTAGAAGGTAAAATTCCTTTCTTAGATCTTTTTATAAATAGAACTGGAAATTCATTAGAATTTAAAATCTATGGAAAACCTACCTCAACTGATAACGTTATTCAATTTACCTCTCATTCTCCTTATTCCCATAAATTTGCAGCCTTTAATTCTTTTTTCTATTGACTGTGTAAGGTGCCCCTCTCTAGAGATGCATTCCAAAAAGAACTTAACACTATAGTACAGATAGCAATTACCTAACAACGATTTCCCACTTTACTCCATAAACAATCTATTTTACAGATATATAAATAAGTACAAATTTTCATTTAATATAATTCACTCGGTCAGATTTCATTACAATTAGCCAAATTTTTTAAAAAACATTCAATTTCAATAGCTTTCAGAACAAACAATAAGGTAAAAAACACTTAGGTTATATTAAAGACAAAATAGACAAATTTTCAAATTCAGGGGTCTATGCTCTAAAATGTGGAACTTGTGCGGCAGTCCATGTTGGGAAAAGTGGTCGTAAAATCTCAACGAGAGTGAGAGAACATTTAGCTTTATTTAACAAGTACAAAAACAGCGAAATAGTTTAAACAAAATCAGCGTTTGCCAACCACTTGTAAATACAAAACATTACTCTGATATTTCAGAAAACGTTGAGTTATTACATCATTGCACAAAAGATAATAAACTGGACCTGTTAGAAAAGATGGAAATCACAAAAGCTAAAAAGAACCCTGTTTTATTATGTGAAAATGATGTGTTCAATTTCGAACCATCATTAATTTTTAATAATTTATTAGAATGAATATTTCAATGTTTAATTTTCTTTCAATCCATTGTTATATACAATTTAAAATTTAATTTCATTCTACTTTCATTTCAGTGAATCTTTGTTTGTATTTGTTTTAGTTTAGAATCATTGAAAATTATTCTGTTAATTTTTTAAAATAGTAACAACGATTCCATAGCGCAAAAGTTAGTGCATCATTATTTTTACTTTTTGAATGTGCGTTCGAATCTCTAGGGAGACCTTTAATTTTTTCTAATTTTTATTTTTATTTCAACTGTTTATATTAATTCAACCTCAAAATTCTGTTTGTGCTTTGTCAGTGAGATGTCTATTATTAGGTTAAATGTAAGTTTATTAATTTAAGTACATGAATTTTTTTCACGTTCCAGGACATGTGTGTGTGGGAATAGAATCCAACTTGGCAAACAAAAAAGGCAAGGAAGAGAACCAAGTTATCGGTGTCGCAGACGGAACTGTTGTACTGAAACGTCCTGTAGGACAAATTCATTTCTAGATTTTTTGACACTTCCTATAGTTCAGTTGCTGATTATTTTAGTACTGTGGATTAAGGAGTATCCAGTCACAGTAATAGCAGCGGAAACTGGAGTTTCCACGAAATTTGTGGGTCGCTGCCTTCAACATTTCAGAAACCTTCTTTTTCACTGGATGCTGGAAATCGATGAGCAAATAGGCGGTCCTGGACACATAGTGGAAATTGATGAAAGTGCTTACGGAGAACGAAAGTATCATCGCGGACGTCTGCAAAGGACACGGTGGGTGGTTGGAGGAATAGACAGTAGTTATAATAAGCACTTGGCACCCCCAAAATCACTATTTTTCAGAGAAAAGACGCGCTTGACACCCTAGTAAAATTTATGCGCATGTGTAGGTAAGCTCCGTTGGAGGGGGGAAGGGGATGGGGGAGTTGGCCAGCCTAGCCCCCTTGTGGACGTCGCCCCTTCCACCATTGGATTCGTCGTTGACCCAGGTAAGTGTTTTTAAATTAATAGAATAGGTAAATGAATTAAACGTATTTTTAAAACTGTTGATATGCTAAGGTTTTAGTATTATTTCAACGTAGTGTATCTCTAAAACAATACAGCCATACATTAATATTTATTTAAACAAAAAAAAAGCTCATATTACCAAAAAAACTGCGAATAATTTAAACTAGTAAGTGTTTTAGGAATATAAATTCAAATGTATTTTAGCAGAAATTCATATTATGAGAATAATTGTCCAAAATAGTTGTGTTTACCAAGGTTTTCTGTAATACTTCTTACACAAAAGCATAAACTCAAAACTGTCCACGAATAAAATTTTCTTAAATGATTATGTCGCAAGCTAGGTGATAATAATGGGGTGATTAAAATAAAAAGCACAATAAGAATAAATTCCATTTATTGAAATTATTAAAACAAAAGGTTTTTTAATTTTTTTTTAATATTTGTATATCGAAAGTTGTGTCAGCTAAAGAAACCAGTTGATTGGATGTTACAATGTTCTCAATAAGTTCCAACAAATTATCCATATTAGCTGTGGGTGTTGTCTCAGTTGATATAGGGCTGTTGAAGTTTTGGTTTAATGCAATAATACGAATTCGATCTCCATTTCTATAATTAGCCGACTTCTTGATTTTTTCCAAAGCGTTGTTCAAAGTCTGTCGTAAATTATGGGTATCCAAACTACCTCCATATTTATGCTTATTTACCACTTTAAAAGTGAACTGGTAAGCATTAAATTTTTTAATGTGTTTACTACGTAGCAACGACCAGTCCATCGTAAAGTCAGAGGGTTTATGAGAAAGTCGACCACGTTACAAGAGTTTAATAAGAACTAGTTTCAGTAAACTTATAACCTAAGGGTAGTGTTTCAATAATAGTGGTATCAGGGTTCTCCGCAATTTTTCTTTTTTTATAATCCATTTTAAAAGTTTTGGTAACCCTCTTTCTGGTAACAATATCTTTAGTTTGCTTATCTCTAGCTATTTGATCATATTCTAAGGTGAGACTGTCTACAGAACCTTCTATTACGTTAAGCAAAGCTTCTGGGTGTAATATCTGACTGTTTTCATAATTTAAAGTGAAGCCCTTTATTTTAGTTACTTCTTTTCCATGCATTGTTCGATAATAATAACTTTTAGGACCTGTTGATTGCCATTCGACAATGTAATCATTTTTAGCTAACTCGCTAGACCATTCACCTAGGAGAGTACCTGTTTTTACAGTGTTGAAGCCATCATCTATGTAACAAACGCTGTCAGTGTCAAAATATACCACAGCTTCCCCTAATTTGTCAAGCATGTTGTATAATCTCAAAAGGGCATTGGAAGTTGTAAACAGAGCAATAAAAATATTGGTGGACGTCGAATCTTCAACAAATTGGTCTTTACAATTATAAGACACTTGCACAATGTCGTTGTTAAAAAAGCAGTACTCGTTATTTCAATTGTGTCATCTAACAAAATTTCGTACCATCTTTTCACGTCCATGATATATTCTGTTTGTTTTAAATTAATACGTTGACCGAACTTTCCCCATAAGGAATTTAAGCATATTTTAACAACGGTTCTTTTCCCAGAATTTGGCTGTATTTTAGGTATATCTAGGTCTATGCCCATCTGTTCTTTTATTGCTTTAGCATATAATTCGTTACTGCTATAATCATGTGGGCTAGTCTCTAATTTAATTTTCATGAAATCCCTGACATATTCTTTAAACAAATCTGAAGATTTTTGCTCAAAATGCCAAACTTCGTAAATTTGCATCATTTTATAACCCTTTTCCAGTGCTTTATTAATTTCGAGAGTTGTCCAGACCCCTGTAAGTGCTCTCTCTTTTTCAGAGTGATTACAATTTGTCGGTCTATCGATTACACATTGATTACACAGAGGAAACAGTAATTTATCTGCTTTTACAGGTAAAACAGCATGATATAAATTTGTCGGAGGCAATATTTCACATTTTACTAGTCCAAACCATGATTGATTGTACACAGGAGGTTTTAAAATTTTTACTGGATGGCCAACTGGAAAATCATCATAATACTGTACAGTTGGATATAAAGAAACGATATCTATGTAATTCAACTTCTTACCCGTAACTTTCAGTTTGATAGCATTTGTTCGGCCACCAAAGAATGCATCACGCGGTTTTAGAGGCTCGTTAAAATTGACATGGGTAGCTTTTTTATAATCTGGTGATTTTAGCCAGGCACACTCCCATATTTCAACCAAATTGTATCCGGCATCTTTTAATTGTTTGGATCGTCGAAGAGTCTTCTCATATAAATCATCCATGGTTTCGTTTCTAGCTTTGTTCATAGTTTCAGATTTGTAACAAGATGGACAGCCGTGCCAATAACACCCATGGTACTGGTAGACTGTTTTTGAATCTTTATCGAAACCGTCAACTTTACCTACAAGTATTGAAACCTCTCCGCCATTCAAAGCATGCTGAACATTAGCAAACTGCTCAAGCCACATTATTGATTGTTTGCTGTATGTATCTCTTAGTTCTTCTTTTACGACAGCTACTGTGTTCGGGCTTATATATTTAGATCGGTAAATAGCCATGCAAACGCTGGCTATCGTTAAATACTGGAAAGGGTCTATATTTGCAATATCCAGAAATTCTTTGCGAAATTCCAGACATTCCCTTCGCAAAATATCAACATCTGAGTCACAGTAAGCTCGGATTTCTTTACGAAAATCAAAGACATCATCTTTATGATCATTATACCATTTTAAAAATTCATCTCTTTGCTCTGGTTTCATTGTATTAGGGCTATAATATTCAATAGCTGGTAAAGGTCCAACGTAATCTTGATTTTTAGGAGTATTAAAATAATGAGGGAAATATCCTTTTTTCATTTCCTTCAAATCAAATGTTTTTGGAAAAGCAGCTAAAGGGCCAGCAACAAAATTTGAGCTGTCAATAATTTTCATATTAATTGCTTGAATTTCTAACAGCATAAGTTTCGAACCATTATAGATTGTGTAGGGTTTTATTGTATTTTCTATACAATATTTAATATAAAAATCGCATCGTAGCATTTTGCGTTATGTGCAATAGCTGTGTAATCTTTATGTTTATTTGAGATGAGCCATTTACAGAATTCTTTATTATCTGTAAAAGTGTGTTTCTCCCCATTATAATAGTGAGCTATTACTAAATTCGGTATGTGAATACCTGTATCTTGCATAGCTTCATAATCGAAAAAAATATACTTCTCGCTGTATGAGCATCGTTGAATAATTGACGTGCCTAGGCCGTTACAGACGCATGGTTCTTTGCAAATTATTGGAGTTTTACGTGTAGCTTTACACCCCATATTTATGTCTTCACTCTGCTTATTGCAAATACAAGAAACTGAACAGAAGCCCCCTTTAGCAGGTTTCATCATCATATAGCAAGGGTGGTTTGATTCTGTAAATTCTTTACAATTATTACAAAATGTCAAACCGCACCGATGACCTTTGGTTCGGTTATACAACTTTTTACAAGTTCGACATTTGTTAAGAATATTGCACTGTTCCCTATGATTGTCTAAACAGGTTTGGTTGTAGCAAAATCTGTTGCATTCCTCACATAAAATTTTGTTTTTCGTTGAATCATCATGCTGGGATTTCTTGCAGATTGTACATTTAGGGTCACTTTTACATTTATGTGTCGGGTGGTTGTGAGCCCTGTTACACTTATGACAATAATAAGATTTACCATAAAAACCTGTTAGACTGTTTATCACGTCAAAATGATCACCGTTTTTATATAAATGAATCGTTTTATCTCTCACCATTCCTTCGTAAATTAGTGCGTTGAAATTTTCGGCACATATAATTTTGATTTGAACATTCAACAAGTCTTCTGCTTTTTTAAAATCTGCTAGTGTAAAGCCATTAGTATAATTACCGCCCAATAGTGTACAAATCTTGGCAGCTAATCTCTTCTGTGTCGGTCGACCTTGTCTTATTTTAGCAATTTGACTTTGGCTAAATGTTTCACCCATTATTACATTTGAAACGTAGGTTAGAGCGGTTACCATAGCTCGAGCCGCACAAAGCTTATCGTTGGATATAATACGTGTAATGCTTCTTTTTGTTCGACGATTTTCTGCTATATTTATTATTTTTGTTCGACCACTACCCCTAGGTATTTTATAGATATGTATGTCGAAAACCGTGTCAGTTAGAAAGACGTTACTGTCAGAAGTTAAAATGTTGCTTACCAGTTCTAATAAAGAATTAAAATCATTATCCGTGGATGTCTTAGTCGAAATTGGGACGTTGAAATGTTCATTTCGCGCAATTAAGCGAATCTTGTCTCCATAAGCGTAACCTGCTAAAAGCTTGGCTTGTTGCAAACCCCTATCTAATATTGCTGGCAAATTATCTTCAGATACTTTATCAGGCAACTCGAGCTGAAAACTTCTCAAAAACGTATTATATTTCTTAATGTGACGCATGCCAGTAAATTTTAGAGAAGACATCTGTAATAGAAATTTTTTCTTGTTAAAAAAGACTAGTACTAAGAATTGGAAACAGAACTTCGTAAATGTAATCAAGATTTAAGAGAATAATGGGTTAAAAAAAAGCAAACTTTTAAGCGATCAAGTTTAAACACAATAATGGGGGGGGGCGTAAAAAAGTGAAAGCAAAATTTTAAAGAATTAGTAAAAAAACAGGTTATAGAGTGCGTAAATATATATTAAAATTTTAAAAACAAAACAATTAAAAAACTAAAAAATATAATTAAATATAAAAAAACTAAAATTCTAAAACAAAACATTTAAAAAACTAAAAACTATACCTAATATAAAAAACTAAAATTCTAAAACAAAACATTTAAAAACTATACCTAATATAAAAAACTAAAATTCTATAACACGAAAAAATAACAAGAGTATGAATACTATTATTCAGGACGTATATTTTTTTTGAATTTTTTTAGTGGAGGAGGGCCTAGCGGTTCATTGGGGTTTTTAAAAGAGGCAACCTGCGGGAGGTTTCCCACAGGTTGACCCCTAGCAGATGTCCAGGGGTCGGTCGAACCGGTCGTACCATTAGAACTAATAGCCCTCGTAAACGTAGATGTTGAACTTGAGCTATTAGTTCCATTAGTTGAATTTTTAGGTCGTCTTATCCTTGTAAGCATGGTGCGTCCCCATTCACCATCTTGGTAGACGCTCTCCTCCACCCATCCATTTCCCCGATACACTGAATAATAGTATTCTCTATCATCATTATCATCAACATCGACATCGTCGTATTTGCACTGGAAGCACAAACACTCTCCTCGACATTTGTACATATCTAAGGTTAAAAATAAAAACAGCGTTAACATACTTTAAAACATTTAGGTTCTTATAGCCATTATAGCGCTTATACATGCATTTTTAGCATTCTAATAATTTTTCTACAAATTCTACATTTAAACCCTGCTACGTTATGTGTAATAAACTGGTTAAAACAATATTCATACTCTCCACAAATTTGGCAAATGAACTTTCTGCGATAGATGGCTCATTTACTTTCAGTACGACGGCCATCGGCTGGGCACATTCTGTAATATTAATTAAGCTGTATAAATACGTGTGATAGCTTCAAGTCTTTTACGGCAGATACAACAGTATCTTAAAGAATGAGAACAGTCGACACAGGCGACCAAATGCCCACATGGTAAAAAAACTGTTTGAATTTCTTTATCAAGACATATTTTGCAAACCAGCGCGTCAGGTATACTGGCTGTTTTGTTAGAATTATTAGAATTATTAAAATTTTCATCTTGCTCGGTAAAAGCAATATGACACATTGTGTAATGCAATAATTCCTTTTCGCCTGGTCCTGTATAGAAAAACCCTGACTGAGCAAGATACTCAACGTTTGTCCATCTGTGAGGCTGTGGTTGTTTCTTGAAAGTTTCAACTCTTACAGAGTATTTAAAAACATTTACGAAGCTAATAAACCGCATCTGTTTATTGCTATCGTCGTAGTAAAAACCTGCTTTAGCTAAAGCGATTCTGTCAACACGTTCCTTACATTTTTGAAAAGTGATAAATCGAGCTTGCCATGTATACAAATTTTGAAGCTTTTTAAGATGTTTAAAAAACAAACAACCCTCAAAATGTTTTTCAAGAGGTATATCTTTAGGCAACCAGTTTCTTACAGTAACTTTACAAAATGCACACACAACTTTATTACCCATACCTGTATACAAAAACCCTGCCCTAACTAGCTCTAAGCCGGTAGGTTTTAAACTCTTAGGCCATATTTCAAAACTTTTAAAACGTGCAAACTCCAAATCTGATACAGCATAAGTATCCATTATATCTGTAATTAATACGTTTATATTGCACATTTTAATAAATTTTAAAGAATGCTACGGGGTTTTTTAACATTTATGGTTAAAATAAGCTCTGATATATTTAAATTTATGTTGACAAAAAAAGCAAAAAAGATGTTTTTTAATAATATGCGCATTATACTTGTGCGGTGCAAGCGAAAGACTACAAAAAATACAGACTTTAACCTTAACTGATTTTTTTATGAAACATAATACGTCCATAATATTTTCCAAAAAAAAAGAGCAACATAAATAAGGTATAGATTAAAAGAAGACGTATTACAAAGAAAAAAACGGCTAAAGAATAAAGAAAAGTATTTCGAATGATAGAAAAATTAATAAGAAGTTATAGAACGAAAAAATAATAAAAAAGCTATTTATAGTACATGTATGGTAAATTTTCTGCAGTTTATACAATAGATATATGAAATATTTGCATCAAAAAAAGTTTGATTGCTACAATCAATGCAAAATTGAAAATTCATTGACTCATAACATTTTAGATCGCTCCAAATAGGTTTGCTTTCTTCTATATTGATGAAACTATGAAGAGCCCATGATTCGACAAGTTCTGTATCCAAATATTCTGAAGGAAGCATTCTAACAGTCACATACAAATAAAATGATATTTATAAAATAATACTCACTTCGATGCAGATGTCGTATGTTCTTAGGAATGGGACGGAAGACGCAGATCCTGATGGCTGCTAGTGAGACGAAGATGTTACAGGCTCTCAGAAACTGCAAAGAAAAATAATATTAAAATATAAGAAAACAGGCATGTTTTAAAAAATAAAAATTATATTAAAAACTATACTTACTTTTAACGTGTAAGCAGAGCACGTTGGGGTTTTTTTTGCTTGAAATAAAGAAACTGTAAAGAAAAAAATAATATTAATTTTAAGCTAAATACAATTTAAAAATTATATTAAATGTATAAAAAATAAAAATAAATAGAATCAAGTTTTAAGAAAATAAGGAAAAATTATATTAAACCTAAGAATAAAAAATAACATTAATTATAAAAAAAGTCTGAGTGAGTAATTTATTTGATACTTTTGATTCGTAAAATGTTTTAAGTTTACTGATATGTTCCTGTATTTTTTAATATTTTCTAAATTTTAATAAGTCCTTATTCGTAATTATTGTGAATTTTAAGATTATTTTTAATCATACCGATTTTTTATTTTTTTATTAATCTAAGTTTTCTCATGATATTTTTTCTGTATTTTTTAAATATTTTAAAATTTATCAATTATTTTTATTTGTAGTTATTCTTAATTTTAATACATCTACTATAAATCAAAGCTACGTTTTTAAACCATGACAGATTTTTATTTTTATCGCTTCTATTTTTAACAAAAATATAGCTATAACTCTTACGTAAATCTTATGGGTTTTCACGTAAATTTAACGTTTTTTAAAGTGTCAAAAAAACGCTTGTTTTTTTTATAAATAACGCATTAAATTTTTAATACGTGTAAGCGTCGTTTTTAACCCTTAAAAACGCGTTTTATCGCTTCAATTTTTATCAAAAATTTAGTTATATTCCTTACATATTTTTTACATGTAATCTTATGGGTTTTGACGTAAATTTAACGTTTTTTAAAGTGTCAAAAAACGCTTGTTTTTTTTATAAATAACGCATTAAATTTTTAATACGTGTAAGCGTCGTTTTTAACCCTTAAAAACGCGTTTTATCGCTTCAATTTTTATCAAAAATTTAGTTATATTCCTTACATATTTTTTACATGTAATCTTATGGGTTTTTTTACGTTATTTTTTTATTTTCTGAACGTTTTTTATTCGTAATTATAATAAGTTTTATTGTTCTAATATATAAGTTGTATTTTTTTAAGAATATTTTTTTAATTAATTTGATTTGTAATTATTCTATTTTGCTAACTATTTATATCAACGAAATTTTTTTGTTATTAAGTTTTTAAACAAATTTTCGAATATTTTCAGATTTTATAAAAAATGTATAAAGCAATATACTTTCTGCAGTTTGTGGTTTTCTTTATCTGTTTTTCTTAATTGTTATTGTGGTCTTTTACCTTATCACGGTTTTTTACTTATCACATACTTTGTTGACTTCGTTTTTCTTTCACATGTGAATATTTGCAATCGTTATTTTATATTTTAATCAATATTTTCAAGAAAATAAAATTTAGTTAGTTCGCGGTCAGCCAACGGTTTAAGCGGCTTTAAATTTTTTGCTTAGAAATTGTAAAAATTATTGAAAGTTTTTAATGATTTTTGGTTTGTGTTTTCATCTACAAAAAAACAGTTTTTATTAAAATTATCAGAAATCGGTCGTGCATTCTCGTGTATTCTCTCCCTATATTTATTTTATGCTCTGTGCGAATATAAAAAACTCGATGAGTTCAAAGTTTCTATGTGCTTAATACACCCCATGAGTGAGTAATTATTGTGAATTTTAACATTATTTTTGATCATACTGATTTTTTATTCTTTTATTAATCTAAGTTCTTTAGTGATATTTTTTGCTGTATTTTTAAAATTGTTTTCAAATTTTAATAATTTCGATTCTTAATTATTTTAAATTTATTATTATTATTTTTTAAACATATTCAGCGTAATTATTGTAAAATTTTCACATTAATCTAAGTTCTCTCGTGATATTTTTGCTGTATTTTTAAAATATTTTCAAATTTTTTAATAATTGTGATTCCTAATTATTTTAAATTTATTATTATTTTTTTAAACATATTGAGCGTAGTTTTAAATATTTTTTTGATTTTCCTTACTTTAGTAATTTTATAATGGTAATTATTTGTGAATTTTCACATTATTATTAATCATACTGATTTTTTATTTTTTTTTATTAATCTAAGTTCTCTCGTGATATTTTTGCTGTATTTTAAAAATATTTTCAAATTTTTTTAATAATTGCGAGTCCTAATTATTTTAAATTTATTATTATTTTTTAAACATATTTAGCGGAGTTTTAAATATTTTTTGATTTTCCTTACTTTAGTAATTTTTTTATTCGTAATTATTGTGAATTTTCACAATATTTTTAATCATACTGATTTTTTATTTTTTTATTAATCTAAGTTCTCTCGTGATATTTTTGCTGTATTTATAAAATATTTTTAAATTTTTTAATAATTGTGATTCCTAGTTATTTTAAATTTATTATTTTTAAACATATTGAGCGTAGTTTTAAATATTTTTTGATTTTCCTTACTTTAGTAATTTTTTATTCGTAATTATTGTGAATTTTCACATTATTAATCTAAGTTCTCTCGTGATATTTTTGCTGTATTTTAAAAATATTTTCAAATTTTTTTAATCATTGCGATTCCTAATTATTTTAAATTTATTATTATTTTTTTAAACATATTGAGCGAAGTTTTAAATATTTTTTGATTTTCCTTACTTTGGTAATTTTTTATTCGTAATTATTGTGAATTTTCACATTATTAATCTAAGTTCTTTTGTGATATTTTTGCTGTATTTATAAAATATTTTTAAATTTTTAATAATTTCGATTCTTAATTATTTTAAATTTATTATTATTTTTTAAGCATATTCAGCGTAGTTTTGAATATTTTTTTGATTTTCCTTTCCTTAGTAATAATTGTGAATTTTCACATTATTTTTAATCATACTAATTTTTTAAGATCAATAAAAGATGCCCTATATGGTCAACAAAAGATACCGATAAAAGTCACCAAAAGATACCTGATGGGCCACCAAAAGATATCTTATAAGATGGAATGTCTAATGTTTTGAGGTAGCCAATGATAATTGGAGCCTTAAAATTTTACATGTTTATAATATAAACCAGTTTTAACTCGATTATTAAAAAAGAATCTAAATCTTCCCATATTAATTGTCTTTTTCGAAAACGTTTCAGATTATTTAAATAAACTTTAAATTTATTTAAAATAATATTTTAAAATAGCTAAATTACTTTCAAGCTTTGAAAAATTACCTAAAGTTTTATCTTTACACAAAATTCCCCTTTTAATACACCCTATAATTCTTTTTAAATTATCAATGTATGTTTGATAATATAATTAATCTACTTATATCTTTGTAAAAGCAGCAGGCTCACTGTTTGCACTGTTAGTGTTTATTTTCTTGAAGTTGACTACTGGACAGGATATTTTCTAGGTGTATTTATGCACAAGAATTACGTAGAATATTAGTAATAAAAATGTTATCTGGAAATTATTTATTGTAATTGAAAGCAAAAAACACTTAGGTACAATTAAAAGAATACAAAGTAACAAGTTTCTAATAAAATCAATGAAAATCAGTCCTTGCATAAATTTAGTGTAAAAAGTATAATCTTTAATTTACATAATTATTAGATTTGTAAAACAAAATATTTTTATATTCAATTAAAAGTAATACAAAGTAACTCTAATCAAATCATATATATGCATATATAAAATTGCATTACTGCATCAAATATACTCAATTAACATTTTAATTTACATACCTATGTTTTGAAAGAATTACAATTATTCCTAGTATTGTGCAATATTATGGGATTTACTCAATTAACATATTTAATTTATATATTTATTATTTTTTCTAAAGTAAAATGTATAATTATTTATGATAAATAAAAGTAGAAATTTTTTGTCTTTTTTTTATATTATTTTGGTAAATTTTGGATTTTTAAAACTTGATTTTGTTTCCTAAATTATTTCTTAAATAACTTAATTAACACTATTTTAGGTATAATTTCTCAATAAGTTCTTATTTAGACTACGTCATCTTTTTTTTATTTAGTTTTTTTTTAATTTTAATTCTTTTAAAATAATCTGTTACATAAATTTCGTAAAATTGATATTGTTCTTTACATGTCACGTGACCTAATTACGTTAAAATTTATTATAAAAAGTAAATAATTACGTTAAAATTTATTATAAAAAGTAAAATGGTTTTATATAAACTCTTATCGCCAATAATTGCGGATTATGTTTTTCGACTCTATTGTCTAGTGCTATAACGCACAAACTTTGAAAACATACCTTCTGATCCAGTTGGCCATCCAGTAAAAATTTTAAAACCTCCTGTGTACAATCAATCAGTAAAATGTGAAATATTGCCTCCGACAAATTTATATCATCCTGTTTTACCTGTAAAAGCAGATAAATTACTGTTTCCTCTGTGTAATCAATGTGTAATCGATAGACCGACAAATTGTAATCATTCTGAAAAAGAGAGAGCACTTACAGGGGTCTGGACAACTCTCGAAATTAATAAAGCACTGGAAAAGGGTTATAAAATGATGCAAATTTACGAAGTTTGGCATTTTGAGCAAAAATCTTCAGATTTGTTTAAAGAATATGTCAGGGATTTCATGAAAATTAAATTAGAGACTAGCCCACATGATTATAGCAGTAACGAATTATATGCTAAAGCAATAAAAGAACAGATGGGCATAGACCTAGATATACCTAAAATACAGCCAAATTCTGGGAAAAGAACCGTTGTTAAAATATGCTTAAATTCCTTATGGGGAAAGTTCGGTCAACGTATTAATTTAAAACAAACAGAATATATCATGGACGTGAAAAGATGGTACGAAATTTTGTTAGATGACACAATTGAAATAACGAGTACTGTTTTTTTTAACAACGACATTGTGCAAGTGTCGTATAATTGTAAAGACCAATTTGTTCAAGATTCGACGTCCACCAATATTTTTATTGCTCTGGCCCCGTACGCTAAAAGGTACTCAAAAATCTCTAAGGAACTATGTTCAACAGCTACAACTTCCAATGCCCGTTTGAGATTATACAACATGCTTGACAAATTAGGGGAAGCTGTGGTATATTTTGACACTGACAGCGTTTGTTACATAGATGATGGCTTCAACACTGTAGAAACAGGTACTCTCCTAGGTGAATGGTCTAGCGAGTTAGCTAAAAATGATTACATTGTCGAATGGCAATCAACAGGTCCTAAAAGTTATTATTATCGAACAATGCATGGAAAAGAAGTAACTAAAATAAAGGGCTTCACTTTAAATTATGAAAACAGTCAGATATTACACCCAGAAGCTTTGCTTAACGTAATAGAAGGTTCTGTAGACAGTCTCACCTTAGAATATGATCAAATAGCTAGAGATAAGCAAACTAAAGATATTGTTACCAGAAAGAGGGTTACCAAAACTTTTAAAATGGATTATAAAAAAAGAAAAATTGCGGAGAACCCTGATACCACTATTATTGAAACACTACCCTTAGGTTATAAGTTTACTGAAACTACTTCTTATTAAACTCTTGTAACGTGGTCGACTTTCTCATAAACCCTCTGACTTTACGATGGACTGGTCGTTGCTACGTAGTAAACACATTAAAAAATTTAATGCTTACCAGTTCACTTTTAAAGTGGTAAATAAGCATAAATATAAAGGTAGTTTGGATACCCATAATTTACGACAGACTTTGAACAACGCTTTGGAAAAAATCAAGAAGTCGGCTGATTATAGAAATGGAGATCGAATTCGTATTATTGCATTAAACCAAAACTTCAACAGCCCTATATCAACTGAGACAACACCCACAGCTAATATGGATAATTTGTTGGAACTTATTGAGAACATTGTAACATCCAATCAACTGGTTTCTTTAGCTGACACAACTTTCGATATACAAATATTAAAAAAAAAAATGAAAAAACCTTTTGTTTTAATAATTTCAATAAATGGAATTTATTCTTATTGTGCTTTTTATTTTAATCACCCCATTATTATCACCTAGCTTGCGACATAATCATTTAAGAAAATTTTATTCGTGGACAGTTTTGAGTTTATGCTTTTGTGTAAGAAGTATTACAGAAAACCTTGGTAAACACAACTATTTTGGACAATTATTCTCATAATATGAATTTCTGCTAAAATACATTTGAATTTATATTCTTAAAACACTTACTAGTTTAAATTATTCGCAGTTTTTTTGGTAATATGAGCTTTTTTTTTTGTTTAAATAAATATTAATGTATGGCTGTATTGTTTTAGAGATACACTACGTTGAAATAATACTAAAACCTTAGCATATCAACAGTTTTAAAAATACGTTTAATTCATTTACCTATTCTATTAATTTAAAAACACTTACCTGGGTCAACGACGAATCCAATGGTGGAAGGGGGGACGTCCACAAGGGGGCTAGGCTGGCCAACTCCCCCATCCCCTTCCCCCTCCAACGGAGCTTACCTACACATGCGCATAAATTTTACTAGGGTGTCAAGCGCGTCTTTTCTCTGAAAAATAGTGATTTTGGGGGTGCCAAGTACTTATTATAACTACTATAGACCGACAAACAAAGAGAATTTTTCTTACGTTTGTGCCGCTATTACATTACAGCGTGTTATTCAGGAAAATGTTTTGCCTGGATCCATTGTAATGACTGACTCGTGGAGAGGATATACTGGTTTAAACCACCTTGGATACCATCACTATCAAGTCAATCACCAACGACATTTTGTGGATCCAAACAATCGACTTATTCACACTCAAAATATCGAAAGTAAATGGTCTGTCATTAAGAGGAATCTTCGTCGACGATTGGGAAGGATGTGCATAACTAGATTTGAAACATATTTAATGGAGTATGTTTGGCGTAGTCGATGCACCACACATGAAGAGTAATGGACGGATATTACCAATGCGATACAACATTTTCACCCACTGATGAACTAATCACTTTTTACATTAACAAGTACTACTATTACATACATTTGCTAGAGGTATTTTTTTGCATGTTGGTGAGGGGTATATTTATTACTATTAATATCTAGATATGCATTTTTGGGGTATTTAAGGTTCTTTTCTTTTTTGATTTCTTTTTGCATGTTGGTGACGGGTATATTTATGACTATTAATAGTATTAATATTAATTGACAAGTCCTGTTAGATACAGGCGCTAAAGCTATTTTATGTTATATTGGGTGTTGTTTGTTTCTCAGTGTAATTTAGAATATTTTGGTGTCATATCTGTAAACTACAAAATTTTGCGTAAGTATTATATATGGTTGAAATCAGAAAAAAATATCTTTACGTTTCTGATATTTATTTATTTTTATTTATAAAAAATTAAACACATATATTTGTTAAATATAAACAATAGATTATAAAATCCTGAATTCATACAACCACATGCGGTGAGGGTAGGCGAAAAGGTCTCTTTTATTGCTCTTTTAT
Source organism: Altica lythri (assembly GCA_964028335.1). Taxonomy (NCBI): domain Eukaryota; kingdom Metazoa; phylum Arthropoda; class Insecta; order Coleoptera; family Chrysomelidae; genus Altica; species Altica lythri. The sequence goes on along the minus strand of OZ034808.1, from coordinate 47,065,641 downwards.
TAGCACCCTACTGGGCTCAGGTAAGGGGTGACGCGACAGTCTGTTTAACCTTTATTTTACTCCAGCAATTATTATAAAAAGACGTATTTGTCTTCTTTCAACTTAACATCTAGTGTATAAAACTTTCTCCCCCCACCCCTTCAACGGGACGAGGAAAGATATTTTTATACAAAAATCAACACGCCACGCGAACGACGTCGCAGGTACATCGAAATAGAACCCAAAAATGTGGTTAGATTTTTTTGTCTGTCTGTCTGTATGTTTGTGCGCGCATCACATGAAAACCACTGATCCGATTCAAATGCGGTTTTCACAGATGTATTTGTCTTCTTTCAACTTAACATCTGGTGTATAAAAATTTCTCTCCCATTCCTTAAATGGGGTGGGGTAAGAAATTTTTATACAACAATCACACGCCACGCGAACGACGTTGCGAGTACAACTAGTTAAATGTAAAGATTACCTACTTTTATTCAGACCGAGACTTTGATATTTTTACTTGTTATTTTATATACAGATTAAATGTCTAGTATGTAACAAATAATACACTATACTTACAAAAAAGTCTGACATTTCTCTGTTAACCAGAGCAGAAATCTGGATTCGAGGCAAAAAATTCTAATCATCAATGTATCTATCTTTGGCAAATTTATGTTTTCTGCTTTTACGAATCCAGCGTCCATGATGATTTTATTATTGTTGGTAAAGAGGGTTTGTCGAAGAATTTTAATAACACTAATAATACTCATTTAATGTGTAAAATTAGCTACGAGTCAAGTAGCCTATTATGTAAGCCAGCGGTTCTCAAACTGTGGGCCCGCCCCCAGAGGCGGACGTGTTAAATTGGTAAGCGGCGCAGTAAATTGAAAACCAAAATTATTAAAACCGATTTATAAAATTTTTATTGACAAATATTGAACTACAAATTTATTCTATAAATTACAAGTTTTAAATATTCATAGCACACAAGGCAATCTTTGTAAGTTGGATGCCACTTTAGAAATGGCGACTCTTTTTCTAGTTGAAGCTTCTGGATCTGGAAATTGGGGAAGGGGCGAGCTAGTGCTTAGCCAGCACTAAGGCCACATATGACCCATTGTGCATCGTATTGTAAGGGTATCCTCACCTCAGGCTGTCACCAGGCCTAGTGATTTAAAATAGGTGATGAGGCTTCCGAAGGGATCTCCCTGACATCGGCTGGTGTAAGCGAATACTCGCCCAACACGGATCTTCTGATTTCAGAAAAAGCAGAGCAGTAATACATAATGTGTTCTACTGTTTCCTCTTCTTGTTTGCAGCCTCTGCATCGCGGCGATTCTGTTAATTTCATCCTAATGAGATGTTGTCGCAATTGGCAGTGACCTGTCAAGATTCCCACAGCTGTTCGGAGATTTTGTCTGGTCAATGCCTTAAATTTTTTTGCTGTTTCCTCGCCAGGATGAGGTAATAACTCTCTGGCCAGTCTACAGTTCGTAGTTTCATCCCAGCTCTGTATAAATATTTGATGAGAGTGCTGTTTGATAAGGTCCACGGCTGCGGACAATGTTAGCTTGAGAGATGGGCGAGGGCTAACATATTTGTAGCCCGCAGCCCTTCCTGCTAAATTGTTTGCAATGCGGTTGCCTTTAGAGTTCCCATGTCCGTTGATCCAGCTGAGAGTGACCACGTTAGAGATTGGTGACATTCTAGTACTAAACTTGAAGTGAAACGTGGTCTATTCAAGGTCAGTAGTGCTTGTCGGCAGTCTGTGTATATATTTATATTCCTGCCTGTCCTGTGATGTTCCTATTGAGTAGAAAGTAAGACACTTCAGCACACTTTGACCTTTGAATCCTGTGACGTCATCTGACAGCTTTAGCGTCAAAAAAATGTTATTTTATCGTTACTAAATTCATGAACGTCACAGTTCCAAATGTGAAACGCCAAAACGTCAAAATAGCGATAAAATTTGTCGCAATAACGGTTTAAAAAATTGGTAAGAAGAAATTTTCGATTTACATGTATTTCTTATGGAAAAACGTCGTTTGAAAGTGACAAATTTAATCGCTATTTTGACGTTTTGGCGTTTCACATTTGGAACTGTGACGTTCATAAATTTAGTAACGATAAAATAACATTTTTTTGACGCTAAAGCTGTCAGATGACGTCACAGGATTCAAAGGTCAAAGTGTGCTGAAGTGTCTTACTTTCTACTTAAGTTCCAAGTTGATGCTTATTTTAATATTTAGATTTTAACGAAACAACAGCCGAAAATCCAGTTTTACAAAGATAGGACATGTGGAAAACTAACAAAATCAGTATCGCTTTGTCTTTTATGCTGAGAAGTCATTTGGAAGTTCGATCCAGAAATTAGTTAAAGGTTTGGTACTGAAATCTATTTTCTTTTATTATTTGAGGATCTTTTTGCCAGTGAAATAAAAAAGTTTATTAATATGATAGAAAACTGTTCAATTTTTCTATTTGTTTAAAAAAATTATATAAAAAAATTAAAAACCTATGTTAATTACTGCTATTGTTTAATATTAAAACAGACATGACTAGACTAATAATTAAAAAATAATAATTTATCAACTTTTTTAGATATTTCATTTTGCAATAGATAAGAAAAATCATAATTAACAAATTAATAAACTTTTATCGCAGGATCTTGTAAAGTATATATATGAAAAGGGCTCCACGAAGTTTCAAATTTTTAGGTCAATTATTTATACATTTTATCTCATTGTTTATGCCAACAGAGATTAGGAAATAATTTGTTAGTTAACAATTAAATAATTTTTTAAAAAATAGTGATAAAATGTTTTTTCCAACTGGGTTAGATTCTTTCAGGTGTTAGGAAAATACTAGAATTTTTTCAAATTTTTAAAATAACAAACCCCGTTTAGCGGCAGCGCGCGAATGCCGTAAAAGCCGCACGGAGCTCTATTTTCAACGTCAAATTAAAATTATAAATAATGGAGATAGAGTTTCGGAAGTACGGACTTTTTTTGGAAATTTCCTCCTCTTTAACTGAATTTTTTTAAAATTGCTTAAATATTAATATTTTTTGAGTTATTAACAAAAACATAAATATCTTTTTTTTTTCATCTTATTTTTTTAATAACAATTGCAATGTTTTATCTGCACCAAAATCCTCCAAAGACATTTTTCTAGAAGTGATTCCGAATCCAATCAGCTATCGCTCATATTTTTAGAACCTTTATCTTCATTTTTCACGTTTTTAAACATGTTGACTAGAGTAAATGTCTATTTTGACTGCAGTATTATTGCATCGAATAAAAATATGATCTAAGCAAGTCCCTGATTTAACTCGTGTAATAGAATTTATATGACTCTAAGCAATGACTTCTCAGCATAAATTTATACTCATTAGTTGTATTGTTATTCATTAATCTGTTTATATGCAAATTTTTAATCAAGGTTGCAAATTATGAAAAATACATTTTTGAAAGATGCAAATTAGCGGTCACCTCATTGAATGCAACCATTGATGGATATGTCAATTTTTATTTTAACTACTATTATTCGTAATAAAATAGAACCGTTTTATTAACAAATACGTTGTTTTTCGATTTTTAATAATTGTTAAAAAACAGGTCAAAATTAGCAGTGTGTATAATGTGCATATAGACCAAGGCGGATCTGTTTTTTACTGGATGTGAGAGGTGGCATTCCGATTTTTGCAAAAAAAGTTGTGTGATAACTTCAATAATAGTTATCTGGTTTTCTACCTCTCAAACAGGTCGGGAACATCAACAAAAAAATTTAAAATTTTTAAAAATAGTGAAAAACGTAGATTTTTTTCTATTTATTTGCTTATAACTTTAAAACGATTCATTTAAGGAAAAAGTTGTAAAAAAATAAAAGTTGCGTAATTGAATTTCCTATAAAATACCATTGGTTAAATTTTTTTAAATTTATTACCCATGCTGCAAAATAGAAATAAACACAAAAAAGGGGTAAATTGAGCCTTTTCTTATTCATTTTTTTTCAACCATTTAGATTTCATGTAGGACCTTCATAATTCGCCTAGAAAATCTTTATAATATAATAAATCAGTAAACTAAATTTCATTAAAATAGATTTAGTAGATTTCGCATAATAATTTTGCAATCTAAATTTAAAAAAAAATTGAAATCTCGCACAACAAAAACTACACCATACATAAGGTTGCTGATTTTTTAACATATAAAAGAGCACTCCACCTATCAAACGCACTTTATAGAATTAAAATTGGATTATTTGGGCGGCCTCAGGAATGTTTTAAAATTATAAACAATTTTTTGGCTTATAAACAAATAGAATATCTCGGTAACTATTATTTTAAATTAAATTCAGAAAACGGCGTTAGAAAGAAGTTGGATAGACGCTTTTTTAAACAAAAAAAAGCAGTGGTTCTTGAGATACAACTGGTCAAAGTTGACCGTCATTTGCGACGAAGTTATAAACAATAGGATGTTAATCTTTGAACCACAACCTTTCTCTTTCGTAGCTCCTTTTTGATAAAAATTTTCATGTCTTTGAGATACCTATAACATATATTAAAATAATAAAAACTATCAATATTCCGCGTGAAAAATACCAAAAAAACCACGCTGTGAAAATTTAATTTCAAGGTTCAAAATCGGTATGCGTAAAAAAATACATCTGATGCAACTCAAATAGAAAATACCAAGTAACCCAAATCCCAAAGATGCTTTCATTTTGTTATAAATAAATTAATTTATCTATAACAAATAAAACTATGATTTCCTATTTTGTAGACTTTTTTTAGAATGGTTTCCTAAACCTTTTAACATTTTAAATATAAATATTTTCATTTAAAAGCTGTATAATTATTTAAACAATTTTTGTTTAAACAAATTATTAAAAAAAACTTTTTTTAATCATTTTTTTTATGATAACTATATGTGTAAATATCACAGGCTCCGGCAAAATTTCCTAGCCCTGTACACAGTCAACTCGTGTGAAGATGCACATTTTAAACTATGCGTCACTAAGAAACTCGACATTGGATAAACTACCCGTGCTGTTTTGATTGAACGGGATGTTAGAAGCAGCAAAGTTACGATCAGAACGAAATACAATATAGTTTTCTTAAAATAAATCGGACTCCAAAACTGACGAATTTAACCAGGTTTCTGTACAAGCTATGATGTTATATTCCGGGTATAAGTAAAAATTAAATAATGTATAAATTTTTGTATTTAGTTCCCGAACTGACTGTTTGCTAAGATCAGAACTGCTTGGTTATTGTTACTGTGCAAATGCACGCAGAACGATCAGTATTCGCAAATTTAGAGTTTATGCAATTAATACATTTAACTTCTGAGGCAGCAGGACAGTGCTTAATTTGATGAGGAACATCTAGGGCACGCAAAATTTTTGGTACACCCCTTTTGATTGTGACTGAAACCACTACGTCGATAGCAAAGCTTATAGACCAAGAAACTAATCTGGAAAATCATGTAAAAAATCGAAAAATACTGGGCGCTATTTTATTGTTGAAAATGCTAGATTAAGTAAATTCAAAAGTCGTCTCATCTCGTGAGTCATAAAAAAAATAATTGCGTCATTTATTACCAAAAAACGTCTTTTTTCTTACCTCAATATTCTGGAAAAATAACTTTAGAGAAGAATGGACAGTAATTTGCGGTTTTGACAGTTATTCACAATACATGCGTTTAAAAATGGACATTATATTCCAGTAGTATATGCTCTCTTATCTGATAAAAACTGTAAGACTTATTTTAAACTATTTAAAAACATTGTCAATACGGTCTTTTATACACTTGTTACGCTCCTTTCACATTATACGGTTTTAATCGTGCGGTAAAAAGCCGTACGAGTTTTAGCCGTCACATGATTAATTTCACATTGCACGGGTTTTTGCCGTGTCCTATTGTAAATATTTTTATTTTATTGGTCTAATGTGAATAAGATGAATTGTAAACAAATTTTTGCTTTGTGGTTACTTCATCGTCGACGAAAAAGAGCAAAACGAAATCGACTTTTTTGGATACATCCCATTAATTTGAGGAGAGAGAAAGTAGGATTAATTTACACACCTTTTCAAGATTTAAGAAACGACGAAAATAAATTCTTTAACTATTTCCGAATGTCTGTTACCTCTTTTGACGAATTACATAAAAAACTTAGAGATGTGTTACAGCGACAAAACACACAATTCCGAAATTGCATACAACCTGTGGAAAGGCTGGCTATTACTTTAAGGTATGTATTGTATGTAAATGCATAAAAAATAATAATATTTATTTATTTGTTTTAAACACCAAAATTCTACTTAATATTACGGGGAAGAAAAGTAAATAGTGTCAACAGTTGAATCCAAAGAATATGTAGAAGGACTGACTGCATTGTCACTGTGTGAAGAAAGGCTTTCTCCGAAATGCTCATAGAAGTGCCTTGATGATGGTGGGCGTTCATTGTTGCTAGTGGTAGTTGAGGGATATAGTGGTGTCACTTCATTTCCTTCTTGATGAGAACTGCGACTTTCAGAAGTTTGTAGTTGTTGAGCAGAAAAAATACTTTGATTGTTAAAACCTCCTCGAGGATAAGAAAAACCTGGGTTTGATGTAGCTGAAGGACAATAAATCTGTGTCTAGTGAGAGGACATGAAAGATGAGCTTGCCGTAGGTGGGTGAGAATAAATCTGATATTGATCGAGGGGCATGGAAGCTGTGTATTGGAGGAATGGAGGCGGTTGAGTTGGCATTTTCATTTTTCTTTCATTAATATTTTCTATAACTCTGAGCACTCCCAGTTGAAACTGAAGATCATCCTGTTCATCAAATTTGTCTAAATGAGGCTTCAGACTAAGTAAAAATGATGTTTTGCTGCATGGTTTGTCTGCATCCAGAGCTTTTAACAATTTTATTTCGATTTCATCAGCTTTTCTATTTTTTCTGGTTTGTGTCTGACGTACACTTTTGGTTGGGAATTGTGTGGGTGGTGCACCAGATAGCTGATAACCATTCTCGCAATTTTCCGTGAAGCCCTGTGTCTCTGTATTTTCTTCAAGTCCTACAGTACTTTCCGATCAAAAACTATCTTCCGTTTCGCGAGCATTATACAGTTTTTTTAGAAACTGCAATTGGTCAGCATATACATACTTTTTAACTTTCTTTGCCGCTTAGCCACTTTTTTTTAAGTTTGAATTTTTATCTGTGACTTGACAAAGGAGTCTGGTAGATTGGTCCACTTCCGTATTACTTCTTTACCTAAATTAAAAAGAAAACACTATAAAACCTATTAATTTTATTTCGCAGAAATCTCATGTTATTTTTCTTTTATCAGGTATCTGGCAAGTGGTTGTTCTTTCACTGATATACATTTCCAGTACAGAATAGGGATTTCTGCAGCAAGTAAAATAGTTAAAGATGCATGTACAGCAATTTGATCATCAATGCGAGATGAATGTATACCAACAACTACAGCAGAGGTATGGGAATCAATTGCGTCTGCATTTAAAAATACTGCCAATTTCCCTCACTTCTTAGGAGCAGTGGATGGAAAACATATGCGTTTACTTCTCCATTTTACAGTGGATCAATGTATTTTAATTACAAAGAATACTTTTCTGTGGTTCTAATGGCTGTAGCCGATTCCAACTACAGGTTTATTTATTTCGACATTGGAAGTTATGTAAAAGACTGTGACTCTGCAGTAGTTAAACGGTCCAATTTATGGAAGTCAACAAAAAGCAATACTCTTCAATTACCAGACCAAAAATGTCTGCCTGGGACGGAAAGTTGTTGGAGATGCAGCATTTGGACTACACAAACATTTATTACGACCTTTTGGAAAAACCCATTTAACAGTCGAGAAACGGATATTTAATTATCGGCTGTGCAAAGCAAGGAGGTATGTGGAATGTGCTTTTGGAATTCTCACCAATAAATGGCGCTTATTTCACCGACCTTTAAATGTGCAACCAGATTTTTTAGTAAAAATTATTAAAGCTTGTATTGTTTCACATAATTTTGTACGTGACAGAGATGGATTTAGAGTTGAGGATACCACATCCATTATTGGTTTAGAGGACTTGCCCCGAGATGAAAACACAAGAGGAGGACTGACAGCTAACACTATTAGGAATACCCTTTGTAAATATTTTATGACAACTACCGGAAGCGTGCCATGGCAGGTGTCAAAGATATAAATAAACACTGTGTTTTATTTAATAAATAAATATAAACTGTACTTACCAAACGCATTTTTATCTTTGTCTACCATTAGATCAAAATTTTGTTCAATGCTGAGCAAACTTCCCGCCATGCATTTTTGTCGCAATTCGATCTTTATACAGAGCTAGAGTTTTATCCCACAACACAGGTCTTCCTTCGATCAGCGTCAATTTTATCCATTTTTCAACAATTTTTAATAAACAACACAAATAAACAACAAATACGACAGAGATGTCGATTCCGTACGACTCAAAACCGTGCAATGTGGAAGCATACATTAAGTCACGTAGGCCACTGTCTCGAAAAAACCGTACGGCGCCCGTCAAGTCTAGTAGCAAAACACGGCTGTCACACGGCACGGCACCGGCTTTTTACCGTCACCGTATAATGTGAATAATCCCATGCTATTCTTTACTTCCACGGCCGTACGGCTTTTTACTCACAATTTTTAATATTCTTTCTTATTTTCATAAATTCTTATGAACTATACAGGGTGTTAGTCAATAAGTGCGACAAACTTCAGGAGGTGATTCTACATGAAAACATAATGACAGTTTGCTGTATAACTTTTGTCCGTAAATACTTCGTTTCTCTTTTGAAGGACACTTTCTGCCAAAATATCCTTTTTATCTTTTTGTCGTATGGGGCGCCGTTCTTATGCAAAAAAATAAAACATCTTAACGCGCATTTTTCATTACAAAGTAATAAAAAATGCGCGTTAACATATTTTATTTTTTGCATAAAAACGACGTCCTATACGACAAAAAGATGGGAGGGATATTTTGGCACAAATTAAACGAGGATTTCCAAAATCATTTTTAGTTTGAAATATCTCACTGGCGTACCATTTTTTCCTTCAAAAACATTAAGATCATTACCCGTATGCGCGCCAATGATGAAAATAAAATTTTTAAGTGCATGTCAGCCAATTCGCAATAACTACCTCTTAACAACCACCAAATTTCATTTGAATATCTTTACCGGTTTCAGAGCAATACTGTAACACCAATTTGTAACCTAAGTGGCCAAAACAATCCCTTTGAGAAAAAGATAAGGAAAAGATAAAGATATATCTCAAAGAAATTGTTAAACCACGTTGGGCGCCAAATTTGTAGCGATAAAATACCCTTTGCTAGCTCCAGAGGGTTCTGCTGAAATTTTGCTTAGTTTTTTCCCCAATCAAGATATTTAATAGGGCGCCAGTACTGACATACAAATAAAATAATAGATCAGTTTCAAGTGATTTATTCAATAAAAATTGGTTAATACTTTGCCAGTTGATAAAAAAATTAATTTAATCTCTTATCTTATTTTTGTTGAAGGCTTGATAACGTTGTTTTATTAAGCAATAGTTGACAGCGGGCGATATGGAATTTCCCTTCGGTATTTCCTGTCCGGAAAATCTGAACTGCAACGGACTTTCTGATGATAACTCTTGACGAATTCCAAAATGTTGATTTTGATAAACCAAATATTAGGGCCCTTCTTTCAGGTGGCAATAACCCTGTCAATAAAGTTAGAATTAAAACTCCGAATTTCAAATACTTTTATTCGAACACAATAGCTATGAGTCTCTCCATATTTCGAGAAAAAATTAATTATCTTTTAAGTATAAATAATAAAAAAAAATACCACAAAAACTGACCTAGTATTGAATTCAGCCATTGTATTCGAATATTTAAAACATTAGTAAAATAAATAAAATAATACATTCACCGCATTTTGGATTATTAAACTATTAAATTTAAAACCAAGGTATTAAAAAACTTACCAGAGACAGAAGGGCAAAGTTGGTCGGAAAACTTTGAATTGAATGGAATTCAACGATAAAAATGAACGGAATAAAATCTCAAATTAACTACAAAGCCAACAACACTCCTTCCACTTTGCAGTCTCCCACTCGTGACAACGCCAAAACAATAAATAATTTAAAAATATTTATAGTCCAGGAGAACTGTTCGAAATAAACGATACAATCGTTACACCACGGTACCTTGGCAGAAAAAAAAAATGGAAGATTCTTTTTTTTTTTTTTTCAAGTTAAAATTTTCTCAAAATAAGTAATGAAGATAAAAAGTAATAATTCAAAATTGGTGAATAAGTAAAGAATATAAAAATTAGTAACTTATGTTGGTTAACAAGATGACTGGTGTAATTCTTAAATAAACAAAACACCAAATTAAAACCCAAGAAACACAAAAAAAATTACCAGTACAAAAAGTTACTAACACTTAAATAAGAAGAAATTAAATCGACAACGAAGTGACTGGATTTTTACAAAAGGTATCAGCCAACCCAATTGGAACGAATCCTCGATGAAGCAAGTAAAATTACCGTGGGTTTTGAAGTTAAACCGTCACAAGACGACGTGACTAGATTTTTACAAGGGGTACCAGCCAACCCAAATGGAACGGTCAACACTGAAGTTTCTCCACGCTGGGCAGGGGATACGAGGAGCTCAGTGAAGACGGGTGGTCTCGGCATAACCAGCGGTTCGTCGTATCAATATGATGGCATGTCAACCATTTCAAAAAAATAAAAAATAAAAAAGGTAAATATAAAAAAAAATATAGGGACTTGACCAAGGGAGTTCCGAAAATTAAGCTTCCCCGGGAACATGTTTCTCCATTTGGCAGACAACGCCCAGTCGGGAAGAGAGAGAGAATTTAAAGCCAAAGAGGTTAAGACAAAAAAAAATTTGAAAAAGTGGCAATAACAAAAAGAACAAAAAAAAAATATAGTCACAATCGGTAAGAGAGTCCCCCCACTCTAAAAAATTGGTCGCATTGACCAGCACCTCTAGGGTACCAAAAAAGTCATGATCGGTATTGCTTACATTTAAGTAGCATTAAGTCACAATCGGTAAAAAAAAATTCATTAACTGTCCTAATTAAATGTCGTCAAAGAAAACAACAAACGAGATGTCAAAAAGAAACAAGAAAAATATTGTTCACAAAGCGAATATAGAAAAAACGAAAATTGAAAAACGTCAAGGCAAAAACTGTCTCCTTAAGTAAATCAACTTTCCAAAACAACGAAGACAAAGATAAGACTGAAGTCAACAAAAATCATTGAATAAAAAATACTCAACAAATGAGAACAAAATAAGCTATAAAGCTAAACAAATATTCAATGAACGAAAAGAAAAAATTGAAACCAAATATCGATTGAACAAAAATGAGACTAACTCTCAAAAGAAAAATCAATCAATATCCAAATCAAAAAATAACTTGACAAGTCTTATCGCACACGCTGTGCAAACTGGAGACAATGTAAAAGAAAAAAAAAGGAAATAGTTTTCATTAAAAATGACAACAATTAACGGTAATAATGTGAACAATAAAAATAGGACAGTTAATAAAAGAAAAGCGACAAAATCAGTAAGTGACAGGTAAGTACACTACAAAACGTTAAAAATACTGAAGGCAATATCAAACAAGAGAAAGAGAAAATTTAGAACAAGGAACTAGGCAAACTAAATATTCAAAAGTACAAGTTTATACTAATTTGATGGTGCGGCACAGAGGAACAGCGACAGCCTGTACTCGCAAATAAATGCTATCCCTAAGGTACAGTACTGACCTGAACTCACCAACCCTTTTTTTTTTTTTAAATTTTTTAAGTTAAAAAAATTAAATGACAATCAAGTTAATTAAAAAGTAGAAATGAATTTTGAAAAAGTTTTAAGAATTAAAAAAAAATCTAAGAAATAGAAATTGAAAGGTAATAAAACTAATGCCTTCAGTGTAGTGACTCCAGTGTACGGAATGCAAAAATAACTATACCAAAATTTGAGAATTTAAAAATATCGAGAAAAGATAAAATATAAAACGATATCTCAAAAAATTACTGCAAAGTTACTACAAAAATATTACAAAGGTAACGAAACATACGAAAAAATCACAAAATATATCAAGATGTCCTCGGTATGTGAAGAAACAGTCCAAGCTATTATAAGGTATTTCTGTATTTGGTGCATCAAAAAACAGTACAGAAAAAAAATGAAAGAATGATATGAGGGAAACAAAAATCTCGAGTAGGTACAAAACACATGGAAAATCTATTTTCTTCACAAAGATAAACCTTAAAGGTTAAAAAAAAAGAAGCAAAATAGACCATAATCCCACAATACGATAAGATACGGTAAATTTCTATTGTGTCCCATCCATCGGAACACCAATAGAAGCGATAAGAAGCAGTTACTACCAACTGCTCCACGATAAAGAGGTCTCACGGACCCCTATAAGATACTAAGGTCTCACAGACCTTACACGGTAATAATGTAGTCTTCCAGACCACACCAAAAATATGCCCACGGCAAATAACTAAAGGTACCCACACTCAAGATATAACAAAATTCGTATTAACCATCTTCCAAATTCTTAACCAAAAGTAGTGAAATACTAAGAGAGAAAAAGAAAAACCAGAATACAGAAATTGAAGGAATACACGAAACAATTTGACTGTAACTATCACAACCACAAAATAAAGTCATAAAAAAAAACCGACCAAGAAAGCATAGATAGCAACAAAAAAGGACATATTGATAACACGATACAAACACTTTAAAATCTGCCTAGAAGGGCCCTAACTATTTAGAAAATACCGCCTATAAATCAGGAATAATAGAGATAAATTCAAGATAAAGAAATATTTTAAATGTAATGATAACATCGTAAGAGACAATCGGTATAGAAAAATTACTAATAAATTAAAAATACCAAAATATTTAGATAAAATCAAATCAACCATCGGTAAATAGAAAGTTAACTTTAAACAAAACCAGTTCAAATTATAAACGAAATACACCAATTCAATAGTGAATAACCTTGAGTCATAGATAATAAAACTGAACAAAATAAATGTAACGGTAAAAAATTAGATGTTAATAAAACCCGAATTGACAAATATTTGTATGTCTGTACAAATTTGATGTTAAAGAATAAATGAAAGGAGAAAAACCAGCAAAACTCAGGCCTTTGATGTTGGGCGCCAAATTTGTAACACCAATTTGTAACCCAAGTGGCCAAAACAATCCCTTTGAGAAAAAGATAAGGAAAAGATAAAGATATATCTCAAAGAAATTGTTCAACCACGTTGGGCGCCAAATTTGTAGCGATAAAATACCCTTTGCTAGCTCCAGAGGGTTCTGCTGAAATTTTGCTTAGTTTTTTCCCCAATCAAGATATTTAATAGGGCGCCAGTACTGACATACAAATAAAATAATAGATCAGTTTCAAGTAATTTATTCAATAAAAATTGGTTGATACTTTGCCAGTTGATAAAAAAATTAATTTAATCTCTTATCTTATTTTTGTTGAAGGCTTGATAACGTTGTTTTATTAAGCAATAGTTGACAGCGGGCGATATGGAATTTCCCTTCGGTATTTCCTGTCCGGAAAATCTGAACTGCAACGGACTTTCTGATGATAACTCTTGACGAATTCCAAAATGTTGATTTTGATAAACCAAATATTAGGGCCCTTCTTTCAGGTGGCAATAACCCTGTCAATAAAGTTGGAATCAAAACTCCGAATTTCAAATACTTTTATTCGAACACAATAGCTATCAGTCTCTTCATACTTCGAGAAAAAATTAATTATCTTTTAAGTATAAATAATAAAAAAAAAATACCACAAAAACTGACCTAGTATTGAATTCAGCCATTGTATTCGAATATTTAAAACATCAGTAAAATAAATAAAATATTACATTCACCGCATTTTGGATTATTAAACTATTAAATTTAAAACCAAGGTATTAAAAAACTTACCAGAGACAGAAGGGCAAAGTTGGTCGGAAAACTTTGAATTGAATGGAATTCAACGATAAAAATGAACGGAATAAAATCTCAAATTAACTACAAAGCCAACAACACTCCTTCCACTTTGCAGTCTCCCACTCGTGACAACGCCAAAACAATAAATAATTTAAAAATATTTATAGTCCAGGAGAACTGTTCGAAATAAACGATACAATCGTTACAATACATAAATAGTTAGTTTTTAAGAAAAACTTTAACACCCCCATATCTCGGAAACGAAGAATTTGCGGACAAATGTTATACAGCAAACTGTCATTATTTTTTTATGCAGAATCACCCTCTGAAGTTTTTCGCACTTATTCACTAACACCCTGTATATGTACCTGTTTTTTAAGTTTTAAGTTTTTTGGAGCACAGAATATAGTTATTGTAAATCAATGTTATAGTAATAAAACTTAATTTGGCAAGGGTGTGTTCAAAATTTGTAATATAATCTAAGACATAAAATTAAGTAGCGTAACCTAAAGGATTACAACAAAACTTTATAAACCTTAAGATTATATAATAAACGATTATTTCAGATATCTCATGGGCGTTTTTTGAAAGTTCTTAAATTTTTAAAAGAATGTAAACAAAAATATATTTAATGGCATTAAGTAGAAATTGAAAAAAATGTCACATCCAGCAGGACTTAAACCTGTAACAATTAGCTCTACGCGCTAATGCTAGAACAACTAAGCTAAAAATGCTTAGCCATCAAAACGTCTATCGGTCGTTAAATTCAACTCATGTCACATGTGGCACTTATTTACTTTCTCCCTAAGCACATATAGCATGACGTTAATGGGAAAAAGAGAGAAAGAGAGAGATTTTTATCAAATCGACAATTGAAACATCTTAGTCCGTTTGTTTTTGAAGACTTCATGGTACGGTTATCCTAACCGAATACAAATATAAAACAGGAAAATTTCGTTTATACCGTTTAAGTTGTCTTATATTTCTGGTTTTTTAAAGCTATACTTAATATGGAATCTAATCGTGTTTAATATTTTTTTAATTTGTAAAATCTTTTAAAATTAATATATTTTTTTTAAATCGGCCAGAAATTAGTACTTTCCGGTTTATTTTTAGGTCAGAAAATTTCATTTTGTCGGACAAGACAAGAAAATCAAAATGAGTCCGGACTTATTTTTATTTACTTTCCGGCCTATCTTTAATGAAAAAAAAAACAATAAAATAGTAAGTCTAAGATAGCGGTCAATTGGTTTCTATGGTAACCCAAGTTTTGTATATATTTAAAACTATAAAATAACTTGACATATTTTGACGTTTAGTTGAAAACGTGAAATTTATTATTAAATGGATATTCAAAATAATGCATTTGATTGTGAATTAATGGAAGATGAAATTATACCAGATGAAATTGTGATGGGGCCACCCAAGCAACGTTTGTTAAAAAAAAATGTTAAAATTATTTAATAAAGAGTTCTTGTTATAAAAAAGTAAACTGAATAATATGTTTATGGTACAACAATGCCCGTTTAAAAAAAAATATGATACGTAATACGTCCCAAAAGTGCTTTTACTGGACTCGCAGGCTTGCAGGACTCGCCTGCGGTTCGCCCTGCATTTTGCCCACTCGTCCAGTAAAAGACCACTTTCGGGACTTGTTACGTAAAGTACTATTATTACATGGACGGGTCAGAATAAAATTTCGTTTATACTATTAGTTTTTTATAATTATTTATGATTTTTTTGATTCTTTACTAAATGTAGATTTTTTGACGCATTTTTTTAATGTTGAAAGATTTTTTATTTCTTTGATTAGTAAAAACGATAATAATCACTTTCTTTTAATATTGCCCATTTTTTAGTTTTTAAACCAAATAAATAATTTTTATTACATTAATTTATTTACATATACTTTTTTTAAGTTCACACCGGTCAACAACTTATTTTTAACAACCAAAATACGACACAAAATAGGAGATCGACATATAATTTTAATCAAAATAATTAACCTCCTAATAATAAATTTCAATATAGACCCCAACATTAAATACAATAACAATTTTACACTAAACCAAATTTTTTATGTCAACCTATAATTATTCAACCATACCTCAAAGAAATAAAAAGTAGAAATGGAGATTACATTCCATTAGTTTTTGCGTTAGTCAAAAACAAAAAAGCTGAAACTTACGAAGAAGTCTTTCGATCAGTAATAATAGCATGTGAAAAAAAATTCTTTTACTCAAACTAAAATAACGTGCAACTTTGGAGAAGCGATTCACAAGGCGGCACGAACTGTATGGTCCAACATAATCCAAAACCTTGGACTAAAAGCAGAAGAGAGTAACAAAAATAGCCAAATAGGAAAATGCTTACATTGGGCATTTGGCCTCATCTTTGTGAAAGACAATGAAGTTTCTAGTTGTTTTGTTGAAGAACTTATGGCCATTGTTCCTGCAGATTCTAGTGTTACTGATTTCTGTAATTATTTAACGGACAATTATATTAGCGAGGAAGCCAGTTTTCCACTAGAAATATGGGTTTCATGTTCGGCGAGTAAAGAAAGGAATACCAACGCATGTGAGTCGTTTCATAGAAATTTGAACGCAAAATTTTATAGCACACATCCAAATAAATATGTATTGTTAAATGAATTAAACATTTTTAAATACAAACTTATATAAAATTTCATTATGTTCAGTAATTATAAGAAACACTTGGAATACATTTTAAATTCAATTAATCTTTATAAAAGAAAAAAAATGTAGGATTGATTTTGTACAAACTGTAAGTTATAAAGTTTAATAATAAATATTATTTTTAACTTATTTGTTTGTTTTTATAAAAAGAAAACAGTTTTATTAAATTTAATTAAATACACTATTTTAAATAAAAATAATTTTAAATAATGTGATAAACAAACATTTAAATTTTTTAAATTAAATGAATATCTACACCCCAATGTGGTAAAAGGGAAGTAACCGATTAATAAATATATTATTTTGGTTTGCGCCAAATCCTAAAGACCTAACATACCATTTTAAATTCCTGCGTTCAATTGGCAGATCTTGGGCTCAATTGCCATTTGCCCTTTCAAACGACGAGTCTCTCAGAAACCATGCCCTAATAGAAATTAATTCGTATGCAGCAAGTAATCCTTCACCGCTTCACCATACATCGAGATATCAAAACCCAAGATAATAGATATTTACTTTGAAAATCAGTGTTTAATTACATGTTTATTAAATCTGATATTCAAATGACTCCGTCGAAACAGTCATGAAAATCGTAAAGCATAAAGTTGATTATGTGATTACTATTAAATTCTGGGAATGCAGGGACATCTGCTTGATAACGAATGTTTTTACTGCCTATTGCAGTTTTTAATCTTATATTGTTTTGATAAATTCTATCAGGCTAAAAAGTTTCAAGTTTCACAGAAAGTTTTATTATTGAAATGGAACAACCAGTGTATACTAATAATTTTATTTATCTACGACTGCTTAGATAAGTGACGAATTTGACATTCATTTTAGTTACGTAATGAAACTCATTACCTAACTAGTGAGGTAATGAAATCAAAAACACACTCATTTTTTAATACCAACCAACGATCAAATTTATTAAACAATTATTTATAAACATTAATAATAACATGTTTACATTTATACAAGTGTATACCTGAGGACATTTCTGTTTTAGAAATTTCCAAACTACTGCGTTTACTGGTTGAAGCTTCCACAAGTACATTCTTTTCTCCAAGAATATTCGTTGCGATACGTTTCTTATTTTCCACCGAAGTTTCTATGTATTCTTCGGCTACTGTATTGCTCTTCCAGCCCCCGAGCCTTTTTATTGTTAGCAGGTCCGCCCCTGAGTTTGCCAACAGTGAGGTTGACGATCTTTTGAAGCAGTGACCAGTGTACTCTTTAGCATTTTGTAATTTTAAAAAAGAAGCAATATTTTTCGGCATGCTACCAATCGTGTTAATGCCAACATTATACATTTGCCATTCCTGTAACCAACAAAAAACCTCTCTAAGGCATTATGTAGACGCAGTGCCATGTATTTTTTATAATGTCTACGAAATTGATCCCATCAATGTCTCCTGATGTTATAACAAAGTCTCGCGAAATTTTGGTCTTTGTATTTGGTATTGTGACGCAGAAGACCTTCCCTTCGTTCCTAACGTTGGTCACTTGCATGTAAGTGAGTTCTTCTTTTCTACAGGCTCCACCAATTCCAAAGATCAAAACTACCTGAAAATATTTCTTAATCTAAAATTTCATGCCTTGTTCTTATTTACCTTTGTTAGTAGCCACTTTTCATCATCAGCTTCTTGTAAAAATTGGGTTATACCTATGTTGTTTTGTTAAAATATTGGATTTCTTCGGTTTATATCCTTCCGACTGCCTCTTCAGAAATGCGACTAATTGAATAAATTTACTGATATCTATATTTTTCTTTATGGATATCATCGCACGTATCATCGAGTAATATGCCCACAGACTTGAAGGTTTATAGCGTTTCGAAATATTTTCAAAATATACTAGAAGTACCTTTTCACTTGCTTTATTTTTTATTTTCTTCTCATCGCACCATTTCCGCAAACGTTCATAAGCTTGCTCATATTAAATTTTTGATTTATCCGGCAATAACGTTGAAACTACCTGCGCTGCGTGGCCAATTCTTCAATACCCGAAGGCAGAGTTTCGGAGTCGCTCATTATTTCACAGAAAAACAGAAATTAGAAAATTAATTCTTGAAGTTTTGACTTAAATTGTTGACATTCAAATTACATGTTGCTATGGTTCTACATACATACTATGATATTCCGATTTTTTGTCGAATTCAATTCAAAAGTATAATTTCCGTAATTCTGAGCAGTCGTAGATAAAAAGTTGTATCTAATACGTGTATGTATACTTTACAAGATCCTGCGATAAATCTTCATAAAAGTTTATTAATTTGTTAATAATACTTTCTAATATCATACATTACGTTTAACTGTAGCGCCAAATAACTTGCCAATTAAAAAAATAATATATCTTTTAAACTATTGGAGATATGATAAAGGATATTCAGAAGTTTTTTATAGAAAATAAATTTTTCTTTCAAATAATTGTAAGACCAAATTCGTATTTATTGTTTATTAGATACTACATGCATTTATTTGGAAAAATTCTGTATTTTTTTTTTACTTTTTCGCAATATTTTGCAATAGTTATGAATAAACATTATATCACAGAATCTTGTAATGTATATATATATATGAAAAGGGCTCCACAAAGTTTCAAATTTTTAGGCCAATTATTTATACCTTTTATCCCATTGTTTATGTCAACAGATATTAGGAAAAAATTTGTTAGTTTACAATTGAATAACTTTTTGAAAAACAGTGATAAAATGTTTTTTCCAACTGATTTAGGTTCTTTCAAGTGTTAGGAAAATACTGGATTTTTTTCAAATTTTTAAAATAACATTTTATGTCATAAAAAAATATTTTATCTGATAAACACCGTTTAGCGGTAGCGCGCGTATGCCGTAAAAGCCGCTCAAAGCCCCATTTTCAACGTCAAATTAAAATTATAAATAATGGAGATAGAGTTCCGGGAGGACGGACTTTTTTTCGAAAATTTCCTCCTCTTTAACGAGCTTTTTTCGAAATTGCTTAAATATAATTATTTTTCGAGTTAATAACAAAAACATAAACATCTGTTTTTTTTTTCATCTTATTCTGTTCATAACAATTGCAATTTTTTGCCTGCACACTTTTCCTTTAAAAACATTTTCTACAGGTGATTCCGAATCCAATGAGCTATCGCTCATATTTTTGGGACATTTATTTTAATTTTTCACGTTTTTGAAGATGTTGGCTAGAGTATTAACATCTTGTAAAATTTTGGGTCTATACTAAGCTTAAATTATACCTGTTTTTATGACTCGTAGTTCAAGAATTTTATCTTACTCCTTAGAAATAGTAAAGTAAAACATCAAATGTTAGCTAAAAGAAAATTCTCACTTTTAAAATACAATAAAATATAAAATATAGAATATAAAATATAATATAAAGAGAAGGATTTTTGATCTCAATATTTCTACAATTCTGAGTCATTTTCAAAAAAAATAAACAAAAATGCTACCTGTTAATATTAAAAATGAAGACATTATTATTAAACAAATAAATTTCGGAAATATTCCTTATCCAAACACTATCGCAAAAGACGAATATGTAATATTAGAAGTCCAAAATCTAACAGATAAACACATTTAGATTACATTACATAAACCAATTATGCCTAAACCCTAACAAACTGCCAAATATAAATTTGAATATTTTACAAATGAATTTAACGAAAATAATAACCCCAAAAATAAACCAGACATTTCAAAACTAATTAGAACTGACACCATGAATATTGAAGAAAAAGACGCTGGCGCTGTAACAAACATTGTAGAAACTATTCCGATATATTTTTTAAATCAAGTGATAAATTTACCTTTACATTCAAAGTAAAACATAAAATTAACACTACTGATGAAATTTGAATACATACAAAATAATAATAATGTTTATTTAGATCAGATCATAACATATTACAAGAAATTTTATAGCAAAAATAAACATTCAATATAACCATATATTGACGAAAATGAAATTTAAAAACAAATTCAAGAAATGTAGGACAGAAATATAATTCAATATAATATAGTCCCTGTGATTCCACACGTTGGATCCTTGAGAAGAAATTAAAAGCTTCAAATAAACAAAAATGCCGTTTAGTAATTAATTTTAGAACATTAAACGAGAAAACTATCAAAGACGGATATCCTTTACCTAACATAAATAACATTTATGCACGATCGGGCGGTAAAGTACGATTATTATATATATTTAGCGTGCGTAAAGTGCCACTTTAGCGCCCGTGGACTACTTTACCTCCCGCCGGGCGGTAAAGTGTAAATGGCGGGCTGTAATAGTAGTTTACGTAACAAGCCTGCGAGTCCAGTAAAAGCACTTTTGGGACGTATTAGGCACAATTTTTTTTAAAACGGGCATTGTTGTACCATAAACTTCATATTATTCAGTTTACATTTTTATAACAAGAACTCTTTATTAACTAATTTTAACATTTTTTTTAACAATCCTTGCTTGGGTGGCCGCATTAACAATTTCATCTAGTATAATTTCATCTTCCATTAATTCACAATCAAATGCATCATTTTAAATATCCATTTTATAATCAATTTCACGTTTTCAACTAAACGTCAAAATATGTCAAGTTATTTTAAAGTTTTAAATATATACAAAACTCGGTTACCATAAAATTGACCGCTATCTTAGACTATTTGATTGTAAATGCGTCCGGTAAAAGCGTTTAAAGAGTCTTTCACGTCACCCCTTACCTGGGCCCAGTTGGAGGCCAATAAAAGAGACCTTTTCGCCGACCCTAACAGCATGTGGCTGTATGCAACCACGATTTCACAATCTAGGGTTTAAATTTAAC
This sequence comes from Altica lythri, assembly GCA_964028335.1. Taxonomy (NCBI): domain Eukaryota; kingdom Metazoa; phylum Arthropoda; class Insecta; order Coleoptera; family Chrysomelidae; genus Altica; species Altica lythri. The sequence goes on along the minus strand of OZ034808.1, from coordinate 47,044,150 downwards.
AAATATATGTGTATACTAGTTGTACTCACGACGTCGTTTGCGTGTGATTGTTTTCATAAAAATTTCTCCCCCCACCCCGTTAATGGAGTGAGAGACAAATTTTTACACACCAGATGTTAAGTTGAAAGAAGAAAAATACATCTGTGAAAACCGCATTGTAATCGAGTCAGTCGTTTTCATGTGATGCTCGCACAAACATACAGACAGACAGACAAAAAAATCTAACCACATTTTTGGGTTCTATTTTGACGCATCCGCGACGTCGTTTGCGTGGCGTGTTGATTTTTGTATAAAAATTTCTTACCTTACCCCGTTAAAGGGGTGGGGGAAAATGTTTTATACAGCAGATGTTAAGTAAAAAGAAGACAAATACGTGTGTGAAAACCGCATTCGAATCGGATTAGTGGTTTTCATGTGATGCTCGCACAAACATACAGACAGACAAACAAAAAACTAACCACATTTTTGGGTTCTATATCGATGTAGTAACACCCCCTACTAATTATTTTTTAAATATCTTCAATGTACAGAATTTTCATTTCTACAGTTTTATTATAGGTATAGATATAGATAAATAAAAAAAAATATATCAGAAACGTAAAGATATTTTTTTTCTGATTTTAACCATATATAATACTTACGCAAAATTTTATAGTTTACAGATATGAATAAAGATCCCTAAAAGCTGTAGAACTGCGGAGGAATTCCATCATAAGATTATAATGATGTATACTTTAAACAAACACTTTATATATTTTTGGGGACGTAGCCGAGTTCCTCCCCGCGGTCACATTCTGACCTGCGTCTCTCTTACTAACAGACGAGTTCCTGGGATTTGAAATCCAAATGTAGGTAATTAAAACAGGTGGCGAAGTAAACGATTTACTTAAAAATATTACATAGGAAAATTGTAGTAACTATGTAAAAATTCAAGACTATTTATGGTTCCATTTGTAAAACTATTCATTAGACTTTGCATAGAATTCTTTTTTTTTACATTTGATCTAATATTTTTATTCTAATGTGCGCTGTTTACTTTAGCATATGTGAAAGTTTGAAAACTTAGCAATGTTTGTAAGAATATAAAATTTGATGGATGGCTGGAATAAAAATTATTTTTAAAATGAGAATGAAAACTCTCACAAGCATTTGTCCTGCGAGTTGCACTAGCCGAAAAAGCGGCCCACATATGTGGACTGAAACTACACTGTTCTACTATATAATTATCGACTAGATAATCAGCAAATAATGTTAAATTTTCGGGTTACATACTAACTGCAGTCTAAATAAAAGGTTCAATTCAGGTATAAAAAAAATTGCCGAATTGCAGTCTAAATATTTTGGTAGCAGGTAGCACAGAAAGATAAATCAGCTTACTCTACCTAATCAGTGGCGTGCGCTGCACGTTTATCAATTTCCTTATAATAATGCACACTTACTCCAAACAACATTATGTCGTACTAATTTTTTAAAAAAAGTCAGTTCATTTAATAAAACACGTTAAATTTAATATACCTACCATTTATTTCAAAATTTACAACATACATTTAATCAAATATTTTAATGGTTAATGTAACTAAAGGAAACACACTTTAAAAAATCTAATCTAGAAATTTTATTTTGTACATACTGTTCAATTTTTTGCTCAATAAACTTTTGTTTCATGGCTGTTTTTGTCCTTATACTACGTTTTTCTAATCTTACACAACTGTTTATTTTGGCATATGTATCTGTTTGCATCCCAATCAAACATTCTAGAAATTTATGAATATTTGGATGAGGTGTTTCACAATACTTTTTAAATACAGAGTGAAATGCCTCACAGTTATTGGTAGTTCTAGTAGTTGAAGCTGTTAAAGCAGCCCAAATTTGAGGTGGAAATGTTGCATCCTCAGATATGTATGTATTGACCAAGTAATCAGCCCAATTGCTCAATTTTTCATTTACGGGCATTATTGACATTAAGTCCTCCACAAAAGCATCCCCAACTTCTTCATGAGGCAAATATAGTAAACCAAAAACAAAATGAATCCATTTTCCAATTTCGGATTCATTGTTAGTGTAATCATTCGATAAACCTAGAGATTGAATTTTTCTCCACCAACTCTGTGTTAAATGAAACCGACAACCTATTATTTTACTATCTGAGAAAACTTCTTTAACACTATTATGAATAGCTGGTTCGAAATCGACAACTATGTGTTTTGGGTTTAAGTTAAAACCTAATTCTAAACATTTAGCTTTTACTAACCTAAATAAATTTGTATAAGATACCATAGTTTTGTTCTTTAATAAACAGAATGCAACAGGTATATAGTTTCCGCTTACATAACAGTGAATGGTAAACAGTTGTAAAAAATGTTTGGCGCAGTTTTTAAATGTTCTATCCATATAAACACTTTCTTGATGTTCACATAGAAACGACAAGTTCTGAAAGCACGAAAAAATCACAACTTCTTGAACCATATCATTAACTAATAAAAAGTTTTCACCAATAGCCGTTTTCACTTCCATTTCGTTTAAAGATTCTTGTAAGGCTCGCCTTGTTTTAGAGAGCTTTGGGACCATTTTTCGTCGAGCGTTGTTTACATTTTTTCCGATCAGTTCAAAATCATTTGAACTTAATGTTATTAAAACATCAGAATCTTTATTTATTTCTTGGTGAATCAATTTCCTTGGTTTCGTTAACAAGTTTTCTGTAGCAGCTTGTTTAACTTTATTACTAAGTTTTTGTCTATTTAATAATTGAGGATTGTCACTATCATGATTATGTATTCAATTAAGTCTTGAATATGCTCCCCCTAGTAGATACAATTTCACATTGCAACCCCTTTTTGTGCAACTCCAACATTCTTCCTTAGTTTTTTTGAGAACTTTATATAAATAGAACTTATATTGTTGAACTATTAATAATTTTTTACCTCTTTCACTTATACTTTCCGTAATCTCCATCTCTTGGCACTTAATTAAAATAACTGAACTTTATTAAACTTCACAGGTGAATGAATAATAAAAACTAATAAAAGTTTGGACATTTCCGAGCTATTTATACAAATTCGAAAAATATATAACTTAAAGGTCATCTAAAATGGTTTAAGGGATAATTTGGTTGTTTTGGATTAAAAATTATATACCTGTCTGACACACTTAATGATCTTGTGATTCCTGTGTTAACAATATTCTTATATAAAACGTATATCTAATATTTAAAAATTGTTAATAAAGAAAGTGTACAAAGATGGTTTAAGGGATAATTTGGTTGTTTTGGATTAAAAATGATATACCTGTCTGACACACTTAATGATCTTGTAATTCCTGTGTTAACAATATTCTTATATAAAACGTATATCTAATATTTAAAAATTGTTAATAAAGAAAGTGTACAAAGATGGTTTAAGGGATAATTTGGTTGTTTTGGATTAAAAATGATATACCTGTCTGACACACTTAATGATCTTGTAATTCCTGTGTTAATAATAAGCATATTTTAAAAATTACTTTTAATTTGAAATATAATAATATTTTTGTAATGATTGTAAATTTTATCAACTCAGAAATAGGTATATAAAAGATTTTAAAAATGATGTTTATGGATACATAAAATTATAACTATATTTGGACTGCAATTGGTATGTTTTTGCACCTGACCGGTGACCCAAAATTTTAGACTGCAATTCGGCATTTCTAAAAATTTAGACTGCAGTTTACCGACACCGAAATTTTCGTACACAGGCATTATTTCCATAAGTTCAACGAAGCAGTCTTCCACGTCTTCTGGATCTAAGTAAGGCAAACCAAAAATGTGATGTATCCATCTTCCTAGTTCCGACGTCTTATCCTTATAAAAATTAGATAAACCTTACTACTGGATCCTACGGTACCATGATTGTTTTATATGAAATGAACAGCCTCTTACTTTTACTAGAGGAAATATTTCTCTTAGTGAAATATGCATTGAGTTTTCGAAGTCTGCATATACTTTTTTTGGTTCCAATGAAAGACCAAGATTTTTACATTTGTGTTTAATAAATTTCCTCACATTGCAATATGTTTGTTAGGCAGAAGAACAAACACTAAAGGCACATATTGGCCATTTTTGTACCCATGAATGGTATACAGTTGGCAGAAAAACTTGTTACAATATTGGAATGTACCGTTTACATATAAAACATTTGCACAACATAAAAAATGTAAATTCATAAAAAAGAAAATATAATTATATTAGTGTCTGCATCATTAACCAACAAGAAATTGTCATTTCTTGTAGTTTTAATCTGCAATGCATTTCCAGCATCATGTACATCTGCAATATTTTTTGATAGCGGTGGTAAAACTGATCGCCTAGCTGCATACATATTTTTTCTAAAATGTTCAATAGACCGCATATCAATGCTATCTGGATTATGTGCTTCGTCTTCCCGGTGTATTAACTTCGCTGGCCTCTTACAAATATCTTCTTGAGCTTTTCTTGTCACATTGTTGTTAAATTCTTGTTTTACTATAGGCGAATTATCAACATTATGATTATGCCCTAATTCTGCTATAACTATTTTGTTTTCTGTAATATACAAAATACATATGCTGTTAATTGTTTTGTTGTCTAATTGTTATATAAAAATTACCTTCAGTGTGTAAAACGCAGTACAAAATTTTTGCACGCATCTCCAACGTAATCGGTAATTAATTAATTTTTTAGCTAAACAAAATTTCGCACCATTCACTACGAACATTTGTTGACCTTTTTCACTTAGTATATTTTTCACTTCCATGCTGATCAATGGAAAGAAACACGTAAACTAAAATTTTGTTGTTTATAAACATTCTTAGTTCATGAAAGTCATTAAAGGATTAGGGATTCCCTATAATCCACTAGTCCTCACTACCTGTTACATCGTACCCAAATTTTCGACCGCGGGGAGGAACTCGGCTGTGCCGATTTTGGACACTACCTAAGGTTAAGGAGTCTTTCACGTCACTTCTTACCTGGGCCCAGTAGGAGGCCAATAAAAGAGACCTTCTCGCCGACCCTAACAGCATGTGGTTGTATGCATTCACGGTTTTACAATATATTGTTTAAATTTAACAAATATGTGTTTAATTTTTTACTACTAAGGTGCCACGTATTTTAATGAATTTAAAACAAAAATCGAATTTGGAAAAATAAGGAGATTTAACTAAACGAAATACAACTCCAGCTGAGTTCGGTGGTGGTTTCTCTACTGGCAAATTGTGCCCAGCTCAGCCGTAGAGGGTAAGTGCCAAAATAAAGTGAGTGCGCCACCGATTTAGTACGGTTAAAATCGGAAACCCCTGATGTTCCAGGCACCACTTCACCCACTGGAGATAATTAAGTAAATTCAAAATTTTAAACGGTACTATTCGAATTGCACTATAACTGAAAATAACGATAAGTGAACTAAATAAAACTAAAATATCCACTAGACTCTTCTTTAATGAACAAAATAAGATCTAGAATACAGACTGTCAAGCCTCGTGCCTGACACACAATTGATATTTATAGAATAAATTATATGAACAATTATAAAAAAAAGGTAAATTTATCAAAAAGGTGTGATCACACGCAACAAAAAAAAGACAAGGAAAAATAGCTATAACTAAAACTATGCCCGACTTAAAACTAATAGCTTATCTGTAAATTTAATGGTTTGCCGCAGTCCTGGGCTTCACAAATACTTGGGTCAGTTCCAAAATTTAAGCCTTATCCAAAACCAAAAGGCTTGCTCCAAACACAATAATCCAAGCTCGTACCAAGTATTAGGTCAGCCACCAGAATTCCGCCTAACTCAAGGACTTATGCCCGTAACCAAAAATGTAGCCGGTAACTAAAAACCCTAAAATCGTAATTAAGCATTAACATTAGGTTAAAAAGATTTGAATGACTCCTTGAATTAATCTGATTTAATAACATTACTCTACTTTACTGACTTAAATACAATTTAGACATATTGACTGATACTTGTATAACAATGAAAGAACAAAAGTGAATTTAAATGAGTATTACAACATTTTAGAAGCTGATTTTCCTGAATTTATAATTAATGGTCAAAACTAATAATCAAAATGTGCTTAACAAACTTAATTTTTTTTACTGGCTAGTCCTTACAAAATTATAACTATAACTTTAAATCAAAATTCACATAAAATTAATTCGTAATAGTACAAAAATCAATTTCGATAGTAAAAAAAAAACTAAAAAGGAGTCTAGTTAAACAAAATAAAACCCTGTGGACGATACAAAAGAAATATTCATATAAAATAAGAATTTTAACCAAAATTGATTATATGGCGTCATTAAATTATTAAAACGTAATTTATATAACTTACCTATTTAAAACAAAATAGGGTTCTTTATTTTCGTGAGACGATATCCCAGTTGATAGTTGGGTAAGTTTTAGGACAAAAGAAAACAATTTCCTCGCTGCTAAATGCGATGTCGTACAAGCTCCAACCACGATGGTTATCCAAAAAAAAGGAAAGGTTCCAAAAATACCAGACCCCGCTACTGTCTGTTTCATAAGGGACAAAAAGGAACATAAAGATCAAATAATCACATGAATACTGAAGCATGACTTACTTACCAATAGAAAATCTCAATAAAAATCCGGACAAGCCGAAATCTCCAACAAATTCACCAAAATCCAGCAAAATACCTTCTACACAGTTTTCGATGGAGACAGATGGAACTTAATTACACAAATCCAACCTACGTCGCCCCCGATGTACAGGGATGCAATCAAGTTCCCAAAAATTTTCTGATTAACACGCGTTCACTACGAGAGACAGGAGTCAAAAAGAAAAAGAGGGTCTTCGATTATCAAACTTCACTTAGATTTGACACACTTCAGTACGAAACATGATGGCCTCTACTACGATACTGACAATAACCATGGTTAATTCAGCCAGCCACTCATGAACAAACAGAGGTTATCTGATACATTTAATCTTATTATTTTAATTAACTAACAATAAATAACCCAACATTACTTAGTTTCCCTATTTATTTTTGATACTAACAATAAAGTTAAAAATGCGACTGATCATTGCCTGCAATACTCTACCGTCGGACTATTGACAAAAGAACGAAGTTGCGCTTACAAGACAGATGTAAATGAAATGTCAATAATTCAAACCATAATAACAAATAAAATCGATTTTAGCAACTACTGAATATATTTATAAATTGATAACTAACTATAAACAACTTAAATCAACCGATTTCTTACTTGAATAAACACTACAATGATAACAAATTAAGGTAAGCAATTTCGTTAGTTACTATAGTAAATTTTGACCCGTGACAACATCCCCTCCCCTAAGAAAGGAGAAAATCTACCGAAGATTTTCGACGATAACGCAATAGTGCTAAATGAGCCAACAATCACGATAAAAAGGGACAACAAGCCTAACAATAAAACTAATAAAACGCCATATACCATTTCGTAAGAAAATACGAACTAACTACACCTCAAAACCCAAAGAAGGAAAAAAAAAACAAAAATTTTGAGTAATACTCGGGAACAACAGCACCCAGTGCAATAAAGCTGCACCAAACTAAAACGACATTGGTCCTTCCATTTCGGCGGACCGCATTCGAAGTCCACTTAGGTAAGCGGAAGCAATGCACACTTCCAGGGGCGACCTCGCGAAGGATGTTAAACGCGTCATGGTTACACACACCCCTGGACCTCACACCATACAGTGTACAAAGCCCTCTCACCCAGCAGCCAACGAACACAATCCACACCCACTTCTGGACCTCCGCCGGTGAACAACAAAGGGGACAAGTTAAAAAGGTATCAAAGATTCCGGTACTGCTGAGACTTCCACGGGAGGCCCCGCAAGGTCATCTGACTCTGACAGCAGTAGTGAACCCCCGCATAGTGACAGTTTTCCCTCGGGTCCCTGCCGGCGAGCAATCCACCTCCCACTGACGGAGCGTAACCAATGCGGTTCCACTTAAGGCGACACCCCGTGCAGCCCCAGCACCCACCGGAGCCTAAGGCCATAAAGCAAAGTAACACGGAGGGACATTTTGGGCCGAAGCCCGGGACCTGAAGGGACCCAGAGTGATAAAGTTCACCCCAGACTAAAAACCACAAAAAAAAAACAGAAACCCCCCCCAACTAACGTAATTCCCTAACTACCTAGGGACTAACAAAATAACAAAATTAACAGTCCTAACGTACTCCTAGTACCAAATCGCAAAAAGGACACTAAACCAGACCAACATCCAAACTAAACTGGACTAATATCCACAACACAAACCCAACAACAACATTACCCCTAAACTATGAACTCGTATGGTACCAAATTCAGGTACGGTATGCCTAATCCTCGCTCCAGACACAAATAGGGTAACGCTTTGATCAATAACACAAAAAAAAACTTGGGAGGAGGAAAGAGACGGTAGCATACTAGAAATGCTGATGGAAGCAACACAATACATTTACTGATGGAAGTAACGTAAGATAATACAGATTCGGAAACTAGAGACAAGATAAAATGAAGAACAGATGACGGAAGTTCCGAATCCTGTAGTGTTAAGGTTAGGGGACTCTTACCCGCTCCGCCTGGAGTATCCTCGGGTGGTGAAATTCTAAGGCCTCCAGCCACAAGGCACAAAAAGGAGTCAACGATGGTCGTGTTGACAAGGTTTGAATCCAAATAACGAAAGATACCATAAGTTCACAAAACCTAAGTTCCTGCCAAACAGACTGAAAATTCCCTCAATAAATCCCAACAAATGGTTTTTCCACCGGGCACTCCACAACCAATGGCCCGGTCGGAAAATAAAAGGTTTGGCCTTGAAATCCACACAAAACGTGCCGTAGAACCACTACAAATAAAGCCAAAACCATAAGGTCATTCTAAAGCCAAACAAGCAGGAAAACGATGTAACTAAATATAGATAATGGTAAAGATAAGTTTACTAAGGCAGAACGAAATTTGGATCCAGAAAGTGTTAAGGTTAGGTAGAAATCAACGATGGACTTGCTGAAAGGGTTGGATTCAAGTGACGACGGGTAAGATGGGATTACAATAAAACAACCCTAAGTAACGAACTTGAATCCAAAAAGTGTTAAGGTTAGGGGACTCTTACCCACTCCGCCTGGAATATCCTCGGGTGGTGAAATTCTTAGGCCTCCATCCACAAGGCCGAAACAAGAAATCAACGATGGAATTGTTGAAAAGGTTGGATTCAAGTGACGATAGGTAAGATGGAATAATAGTGAAACAACCCAAGGTATAACGAAACTTGAACCCAGAAGTGTTAAGGTTAGGGGACTCTTACCCACTCCGCCTGGAATATCCTCGGATGGTGAAAATCTTAGGCCTCCATCCACAAGGCCGACAATACAAAACACCAAACAGAAAAGTGAGAACAATAAGAGAAATAACGAAAATCACAAAAGAGAAACAACCAAAGATTCAAACATACTACAAGGAATTGTCGTCTGGAGCGAGTGATTCATAATTAGGCTTCAAATCCTGGACATGCCAAATACCTTTCGAATTCCCTAATTCATCCTGGAGTTCATAGGACCAAGAACCACACCTACGCTTTACAACAAAAGGACCAAGATACGCTGGCGCTAATTTTGCCGAATAGAATTTCAGAGCATCAGACAGGACTTTATTCTTTCTCCAAACTTTATCCCCACAACTAAAAGATAGAGGTCTACGTCGCAGATTATACCGATTTGTATTTTGCTCTCTTGCGGACTCTATACGCTGACGAACTTGCTGATATAACTTCGCGAAGCTCTCACGACGGTTTTTAGCATATTCATTGATTTCGATTGGGTCCGTCCGAAGTTTATCCTCATAATCCGTTCCATACAGTTTGTGTTCCCTACCAAAAAGAATAAAGTATGGACTATATTTAGTAGTTTCACTCGGTGTTGTCCTGATTGCGCAGCCGATTTCATTAAGATGCTCATCCCAAGTCCGGTGGTTGTCTTGTTTTACAAATGTACGTAACATGGTCTTAATAACTCTATTGTGCCGTTCTGTGGGGTTTGCGCGTGGATTGTAATGTGCGGTAAAGAACATTCTGATATTATACTTTTCACACAATCTCCGGAATTCGTTCGATTTCATTTGAACACCGTTATCGCAAATTAAAGTCATGGGTGCTCCATACAACAAAAAGAAACCTTCCATAATTTCTGTCAAGTTTTTGGCAGTAGCGGTTCAACACGGATATAAGAAGACTGCCTTACTGTAATTATCAGAAACAACTAGAATATACCGGTAGCCTTTTTTCGATTTAGGAAGAGGTCCAATGCAGTCTAGACTTATTGCCTGGAAGGGTTCGGATATTACAGGACGATCGCCCATCAACCCAGCTGGTGCTTCCTGCTCAACTTTATTCTGAGCACAACTCTTGCAACGACGAACATACCTAGACACATCAATTTTCATTTTGGGCCAGTAAAAGTTATGGTAGATTTTCCCAAAGGTCTTATTTACGCCTACGTGTCCGGCAGATGGTAACTCATGACAGCGTTGTAGAATGGGGCCGCGTTGGTCTTTAGGCACCACTGATTTCCAATCGTTTGAAAGAGGCGACGAATTAGGAATACCAGACTTCACGAACTTATAAAGGGCACCATTTTGTACACGCCATAACGAATACTTTAAGGGGTTGTCCTGAACCTTCGATAACATCCTAGCGTACCACTTGTCGGTGGTGGTTTCAGGGGTGACGGTACAGTTGTCTACTACATTTACTGACGAATTGGTCGTGTTAATACGGCACTGGGAGAAAAGGTCACGACCTAACGATTCTCCCGGGATCCGTTTCCCTGCTGTTTACATTTCAGACAGTTCTTAATGGTAACGTTAGGGGCACCACATCGATAACAATAAACCTTCCTAGAGTTGGGACAATTCCTATTGACGTGTCCGGGGTTTCGACAATTCCAACAAATTCGAACACTGGAAGAACGATTAGCTCTAATAATAGTCGTGTCAACTCTACCTATTCCCGACTGTTGAAGATCGGGGTTCTCCCGAATAGGTTGTACCTCCACAAAAGCAAAGTCAGGTTCGACAAATTGTTTTCTTTTACGGGAAGGTGGCACATAATTTTCTACCCTATACTTCTTCGTTTCTAATTTCATACACTCTTCCTCTAACTCCTCAATGGTTCGAACAACAGGCAATTGAGTAACATAAAAAGGGGACAGGTTCCTAACCAACAAATCCAATTGCACTTCAGGAGCAAGACTACCATGACGCCGAAACAACGCTTTCATGCAAGACAAATAGTCGATTATCCCTTCCGATGTATCTTGGGTCCTCTCTAAAATCTCTTTAAATAGCCTGGCACGATAATCAGGTGGTTCAAAGTGCCTTAACAACAACTCTGACAAACTCTGCCAATCGCTAAACCTATCAATGTTGGCTCTATACCAGGTTAATGCTTTGCCGGAGAAAAGATCTATGGCACTGGAAAATAACTGTTCCTCAGTGATGTTACGAGCTATTTGAAGTTCTCGAACTCTATCCAGGAAATTATAAACAGAAGACTTAGCATCCCCGGTGAACTTCACATTCCATTTTTCTAAATTTAAAGGTTTCATTTGAGTATAATGAACAGGTGCAGATTCCTCATCTGTATCGTGGGCAATATAACTAGGCTCCGGATTGCGCTTAGCAGCAATATCAAGAGAATCTAGGGCAACTATCACCTCCAACAACAATCTACCCCTCTCCGACTTCTCCTCAATTGTTAATCCAGACTCCGGAATGCGTTGGGTACGATGGTAGATATGGACTAGTTTCGACAACGAAGAATTATATTTCCTATCGATATTTTCACCTTCCAGCGTAAGAACCGTTTCCTCTGACAACAACCTACGAATTGACTCTAACTCACCCTTAACATCTGCTACTGTATATGGGGGTCTCGTGAAAGTACCCGCTCTCTCCATCTTTAAAATTGGCCGCAGGGCCATCCTCATCTGATCGGCCGTTGGCTGTGAATCAACTAAAATCCCACGGACTAAAAGTTCATGAACCAACATGTCCTTTTTAAGGTATGAAATATCCATTTTATACTCCATAATATACGATTAAAATAACGACAATTCAACAAAATTCAACAATAAACGAATAAGTGACAACTACAAACTTTTCAACAAATAATCAACAACTTGTGGTTCGGTATCAATTAGCAACGATGGATAATGTTAAATAACTTACCAATGATATATATATATATAAATAAGAAAGTATGCAACTATGTAAATCGTTTCACGATTGGTGTGATCAGGTGTTAATAACGCCAATAATTAAAATATATAGAAAAAAAAAGTTACTACTTAGCTCACTTATATAAACGCGATAATAAACAATAAAAAAAAACTATCAATTACTCGCCCAATTAAACAAATATAGGCCCCACGTTGGGCGCCAAAAATTTGCCACGTATTTTAATGAATTTAAAACAAAAATCGAATTTGGAAAAATAAGGAGATTTAACTAAACGAAATACAACTCCAGCTGAGTTCGGTGGTGGTTTCTCTACTGGCAAATTGTGCCCAGCTCAGCCGTAGAGGGTAAGTGCCAAAATAAAGTGAGTGCGCCACCGATTTAGTACGGTTAAAATCGGAAACCCCTGATGTTCCAGGCACCACTTCACCCACTGGAGATAATTAAGTAAATTCAAAATTTTAAACGGTACTATTCGAATTGCACTATAACTGAAAATAACGATAAGTGAACTAAATAAAACTAAAATATCCACTAGACTCTTCTTTAATGAACAAAATAAGATCTAGAATACAGACTGTCAAGCCTCGTGCCTGACACACAATTGATATTTATAGAATAAATTATATGAACAATTATAAAAAAAAGGTAAATTTATCAAAAAGGTGTGATCACACGCAACAAAAAAAAGACAAGGAAAAATAGCTATAACTAAAACTATGCCCGACTTAAAACTAATAGCTTATCTGTAAATTTAATGGTTTGCCGCAGTCCTGGGCTTCACCAATACTTGGGTCAGTTCCAAAATTTAAGCCTTATCCAAAACCAAAAGGCTTGCTCCAAACACAATAATCCAAGCTCGTACCAAGTATTAGGTCAGCCACCAGAATTCCGCCTAACTCAAGGACTTATGCCCGTAACCAAAAATGTAGCCGGTAACTAAAAACCCTAAAATCGTAATTAAGCATTAACATTAGGTTAAAAAGATTTGAATGACTCCTTGAATTAATCTGATTTAATAACATTACTCTACTTTACTGACTTAAATACAATTTAGACATATTGACTGATACTTGTATAACAATGAAAGAACAAAAGTGAATTTAAATGAGTATTACAACATTTTAGAAGCTGATTTTCCTGAATTTATAATTAATGGTCAAAACTAATAATCAAAATGTGCTTAACAAACTTAATTTTTTTTACTGGCTAGTCCTTACAAAATTATAACTATAACTTTAAATCAAAATTCACATAAAATTAATTCGTAATAGTACAAAAATCAATTTCGATAGTAAAAAAAAAACTAAAAAGGAGTCTAGTTAAACAAAATAAAACCCTGTGGACGATACAAAAGAAATATTCATATAAAATAAGAATTTTAACCAAAATTGATTATATGGCGTCATTAAATTATTAAAACGTAATTTATATAACTTACCTATTTAAAACAAAATAGGGTTCTTTATTTTCGTGAGACGATATCCCAGTTGATAGTTGGGTAAGTTTTAGGACAAAAGAAAACAATTTCCTCGCTGCTAAATGCGATGTCGTACAAGCTCCAACCACGATGGTTATCCAAAAAAAAGGAAAGGTTCCAAAAATACCAGACCCCGCTACTGTCTGTTTCATAAGGGACAAAAAGGAACATAAAGATCAAATAATCACATGAATACTGAAGCATGACTTACTTACCAATAGAAAATCTCAATAAAAATCCGGACAAGCCGAAATCTCCAACAAATTCACCAAAATCCAGCAAAATACCTTCTACACAGTTTTCGATGGAGACAGATGGAACTTAATTACACAAATCCAACCTACGTCGCCCCCGATGTACAGGGATGCAATCAAGTTCCCAAAAATTTTCTGATTAACACGCGTTCACTACGAGAGACAGGAGTCAAAAAGAAAAAGAGGGTCTTCGATTATCAAACTTCACTTAGATTTGACACACTTCAGTACGAAACATGATGGCCTCTACTACGATACTGACAATAACCATGGTTAATTCAGCCAGCCACTCATGAACAAACAGAGGTTATCTGATACATTTAATCTTATTATTTTAATTAACTAACAATAAATAACCCAACATTACTTAGTTTCCCTATTTATTTTTGATACTAACAATAAAGTTAAAAATGCGACTGATCATTGCCTGCAATACTCTACCGTCGGACTATTGACAAAAGAACGAAGTTGCGCTTACAAGACAGATGTAAATGAAATGTCAATAATTCAAACCATAATAACAAATAAAATCGATTTTAGCAACTACTGAATATATTTATAAATTGATAACTAACTATAAACAACTTAAATCAACCGATTTCTTACTTGAATAAACACTACAATGATAACAAATTAAGGTAAGCAATTTCGTTAGTTACTATAGTAAATTTTGACCCGTGACAAAGGTAGTGAATTTAAAAATTTCGATCTTTGCAAATTACATCAAATTAAATTACTTTGTATTACAGCAAAAAATTGGTAATTCAAATTCTCCTATAGGATGCTTTTATTCTAGTTTAATCCAAACATTTTAGATGCCCTAAAGACGAAAATTCTGATTTAAGACCTGATAACTTAATAACACATTTAATTTTAGCACATAATAATTCAATGCCAATATAAACAGTATCTAGTCATATTTCTTTTGATACAAGAAACTAAAACATAAGATAATGACATACAACTGACAACACTAGAATAGTATATTGTGTATCTAGTAGGAAAACCGATACATTGCCGGACGACAATGTAAATTGTTGGCCGAGGCGTATAGCCGAGGCCAACAAACATTGGGGTCCGGGAATGTTATTTTACTACGAGATACACATACTATTTTTTTTGAAATCGCATTAAATATATTCGTAAATTAAGAAAGTTTTATAAGGAAAAATATTCCTGTACAGTACGGAAAAGTTCGTTGCCCAGCAACGGACTAAAATACAAAAATAGTGTATTTTGCGGCTCGAATTTGATCCGAGAAACTAGACATTTCCAAGCGATTTCAGAAAAAAATTATTATTACTACTAGAATTAGGTAATACAAAAATTTGTTAATATTAAGCATACCTTCTTACATTATGTAGACATTGTGACAATTGTAGAACAAGTTAAAAGTCTTGTAAACAATTTCAAAATCTTTAAAAATATTATTACAAATGTAAAAAACAGCAAACCCAATGTTATCTTATGTTCTTGCCAAATATTTTTTAATTAGAACCGAATCTTTAAAACATATTATTCAAAAGAAAATGGAAAATATTTACCCACATTTACGAAATAAAAGAGGTTTATAAAATATTAAAATAAATGAAAACAATCACTTAAAAATCGACACTAATTTATTAACTATAATACGACATATTTCGACGTAAAGCGTCTTCTTCAGGTATCCCTTTTTCGTTAATGTCGGTACTTTTATCAATAAGTACCGAAAAGTATCTGTTTGTCAAAAAAATTATTAAAATTTCAGTTTCGTGGGCCACAATAAAATTTTTAATGATGTGATAACATTTTCTTTTTTCTAAAGTTGGGTTTTTGACATATAGAATATTTGAATCGAGAAAAACACTTTACTAGTGGTACTAAATGATCCACACTATTTGTGTAGCAACATATGTTTGTCAAAGAAAATACCAAGATTAATCGCAAAAAATTGTAGAATATTGAAAATCGTAGTTTGAAAAAAATAACACTTAGACGTTTTTAGTAAAACAAATGGAAAAGGTGCTAGGTAATTGCAATATTCGTGAAAAATAGGAAAAGTTGTAAGAAAATAATAAATTTTAAAAACGCGTAATTAATATGAGATACGTAATCGTAACAAATTAGAAAATGTAGTTAAAATATTAATAAATTTCAAAAAATAGACAAAATAAAAATTTAAAAAATTGTGAAATATTGAAAACCCTAGACAATTAGATAATAAGCAGGAAACAGGGATAAGTTGTTAAAAAATCAAAGACTGAAAAATGTGTAAAAAAACAAAAAGAAAGAAGAAACCTTTAACAATAAAAAATAAAATGTAAAAATTGGAATAATGTCAAAAAAATTGGCAAATATCGTAAAAAATGTTTAAAAAATGATTTAAAACCGTTTTTTAATTTCAAAAAACTGATTAAACGCTCTTTCAAATCCAAAATCTAACTTTTTTATTAATTTTTTTTTGTTTAAAAAAGTTTTATTTTATAACGTTCACTTAGATATAAAAATTAAATTATTCATTAGACAAACGCACTTTAAAAAAAAACTTTAATCAACAAACGCTCTTGTAGATAATAAAATTATGTTTTTATTTTAAAAACTTTTCTAAATAATATATAGCTAATGTTTTTTATAAAAAAACATTGTTTAATATATTTTTTCGAATCAAAAACTGTTATTTTTTTATTTAAAAAACGCACTTATAAATAATAAATTTTTCATTTCTAGGCGCTTTTTCAGAATAAAAAGTACCTAATTATTTTAATTAAAAACTCGCATTTAAATAAAAACTAGGGTTCTCATAAGAAATGATAATATCTACACATCAATAAGACTGATGAGACGCTATTGGCGAGCGTGACAGGACATAATGAAGGATCTTTTTATAGCAAGAAAAGAACGAGAATCAGTAAGAAAGTCGTGTACGTCCACAACAAAAAATTTAGATGACGAGTTAGAATCACCTATAGTAAGAAAAGAAATATTAACGTGTAGATTAACTCAGTTACAGAATAGGATGAAAAGAATGGACGAGTTAGATGAGAAGATCATGCAATTGATGATGGCGGATAAAGAAATTTTCGAAAAGGATTATGAAGAAGAATTTTCAGTCAGAGAAGAATTTAGAGACACATTTGACGTGTACCAGTCGAAATGTGAGTTTGTCTTTATGAATGAGAATACAGGTGACATGAATTCTGTACATGGAAACAGTATTTCTTCAACTAATTCCAGTGTAAAAAGACGATTTAAGCTACCTTTATTGGAATTGAAACGATTTAATGGAGATATTCGAAATTGGATTGGTTTTTGGGGTCAATTTCGTATAATTCACGAGAATGATGACATTGTCACTGAAGACAAGTTTCAGTATTTATTGCAATTAATGGAACCAGGATCACCTGCCAAAGCCCTACTTGAAAGTTTTCCTCCATCTAAAGCTAACTATGAAAAGGCGATTGAACAACTTAAATCAAGGTTTGCAAGGGACGAATTTTTAATTGAGGTTTATGTAAGAGAATTACTTGGTTTAGTTTTAAAACAGGCGACAAGTCATAATACAGGTATGTCTCTTGTTCTTTTATACGATAAAATCGAAACACAGTTAAGAGCTTTAGAAACATTAGGAGTAACTTCAGATCAATACGCAGCTACGTTATATCCTTTAGTAGAATCTGCTCTCCCAGAAGATATTCTCAGAGTATGGGAAAGACATCGCAGCAGTATAAAAGAATCACGTAATAATAATGATAATACTTCTACTCTTGTTGATAAAACTGATAAATCCATTAATTATTTGCAAATTTTATTAGATTTTTTACGAGTTGAAGTCGAATGTGAAGAGCGTATGAAAATGGCGAGACAAGGATTTGCAGCAGGACAACATAGTCTAAAGGGAGATAAGCAAAAGGGCGATAGGATACCAAGCAGACAAGCAACAACATCGGAATCCAGAGAAGTATATCCATACACAGCAGCAGCACTTTTTTCAGCTGAAAAGGATACTGGTAAAAAATTTTCAATTTGTTTATTTTGCGAGAGTAAATCACATAGTAGTCAAGATTGTTTTAAAGCTAGAACACTTAATTTGAACGAAAGAAAAAATGTAATTTCAAAAAAAAATGCTTGTTTTGCTTGTTTAAAATCAAATCACATTATTAAAAAATGTAAAACGTTTATAAAGTGTATAATTTGTGGTAAAAGACATTATCCAATAATGTGTGAGGAGTTATTTAAATATAAAGAGGCCGAACCTTAAAAAAAAGAAGCTGAAAATAAAACAAAAAATGCTCTGTTAACTAATAATATTCAAAGTACTCTTTTACAAACAGTTGCTGTTAAAGTAGTCACTAGTAGAGGAATTAAAGTCGTCAGAGCTCTGTTAGATTCTGCTTCACAACGTTCTTACATTTTGTCTGACTTTGCTGAGAAAAATAATTTAAATAAAATACGGAACGAAATTATTATACAGGGAGTTTTTGGAGGATTTCAATCAAAACCACAAAGTCATAGTCTTTATGAAATAAAAGTACAGAATTTCAATGACTCATTTCAGTGTCGAATTTTTGCTTTAGAACAAAGTAAAATATGTATCAATGTCCCAATTTTAGATAATAATACAATTCTTGACGAACTGAAATCAAAAAATATTTTTATTTCTGATTTTAATGTCGAAACAAAAGAAACAGGTTTACTAATAGGCGCAGATATGTATGGGCAATTATTAACAGGTAGATTAGAAAAATTAGAAAATGGTTTGGTAGCTATTGAAACTTATTTTGGATGGACAATAGTTGGATCGTGTCAGATGAACAGTAATTTACAAACCATTTCCTGTTTTTCAAATTCTATTTCCGATTTATGGACGTTAGATGTACTAGGTATTAGAGATCCCGTTTCAGTAAAAAGTCGAGATGCAATACAAGCTGAGACACTTGAATATTTTAACGCTTCTATTAAGTTAAAAGAAGGTAGATATGAGGTAAATTTTCCCTGGATCGAAGGTTGTCCAAAATTATTAAATAACAAAGAAATAGCTATCAGTAGATTAAACTCAACTACAAAAACATTAAATAAGACGGGAAATTTCGAGGCCTATGAAAATATTTTAGGTGAATGGTTAAAGGATGATATTATTGAAGAAGTTAAAGAACAAGATATGTTAGATATAGGGTATTACTTGCCGCATCATGCAGTAATAAAAGAGGCTAGTTGTACTACTAAAATTAGACCTGTATTTGATGCTTCAGCCAAGGATAAAAATGGTTATTCTTTAAATGATTGTTTGGAAAAGGGACCCAATTTAATTGAATTAATTCCTTCAATTTTAATAAAATTTAGACTAGGTTTGATTGGAGTTATTTCAGATATAAAAAAGGCATTTCTGCAGATAAGTGTAGCACCAGAATATAGAAATGTTTTACGATTTTTATGGTGGCAAGATCCTACATTAAAAAAGCTGAAAATATACAGACACGCACGAGTTGTGTTTGGTGTATCTTCCAGTCCATTGTTGTTAGCTGCGACCATAGGTTACCATTTAGATAGGGTGGCAGAAAATTATAAAACTACTGCAAATAAATTAAAGGATTCATTTTATGTAGATAATTGTGTTACCAGTGTAAATAATACAAATGAATTAAAAACATTTATTACAGAGTCACAAGAAGTAATGTCAATGGCATCGTTTAACCTAAGAGGATGGGTGTATAACTCTACAAAGTTGTTTGAAGAAAACAAAGAAGAAATGCCTGCTCAAGGTAATGTAGTATCAGTTTTAGGACTTAAATGGAATTTCATACACGATGTTTTAAGTGTAGACCTTTAAAGCCTTAGTACTTTAAAAGAAACACCTGTAACAAAAAGAGGACTACTTTCAGCAGCGCAACGTGTGTTCGACCCAATCGGCTTTACTTGTCCAGTCGGATTAGCCCCGAAATTATTGTTGCAAGAAACCTGGAATCTAAAGCTAGGATGGCATATGGAGTTACCAGAAGACATTACACAGAAATTTAGGGTATGGTTGGATCAAGTTAATCTACTTCGATTTTGTAACATTTTACGATCATATTGCAAAGAAACTAATATTAATAATTGTAACACTTCATTGCATATATTTAGCGAAGCTAGTAAAACTGCATATTCAACGTGTATTTTTCTACGAATTGAAGAAAATAATACAGTTCATACACCTTTAGTTTTAGCAAAATCGAGAATAAGCCCGTTAAAACCAGTTACTTTGCCCAGACTGGAATTACTTGGTGCTCTACTAAGTTGTAGGTTATACCAAGAAGTAAAAAAGGTAAACTACTTTAGTAAAATACCGGTATATTTTTGGAGTGACTCAAAAGTAGTACTGACCTGGATAAAAACAAAGTCCAATTGGAATACTTTTATAGGAAATAGAGTAACAGAAATTCGTTCATATACAGATGTTGATAAGTGGAATTATGTTCCAGGTAATATGAATCCAGCAGACTTACCTTCTAGAGGATGTAGCAGTAAAGTTTTGTTAGCAACGAAATGGTGGGATGGCCCAGCTTGGCTTAAAAAGGAAAAGGATGAATGGCCTTTAACTACAACATCAAACTACAATGAAGAAGAAGCATTTAAAGAGACAAAGAAAAATACTTTATTTACATTTATAGTACAGACAAAGAAAAATGGAGTGTCTTTAACACTGTTTGATTGTATTTCGTCTTATTCAAAAATTGTAAGAATTTTAGCATGGATTTATCGTTTTTACCATAGAACTTCTAAAAAAAGTGAAATATTTGTAAAAAATTATTTATTGTCTGATGAACTAAAACATGCAGAAATGCAGCTATTACAGATGATACAAGAGGAAGAATCTGGAAATTGTGATGTAAAAGCCGTTGAACATATAAATATATTTCAAGATAACAATGGGTTAATTCGAGTTAAAACTAAACTAGCTTACAGCGTCGACACAGAGGATTTCAAGTATCCTATTTTATTACCATACAATAACAGAACGATGAAAAAATATATAAGAGAAAAACATGAATTAACATGCCACGCTGGTATTCAAACACTTTTAGGAATTATACGAGAAAAGTTTTGGATTATTAAAGCAAGACAAATGGTAAAAAGTATAGTAAAAAACTGTGTGAAATGTAAAAGATATAAAGCTGTAGCCATGGAGACGCCTTTGGCATCTTTACCAGAAAACAGAATTAAAATTGCAGCTGCTTTTGAGATTACTGGTGTTGATTTGGCGGGTCCGTTATTTCTGAAAAGTAAAGAAAAAATTTGGATTGTTATATTTACATGTGCTATCTACAGAGCATGTCATTTTGAGCTTGTTAAGTCTCTTAATACTACAGATTTTTTGATGGCATTTAGGAGATTTATAGCAAGAAGAGGAAGAATTTCTGTAGTTTATTCAGACAATGGTACTAATTTTGTAGGTGCAAATAACCAGTTGAAAGAAATTGATTGGGGTGAAATAATAAAATTCTCTGCTGTAAAAGAAATAAAATGGTATTTTAATCCTCCTACAGGAGCCTGGTGGGGAGGATGGTGGGAGAGAATAGTCAGAATGGTAAAGGAATTGTTACGAAGAAATTTGGGTAAAGCCTCAGTAAATTATAAAGAACTGATGACATTATTATGTGATATAGAAAGTATTATTAATTCACAACCTCTTACTTATGTTTCAGAAAATCCAGAAGAATTTATTTCAATTACACCGGCAATGTTTATCCAAAGTATTCAAAATAATGAAACGCCTGATATGGATGAGATGAATAGAAATAATTTTAAGAAACGAGTCCAATATTTACAAAAAGTCAGAGATGCATTAAAACAAAGATTTCGTAACGAGTACCTTGGAAATTTGGTTCATACTTCACGAAATAGGCATAAAACAGATAAAAGTTTAAAGGTTGGTGATATTGTTCTTATTGGATCAGACAATATAAAACGTATAAATTGGCCAATGGGAAAAATATTAGAATTATATCCGGGAAGAGACAAAATAACTCGAGTGGCAAAAATCAAGACACAAGCTGGGGAAATAGTTCGTCCAGTACAAAGAATTTATCCCTTAGAGATTTCGACTGAAGAAGAAACAGCAGAATTCATTTCTAAAAGTAAAGACAAGACTGTTACATCAACAACAATGGAGAAGAAGAAACAAATTTTAAGCAAGTTCCATTTAAAGAAGAAAGAAGACAGAAGTTACACGATAAATATTCATCACAAGAAAGCGAAGATAAAAAAGAAAAGATAGTTACTACCCTAAAGATGACCCAGTAGATTTTTATTTTTTTTTATTGTTACTAAGTTACAAATATTTATATATATATATATATATATATATATATATATATATATATATATATATATATATATATATATATCAATTTGTCATTGTAAAAAGTTTGAAAGAAAAATAAATAGACTTCTCAATTTCAAAATTTGAATCAATCTTTCTTTTCTTGAAATCCTTCATAACAGACGCAATACGTCGAAACCGGTCTACAAGTGATATACTTTCGAATTGCAAACTAAAATGGTTAGTTCTATCTTGCAGATATACTAACCCCGTTTAACTTTGAACTTTAATTCAATGTCCGTCGTGGCATATAGACAGGGAAGTAGTTGTTGGTTCTTAGTAAACGGTCTATATGTTCTTTGATTTTCAAAGACTCTGTAAAACGTCATAATAGTATTATTATCTTTGACACCCATTTTTTCACTTCAAAAGAAACTGATTTATAACAAAAACATACCCGTGTGAAGTTGGCCCCGATTTTTTAAAAATTTTATGTTTTTTTTTATATGGACCTGATTGTCTATCGTTTGTCCACCCTTTAGATAATTTTTACCAGAAAGCAATCAACAGATACAGCCAAAACAAGTTACGGGGCTAACTTCACGTTTTTTCGAAAAACTTCAAATTTGAAATTTGTTGACATCATACGTTTGTCCACGTTTGTCCAACAATTAGATTTTTACCACCTAATTAAACGACTAAAAACACCAAAAAACGTGATTAATGGCCCATACATAGTAGTAACTTCCCTATATCAAGATTTTTAAAATTTCTGTAATGCATCCGTTTGTCCATCGTTTGTCTCCGTTTGTCCACCCTTTAGATAATTTTTACCAGCAAGCTCTGAATAGATACAGCCAAAGCAAATTTACGGAGTCAACTTCACGATTTTTCGAAAAACTTCAAATTTGAAATTTGTTCATACCATACGTTTATCCATCGATTGTCCACGTGTGTCCAACAATTAGATTATGTTTAACACCTAATTAAACAACTAAAAACACCAAAAAACGTGATTAATGGCCCATACATGGTAGTAACTTCCCTATATCAATGTTTTTAAAATTACTGTATTGCATCGGTTTGTCCATCGTTTGTCCACGTTTGTCCAACCTTTAATTAATTTTCACCAACAAGCTCTGAATAGATACAGCCAAAACAAATTTACTGGGCCAACTTCACGATTTTTCGAAAATCTTCAAATTTGAAATTTGTTCACACCATACGGTTTTCCATCGTTTGTCCACCAATTAGATAATTTTTACCACCTAATTAAACGACTAAAAACTACAAAAAACGTGATTAATGGCCCATGCGTCGTAGTAACTTCCCTATATCAATATTTTTAAAACTGGATGTAAATCTTACTTTTGTCCAGTTTTTCGTTTTAGGGCTCACTACAGACTTGTTTGTGATTTTTTCTTTTTTAAATAGAGAATAGGACTACTATAACCTAAATTGTAACCATTGGTCACAATGTATTATTTATTTACAGAGATTTTATTTTACGAATAAAAATTTCAGTTTCAACATAATCAAAGAAAATATATATTTTTGTTCAATTTTATGTTTTTTAAATTTTATGTTTTATTTTAATTTTATGTTTTATTTTAATTTTATGTTTTATTTTAGCAAATCATGGCGATTTAATATTTGTGAGAATAAACACCTATTTTATTTTTGTTTAAGATTGTGTTCTTACATTCAATAAAACCTGCATTTATATGATTCCATCTATCTTGCACTACATAACTAAAAGATTAGACAGACTGAATAACGGACTGACATGAAAGTGGTACAAGTAATATTTTATTACTTTATACGTTAAGGTGAAAATTTGTTTTTATTAGGTGGACAAACTGGGATTTGGAGTAAAAATGCTCGAGCTGTTTGTTCGTAATTGATTCTTCGTCGTTTTTTTTTTGGAAAATAATCATGCTTCATTGTTTCCAACAGTATTTAAAGGGGCAAAAATTAAGTTTGTGAGGTGTAATACAGAAATTTGAAAAATAATTGATATAAGAACGTTATTACCATGTATGGGCCATTAATCACGTTTTTTGGTGTTTTTAGTCGTTTAATTAGGTGGTATAAATAATTTAATTGGTGTACAAACGGTGGACAAACGTATGGTGTGAACAAATTTCAAATTTGAAGTTTTTCGAAAAATCGTGAAGTTAGCCCAGTAAATTTGTTTTGGCCGTATTCAGAGCTTGTAGGTAAAAATTATTTAAAGGTTGGACAAACGATGGACAAACGGATGCAATACAGAAATTTTAAAAATATTGATATAGGGAAGTTACTACCATGTATTGGCCATTAATCACGTTTTTTAGTGTTTTTAATCGTTTAATTAGGTGGTAAAAATAATCCAATTGGTGGACAAACGTGGACAAACGATGGATAAACGTATGGTATGAACAAATTTCAAATTTGAAGTTTTTCCAAAAATCGTGAATTTTCTTTGGCTGTATCTATTTAGAGCTTGCTGGTAAAAATTATTTAAAGGGTGGACAAACGTGGACAAACGATGGACAAACGGATGCAATCCAGAAATTTTAAAAATATTGATATAGGGAAGTTACTACGACGCATGGGCAATTAATTACGTTTTTTGGTGTTTTTAGTCGTTTAATTAGGTGGTAAATATAATCTAATTGGTGAACAAACGATGGACAAACGTATGGTGTGAACAAATTTCAAATTTGAAGTTTTTCGAAAAAACGTGAAGTTAGCCCCGTAAACTTGTTTTGGCTGTATTTTTTTATTGCTTGCTGGTAAAAATCATCTAAAGGGTGGACCAACGTGGACAAACGATGGACAAACAGGTCCATATAAAAAAAACATGAAATTTTAAAAAATCGGGGCCAACTTCACATAGGTCAAAAACATTTATTATAAAAACCTCTTTTAGATTAAAAACACTTTTTTTATTAATTTTTATAGAAATCTTTAAGACTTTCCGCCGTGACTTTCTCACAGATGGTACCTTTGAATTCTAAATTTCTACATGTGGTGCATATAAATTTTGAATCGTTATATTACGTAACATCAATTTTTCTGAATTATGTTTTATTTCATATTCATGTACAGCACATTTATTATTTTGGTTATTTATTCAACTACTAACTTAGTTATATTACAACAGAAAAATATATAAACCAAAAAAATTAGATTACCAGAACTGTTTTTCACAATAAATAATTCTAAGTATTTTACCTTGATTACAACATTTTATAATTATTTTTTTATTTCGATTGAATTTTAACTTACTTAATTATTGTTTTTAGTAAAATGCAACCAAAAAAATCGAATCTCAACAATGCCCCTCGCATTTTTTTATTTATTTATAAAAAATAAAATGTTTTACAATTTGTGTTAAATTTTGTCTTTTAAATCCTTTCTAAATCTCTCAAGCACAGGCCACAGCAACGCGTGGCCGGGTCTGCTAGTTTTTCTATAAAAATAATAGGTAGTTATTTATGTATCAAGGGCGTAAAACAGGCGTTTATGGACCGCAACGTGTAAATAAGAGCCCGAGCCGCAGGCGAGGGCTATTAACACGTAAGGTCCATAAACGCTGTTTACGCCCGAAATACATACAAACTTTTATGCACGACCGATTTAATAATCATTTATAAAAAAAATTGCACTGTCAATTGAAAAAAGTCAACTGTCAATTGACAAAATTCTACTGTCAAATATCAACTGTCAAATGCCAACTGTCAATTGTCAAATGTCAACTGTCAAATGTCAACTGTGAAATATCAACTGTCAAATGTCACCTGTCAATGTCAACTGTCAAATGGCAACTATCAAATGTCAACTGTCAATGGTCAAATATCATACGTCAACTGTCAAGTTCCAACTGTCAAATGCCAAATTTGAAATGTCAAATCTCTACTGTCACATGTAAAATATTATCTGTCAGCTGTCAAATGTCAACTGCCAATGTCAACGATTGTTTTAATAATAAAACTTATAAAGGATATTTTTTTTTGTGAACAATTTAATATAAATGCCATTTCAACTTGCATTAAATTTATACCTCGAACCTCGATATTATTAACAACTTACCCTGTATAACCATTCACCTAATAATTTGTATTCATTCGTTATTTAAAATAAATAATTTGATTGAAAGTAATATGCAGATAATAGAGATAGAGATAATATTTTAAAACAATAATCTATATACCTATGTTGTCGTTACCCTTTCAACAAAGTCAAAATAGGTGGTGGCCATTTTTATTTAGACTCATTGTCAGTTTAGATGATTGCAAGTATTTCAATGTTTAAAACAAAAAAATTACTTTACCGCCCGCCATTTACACTTTATCGCCCGGCGGGCGGTAAAGTAGTCCACGGGCGGTAAAGTGGCACTTTACGCCCGCTGAATGTATGTAATAATCTGTACTTTACCGCCCGGTCGTGCATAAAAAATATTAATAACTTAAACATGCATTTTTGGATTAAACATTTATTTTTTCAATAAAAAAACGCACTTTTATTTTCTTCTTTGTCTTTGTTTTCAGTTAAAACAAAGTTTTTTATCAATTATAATAAAAAAATATCAATCTAAATTTAAAACCTGGCTATATGTTAAAACTGAGAACACCGCGGATATTTAATTCCACTTTCTATTCTACATCATAAAATAAACAACAAAAAAAACATGGTCTTATACTTTCAATCCAACAGGTTGGTTGAAACTTGAAACTCGTTCAGCAATTTCAGCATTTTCAGCATGACCTGCTGTTCACGAGGCCATCAAACGTTGCCACATATCTGTATTGAATTCACACAACCCACGATTTCAGTACATAATGTATATTTAAATATTCTCGATAGCTTCTTTGTGGCAAAATAACATCTATTTACTTCTTTATTTGGGGATCTTTTTGCCACTAAAACAAACAAATTAAGGTTTTTTATATTTTTTACATAGTATTTTACATCTCTAAGTGGTTTTAATGGGTTTTATTCTTTTATAGTTAAATAGAGTTTTGTAATTATTATTAATAACAATAAAAAAATAACTTTAAGTAAAAAAAAAATATGTTAATAATTTAAATAATGTAACTTTTTTATGGCATCAATTTCTATTTATAAATTGCTGGGCTTCCTGTTACTTAAAAACAAAGTTTTTCAAGATGTTTACAATTATACATTATATTTACTTCTTTATATTTGGGGTTCTTTTTGCCACGAAAACAAACTTATAAAAAATATAAACCAATAAAGTACCTTCTATTAAATTTACTATTGAAATTGAAAAAGATGAGAAATTACCATTTCTTGATATATTAATGACGTAGGAAACCGATTATTTAATTAATACTAACATTTTTCGTAAAAAACACAAACTAACAGATTTTTGAACTTTAATTAAGATGTAAAATAGTATGTCAAAATATAAAAAAATAAAAAACCTTAAATAAAAATATAGAAAAAATCAAAGATAAGGTATATTGCAGTATATCGCAAAATGTTTAAAAGCGATCTGATAATTAGGAAATCAAGGAAAATTACAAATAAATAAAATATAAAAATAAATATAAAAATTATCAAAAATAAAGTAAAAAGTTAAGATAGTTAAAGTACATTAAACAATAATAATTAATAATAAAATATATAAAACATTCAATTACCCAAAATAAATTGGTCAAAATTGAAAATTATGAAAAAATCGTATTAAAATAGAAAAAAAACACAAAACAGATTGTAAAAAAGTAAAAATAAATATAAAAAAATAAATTAATTAACAGAAAGTTTGATGAAGTTTTTAAATTGGATATAAAATAGGAACCCCAATAAATACATAGGTATCACCTTATTTACGAAAAAAAAAATAGATGTAATTCCAGCATTAGAAGGTTACATGTTGTATACAATACAAATATTTTCTCATATTTCTTCTTCATTTTTATACAATAATAAAATATCAATCTGACAACCAAGCATTAAATTCCATTGCCTTCCTGGTACCCGTACCCCGTACCTAGGGTTGCCAACCGTACTATATTATATAGTATTGTACTATATTTCAGCTTAATGTACTATATACTGTTTAAAACATATATAGTACGCAAAAATACTATATTTTTACCATCAAATATCGATCACAATTTTATTTAGCTTCACGCTCCTAAAAACGGATCACTGATCATTTTATACAATTTTTTCATTTTATGTTTGCTTTCTATTCATGCCACATCAGCTTTTACGGAGAGATTTTTTTCAGTAAAAAGTTAATTACTAATGCAAAATCAGAAAAATAGTAGTTTACGTAACAAGTCCTGTGGCTCGCCCTGCAATTTGCCCACTCGTCAAGTAAAAGCACTTTTGGACGTATTACGTTTGTCTATTATCTCTGTATTACGTACAATATTTTTTTTAAACGGGCATTGTTGTACCATTAACTTCATATTATTCAGTTTACATTTTTATAACAAGAACTCTTTATTAACTAATTTTAACATTTTGTTTAACAAACCTTGCTTGGGTGGCCGCCTTTATAATTTTATCTGGTATAATTTCATCTTTCATTAATTCACAATCAAATGCATAATTTTAAATATCCATTTTATAATAAATTTCAAGTTTTTAACTAAATGTCAAAATATGTCAAGTTATTTTATAGTTTTAAATATATACAAAACTCGGTTACCATAAAAACCAATTGACCGCTATCTTAGACTAACTATTTTATTGTTTTTTTCATTAAAGATAGACCGGAAAGTCAATAAAAATGAGTCCGGTAAAAGCTTTTACCGGACTCATTTTGATTTTCTGGTCTTGTCCGACCAAATGAGATTTTCTGACCCAAAAATAAACCGGAAAGTATTAATTTCTGGCCGGTTTTAAAAAACTATATAACTATAAAATATAAATACAGTAATAAGTTTTATTTCTATTTATTTTATTGAGTTGTACTATATTTTTTTCCAGTGTACTATATTTTTTTTCGTTTTATTTTAAAAATACTATATTTCGTCTAAAAAAAGTTGGCAACCCTGCCCGTACCCCGTACCACAGCCTGTTTCAAATTAAATGTTGCTTACGGTAACAAGAGAATGTATCGAGTATCGTTTAATCGTTTATACTGCATTTGTGGCTTGTGCAATTCATTTGTAGTGCAGTTGTTGGTAAGATGCAGTTTGCAATTTCGTACCTCATTTTATTTTATATTAAAACAAATTGTAACTGCAAATGAAAGTTTGGTAATTTGGTGTTAGTTTAATAGTTATTGCGTAGGTAAGAACTGTTTATATTTACATTTTAAATATGTATTGGTTAGTTATGTTTTTCAAGGCTATTGTGCATGATATTAATTTTTCTGTTTTGTCAAACTTCTCATAAAATGTTGGGAATTAAATCTTTCTTTTTTAATAATAAACCATAGAAAAAACTATTAGTTCAGAGATAATATATAATTATATTGTCTCTGGTTCTAAAAAAAACAGCTAATCCGTTCCTGAATGGGCGTGTCAGATTGTAAGAAAATGTTGGCACAATGTTGCCAGATCCAATTTTATTATTTTAACATTTTAATTCCAATAATTATAGTATAATTTATAAAATTATTAAGTGAAGTTAATTCAAAATTAAAAAAAATATGGATATATAGAGAATTGCTGTAGACAAGCTTGATGACAAAAAATTTAATAATAATTAAAAAAGTAGGTATTAAAAAATGTTAATATTTTTTGTATATTTTTTTAAATTTTTTTTTGTGATACATAGTTTTTAAAAATACATACCAACGTCCTCAAATTATTACCCTTCGACGATCAACCAATATTTTACATCGCATTTTTTTATATTTTATCCACAGATCCGCAACAGGGTTACAATATGGCAATCTAATATAATAATTCTAGTAGGATAAATTTTCATGTAGAGTTTATAATTACAATTTTCTCCATTTATATTTTTTTCATCAATTTTAAAACACAAAATACGATCCACTTAAAAAAATAGATCTCGATTTGTGATTTTTTTGTAAATTTTATTAAATTTTATATAAAAAAATATCAAAATAAATGTTATCAAAAAATAAGAATAATCGTATAAACAAAACTATCTTCTGGCCCGTCCAAGTGAAACAATTTTAAAAAATTTAACAAAGTGAAAACATATTTAACATGATTAGTAGATTTAATATTAAGTTAAGTATAGCATTAAAAAGTTCATGGAAAATAAGACAACTTTGAACAATATTTTGGACCTCCTTGACGAGTAGGAAGAAAATTTCGTTTATATCAAATTTGTCTTATATTACTACCATTTTTTAATGATATACTTAATCTGGAATCTAATCGCGCTCTATATTTTTTAAATATTATTTTGCACTTCTTTGACGGGTCGGATTTGTTTTTTTCATTTTCCGTTTTTTTTCTAATTTTTCGATGTTTTCACTTGATTAATTTTAATAGTTTTATTACCGTTTTTCTTGATTTCCTTTATCATATTTTTTTTTCTTTATTTACACGTTTTTACTTTTTTTCTTGTATTTTGTAATGTTCACGCTTTTGTCTCTTTTTTTATTTTTTACATTTACAATTGTTGTGATAATGTTCGTTTTTTTTGTTTTTCCGTTTTTAAATTTTATTTATTTTTTATTATTATCTATTTCTTTTAATTCACTTTTTTTTTAGTTTTTCTAATTTTGCTAGTTTTCATCTTTTTTCTGTTTTTTCCATTTTTTTTCCATTTTTTTTGGTACCTACTCGTTTTTGTTAATTTACTCACTTTCAATTTTTCATCTCTATTTCCAATAATTTAGCTTATTTAAGCATATTAATATATTAGTGTTTTACACGTTTTTTTCCTACTATTTTTCACAATTTTCAACTTATTTTAATGATTTTTGACAGTTTTTTATCTTTTTTATCGTTTCTGAACAATAATTTACGACATTTTTTTCACCATTTACAACAATTTTTTGCGATTTTCAACGTTTCTTCAAGATTTTCAACAGGGTTTTTAATGATTTTTACTATATCAGAACGGCTCTCGCAGTTTTTACTCTTTTTTACGATTTCCAACAGTTTTCCTGGATTTTTAACATGTATTCAGAATTTCCGTCATTTTTTTTAAATTTCTGATAATTTTTTCTTATTGTTCAGAATTTCTTACAGTTATTAATTTTTTACGATTTTCAACATTTTATTTGCACCCTTCTATTCTTCTATTCTAATAAACCATAAAACACGTGTTCAATAAAAATTGAATTTCAATTGTTATAAAAATCGGTGGTGATTAAAAGATTTTTCCATACAACTTTTTACCCCTATTTCACCCCTTCTGAGTTAAAATTTCTTAAAAATCCCTTCTTATTGTTCACCTTATGAAAATTAACATCTGTCCACATTTCACGTTTCTACCATCAGTGGCAACTATAACTCAATAAGTGGGAAATTCTCCTTTTATATATAAAGATACTGATTACGCCACCTTCCGGTGGCGTCATGGTACTTAAGTAACAATTACTCGTTTAAATTACCGGTGTGAAGACAGAAACGTTTTTGACCCCTGTAAACTATGTGCCAGAATATTATAAAAAAGTTTCGAGGGATATTTTTTCGACTTTTATAAGTGTTCTATATTTTTTAAAACGTAGGGCAATACCCTTTTAGCTTGTTCTTTTAAAATTTTCATATCCCATATTTTGTAAAACAAGATTAACCCCACCGGGCCCCCTTAAAATATAAAAAAATCTATTTATCGTAAAGTATAAGACTTTTTAAAAAAAATTTTTCGTAAGCCATGCCCTTTTAGCTTGTTCTTTCAAAATTTTTATATCCCATATTTTGTAACCCAAGATTTACCCCACCGGGCCCCCCTTAAAATATAAAAAAATCTATTTATCGTAAAGTATAAGACTTTTTAAAACTTTTTTCACGCAAGCCATACCCTTTTAGCTTATTCTTTCAAAACATTCATATCCCATATTTTGTAACACAAGATTAACCCCACCGGGCCCCCTTAACATAGAAAAAAAACTATTTATCGTAAAGTATAATACTTTTTAAAACTTTTGTCACGTAAGCCATACCCTTTTAGCTTATTCTTTCAAAACTTTCATATACCATATTTTGTAACACAAACCGGGCCCCCTTAAAATAGAAAAAAAACTATTTATCGTAAAGTATAATACTTTTTAAAACTTTTTTTACGTACGCCATACCCTTTTATCTTGTTCTTTCAAAATTTTTATGTCCCATATTTTGTAACACAAGATTAACCCCCTCGGCCCCCCTTCAAATATAAAAAAATCTATTTATCATAAAGTATAAGACTTTTTAATTTATTTTTTCGTAAGCCATACCCTTTTAGCTTGTTCTTTCAAAATTTTTATATCCCATATTTTGTTACACAAGATTAACCCCACCGGGCCCCCTTAAAATAGAAAAAAAACTATTTATCGTAAAGTATAATACTTTTTAAAACTTTTTTCACGTAAGCCATACCCTTTTATCTTGTTCTTTCAAAATTTCCATATCTCATATTTTGTAACACAAGATTAACCCCACCGGGTCCCCTTAAAATATAAAAAAAATCTATTTATCGTAAAGTATAAGACTTTTTAAAACTTTTTTCTCGTAAGCCATACCCTTTTAGCTGGTTCTTTCAAAATTTTCATATCTCATATTTTGTAACACAAGATTAACCCCACCGGGCCTCCTTAAAATAGAAAAAAATCAATTTATCGTAAAGTATAATACTTTTTAAAACTTTTTTCACGTAAGCCATACCCTTTTAGCTTGTTCTTTCAAAATTTTCATATCTCATATTTTGTAACACAAAATTAACCCCACCGGGCCTCCTTAAAATATAAAACTAATATTGTTATTATGGCTTCACACTCGCTAAAGCAGCATCTTCGTGACAAAAGTTTTAATAAGTTTTATACTTTACGCTAAATAGATTTTTTTATATTTTAAGGGGGCCCGCTTGGATTAATCTTGTTATTATGGTAATCTTGTAATTAATTTTTAAAGTTTTCGAATTTTTCAAAATTTTTTAAAATTTTCAAAATTTTTAAGATTTTTAGAATTTTCAAAATTTCAAAATTTTTAATTTTTTTCAAAATTTCCCAAATTTTGAAGATTTTTAAAATTTTTCAAGTTTTACTTCAATCGCACGTAAAGGTTACACGCACACTCTTTTTTTTTTCTATTATGGGTAGCTTACATAAAAGACCGAAAATTTGTAACGGGTCAGATAATATTATGGAATTTTAAGAGATTTTTATTTAATTGTTTAATAGTATTTAAAATAACTCTACTAAATTTTGCATTTGAAATTAAATTTTATTACCCTCTGCTATTTAAAAATAGGCTCTTATAGTGTTACCGGTTATCAATAAAGATTAGAGGTTCGAGACCTGGCGGAACGAATACTTTTTCGATTTTTTTTTATTTGTTTAAAAATCCCATGTGAGATATATCCAAATAACTAGCACCAATATTTGCGAATTGTAATTAATTTTCTCTTAAAAAAGCATTAAAATAAAAAAATGGTTATTTCTGCTTTTAACATTTTTCATTACGTCTAGAATTAAATTAAAGGTAATAACTAGTTCATTAAATAGATCTTTCAAAATAATAATAATTTGAAAGTTTGTTTGAAAATCCGAAATGTCTTTAATTTCAAGTATTTTTGATTTTAAAATTTCTTCGTTGTTCTGGATATTCTGTATCGTTGTATTAAAACTTGTTATGATTTGTTGGCTGACGAAGTATTGTTTAGTAATTTGGTTTTGTAACTTTTCTTGATTTTCTTTAAATGCTCCAGGATAGAATTTATTTTTTATAATTCACGTACACAAAGTTTCTATTTCGACACTAAAAACAGTATCGAAATAGATTCATTGTAACACTGTTTTTGGTAACTTTTTACACAATTGGTTGCACTGCACTGATTTTCAACGAAAAAGTTCAGGTAGTAAATCAAAAAGTATGTTGTAGTAAATTATTAACTACGTTATCAGCGTTATTGCTAAATTCGGAATATTTTATACAAATTTGACAAACATTCTAATTTAAAATCATTAAAACTGGCAAGTGTCAAAACTGTCAAGATTGCCAACATAAATAAATATTTCGAATAACTCTCATTTTATTTTTTTTATACTTTTAAAAGTTCATTATAAAAAATAGTATGTAACACTCGAATTACAATGACGGTTTGTAGTACTCGTTCTTTGCGAAACTCACCGCTTCGCGGTTCGTTTCACAAACTGAACTCGTACTACGAAACCTCTGTCATTGTAACACTTGTATTACAATATACTATTGTCATCGTCTTGTGCGTCAAGGTTTCCTGTGAAAATTTTCACTAAAGACCCTAACTCATTAATTAATCCCCGTTTATTCCTTATTTTTTCTTCTATATTATTTTTAATTCATTCGATAAAGTTGACATAGTTTTCTGTTTTAATTTGGAAGGATTTAGTTTTAGAAATATTGTAGTTCAAGTGTAAAAATTGAACATTTAATTTTTTTGTATTGTTCAAATAGCGGATTGAGATTATAAAAATGTACCAAGGTATTGCTTGTTTTTTGAAGTCTGGCTGGCCCTAAGTTTATTGGTAGGACTCCCAAGTTATAGGTGATATCTTTTAATTTGATTGATGCGTCTCCGATTCAGACACAACTAAAATAAAATTATAAGATTTCTTTTTAGGACTATTAATATTAGAAATATGTATTTTTTCTGCAGTTTTTTTTGTCTAGGGATAATTTTTGCAGTTTTATTATGTGAGTTTGTGGAATAAATTTGTTCTCTTTTGTATCTATTTTTTGTTGTTCCTTGCAGTTACCTGTTTCGAACAAATACTCTAGAAGGTATTGTTTCAGGTAATTTTTTTCTGCTTTCATTAGCTTTATTAATTATTATTTTTGATTTTATTCTGAATGAGTGAATACTGTTATTATAGTAGATAGACGAAATAGTTGAGGCTGACGTCATTACGCACGAATCGAAACAAGTCATACTTCGGCCCATCTTTAAGCAACACGAAGTTGATTCCAGTGGCGTAGTTATTTTATTTTTTTGTAAATTCAAAAATATTACATTTAATTTCTTATCAAATTAGGATTATCTTAATAATATGGAGCAATTTTCCACACCACTCTTCTGGTATTACCGCGGCGCGTTACCACCTTTTTTAAATTGTTGTTACGCCAGTAGCCCTATTACCAATTTACCATGAAAAAAAAACTTAAAATAAAATAAATAAATAATTCTCAATAAAGGTACACGAAAAAATAAATAAAAAATTCCAATATAAAAATAACAAATGTGCTTCACTAAATGGACAAAACAAATTATATAAATTCTTCGTAAATTAAAAAAATCAATAAATAATTCTAATAATAACATGACTAGACACTTGTTCTCCACCTAATCGTCATCTGATACCGTTGTATCAGAGTCGCTGTTTCCTATATTAATTATAAAAGGTACCAAAATATGTTCTACTTCCATATCCGATGTCCAATATTTTTCTCCACCGTTTCGGTGTGCTTAATGCAGTTCTTCGATATGTGCGCTGTAATATTATGAATTGCTTTCTCAAATAATTTTTTTATAACAGTTATTTTTAATGTTGTGTTGTTTCGGCCGACCTCATTCTTAACTTGCGCCCAAATAAACTTTTTGGGATTTAATTTGCAGTGGTAAGGAGGTAATCTTAGGACAGTAAATCCTCGCTCTTTGCCCATTTCATCGACTTATTGTTTTCTGGTTGTCCTTTTTATGCTCTCTTATTATAGCCAAAAGTTCTCACTCAATATTTTATCGTCACACGAAATATTTTTGTAACCAAACGACGACTAGAAACCCCTATACATATATTGATTTTGGTATCAATCTGTAGAATTTTTTAAATTTGGTCCATCATCTTGGATCTGCCATTTTGAGTTTTGCAAATCTGACTTCATATTCGTAATCAGCGTCTCCAGAATTCCCTATATACCGATTTTAGTATGAATTTGTTGAATTTTTCCAATTCGGTCCACCCTCTTGGTTTTGCCATTTTGAATTTTTTCATCCAACCACATCAGCTTTCAAGAGGCATCTATCAGCTATAATTTGAGTTCAAAAATGACCCGGTTTGTTGCGTATTTCAATTTATACAATATTTTATTGTTGTTTACTAGAGTTTTCTCC
Organism: Altica lythri; assembly: GCA_964028335.1. Classification (NCBI taxonomy): domain Eukaryota; kingdom Metazoa; phylum Arthropoda; class Insecta; order Coleoptera; family Chrysomelidae; genus Altica; species Altica lythri. The sequence continues at coordinate 47,007,714 of OZ034808.1, read as the reverse complement.
ATTTTTTAACCGCCATATTAGGTCCGCCATTTTGAATTTTTTAAAAGAGACACAGATTTCGAAAGTCTGTTTCGAGACGAAAATTTTGAAAAACTCTGATAAAATAGTTTCAGTGTAGGTCTTCTTCTTTGAAACGTGATTTTTTAATGGTTGATTTTGACATATACTATAGCGTGTCGAAAAAAAGAGTCACCTCTGGTTTAATTGAAATTTTTTAATACCTACCTATTACAGCACCAGTACATAGATATACAGGTCAGGCATAAAAGCCTACTATTGCAATGAAAAAGAAAGTGTTTCTAACAAATTTAAACTAGTTATAAATATTTTTTTAAAAACCTTTTTATTTGTGTTTAAAATTATAAAACCACTATATCAATTGGTCTGAATTCCTCACACTTTACAGTTCTCTTTATTTTTTCAATTGGCACAATAATACTTTTATTCCACTTATCTGTTCCAAACTTTGATGATGTTTAGAAATTTATCACCTATGGTTTCAAATGCGTGTTTAAGAAGCTTAACAGTTGTGTCATCGATATTACTATCTTTATTTTCCATTCTTTTCAAAATTTCCCTTAACATTTAGATTTTATGAAATTTTTCCATACGATGTTCAGTTTCTATTTGTTCAATAGTCTCTTCCAATGTTTTTGTAGCTATTATATTTTCTGAAATTTCTTGAATGCTGTCCAAAAAGAATTCATTAAATTTTTCACAAATTTCATTTCCTGTTACTATTTTATTAGCAAGTTTTCTTTTCTTTCATGTTTTTATTGTCTTCCACATTTCATTAGAGTGGCTTTTTAGGCTGTCTATTTTTTTTATTAAAATAGTTTGTTTTGGCATTCCTTATAAGCGATCCAAAACTCTGTTTCTTTGTACGGTAAGCATCTTCCAATCTTCTTCAGTTTTCTTTATATGTTCTTCCATTTCATAGCTCGACCAGAATTTGCTACCGTAATTCTCTTTTATAGCTCTTTCTTCTATCGGAGTAATTTCATTAAGTGCAGAAATAAATTGGGTACCAAATTATCAGCAACAGTGTTTATATTTGAGGAATTATGTGTCCATTAATCTTAGTTGATATGCGGTTATATGAATATTTTTGTAATTTCCATATTTTATAATTTTAGGCTGTATGTTTTGTTCATTATATATAGCAAGATATATCTTAATAATTAAGTGGTCTGTTATTTTTGGTGTATTTTGGTGTAAAAAGATTTCCAACCAAAATAAAGTTTAACCTACTTTTCAATGCATTGGTATGTTTTTGAATCCATTTGAAGTATAACATTTATCATATTTTTGTTATTTTTTTATTTATGAACTATTTTTAATTCTCTTACATTATTATCCTTGTTTATGGTGTTCTGTATACATAGCTTCTCTAAAAAAATATCTTCATTTTCTAATTGTGTTTGGTTTAAGTTGAATAGTATAATTTTTTTCTCCGAAATTTTCACTTCATAATTTTGACCTAAAGAATTTTTAATACTGTCACATACATTTTTCAACTTTCCGTCCTGATTTTCTTTATTGCATTTAATAGCTACACCTAAATCTCCAACATATTTTAAGATTTGATACTCTATATCCTAAATTGCATGGTTCTATTTTTTCTTCAATGTTTCTTTTTTTATCTTTACTTGTTTGAGCTGAATTCTTTGGTTTTACAATAATTACTTCTTCCTTGTTTTCTTGTTGTCTGTAATGCTTGGCTGTAGATGCACTCTTGCATCGTATTATTTTTAAGCTGATCTATTTCTTTACTAAGTACATTAATTATTGACACTTTATCTGTTATTGATAGATCTTTACATTCTAGTAACTCTTTAAATATTTCCATATACTCGTGATTAAGACACTGAGGACAATACAATTTTATAACTCTGCCAGTTGATAGCTGTAACACTTTAATTTCCGAAGCTGTAAGATTCCCACATTTTTTACATACTAATTTACTGCAGCTGCCACAGGAAAAAATATCCTTATTTTTCTCTTTAATTTGTTTACAAATTGGACAGTTCATGATTGAGATTAACTTTAAGATTCTCGTAAATTTATCATACAAAAAGTTGTTTTTTCACAATACACAATACTGACGACGTTATTTATTATGTACAATTCCGGAAAACACAATTTTCCCTTTTTAAAACGTACTTTATAATACTTTTTGATTCGAACATTTAAATATATTCACATGTAAACATGACCTAAATTTATTTCCAAAAAAACTTAAAAGTACATTTTGTGACTATTTTTTAACATTTTTTGACTTTCACAGACTGACGATTACACTATATTCATTACTCTTCAAATATTTTTTTTTTGTTTTTCTGAAAGCAAGTTTAATTCAATACTTGTGGATTCAACAATTTCTGAAGGAGTACATAATTCCTTGTCACTTAAAACATTTTTTTAAATTATAAATAATATCTACGCATATAGGGTGTACGTGTAACCCTTAGGGATCGAATAAGGAGCCGGGACATCAGGTAGGTACCGGATATCAGGATGTGGTAAGATGGGTTAGAACACGCAAGCGGTGTTGGAGAGACCATGTGGAAAGGAAGCCAGAAGAAAGAGGGTCAAAGTGGGTAAAGTCGCAAAAACCAAATACGCGAAGAGCGGGAGGCAGATCACCCAAAAGATGGTACGAAAGTTGGAGCTAAATATCAAAGGAACATATCGGATTAACAAGCAGTAAGCAGTAAATTTGATATATCAGCGAAATTATATATATATATATATATATATATATATATATATATATATATATATATATATATATTGATATGGATTTTTCTTCTTGGAACAGCTTCTTTCAATGAAATGTTGGAACGTGATTTATTATTTGTAAATTGGTTGCTCAGGTTAAGTATTTTTTTTGGTATCTTGATTGTTTTTGTTTAGTTTAGAGATTGTTTGATGGATGGGGATGATTATTAGATTATTGATTAGATTGTCATTGAAATTGAAGAGAATTGTCATTAATAAAAAATTTAAGAGAAAGAAATTTTATTTGAAAGGTGAATAAAAAAAGTATAAGAATAATTAGAAAGATAAAAATAAAGCAGGAGCAAACAGTAATACAAACCAAAACTTGATAGATACAGAAAAGCAGAGAGTTTGAAAATTGTAGGAAGAGGAAGGTATAGAGAAAGAGCTGAGCAGCAGAAAGGTATTAAATAGATGGAAAGGTATCATCAAGAAGCAGTTGGAAAGTAGTTGGAAGAGGAAGATATAGAGAAAGAGTGGAAAAACGGAAGAAGAAAGATTTAGAAAGACGCGATAGATTTTTTTTTATCTTTATAATTTTTGTAATTTATTTTTAGGACAATCAATTTAAAAATTCTTGAATCCACGACCGATAATTTTATTGAAAGAGGGTGTTCCGGAAGGAGGATCCATTTCAATTGGCGCCCAACGTGGGGCTGCTTCGGCACTGAGGGTAAGAGATTTTTCTTAACTATTAGGTGTCAAGCTTGCTTTATAAAAAAACAAAGGTGTGTGATTCGGAGTGAAAGATTAAATAAATAATAAATAGTTGTATGAAATTAAGAGGGGGAAAGGTTATTACAGATGGAATGTTAGAACAAGGGGATAATAGTGATAATCAGGAAAATCAAATCAGTCAGGATAGAGAGGGTATTGATGATAGTCAAAATAGGCAGGGTAGTCAGTGTAGTAAGAATAATAAGGGTAATCAAAGTAATCCGGATAGTAAAATGGGGGATAGTGAGGAATCAGCGATAAAACTAATGATGGAAATATTAAAAGATATAAAACAAGATATTAACAAAAATAAAGAAGAAATGAACAAAAATATGGATGTAATGAAAAAAGAAAATAAAGAAGACATGAACAAAAATACTGAAGCAGTAAAACAAGATATGAACAATAATATGGATTCTATGAAAAAAGAAATAAAAGAAGACATGAACAAGAATATGGATTCTATAAAAAAAGAAATAAAAGAAGAATTCAAAAATGAGATAAAGAAACAAATGGAAATGTATAGAGAAACATTAGAAGAAACAAAAACAGAAATAAGAAATGATATGATAATGAGAAAAACAGAATTAGAGGAATTACAAGAAATAAAAATTAAAATAATTATTAATAAGGAATATAAAGATGAATTAAAAGAAATTAATGCTAATACAAATAAAAAATTAAATGATTTAGAGATAATTATACAACAAGAGAATATAGAAAAGAAAAATGTAAAAGAAGAAATGCAAAATACAACAAAGAAGATATATGAGATGGAAGAAAAAGTAGAAAAAATAAAGGTAGTTCAAGAAAAAGAACGTGAAATGTTATTAGAAGAACTGAAAAAAGAAAATATAAGTAAAAATCAAACTAATATGGGAATAATTAAAATTGAACATAAATTTAATGGGAATATTAATAAGACTCATCCGAAAATTTTCATAAGAATGGTGAAAAATAAATTAAAATGGTGTAGAGACCATGAAGAAATAAGAGAAAACCTGCGTGAGATGTTAGATGGGCAGGCACTAATATGGTTTGCTAGTAAAGAAGAAGAAATATTTGGGTTGGAAGAATTTGAGAAGAAGTTTTTAAGTTATTTCTGGGGTGATTTTGTTCAATCTAAATTTAGGAAAAAGTTATATACAGGGAAATATCAAGAAAGGGGAAAACAATTTAAATTCATAAAAAGTTTGTATCGAGGGAAATATCAAGAAAGAGGAAAGCAATTTAAATTCATAAAAAGTTTGTATCGAGGGAAATATCAAGAAAGGGGAAAGCAATTTAAATTCATAAAAAGTTTGTATCGAGGGAACTATCAGGAAAGGGGAAAGAAATTTAAATTTATTAAAAGTTTGTATCGTGGGAAATATCAGGAAACGAGGAAACGGGGAAGGTATTTAAATTTAGAAAGAAGTTATATATGGGGAAATATCAGGAAAGGGGTAAAATCACAAAATTTAAAAAAAAAAGTATATGTAGGAAAATATTAGGAAAGGGGAGTCTATAAAAATTAAATGTATAGGAAAATTTCAAAAGAGGGGGAACAAATTTAAAACTATAAAAAAAAACATTATAATAAAAACATTATAATTTAATAAATGTTAAGAAGGGGGAATGACTTTTATAAAAAAAATAAATAAAATAGCAATGAAAAATTGAATAAAGAAAAATGTAAAAGTAGATGTAATGATAGGGGATTCATATGTTGAGGGTAGTCTATTAATTAAAATTAAAATATTCTAAATTAAAAGCTTGACAACTGATGGTGAAGAAAAATTTCCTACTGAAAGGAAATTTGATTTGGCAAGGTGAAGTAATTCACCAAGTCAAATCAAATTTGGGGGAAATTGATATGGATTTTTCTTCTTGGAACAGGTTCTTTCAATGGAATGTTGGAACGTGATTCATTATTTGTAAATTGGTTGCCCAGGTTAAGTATTTTTTTGGTATCTTGATTGTTTTTGTTTAGTTTAGAGATTGTTTGATGGATGGGGATGATTATTAGATTATTGATTAGATTGTCATTGAAATTGAAGAGAATTGTCATTAATAAAAAATTTAAAAGAAAGAAATTTTATTTGAAAGGTGAATAAAAAAAGTATAAGAATAATTAGAAAGATAAAAATAAAGCAAACCAAAACTTGAAAGATACAGAAAAGCAGAGAGTTTGAAAATTGTAGGAAGAGGAAGGTATAGAGAAAGAGCTGAGCAGCAGAAAGGTATTAAATAGATTAAATATATTTATTTATTTATTTATTTATTTATTTATTTATTTATTTATTTATTTATTTATTTATTTATTTATTTATTTATTTATTTATTTATCTGTTTATTTATTTATTTATTTATTTATTTATTTATTTATTTATTTATTTATTTATTTATTTATTTATTTTATTTTATTTAAAATTAAAATTAGCGTGCGAAAAGTAAACAACTTTCTGCTCTAGAGCTGGAAGTGACCAAGGGTTTTGGATGTGGAAAAGTCAATTTTCAACAGTGATCGTAGAAAAAATATTTAATACTTACAGAAAACTTTTTAACTGTGGTAGTTTTCTTTCGCTGGGTAATTAATTAGTAACTTAATGGTAAGTATAACTCATTTAATAATAAAAACACATTATTGCTTAATTTATTATAATAGTTTAATTAAATGTTGGTTACATAGTAAGTCTGTTTTTATTATAATTTTAATTTACCTAATAATAGATCCAAAGAAACTTTAATGCCATTAGCCATGTTATGTTTTTGGAGAAGAAGTATTCATTTATTCTATAAAAATGTAGATAAATCGAGTCTTTTGTGTATACAGCAACTATTATTCTACATTTTGTTTAGTTGATTAAATTTATATACAATATTAGTTTGCTATGTAGTTGCAAGTGTAATCTAACAATAACCTGTAATTGTATTCTAAATATTTCAATAGTCAATTGGAAAAATAATGTGTCTCATTAACGTTATACATAGATGTGCTTAAGGAGGAAGTTAGTGCCAATGAGCTAAATAATACTAAGCATCTGTAGAGCGTTAACGCGTAGGGGTAAAGGTTGTGGTGTCGTGTTCTGCTGGATTGGAAATTTCTACAATTTCTCCTAAATGTCGTTTAATATACCTATCCTTGTTTGTATACTTTGTACAATGTCACGACTATTACATTCCTTTTTTTAATTGTCGTTGCTATCTTTTTTAAAATTGGAAAATTGCTCGAATACAGTTAATCCTTAAATTTAGTTTAAATATTTTCTTAAGTGCTTTCGTCTTTATCTAAAAATCTTTTGAATTCATTTGTGAATTGCAGGTCGACACTCTTCCTAACATTGTATTCTGATCTAAAAATATATATTAACAAATTTCTCGCCAGTATATTCTGTACAATTCTGTACAACGTACAAGACTAAGTGTTGTGATATTCCTGTATCTATATTATTTTTTCTGTAAAAAGATAAGTTAATATCCATTGCAAAAATCTGTCTTGTTTCTTTTCAAGCGTACTGCTATATGCTGATAGTACTGCTAATAATTTTGATGTAAAGTTAACATTCTTTGTATTTAAACATCTACTATTTATTCAAATATTGCATTTTCCTAAAAGGGAATCCTACTCTTACAATAAAGTTGTTTTGTTTTAAACCAACAATCCAACCCTTAGTTATGCAGTCTTTATGTGCTTAATTTGATTTTTTTGGATCTGGTTGAGTCATTTAATGGTATTGAGTGAAGAAAGGTATTACTTTTTAAATTCTGTGCTCAAACGATTTTTAAAACACTAGTGATTTATTTTTAAAAATTATATACATAACTAATTGCTCTAAGGCATTGTATTTATTTATATGATACAAATTTCTTTAGTTATGTGATACCGTTATATGTATGAATATTAGGTTCTAGAATGGTATTATAAACAACTGGAATAACTGACTAGGTTTGGTACTTTGTTCACTATAATTACTCCGAAAATGTTCACAGCTGCTGGTATCGTTACATATGGCACCTAATTATAGAAAGATCTCAAAAAGAACATCAACAATATATCTTCTCTAACAGCTGGAAATCTGCTATTGTACATCCTAACCTTCAAATGCTTTAAATGTGTTACCATTCAAGTAACAGACTGCTGTTTATGCCAATGGAAAAATATATCAATTCTGGGTTTTTTACTAATTACTTTGTATTAAATTAACATAGATCTTTGCCAGATTTAACCTTTGTCATTTTTATATATAATAAAGTTGAATTTCGGTGGCGAATCTCAAATTATTGCAGTGGATACATTAAGCGGAGTAGTTAAGGTGACTGACTCCCCTGTCAAAACTGGAAAATGGCACTTCCTCTTTAAAGAAATGGAGATGTTCAGTAATATATTTTTTTAAATTGTTTTATTATCAAATGGAGTTGGCCTTAATAGTGAGCCTGGTGGTCCACTAGGCACAAAGGATTCGTTGTATTTAATACTTGGGAAAACGAAAAATTGTGGAATAAAATTGTCCAGAGCGTTTACGGCGACACAAACAGTCACTTGACTGCCACGTTCAGCTGAAATAATTTGTCCCACTTGACGCATATGCTTACTTGCTAAAACTTTAGGCCACACTTGTACAGTTGTACATCCTGTTTCATCACAGTTATAGATGTTATGAGCTTCAAATTGGTCTTCAAATTGGTATTTTTCTTTAACTTCTTTAAGGTTTTCGAAGAAATCAGTTACATTTTTTTGCTAAAGCTAGTTGATCTGGATAAACTGGTAGCTTCTGGAGTTTTTAAACCTAGTTCAAGGTTTCTTTTCATAAAACCTCTGAACCAACCATCCTCCTGGGCAGTTGTTGGAAGTCCAAGAATCTGGATCCTTTTTGGACTTATGTGTGGCATATTCATATGCCAGCTTCATAGCAGCCTGTCTGGTTAGGCCCTAATTCATTTTGCTGCAAAGTAGAAGGTAAATAATTTCAATCAATTCCATATACCAAAGCAACACCTCCAATGGACTTTCCATTATCAATGTCACTCAAAGCATTTTTTATTACTAACAAATCTTAATTGCTTCTGTTTCTATTTGTTTCTTTTTTTATATTTAAAGAGCATTTTGTATATATATATATATATATATATATATATATATATATATATATATATATATATATATATATATATATATATATATATAGAAGAAGAGAGAAACTTGAATATTTAATACTGTTAACAGTTTATTTTTGTTTTTCAAATAATAATAAAACTACGGTAGTTATAATATACTTATACTAGTTTTTACCCGCGGCTTTGCCCTCGTGGAATTGGGACATCCACAAATGATTTAGTGACTGTCTATTTTACACATAAAAATTTAATTTTAATCATTCTGTAGGTATATCTTTAGTAAAATAGGTCTGGTCTAACTACTTTTAATTTTTTTTATTTAAAATTTATTGATGTACAGTATAATAATAGTCGAGGCAACGAAGCACTAAAAAGGTCAAATATAGGAAATCTTTTAGGATAGGACGGATCGGAATGCGGTTTTTTGCATGTGCTTTCTAAAATTATTAATACCATTCTTTCCTACTTTCTACTTAGTACAAACCAGAAGTTGCATTGCTGTAGCCAAAAATGCTTTCAAAAAATGCATTTTTTGAGGAATTTTTGGGCAAATTTAATAACTTTGTAAATAAGAGTCAGAATTAGCCCAAGTTAGGTAACCAGGTGGTTTTGAGGTCGCTGATCACGATTATGATGTGTTAATTGACCTTCCGAACACCTGGAGCTCAGGAACGTCGACGAACGTCATCTCCGGGGGACTATCCTGAACTTCATGCGAGGAAGGAGAGAAAATAGAGACCACGGGGTTTTTTGGGTCGCTGAATTTAAATATGGCTCCAGCAAACACCACACTGACACCTGGTTTGCCCTAGCCTGGATGCGGACGTCATCTTTAAGAATTTTTCTGGAAATAGTGACAAAAACGAACCGAAATTCATTATGGGGGCATTTTTTGTGCGCTGAATCCAAATTTCATGTGGAAAACGACTCCCCGAACACCTGGTGCGCCCTAACTTGGCTCTGAAAGTCATCCCCGAGGTTTTCCCATACACAACTGAAAAATAGGAACCGACAATCGTTACTGGGGGTTTCTTGGGGCGCTGAAGTCAAATATGTTTCCGGCGAACACACCACGGACACCTGGTGCGCCCTTACCTGGCTCTGGATGTCATCACCGAAGTTTTTCCAGACAAAATTGAAAAAGACTAACCGACAATCGTTACGTGAGGTTTCTTTGGGCGCTGAATTCAAATATGACATCGACGAACACTGAAAGATATTCAGTTGACAACGTTATTGTGGCAGAGACAGAGGCTTTAGATAAGGGAGATGTTACCCGTATGAGTACATTTGTCGATGACGAAAACAATGAGCAGACTATGGATGTGTCACTTGATAAAGAATTTGATATTTAGTTGCTTATTAGAAAATCGAAGTAATTGATTAATGTGGTTAGGGGCCATTCATTAATTACGTAAGGGTATTGAGGGGGAAGGGGGGGTTAAGAAAATCTCTACAAGTTCTTACGTTGGGGGAAGGGGAGGTAAAATTCAGTCTTACGTAATATTTCGTGAATCAAAATTCAAGATTAAAAATCTAATTCCATTTTGGATTCCAAATTGTTTTCTTAATTTTAAAGTGTATAGTCGATTTTTTATTTTATTTAAATAATTTTTGTTGTTTATTGAAAAAAATAAAAAATAACTTATTTTATGAACAATGTTATGAGTTTGTAGTTTTACTAATTTATGTTTGCTAGTGCTATTTAAATTATTCCTTGTTAAAAAATAAAAATTATGGATCCACGTTGAACTGTAATTTTTAGTGAAACTGATCCTTTCCTCACATAACAATTTATTATTTAGAAGATAAAGATAGAATCTTACGTAAGAAAGGGGAAGGGGGTTCGAGAAATCTTACGTATACTTACATGGGGGGAGGGGGGGGGCAAAATTGACCAAAATTGTCCTTACGTAATTAATGAATGGCCCCTTAGGTGAAGTAACGGTTGGATTTTATTTGATTTTAGTTCAAAAAAGTGTTTTAAAATATCAATTACATAAACTTTGACTTTTTATTCATTCTATTCCTTTCCTTCATACATATTTTAACTAGAATCAACACTTCCATACAGTTATTGAAGTACATTGACGTCAGTCTCTAAAATATCAGTTTTAGTTGACGTTCATGCAATGCACCAGGTATTGGGAGGGCATGTTCGGCGTAAAATTTTAATTTGGCGACTTAAAAAACCCCCCTAGCAATTTTGGGTTCGTCATTTTCACTTGTGTCTGGAAAAACTTCGGTGAAGACGTGAAAAACTTCGGTGAAGACGTCCAGAGCCAGGTTAGGGCGCACCAGGTGTCCGTGGGGTGTTCGCCAGTGCCATATTTGACTGCAGCGCCCCAAGAAACCCCCAGTAACGATTGTCGGTTCCTATTTTTCAGTTGTGTCCGGGAAAACCTCGGGAATGACTTTCAGAGCCAGGTTAGGGTGCACCAGGTGTTCTGGGAGTCGTTTTCCACATGAAATTCGGATTCAACGCACACAAAATGCCCCCATAATGATTTTCGTTTCGTTTTCGTCGCTATTTCCAGAAAAATTCTTGAAGATGACGTCCGCATCCAAGTTAGGGCGCACCAGGTGTTCGTGGGGTGTTCGCTGGAACCATATTTGAATTCAGTGACTCAAAAAACCCCGTGGTCTCGATTTTCTCTCCTTCCTCACATGCAGTTCGGGATAGTCCCCGGAGATGACGTTCGTCGACGTTCCTGAGCTCCAGGTGTTCGGGGGGTCAATTTACACATTATAATCGTGATCAGTGACCTCAAAACCCCCTGGTTACCTAACTTGGGCTAATTCTGACTCTTATTTACAAAGTTATTAAATTTGCCAAAAAATCTCTCAAAAAATGCATTTTTTGAAAGCATTTTTGGCTGCAGCAATGCAACTTCCGGTTTGTACTAAGTAGAAAGTAGGTAGGAATAGTATAAATAATTTTTAAAAGCAAATGCAAAAAACCGCATTCCGATCCGTCCTATCTTAAAAGATTTACTTTTAAAATGCTTCATTGCCTCGACTATAACGTAATTTCAACATTTTATTGGTTTCGTTACAGATCATATGCACCGATTTGTTTATAACTCCGACTCGACGTTATTTTTTCTTAAAACTGTACTTCATTTATTTCAGTTTAGAAGGCAAAGCATTCTTTCTACGATTGCGCCGTTAAGATATACAAAATACATATTTACTGATCACGCATCCTTAAATTCTATCTTTGGCTTGAATATAGTTTTTCAAACATAAACAAATAGCAATAAAATAACAAATACATTAGTTAGTACGTTTAAAAACGACCATAAATTAGTCTTAAAATGCAGAATATGTTGAATGCTAGAAAAAATAAAAAAATTTAAAATTCAATATAACGCCCTAGTATTGTTATTTATTTTTTTTAAGTCAGTGTCTGAGAGTTTTGTTTTTAAAATTAATTTTTGCTTTAGGCTTATAGTGCAGAAGTTTTCTTACATAATCAAATAAATCCAACCTACTTAAAATACTAATAATAAAATTATTTACAAACATAAAATTAACTGAATTTAGAAAAGTAAAAAATAAGTTTTATTTGTACAGGGTCCGGCAATATGAAAGTTAAAGTGTTTATTAAAAATTAAAAAAAAAACAGAAAACCGAATATTCCCATTTAATAAATATTATAAAATAAATAAAAACAACTAATTGTACAGGGTAAATTATTAAATATCCACGAACTTTATTGGTTATTTAACATAAAAAAAATATAATATGAGAAGGTAAAGTACCTACTTAATAAAAAACGAATTTAAACTACAGGGTTTTAAAATGCAGAATAATTTAAAAAATACAAAAATAAAAAAAGTGTAACGGCCTAGTTTTGTTATTTCTGCAAAAATTTGTTTTTAACTAGGAATCTAAAAGTTTTTGATCATGCTAAAAACATTATTTTTTGTCGTAATTAAAAAAAAATCAAGATGGCTACCGAGTTTTGTTATTTAAATTAATATATATATATATAAATTTTAAACTATGAGGTCAAAGGTTTTCTTATATAAAAAAACAGCCAAATTAAAAATCTAAAAAATAACTAAATTTAAAACTCTAAGTAATAAAACTAGCGTAAAGGACAGGGTCTTAAAATACGGACTAATTTAAATACTAAAAAAAGTTAAAAAATTTAAAATATTTTCTTATATTTTTTTATTTATGTATTTTTTTACGGTTACTATTGAAACCTGGCTGTTCCAATTTCAAATTACTAAAAGATAGTTGGCGTTTGCCACCATCTGTCACTTTCTTCTCAAGAGCGAAAATTGTTAAATTACACATTGCTTAATTTAATTTAAATAGCTTTTTAAATAATAAGAGCAGAAAGTGCTTCTTTGTCGATTAAAATAAAAAAAATTATTAAAAGCCGCAAAGAACTTCCTGATCGAATTACAAATAAAAAAATTTCTACAATCATATGAAATTACAAAAAAAAGTAGCATATGTGTATTTTGTGTTGGCAGTCCAAAAAATTTGACCTTTTATTTACAGATATAATATTTTAATTTTTTAGCAGTTTTATTCTGGTATTTTTTTTGATTAGATAATCAAACAAAATATTCAGTAGTCTAAGTTTTATTGTAATATACTATAATGGGTCCCTTTTTTATTTACTTATTTTAAATTTAAATAAGCAATTAGAAAATTAACAAATTCTCTGCTTCAGAGCAAAAAGTGACAGGTGGAGGCTGACGGCAACGGTAGGGTTAACTGATCCGTTTTGCCAAATCGATTTAACTACGAATGGCCATTTTTCTTATTACATATTTTGCTTTATTTTCAGTGGGAAATGCCTCAATATCTTTTATATCCTATGTTTTTAAATATTAAGATATAAGATAACAGTTATCCATATCTTGTTTTTTTTAAAGAGTGTATATAATTTTTCCATTACATAGGGACCTTTTTGTCACTTACAATAAAATTTATATATAAATCAATATATAAAGTTTTATTTTTCATTAATATTATATATCACGGATCTACACCAACTATCGGCTAAATGTATTATTATTAGTATTATAAAATAAAACATTTGTTTAACTGTATTAATGAAACTATATTATACAGAAACTTTTCTTTAGGATCAGTTTTAAAAGATTTATTAAACTTATTGCTTTATGCACCTCTGATATTGTTTTTGGCAGTGTAGAAAATTTTTTATTTTTCTTTCGGTTCATGTTTCGTATTTACTCCAAATCATAAATGGTCAACTCATTTTTATAAGAAGAAGTTGCTATTTCTTTATTAATAATTTTTGAGGGCTTTTTAAATATATCTTTTACAGCTTTCCCTTTGCACACATTGCTGACATTTTTTTTTGCATCTGGCTCATGATTGTGGTTTAAGTTTTAATCAACTAGGATGCTAGTGTTTCCTAAAATTAAAGAATTTTTTTTTTCAAGTACATAAAAAATTAATCAAAAAAGTAGGTATATTCCAGCACGAATCGGCGCATGAGTACCGAAAACTATTCCACCTCAATTTTTTTATGCGATCCTCTTCAAATTGCCCTAGTGATGATATAAAAGCATTTTGCCAGGGGGCAACCCCGGGCGATATGGTTTATACGGAAATTGTTTAAACAATTACATGCAATTGTTATTTTTCAACCGGACAAATTTTTTTTAGATGCTTTACCTATTAAAATACAAATAAAAAAGGTCCCCTGAATTTTCACGATAAAGTTAATATTTTCAGAGATATGAATTTTTAAAAGTTCGAAAAATCTCAAATTTGGGAACTTTCGACCCATGAAAAATATATTTAAAAAATAACATATAAATAGTATACATTTTTTTAAATTTTTTATACAATAATTAATAATGTTATTAATAGAGATTTAAAAAAATTTAATTGTTTATACCTGTTTATTAATTGTTAATTTCGCGCGCTCTCAAATACCCGTCGCTTACCTTTTTGGGACTTGAATCGTTTTTAATCATTTATCTTAAAAACTATTAACTTTATTAAAATTGCTAATAAGAGCAATGTTATTAATAATTAAATTGTCTACAATTTCTTTCGTATAATTTTTTTTCTGAAATCAGTTTTTCAAATTTTATTTAGGTAAGCATAAATCGGAACATGTAATTTAAATAACTTTTTTATGAGTTTATATTACTTTTTAGTTATTAAAACAAAAAGTAAGGTAAAACTTCAGTTATTGACACTGGTTTAGTGTTTGGCAACTGCAATTCTAATTAGAAGAATAAAATGTTTTCAAATACATGACATAGATTTATTGCAACGAAAAACCACAAAAACTGAAAATATATCCATCTAAAAGTGTTAATTATACACGAAATCACTGTAATGGGTGCAACAACGTTTAACAATCTTGAAAGAATTTAAGACTGAATAACTTTAAGTAAAAAACAAAAAATAATCAGCTGAGAATTGACACGCACTAACCATGATACTTATACATAAAATTATTTTTTATTTTATTTTTCAATTCATTTGAATGTTTTTTTCTCAACATTTAAGTGGGTTCCCAATATATTTTTATAATGTATGTATAACTGTGAATTTAAAAAATGTTCAAATACCATTATATTTTATTATTACTAAGGTAGTAACAAAAAAGTAATATAAACTGATAAGAAAGAAATTTTAATTACATGTTCCGATTTATGCTTAAATAACATTTGAAAAACTGATTTCAGAATCAATTATAGAGAAAAAATTGTAGACAATTTAATTATTAATAACATTGCTCCTATTAGCAATTTTAATAAAGTTAATAGTTTTTAAGATAAATGATCAAAAACGATTTAAGACCCAGAAAGGTAAGCGACGGGTACTTGAGAGCGCGCGAAATTAACAATTAATAAACAGGTATAAACAATTAAATTTTTTAAATCTCTATTAATAACATTATTAATTATTGTATAAAAAATTTAAAAAATGTATACTATTTATATGTTATATTTTTAAATATATTTTTTATGGGTCGAAAGTTCCCAAATTTGAGATTTTTCGAACTTTTAAAAATCCATATCTCTAAAAATATTAAGTTTATCGTGAAAATTCGTGGAACCTTTTTTATTTGTATTTTAATAAAGAATATAAAAAAAAATTGTCCGGTTAAAAAATAACAATTGCATGTAATTGTTTAAACAATTTCGGTATAAACAATATGGCCCGGGGTTGCCCCCTGGCAAAATGCATTTATATCACCAGTAGGGCAATTTGAAGGGGATCGCATAAAAAAATTAAGGTAGAATAGTTTTCGGTATTTACCACCCAATGAAATAGGAGTCATTGGGTGGTAAATATTGTAGCCCAAACACATAACTTAAAAATTTACCCACTTCAGTTTTCTTTTCTGTACTCTACAGCCAAACCAAGTTGTTGAATTATACGCCACCACGCCTGGCTTAAAAAATTATATACAATTTTGCACCACAACCTTTCACTGTACAACGCCACTTTTTTTCGCTTGACGATTCTAAAATCTTCTTTTTATAAAACTTGTTGTTCTCAAACAAAATTAAAGTTTTACCACGTTCACTTATTACATACGAAATTTTATTTTTTTTAATATTTTAATGCACACCACAAACTGAGAAAAATATTAAGATGCTAACTGCATAGGAACTAGCCCAGAAATGTGTTAAGATTACATTACTTCTAATCCAGTCTTAAACACTAATTCATAGTTTTGTTGATTTATTATTATTATGATAGTTGTCAATTGTTTTTAATTAATGAAAGTCATACAGGGTGTGTTACGACGAAGGGACAGTACAAATATCTCGAGATCTATGTTGATTTGAAATCTAAAATTTGTACTCGGCCATTTTCATTGATGGCCTATCTGCCTTAAATAATATCATTAATCTTACACTTCCGGTTATACCGGAAAGTCGCCATCAACTTCGTCATTTTAAATAAAACACCCTGTATATTATTACTACGCATAAAATTCTAGACTAATTTTATGTAAGGTAGTCTATATTTTAAATCGTTAGTTTTTGATTTATTCAACGTTTTTCAAAAATTTTGACAGATTCGACTGTATTTTGAAAAATCAATAACTGGACTATTTCAGAATCAAATGAAACAAAAGTTGCTACGCTTAAACGGTAAGTGATGATCTTTAATGCCATAAGGAACTAATTTAGTTTTACAACACAGGGTGTTCTTAAACGGTGTGCCATTTTTCAGAACTTTGAATCAGAATAAGTCAAAATTTTCAAATAGGACACCCTGTATATACTTACGTTGTCTTACGTGAAATTTATTTGGCTTTCAAATTGTATTAGGTTTCGCTTTACCTAAAATCAATAGTTTTCACATAAATCAGAAATTATATGAAAGTTAATTTGAGAAAATTTTTAAAAAACATAGCAAACTTTCTAAATTATGAGTTTATAATGCATTTATTACTGTCTTCCTAAAAATTAAGTCTCTATAAAACACCAAGCTTCCATTGAAAGAGGTAAAAAGGGTCTTACGAAAGAGATTACCGATGGAAATTATGTATGTACTTGGCCATGGAAAAAAGTCGCTAACAATCCGTCAATCCGCATTGTGATTATTATTAGGTAGCATTTTTTGGTCATCACTCTGTGTTACAAAACTTAGTTACCCACTATTTTTAAAATCATGGCGCGTTTAGGCTATACTAACGAAAATTACTTAAATTTAGTGTTAATATACGGCAAGTGTCACAAAAATTTGGCCAGAACGTGTGAGACAGTTACCGAAAGATACCCAGACGTCCCACGCCCTAATAGGAAACTTGTTGGTACGATCAGTTATAAAAAATCTAACTATGGTTCATTTAAATCAAAAATTGAAAAGAACAAACCCATATTGAACAATGAAGACATTACTATTACAATACTGGGATACTTCACTGCCGATCCTAAATGATTCTCTACGAGATGCTCAAAGAGACTGTTGTAGAAACTGCTATGGCTATAATGCATGCAAGAGAAGGAATACCACAGACATTATGGGCTGAAATGATAATACGGCAGCTTACTTATTAAATAGAACAGGTGTATCAGGTGTAAAAGATAAATCTCCGTTTGAACTGTGGACAGGTAAGAAAACAGGTCTTAAGCACTTAATAATAATAGGATCTATTTGCACCGGTGTGAAGACAGAAAAGTTTCTGAAGACCCATGTAAACTATGTTCCAGAATATTATAAAAAAGTTCCGAGGGATATTTTTTCGACTTGTGTTTTATACTTTTTAAAACATAGAGCAATACCCTTTTAGCTTGTTATTTTAAAATTTTCATATCTCATGTTTTGTAACACAAGATTATACCCACTGGGCCCCCTTAAAATATAAAAAAATCTATTTATCGTAAAGTATAAGACTTTTTAAAACTTTTTTTACGTAAGCCATACCCTTTTAGCTTATTCTTTCAAAATTTTTATATCCTATATTTTGTAACACAAGATTAACCCCACCGGTCCCCCTTAAAATATAAAAAACTCTATTTATCATAAAGTATAAGACTTTTAAAAAAAAATTCTCGTAAGCCATACCCTTTAAGCTTGTTCTTTCAAAATTTTTATATCCCATATTTTGTAACACAAGATTAACCCCACCGGGCCCCCTTAAAATATAAAAAACTCTATTTATCATAAAGTATAAGACTTTTAAAAAAAAAATTCTCGTAAGCCATACCCTTTTAGCTTGTTCTTTCAAAATTTTTATATCCCATATTTTGTAACACAAGATTAACCCCACTAGGCCCCCTTAAAATATAAAAAAATCTATTTATCGTAATGTATAACACTTTTTAAAAAAAATATTTCGTAAACCATACCCTTTTAGCTTGTTCTTTCAAAAATTTTATATCCCATATTTTTAACACAAGATTAACCACACCGGGCCCCCCTTAAAATATTATCTTGTGTTAAAAAATATAAGATATGAAAATTTTGAAAGAACAAGCTAAAAGGGAATGGTCTACGTAAAAAAAGCTTTCAAAAGTCCTATACTTTTTGTAAAATAGAATTTTTTAAATTTTGAGGGAGGCCCGGTGGGGTTAATCTTGTGTTACAAAATATGAGATATGATAATTTTGAAAGAACCAGCTAAAAGGGTATGGCATACAAGAACAATTTTTTAAAGAGTCTTATACTTTACGATAAATAGATTTTTTTATATTTTAAGGGGTCCCGGTGGGGTTAATCTTGTGTTACAAAATATGAGATATGATAATTTTGAAAAAATCAGCTAAAAGGGTATGGCTTACAAGTAAAAAGTTTTAAAGAGTCTTATACTTTACGATAAATGGATTTTTTTATATTTTAAGGGGGCCCGGTGGGGTTAATCTTGTGTTACAAAATATGAGATATAAAAATTTTGAAAGAACAAGCTAAAAGGGTATAGTCTACGTAAAAAAAGTTTTAAAAAGTTTTATACCTTACGATAAATAAATTTTTTTACATTTTAAGGGGGGCCGGTGTGTTTAATCTTGTGTTACAAAATATGAGATATGAAAATTTTAAAAGAACAAGCTAAAAGTGTATGGCTTACGTAAAAAAAGTTTTAAAAAGTATTATACTTTACGATAAATAGATTTTTTATATTTTAAGGGGGCCCGGTGGGGTTAGTCTTGTGTTACAAAATATGGGATATGAAAATTTTGAAAGAATAAGCTAAAAGGGTATGGCTTACGTAAAAAAAGTTTTAAAAAGTATTATACTTTACGATAAATATTTTTTTTCTATTTTAAAGGGGCTCGGTGGGGTTAATCTTGTGTTACAAAATATGGGATATGAAAATTTTGAAAGAATAAGCTAAAAGGGTATGGCTTACGTGAAAAAAGTTTTAAAAAGTCTTATACTTTACGATAAATAGATTTTTTATATTTTAAGGGGGCCCAGTGGGTTTAATCTTGTGTTACAAAATATGAGATATGAAAATTTTAAACGAACAAGCTAAAAGGGTATTGCCCTACGTTTTAAAAAGTATAAAACACTTATAAAAGTCGAAAAAATATCACTCGGAACTTTTTTATAATATTCTGGGACATAGCTTACAGGGGTCTTCAGAAACGTTTCTGTCTTCACACTGGTTCTATTTGCTATGTACATATTCCAAAATTTCGCAGAAAGAAAATGGACAAAAAGGCTGTTAACGGAATCTTACTTGGTTACGATAACAATGACGAAATGATTTTATAATAAGTCAAGAAGAGTTTAAAAAAGGAGGAAATGAAGGCGAAGATGATGTTAAGTCCCAGAGTACAGTTGAAAGTCAAGAAAATTTAGATCTGCAAAAAGTCTTATTTAAATCAAACTTTATTTGTACTTTAATAAACGTTCTGAGGTTTTACAATATTTTACTGTGAGTGACTGGACTATAAATAAAATCTGAAAAAACTTCCATTTTTTCTCTTCAAACATTAAAATAAATGATTTAAAACAATATATTTTTTAATATTAACTTTCTAAAAACAATTCGTCACCCTAAAAAGAACTAATCATATTTTTGTATAGGTACGTTAACTCATATTGTTTATTATTTAAGATAAGGCATTAAATGTGTCATCACATTTCTGTTTCTGTAAACACTTTATCTTAATACGTAATAGATATTGGTTTGGGAACAGAAATCTGCGTTTAGTTTGTTTTGAAATAAAATTTAATTGAAAATGCAACCATCAGATATTATTTTTTTAAAGCAGTATACGAGGTTTGTCAAAAAATTCTAATTTTGTAAAGTATCTTTATTTTTTACAATTCAGAAAAATGTTATAAAGTAAGGGTGTTTTAAATTAAAAGTTATGTTTAAATATGCAATTGCAGCAATGCAAATTAAGGTTTTGTGATTATTTACTAATTATTCCGTATTAATTATTCTTGCAAGAAAAAATAGTAAATTATTTTAATAGAATAAAAAATAATATACCTAGTAAAACAAGAGGTTATAAAAAAATGAAAAGTAAACGGAAATGCGATAGCAGGATTAATACATTAATTAGAAAAATTCAAATGGGTATGGTTTAATTTATAGAGAACTAGCTTTTAACCGCGGCTTTGCTAGCGTGAAATTGGGATATTCACAAATGATTTCATTTTATGTATAAAAGTTTAATCATACTGTAGGTATATTCTTAGTAAAATAAGTCTGGCCTAACTACTTTTAATTTTTTTTTATTTAAAATTTCATGTTTGTCAGTCAATCACGCTGAAACCAGTAAACAGATTTAAGTAAAAATCACAATTTATAAAAAGAACTTTTTATAGTCAAAAGTTTGTTTTGGTAATTTATGTCATATTACCATTGTTAGATTATTTTAAATGATTGCTAAGTGCAACCTGTTCCTTGGCCAATAGCGCTTTACCGAGATAGATTACGGCAGGGTCCACAGTACAGTCTAAAAAACTTACTAAAAATTTTCTAAATTAGTTTATTTTATTAACAGTTAAAATAATAATTACTGTTTTAACATGTAGAACAAAAAAAAAACAGAAAAAAAACTTCTCTCTCGCGTAATCGATTCCTTTATGATAACGTAACAGAACTGTCACAACTGGACTCATCCGCCGCTTAACCAAATAGGCTACGAACAACTTATTTAAAAACTTTCAAAATGATAATATCTAAACACAACTTATATCATATTTAATATCAATTTAGTATAAATTTCGAAATCTATGTATATGCCACACTTGAAACATGCATTGTCATCCAGTTCTTAGCTATCCTAAAAATTTCACAGCTCTAAGTAGTCGGGAATAAAGACAAATACATCTGTGAAAAACGCATTCGAATCGAATCAGTAGTTTTCATGTGATGCGTGCACAAACATACAGACAGACAGACAAAAAAAATCTAACTACATTTTTGGGTTCCAAATCGATATACACGCGATGTCGTTCGCGTGGCGTGTTGATTGTTGTATAAAATGTAACCGACCCCCGTTTAATCCTTATGGAGGGAGTTGATTTCTAGAAATACAATATAAGTACACCTCTACAACCTCTAAAGAGCACACATTTTAATTTTCTAGTCCCTGACTTCAATAACATAGGACTTTCATATAAATTTTCAACCCCCGTTTTACCACCTTAGGTGTAGAGTTTCGTAAAATCCTTTCTTAGCGGACCTTTAGACCCTAATAGGGAATCTACTTACCAAATTTCAAGTTTGTAGGTTTTATAGTTTCCGAGATATGGTGATGAGTGAACTTTCACTTTTATATATATATAGATAAAGAAATATATTTTAAAATGTATTAATTTTTTTATGATCACTATTGGCTTTTCCACAACCACATCCCTTATAGAAAGTTGGTAAATAGTCCAGTTAAAAAAGACATTTGACTTAGCCAGAATTTGCATAGAGTAATTGGCAAAGACATTAAATACATCATTATATATAAAATGTAAAAAATCCACTTCGATCCTACTTCTTAATTTTTTTTTATCTAAGATTAAAAAGTTTTTTCCATTTATCTTGAAAACCGTAAATTTTATCGTAAAAATAGGTCAGACAAAAGTTGTACATCGTTTTTCTTGTACGACTAACCATTCGTGAGATATCGCGGTTTTAAGAATTACAAAATTCATACTTTATATCCAAACGGACCAATAAAACATGCAATTTTTTACGAATTAACAGCGATAAAAAACTCTTCGTAATCCAAGTGTAAAGAAAAGCAATGTTATTAAGCATTAATTAATTCTAAGTATCATAGGTTTAGAAATAGTAACTAGTGTTTAATGGTTAATCTAACTGTTAGAATTTTATATGAAGAGTTAACAGGTTTAAGGAAATAATACTTTTGCTACTCAGTTCCCTAAATTTAAGGTAGGTAAATGTAGCCCCTAAATAATAAACTATCAGATGTATATTACTTGAAAAGATATATGACAAATACAAAATATTAATAAGTCAAACTTAACATTTTTACATAATTAGACTATGGCAACATTTTCAATATACAGTGTCATTTCCAATATATTCCCCTCTTTTCGACGAAGTTGAAAAATAAAAAATCGTCAGGTATATTGCAATTTTTTAGGACTCATGATCGGTCGTCCATATCTTGAAATTTTAACTGAAATTTCATTAGAATTGGGCTTTTGGCCAACCAAGTCTTGATCTTTATCTATTTTTTGTCTATATTCATCTTTACTTCTCCGTTCTCCTCTACTTCGTCTTCTTCTGGCTCGATTTCAAGTAGATAAAGCCGCTGTAAAGGTCTAATAAGTTCCTTAGCTTATCTTACTTTAGCCACTCTTGTAATTCCATCTTTACCAATATACATTTCTTTTATCTGACCTAAGGGCTAGTTAGCTCTTCTGACATTATCACATTCCAAAAGTACAACATTTCCTACCTCTACTAAATTTCCTATGTACTCCTTCCGGAAACGACTTCTTAAATGATCTTTCATAGTTTGTAAATATTTATGACTTTTCTTCAAAGAGGCTTTATAAATGTGTTCTAAATCAGGTATGTTACTATAATAGTAATCTCGTTCTTACTCGAAGCATGACTTTTTCGTCCAAAAACTTTTAAATTTTTAATATTTTTAAGATTTAACGATCCGAAAGATTCCAGCTGAACAATTTTGAGAAGTGCTGTCTCTGCCTTCTCTATCTCAAGATATGATAGTTCTGCTATCTCTGTTTCTTCTATCTCTTGGAATGAGGGTTCTATCTCTCCTTTCTTTATGTCTGCAAATTTGTATTTCACTGATTTTTGAAATAATTAAAAAATCGAAAAATCCAGCCAAATATTCTCAAAATGTTGTGATATTTGGAAAAAAGAATTTAACCTTAAACTAAAACAATCTTTCAGAAAAGCAACAGAGGTTATGGCTGTTTTTCTTCTCTCAGCATTTGCTTCTGAGCAAAATACGATTGGTAAACTTGGCCACAATGTATCTATTTTCCTTAGCCAACTTTGCCCAACATTTACTGTTTAATAATTGCTTACCATTACAGCCTCTAGTAAGTGGATCTGCAGGATTTAACTCCCCAGGTACAGTTTTTAATATTGTGGTGTGGTTTGAGCAGGCAAAACAACAATTTTTGATTGTTTTGTTGCCTCGGTGCCCATGTTCTTGATCCATCTTTTCGGGTAGTAAAACTATTTCTAATTAGTGATATTCTTGCTTCAGTATTTACTTTGCCTCTTAGAAAATCTAATAACATATTTAAATAATTACTAGTAGAATCAGAATAACCCTGTAAATTCTTGTCGTTCCTATAACGTTCCCAAACTTGTAAAGTTTTTGTTGGTAAAGATGATTCAACTAATGGGAAAAGCATTGCTGCGTACTCATCACTTGTGTTTCCTAATGTCACTAAAGCTCTTAATTGAGTTTCTAATTTACAGAATAGAGTTGAAAGTGACATAGTTGATTTACCTTTTATAGCCATTTTCAAAACCAAATTTAAAAGTTCTCTTACATAATATTCTACTAGAAATTCATTTCTAGAAAACCTTGATTTAAGTTGCTGGATAGCTATGTCATAGTTTGGTGCAGAGGGTGAAAAACTTTCAACAAGGTTTCTTGCAGCGGATCCTTCATCAGATGCCTGTATAAAATACTGGAATTTAACTTCTTTATCTATGTGTTCATCCTCATCAATTTTTTTGAACTATCCCCAGAATATTATCCAATTTTTCACCTTCCCATTAATTTTTTTTAGCTCAAATTTTGGTAATATGAAATTTCTTTTTGATCCTCCTGCGCTACTGGAAACACTAGCATTGTCTTCTTAGTGAGCTTAATCTTTTTTAGATTTGATTCTTAAAATTCTAGAATATTTAGTCTTGTATTTGATAAATTCTTCTATGTAAGTTTCTGCTGTTTCTACTTCACTCTCTATGTCTTCTTCTGTTACTTGGTCTTTTTTAAACAGCAGTTTTTTAATTTTCTTGTCTAGTTGAATTAGTCTGTAGGCTTTACTTTCTAATCCATTCATCTTAATTGTCATTTTATCGATATCTACACTTTCTTGGCCTAGTAAGATGTCAAGTTCTCTGCAAGTCTTTGTGAACATTCTTTGTAAGAATATCTCTTTTCCTTCAAACTTCTTATATTCTCCATAATTGAGTCCTGCCATGGTCGCCAAATGTTAAAATTTTATAATATAAAGAGTTAGCAGTTTTAAGGAAATAATACTTTGGCTACTCAGTTCTCTAAATTAAAGAAGGTAAATGTAGCCTCTAAATAATAAACTCTAAAGAATAAACTATCAGATGTATATTTCTTGAAAAGATATATGACAATTACAAAATATTAATAAGTCAAACTTAACATTTCTAAATAATAATAATAATAAGACCATGGCAACATTTTTAATATACAGGGACATTTCTAACATAAAATATACAGGGTCATTTTGAACACTAACAGTTCCATTTGTTTGTGTTCTGTTTAAGATTACATTTGGCAAGTACTATTTTGTATTTATTAATTGGTTCTCGTCTGTCGAAATTCTTTGCAGTACTGGAGTGTAAATGCAAAAAAAATTATTGGAATTTATTATGCCTGCCTTCTGTTAGGTTGTGAGTATATTATTTCAGGCCAATTGCAAGCCCTTTTGTCATAATAACGCGAATTATTTTTTCGTGACAGTTTTAAGCACTGTTCTCAAGTAATGAAAGGACAAACGGAAAATCCATTAGTTTGACGTGATCTGTTGACCCTTACTTGATTTACCGCACCTAAAATTAAGAACAACTTGTAAAAGATTGTGGGCGACGCTTCGAATGTCCCATTGACAAACCAGATGATGCTTTTGAAAAGCTGCATCCCAATTTTTACGGCTAAAAAGATTATATTTTTCTGTCCAATTTTTATCATCATAGTCAATCGAATCATAAATATATAATATAATATATTAATAAGATATCTTGTTGTTCTCTAAGAATCATAAATCAGCCTTTCAACTACATAATTTGTGGTAAAATTAATTATAAATTTATTTTTTAATTTAATTAATTAATTAATTAATTTAAAACTTTAAAATTTAAAACTATTAATATGCTATTTTTTTTTTCGATGTCGTTCATTTTCATATGTACTCGACTGTAAAAAATATGCAATGTCGATTAAATACTAAATTGTCAAAATTAAAATGAAATTCTTGGGGTAAAAAAGATTATAGTTACGATATACGATTTATATTTGCTTTTCAAAAAAATTTTTAGAGCTTAATTCTTTATAGAGTAGTACACATTTTCAATTTTTCGTTAAAGAAATTATTTATTTTACTTTTTTTTAATTTTGCTGGGGAAGTAGATCATTTTTTGTGTTTCTTAGTTTTGAAATTAGCAGTGTTAAACTGTTGCAAAAAATTTATAGGTACCTTATCACATTAAAACAGTAAAATTATTAAACATCGACTTAGTTAAAGTAATAAGTATAAATATAACTAAATAAACACGGTGAGCCATATAACTTTGAAGATGCTTATTAATAATTACAAACTAAAAAATTTAATTAAAAATAGAAAATCAATCGGACAAATAAAAATATTGATCGCACAATAAATAAAAAAAACGGAATCTTATCACATTAAAAACTCGACTAATAAGATTTTCTGCGGGTTCATCAGTTCCGTTATTTTTTAATAATTGTTTATTTACGTTATATCTCTAATGCGTATATCGTGTTGTGTTGTGACGTTGTGTGTTCAGTGACTTCAGTGTTCGTTCGAGTTCAATGTTGAATTTTGAATTGATTTAGCCGAAACATGGCGTAGTGATATAATGTAGATATTAGATATGTGGATTTTATAATAAGTGTTTTGTTATCTACTTGTGCTTTTAAATAATTATGTTTGTTTTCGGTAAGTATTTATTTAATATTTTTTTTCAATAATGAAAACATTTAAAACTACAATTAAATGAAAAATCTTACTAAAAAAAAACGCAAAAATGCTTGATGCGCTTTATTCTGTTAGTCATAAAATAGATTGTGTATTGTTTTTTTTTCTTTAAACAAACAGTTAAAACAAATTATTATTATTAGTTAAATAATACAAGATTAGTGGTGCGTCATTGTTTTTAACAGACTTGAAATTGCTCTATTAACAAATAATTTTATAGCAAATTTAACAGAATTCATTTTAAGTGTAAATTTTTTTTTAACATTACCAAAATTACTATTTATTTACTTATTTGTTAAAAAAAACAACTAGGTAATCTAGGTATCACTTTTTTGTATGATCCACCAAAAAAATATATCATTTTTTGTCTTTATTAAGACTTTTTAACAATAAAAATAACGCTCAGTAATTTTCAAGATTTTTTGCTGACATATTTTACAATACTACAGTATTTTCATACATATTAAAATATAAAATATATCTCTTTTAGAAAAAATCCTTTAAAATGAAGAAACCTATAGAATATACTGACAACAAAAGCCTGGGTATTTGCAAAAACATAGAAGTGTTTAAATATGATACTTACACATTAGCAAAAAGAGAATACGGTTATTATATGGGTAAAATATTATTCTCTTCCGATAATATTGAGCTTTTAAGGAGTCTACAGAAAAGTATAACCTTGGGTCTTCCTTTGATTGTTATTAAGCGTATGAGGGACGAAAAAATTTCCTATAATTAAGGTATTTAATTTTAATTTTAATTCACACGCTAAAACCTGTTTATAGTATATTTTTATTTAATAAACTAAGTTTACCAAATTAATAACTAAATTTATAAGAAACTAATATTATATTCAGAATATTTTAAAAATACTCCTACAAATATTGAAATAAATAAATTAAAAATTGTTAAATCATCAGTTTATAATTTACAGGGTGATAAACTTAAAAAAAAAAATTAATGTATTTACTTTGGAATCAATTTATTTAATTTCCAATTTAATTGAGCAACAATTTTGATACTTTAAAATTATTTAATAATAATTTGGTTGCGTAACCCAAATTATTTTATTTCAATATTTTGGAAATAGTTTAATATTTTTTGAAAAATTAGAAACAACATATTTCCGTTTTTAGATTTAAAATTCTGTAAAAATATCCATGGACGTCATGATAATAATATACCCACAAAACAGCTCCGTAAAAAACATTCCTGTTTTTATTGTGGACAACATTTATTAATGAAACATTCTACCGAAGATATGGTCAAATCTGTTCTACACTTTAAAAAAGGTAATTATGCCTACAAATTTAAAATTGCCTTACGATACAAATATAATGTATTCTTTTAACGACAAAACCAATTTTAAACGGTCTAAAACAAATGCATATATTATTAGAAGAACAAAAATTGTTTACAATGTCATCAACTTTTTAATTTACATAGAAAAACTACTCATGGTTAAGATTTTTTTATTTGTTTTTTAAAATATAATATAAAATTAATTTATTTCGGAAATAATTATTTTATTTAAACAGATCAATGCATTTTGTTATAAATTATTCGTCAATCTCTAAACTGATAACTCATCGACATTTTTCTTATTATAGCTTTTAATATTTCGCTTTTATATGTTGCTAATTGCCACAGCGTAAATATTGTAAAAATTTATTTAATGAATAATAAGCAACGTAATTTATTGTGAAAATTAAAATAAAAACTTTTTTTTTGTTTTGATTTCCAAAAAACGTTTTTTTAATTATTATTTATAATTTTATTTACAGACTTATTTTTAAATTTTATTTATCGTTTTAGGATCTTTGGTCTACGCCGAAAAAAAATTTTACTGCGTGTATTTGAGGATTACTACCACGGCAAATATGCTCTTAATAAAGAAATGCATCAAACTATTTCAAACAATCCACAACTAAAAAAAAGTCTACTCCTGTGATCAGAAGCTATCTGCAACATGATATTCAATACATTAAAAATCGTTTGTTAAAAAAAAATTAGGTTTGTTTAATGTTTGTTTATAATACAAATATTTTTTTTTATTTCGTATTATTTTTTCTTTTAATATTTTCATTTTAAAAGTCAGTTTGTATAAATGGTTAGATTTTGTGCTTTTAGATATACATAACAAATAAATTTTAAATGTTTTTTTTTTTGTAATTACCAGTATGTCAAAATGTATGTAAAACTCTTATTTTTATTTAACATTTAAAGCCACCATTTTAATTTTGATCATCCAGTTATATAATTCACATTATTATTTTTATTAGTAATATCAATTTTTTTTCTATTAATTGGTAACTTCTTAAGACTAGAAAACATTTAATTATTTCATTATGTTTTAATTTATAAATATTAACAAAAAAGCAAATATCTTCTTAAAACATATTAAAATATGTATATATTTTTTAAGTTGCAAGGAGTTCCTAGTTAATAGAAAAAATAATAATTAAGTTCCACATTGTTCATTCAATTGTTTTCTTCCCAGTTTATATTTTTGCTCCATTTGTTAATATCTGTTAAAAAACGTCATTGTTTGTGCTTTATGTTGGGTTTTTTGTAGTAAATGTTGTACATAAAATTTGGAGATGTCAATTTTGAGATTGGTGACTTTATATGATTATAATGTACCGATTGTGACCAATTTGCTACACTTATTTGCTACACTTATATTATGGCTAAATATGTCTTATTTTATTAGTATTAAAAAATATAATATTTGATTAACTATTTTTTTTTATTTAAGTCTTTTTTCCTGATCACCTTCTTTTAGTAAACCAGTATTTTAAGCATATTGTAACGGGATAACCGTAAAGGAAGGGACCTTAATTTAAAAGATTGTTGTTGACAGTTGATTTTTAGAAGTTTGTAAAAAAATCAACTGACCATTTTAAATAATGTTTCTAGAAAATTCTAGAAACTTCTAAACACACTAACTAGATTAAATAATGTTGTATATAAGGGGATGCACGGACAGTTAACGTCAGTTCGAGTCAAGTGTTCAGAAGAGTTCATTGTATTGTCAAGTAGTTAGACGTTATCCAGCAGAGTTCAGTGTATCTTAACAATTTTGTAAATAAATTGTGTAAAAAGCCCCCATACGTGTTTTAAATTGGTGTCAGGTGTGGGGTGAAGATACAAGAATGCCTGGAAAAAAGATAAATGAACTATTGGTGGCTGAGCTCAGAAGAGAGCTTGAAGAATTAGAGTTGGAAACTACTGGAAGCAAATCCGTATTGTTGAGAAGGCTCCGTGAGTACTACGTAAATAATAATTTGGACCCTGACGCTGTGGAGTTCGAAGACCCAATTCAAAAAGCAAATTCTGAACTAACTCAACAACTTTTCCGGTTGCAAGAAGAACAAACTCAACAACTTTCCCGGCTGCAAGAAGAACAAGCTCAACAACTTTCCCGGCTGCAAGAAGAACAAGCTCAACAACTTTCCCGGCTGCAAGAGGAGCTATCAGGACGCATGACGAGCCAGCAAGAGGAGCTATCCAGTCAGATGAAAAGCCAGCGCAAAGACATGTCCCAGCTGAAAGAGGAGATATCAGGACGAATGACGAGCCAGCAAGAGGAGCTATCCAGTCAGATGAAGAGCCAGCAAGAGGAGCTTTCCAGTCAGATGAAGAGCCAGCGCGAAGATATGTCCCAGCTGTCACAACGGATGTCTACCCTACCAGAAGAGTTATCCAGTTGCTTCTCCCAGCAAATATCGCATTTGCGCTCCGAAATGTACACTCTTCGTGACGAACAAAATCAGCAAGTGTCCAGCTTGCGAGACGAACAAAATCAGCAAGTGTCCAACTTGCGAGACGAGCAAAACCAGCAAGTGGCCAACTTGAATCAGCAAGTGGACAACTTGAACCAGCAAGTGGCCAACATCCGAGAGGAGATCAACCAGCAAATGCAGTCCGAGATAAGGAAGCTTCAACAAGAACAGGAAGCTAGCCGCCGAAACCAAACCATCCACCACGGCGACGGAGATGCAAGAAGGATGGAAACCTGCCACGCAGACGTCGAACGACAAAGAAGCGAGGAGACGACCCATGTACGAACGACGATGAAACCCCCGACCTTCGATGGGAAGACTTCCTGGCCAAATTACCTGAAACAATTCGACGCAGCGGCCAGAGCCAATGGATGGTCATCCCAGGAGAAGGCATTGTCCCTAACCGTAGCTCTGCGAGGCGAAGCTTTAGACGTCTTGCAATCATTGACACCGGATGAAGCTGACAACTTCGAGTTATTGGTGAATCGTCTAGAGATGCGTTATGGTCAAACTCATCTACAACCGGTGTACCGAATGCAGTTAAAGAGCCGAAAACAGAAAAATGGAGAAACTATCCAGGAATTTGAAGCGGATACTGGCAAGTTAAAATGAATCCTGCAGACAAAGAAAAGACTGCCTTTACCAGTGGATCAGGGTTATGGCAATTCACGGTCCTTCCATTTGGCCTCTGTAATGCTCCTGCGACGTTTGAACGACTAATGGAGAACATCCTGCGGGGTTTGTCATGGGAAACTTGTCTAGTTTATCTAGACGACATCATCATAATGGGTAAGACCTTTAAGGAACATTTATATAACCTGGAAGAAGTTTTTAAAAGATTACAGAACGCTAATCTAACATTGAATGTTAAGAAATGCCACTTGTTCCAGAGACAGGTCAACTATTTAGGACATAACGTAAGCAAGGATGGCGTTGCTGTTGACCCTGCTAAGATACAAGCCGTTCAGGAATGGCCAATCCCTATCGACAAACATCAGCTTCGGAGTTTCTTGGGTCTTTGTTCCTATTACCGACGATATGTCAAGAATTTTGGAGACATTGCCAAACCCTTGACACGTTTGACAGAACAAGATAAGTCCTTCTGTTGGGATCAGGAATGTCAAAAGGCGTTTGAAATATTGAAGAAACAGCTTACGTCAGCACCTGTTCTTGCTTATCCACTTCCTGATGGTAAGCTTATTCTGGACACCGACGCCAGCAATGTGGGAATTGGAGCCGTCTTGTCACAGCTACAAGACGGTAAGGAAAGAGTGGTTGGTTACTTCAGCAAAACTTTATCGAAAGCTGAAAAGAACTACTGTGTAACTCGGAGGGAACTGTTAGCAGTTGTAAAATCCGTCGAACACTTTTATAAATATCTGTATGGCAGAAAATTCCTGATCAGAACAGACCATGCCAGTTTAAAGTGGCTACTTAGCTTTAGGAACCCAGAAGGACAGATAGCAAGATGGCTCGAAAAACTGCAAGAATATGATGTTGAAATCGAGCACAGACCTGGAACCAGACATCGTAATGCTGATGCACTTTCCAGAAGACCATGTCGACCTGATTGCCCCCGTTGTACCCGTATGGAGCAGAACGAGGAAAAACTTGCCTTGGTTAAGGTTGTGCCAGAAGACGAGAGCTCTATGCTGGAGGAGCAACAAGAAAACGATCCCGTTCTAAGAAAGATTCGGGAGTGGAAGAGAATGGACCGTCGTCCGCTGTGGAGAGAGATATCCTCATCCTCTCCTGCTTTAAAAGCATACTGGTCCCAATGGAACTCTTTAATTTTGGACGGAGGGCTCGTTAAAAGACTTGTAGAAAATTCCGAGGGCACAGAAACAAGGAAACAAATAGTGGTCCCAAGAAATGCTGTACCGGAAATTTTAAAACAGATGCATAATGATAGTTCTGGAGGACATCTGGGTATCACGAAAACGCTGCAAAAGATCCGAGATAGATTTTACTGGGTAAATTGCACTAATGATGTTAAAGATTGGTGTCGTAAATGCACTACATGTGCTGCCAGTAACGGTCCGCACCGAAAACCGAAGGCGGAAATGCAGCAATACCTGGTTGGAAGTCCTTTTGAAAGAATCGCAGTAGATGTATTGGGGCCACTTCCACAGTCCGATGTAGGAAACAAGTACATCTTTGTTGTAATGGACTACTTCACTAAATGGGTTGAAGCATATGCAGTTCCCAATCAGGAAGCCACCACTTTAGCAGATATATTGGTTGAAGAATTCGTAAGCCGATTTGGGGTACCACTAGAATTACATTCAGACCAAGGAAGAAATTTTGAGAGTAAGCTGTTTCAAGAAGTTTGCCAAAGATTAGGCATCCACAAAACGAGAACCACAGCGATGCACCCTCAGTCTGATGGAATGGTGGAACGAATGAACCGGACTATAACCAACTATCTGTCAAAAGTGGTGTCAGATTGTCAGAGGGATTGGGATCGACATATTCCACTATTTCTAATGGCAATTCGATCGGCCATCAACGAATCAACTGGCCAAACGCCTGCGAAGGTTCTGTTCGGTAGAGAAATGAGGCTACCATGTGACTTGGTGTTTGGTTGTAAACCTGGTGAAGAAATGGCACGTGAACAATATGTCGCCGACCTTCAGAATCGAATGGAGAATATACACAACCTGGTGCGTGGAAAACTACAATTATCTAGTGATCGGATGAAGAGGTACTATGACACACGGACAATGGAAAAGAGTTACCAAGTTGGAGATTTAGTCTGGCTCTATAACCCCTGACGGCGTCGAGGTATTTGTCCCAAATTACAAAAGAACTGGGAAGGTCCTTACACCATCAAGAAGAAGATTAACGATGTCATTTATCGGATCGTGAAAATTCCCAGAGGGAAACCCGTCGTGGTCCATCACGATCGTTTGGCGCCTTACCAGGGAAACCACAGTGGAGATGCGCAGCAACTCCAAGAAGATTGTTTGGCTGGCTCAGGGAGTGTGCGGGATTCCGATGTAGGAAATAACATTCCAGGAGGAATGAATCTAAGGAGGGGGCAGTGTAACGGGATAACCGTAAAGGAAGGGACCTTAATTTAAAAGATTGTTGTTGACAGTTGATTTTTAGAAGTTTGTAAAAAAATCAACTGACCATTTTAAATAATGTTTCTAGAAAATTCTAGAAACTTCTAAACACACTAACTAGATTAAATAATGTTGTATATAAGGGGATGCACGGACAGTTAACGTCAGTTCGAGTCAAGTGTTCAGAAGAGTTCATTGTATTGTCAAGTAGTTAGACGTTATCCAGCAGAGTTCAGTGTATCTTAACAATTTTGTAAATAAATTGTGTAAAAAGCCCCCATACGTGTTTCAATATTTTACATACTTCATGTATTTATATGTTTATATTATGATACATATTTTGTTAAAATATTTTAAAATATTTCAAAGAAAATAATTAATTTAATTGGTTTTTAAATACAAATAATCTATTTAATAATTTAAATGTAATTAAATAAGCTAACAAATTTATTTTTAGTTTCAAAAAACATTATTTTAATATGATTTTGCACAAATTTAAATTAAAATAGTTTTAGTTGTTTTAAAAATGTGACTAATTTAAATAAAATTTTAATTTAATTAAAAAAATCTCTCCAAGATAAAAATTTTGTGCACAATTTTTAATTAATTTAAAAAAAATCGGCACAACAATGGTTAGTTGAATTTTTTTACACCATTCTAAACAAAAAATTGATACATTACTGTTTTTTTTTTTATTTTAATGTCATTAAAACACTGATTTTTTGCAAATTTTTGTCTCAAATATTGACATTTCAATCTTTATCATTATTTTTGTTTACTTTTATTGCCATTAAAAAAGTATGCTTATTGTTTTTTTTGCAAATTTTTGAAAAACTGCCTTGTACAAATTTTTGTCACGTCACTGCTTTTTTTAAATACGATTTAAAAATAATTATTATTTTCAATACAAGGATAGGAGCGCCACCAGTTAAAAACTGTTTAAATTAGATAGAAATAAAAAAAATGCACAATGATTTTTGCAAATTTTTATTACAAATATTGACCGTTTTATCTTATTTTTTTTTAATTGCCCTTAAAAAAATATGCACGACATTGCTTTTTCGCAAATTTTTGTAAAACTCCTTCGTATAAAACTTTGTCACGTCACTGCTTTTTTTTAAATACAATAAAAAAAATCATTATTTTTAATACGATAATATCAGCGCCACCAGTAAAGAACTGTTTAAATTAAATAAAATTGTAAAAAAAAATTGGCACAACACTGATTTTTTCACAAGTATTCACCGTTTAATCTTTACTTTTTGCAAATTTTTATTACAAATATTGACCGTTTATCTTATTTTCTTTTTAATTGCCATTAAAAAATATAAACGACGTTGTTTTTTTTTGCAAATATTTGTAAAACTCCTGCGTATAAAACTTTGTCACGTCACTGCTTTTTTTTTAAATACAATAAAAAAAATCATTATTTTTAATACAACAATATCAGCGCCACCAGTAAGAACTGTTTAAATTAAATAAAAATGTAAAAAAATTGGCACAACACTGATTTTTTTCACAAATATTCACCGTTAAATTTTTATTTTTTGCAAATTTTTATTACAAATATTGACCGTTTATCTTTTTTTTTTTTGTTAATTGCCATTAAAAAAATATGCACGACATTGTTTTTTGCAAATTTTTGTAAAACTCCTTCGTATAAAACTCCTTCGTATAAAACTTTGTCACGTCACTGCTTTTTTTTTAAATACAATAAAAAAAATCATTATTTTTGATAAGTACGACAATATCAGCGCCACCAGTAAAGAACTGTTTAAATTAAATAAAAATGTAAAAAAAATTGGCACAACACTGATTTTTTTCACAAATATTCACCGTTTAATCTTTACTTTTTGCAAATTTTATTACAAATATTGACCGTTTATCTTATTTTTTTTGTTAATTGCCATTAAAAAAATATGCACGACATTGTTTTTTTGCAAATTTTTGTAAAACTCCTTCGTATAAAACTTTGTCACGTCACTGTTTTTTTTAAATACAATAAAAAAAATCATTATTTTTAATAAGTATGACAATATCAGCGCCACCAGTAAAGAACTGTTTAAATTAAATAAAAATGTAAAAAAAATTGGCACAACACTGATTTTTTTCACAAATATTCACCGTTTAATCTTTACTTTTTGCAAATTTTTATTACAAATATTGACCGTTTATCTTATTTTTTTTGTTAATTGCCATTAAAAAAATATGCACGACATTGTTTTTTTGCAAATTTTTGTAAAACTCCTTCGTATAAAACTTTGTCACGTCACTGGTTATTTTTAAATACAATCAAAAAAATCATTATTTTTAATACGATAATATCAGCGCCACCAGTAAAGAACTGTTTAAATTAAATAAAATTGTAAAAAAAAATTGGCACAACACTGATTTTTTCACAAGTATTCAACGTTTAATCTTTACTTTTTGCAAATTTTTATTACAAATATTGACCGTTTATCTTATTTTCTTTTTAATTGCCATTAAAAAATATAAACGACATTGTTTTTTTTTGCAAATTTTTGTAAAACTCCTGCGTATAAAACTTTGTCACGTCACTGCTTTTTTTTTAAATACAATAAAAAAAATCATTATTTTTAATACGACAATATCAGCGCCACCAGTAAAGAACTGTTTAAATTAAATAAAAATGTAAAAAAAATTGGCACAACACTGATTTTTTTCACAAATATTCACCGTTTAATCTTTACTTTTTGCAAATTTTTATTACAAATATTGACCGTTTATCTTATTTTTTTTGTTAATTGCCATTAAAAAAATATGCACGACATTGTTTTTTTGCAAATTTTTGTAAAACTCCTTCGTATAAAACTTTGTCACGTCACTGGTTATTTTTAAATACAATCAAAAAAATCATTATTTTTAATACGATAATATCAGCGCCACCAGTAAAGAACTGTTTAAATTGAATAAAAATGTAAAAAAAAATTGGCACAACACTGATTTTTTTCACAAATATTCACCGTTTAATCTTTACTTTTTGCAAATTTTTATTACAAATATTGACCGTTTATCTTATTTTCTTTTTAATTGCCATTAAAAAATATAAACGACATTGTTTTTTTTTGCAAATTTTTGTAAAACTCCTGCGTATAAAACTTTGTCACGTCACTGCTTTTTTTTTAAATACAATAAAAAAAATCATTATTTTTAATACGACAATATCAGCGCCACCAGTAAAGAACTGTTTAAATTAAATAAAAATGTAAAAAAAATTGGCACAACACTGATTTTTTTCACAAATATTCACCGTTTAATCTTTACTTTTTGCAAATTTTTATTACCAATATTGACCGTTTATCTTATTTTTTTTGTTAATTGCCATTAAAAAAATATGCACGACATTGTTTTTTTGCAAATTTTTGTAAAACTCCTTCGTATAAAACTTTGTCACGTCACTGGTTATTTTTAAATACAATCAAAAAAATCATTATTTTTAATACGATAATATCAGCGCCACCAGTAAAGAACTGTTTAAATTGAATAAAAATGTAAAAAAAAATTGGCACAACACTGTTTTTTTTTTTTACAAATATTCCCGTTTAATCTTTACTTTACACGTCACTGCTGTTTTTATATACCGTTTACAAAAATCATTATTTTCAATACGAAAATATCAGCGCCACCACTTGAGAACTGTCTAAATCAGATAGAAATTTTAAGCAACTAAAATTATTAAAAATCCCATACCATAAATGTCGCGCTTTTAGCATCGAATGCAAGTCGCAGATTCTTGCGTTTTAGGAACATATATATATATATATATATATATATATATATATATATATATATATATATATATATATATATATATATATATATATATATATATATATATATATATATATATATATATATATATATACAGCTTTGATACAAAGTCAGTCCATTAGACAAAACCGTTATCCCGAGCCATCGATTTCTGATAGATTTAGAGGAGTATATATTCCAAATTTAAACTTAGGTGATATATAAGGTAATGAATTATGAAATATATACTCGACATTATTCGCAAATAAAAAATTTGTATATCGCCTAAAAATATTTAACATTCTTGAGCCAAACGTAGATTCATACAGATCCGATCCATGATATACTCCT
Source organism: Altica lythri (assembly GCA_964028335.1). NCBI lineage: Eukaryota > Metazoa > Arthropoda > Insecta > Coleoptera > Chrysomelidae > Altica > Altica lythri. The sequence continues at coordinate 46,970,282 of OZ034808.1, read as the reverse complement.
ACAGGTATTGGTACGGTAGAAGCCGAGCCAAGCAATGTTGCCGTTTTATTACAAGGCACAAAATGTAAAAACTTTCAAATGATTTTATATTTGGCCGCTTTTGGTTATAAAATCATTTTCACAGCTTCGTCAACAAATTTTCTGCCTAAAACTTTTTAATAGAATGTGCTTAAAATGTGGCGTAAAAGTACGATATTCAAATTAAAGCATGTAGAGTAGATCAACAAAGTGCTTATTTTAAAAGTATTAAAACAGGAATTAACATTAACTGATTAAGTTATTTTGTTTAAATTTATTATAAGTATTGTGGCGAAAGTTATTAAACCCTTAAATAACAATACACTACACTAAAACAATAAACATATATATTATAGACCCGCTGGCCGCCCCGGCTTTGCACGGGGATTAAAGAAAAATAACAAAAGCCATTAAATTTATTGGGTCAACGCTTCCCTGTCAACAATATTACATATTGTTTTATTTTTTGGCAGCAAAATAAATTGATTCTTAGGTGCTCCGACCCGCGGTAGGCGGTTGGCCATGAGGAAAACCGATCCCCACTAATTGGAAGGTTTGACCTTGAGACTTATTATTAGTAAAAGCGAAAGATGTTTTGATAGGAAATTGAAGCGGTTTAAATGGATTTGGTAGATCAGTTGGGATCATCGGTATCCTCAGTGTATGAGCTAGTTGACCAGCTGGTGGTTCAGTTATAATGGTTGCTACAAATTAATTGTCCTTTAATTCCTTTATAAAAGGCCTCGTCCCATTGCACATGCTAAATTTTTGATATCTGTCGTGATTATGAAATAAGTTATTTTGATAAGGAATAATACCAGGATAAAAACTTTTAAAAAATAAAAAAATAGTTATTGTGACGTAACTATGAATATAATAATTAACTAGTATTATTTTTTTTATGTGTTCTAGTGACACTTTATATAGCAAAATATAATTTCAGTTCCTCTAATGTTTTTTTTACTGAGATGTAAATTCTTAATATGTTGTATTTGTCTTTAACATTTTATTGTTTACTGTTTACATTTTATTGTATTATCTTTATCTTTTTTTTTTGTATGACGATGCTAAAAAAAACTTATGTTTTAACAGTTAATGAAGTATCTATCTATCTATCTATCTATCTATCTATCTATCTATCTATCTATCTATCTATCTATAACAGTTAGACGTATGCTGTCGGGGAATTTTTTGTAGATAATTATAAATTCTTCAAAATCGTAGTACATTATTTTATTCTATAACCAATAGTATTCTCAGCACACGCGATATAAGGATTTTAAGGTTATTTTGGTTACATTAATGGCATTTTAGTAAGGATCCCTATTTTTTTGAAAACGAAACATAGCCTATGTCACTCGGGAATAGTGTAACTTGCCAACGGTGAAAGAATTTTCGAAATCGGTCCAATAGTTTCAAAACCTATGCATTTCAAACAAACAAAAAATCAAACCTTTCCTCTTTTAATATTAGTATAGATTAAAATAATATAATAATTAATGTTAATTATGTTTAGGCGTTCACAATGTCACGTCAGTTAAGAAAATTAATCCGTAAACTAATTTTTTAAAAACTTTATTTTTACAATTGAACGAAGTGTACGATTAGAAATGCAAACAGAGAATGAAAAAATTATTATAAAATACAGAAAAGTAACAAAGAATGCGGATTCGCTGAGTTTACATTATTTATCACACATTAACAGTTTCTTAACATATAACTCGTCTGTCATGTTGACAAACGCCATGGAAATTTCTCTATTGTCTCACAATTGTAAGATAGTAATGGAATGTTTAATGGTTTAACTTCTTGGCTCCGCAAGTATAAAAAAAACATCATGAACCCGTAGAACGCGCTTGCGCTCTGTTGCATTCTTAAAATCCTTTCTGAATTTTCTCACTGTCACTCTGACTGGAGTAATCGAAATGAACTATGTACAGTGAAAACAAATCACATTTGCAAAGAAGGTATTCTAATGAAATATAACTATTTTTTATTGAAGTCTTAAAAAATTTTTTCTACATAGGTATTAATCGATTTTAAATTGTTAATTTGCTTTATTTTTGTTTATGTACAATAATTAAACTACTAAGAAAGATTTTGAAATTGAACACCTTTAAAAAACCTTATTTAAATTAATCTGTCGACATGAAAGATGTGTCATTGTCTACGTCAATGCAGATAAATCTTTATTATGTATATATTTTAAATAGTTTTTTGAATATAATAATTAACTAGTATTTAAATCACAATTATTAACGCCTGTCAATTTTTTGACAGAATAAAGTTTGGTTAGTTGTTTACATGTGGTCAAAAAAGAATTGTTCTAAATTAATATCTTCTTAAAAAATCGTAATGGAATTCAAACGTAATAGTGGAATTGCATTGTATTTGGCTGGAAATTCACAAACAGCAATAGTTTGTCAGCTTCATTATTCAAATGTGAATAAAATGTTTGTGTATTAAATATCGAACCATAACTCGATAAAACGAAACTGGTAGCATCGCTTAACGCAAAAAACGTGGTCGGTCCTAAAAAGACAGTATCATTTAAAGAAATTATTCGAAATGTGAAGAAACGAATACAACGAAATCTTCGTCAAAGTGCCAATCAACTAGCAGCACGTCTGCTTGTTTCACGATATAGCATTCAAACCATATTGAAAAATGAACTACATTTAAGGCCCTACAAGATACAAAAAGATTTTACAGAGGCACAAAAAAAGTTAGGCTTGAAAGAACTCGAGCATTAAAGGTCTTTGCCGAACGTGATTGTCTTTTCTGATGAGAAAATTTTCCCCATTCAAGAGTATGTGAATAAACAAAATAATCGTGTTTGGTTAGAGCACAAGTCCAACGATAATTTGGACACAAGTGTTGCCATAACCAAGCAATCACCAGCTTCTGTTATGGTTTGAACTGCAATAACTGCGAATAGACGCACTCCTCTGGTTTTCATCGAACAAGGAATCAAAGTAAACCAAGAGGTGTACCGCCAAAAGATCCCTAACGATGCTTTGCTACCTTAAGCACGTAAGCACTTTGGTACAAACCGTTGAACATTACACCATATCCACCGGACTTGAATCCCATGGATTTCTCCATATAGTCTATTTTGAAGAGTAAGGTGGCCACTAAAAAAATACGAAAGTGTTGTTGCATTGACGTCAGCTCTTGTTCGAAAATGGAATAAAATTCCGCAAGCTCACTTTCGTTCAGCATGCAATGCTTACTATGGAAGACTGAATTAAATAATCAGAGCCAAAGGATGTCATATTAAGCGGTAACATGTTTTTCATTAAATGTAATTTGTTTCACGAAATTTCAATAAAAACTAATCAAAATTTAAAAAAATACAGCGGTTTCATTTGGTAACACTTGGTCTCAGCCACTCTGTATAATAAAATAGATGTTCATTGTCCCTTTTTTAAATATTTTGAGTTGTAGAATCAATCTAGTAGTTTACTCGCCGAAAAAAATTTTTTATACTCGTAAGCCTCTTACTACAAAAAATGTTACTTTTGTTACTTAAACAATATTTTATAAATACTGATAACGAGCGATGTTGCCAATAGAAGTGGTTTGGGATTGTGCATTTCGAAACGTATACAAATAGAAGAAACCAGCGCTTGTATATAGTTTTATGCGGATTTCTTTGGAACTAACAAAACCATTCTTCGTACAAAGTTGAGCCACTTTAGTTCAAATTTGTCTTTAACTTTTTGACTATTGAGAGCTCAAATATGGACAAGTGGCTATCGTGTGCGTTAGATAATGCCATTAACTTTTATTTTCTTCTGCATTAGTGGATATATTATGAAATTTAAGGTAGAAAAATGCGCTAAACCATCCGGAGCCACATATATGGCTCGGGACTGTTTTGCTGGCTCGGGATTGTGCATTCACTTTACTATGTCTGGACTGACTTTGTATCAAAGCTGATATATATATATATATATATATATATATATATATATATATATATATATATATATATATATATGTATATATGACATGCTGTAATCCATTCACAGTAAACAACAGAAATCACATTTCAAAATTTAAAAATTTACTTATCGATCACGAAAATGTGTTTTCACACTTCACTACTAGACCAAATTTCCGATTGCAACATAGGTGGGAGATACCTATGAAGTCTAAAAAGTGTTGCAACGTCGCAATATCTAGTTGTACAAAGATTCTATGAGTAGTGGCTATTGTCTCCCACCTGCTAAACTCTCCCGGACTCCCCATACTATATGATGATAGTACTGCTAATAATTTTGATATAAATTTACCATTCTGTATATTTAAAAAACTACTATTTATTCAAATATTGCATTTTTCTAAAAGGGAATCGTAGATACTATTTGGTATACTTTCAAATCTTTGCGTATGGATTTGTAGCTTTTCTTTAATGAGAAGCATAATCGTTGTTGTAGATAGCCTGTCTTCTAATTGCTATTAAATAAATATATCCTAATTACAATTAAATTGTTTTGTTTAAACCAACAATACCACTCTTAGTTATGCAGACTTTATTTGCTTAATTCGATTTTTTTGGATCTGGTTGAGTAAAGTCAGTTAATGGTATTAAGTGAAGAAATTTATTACGTTTTGTATTCTGTGGTCAAACAACTTTTTACAACACTAGTGATTTATTTTTTAAAATTAGATATATACATAACTAATTGCTCTAAGGCATTGTATTTATTTATATAATACAAATTTCTTCAGTTATGTGATACATTTATATGTATGAAGAATAGGTATATGTATGAATATTAGGTTCTAGAATGTTATTATCAACAACTGGTATAACTGACTAGGTTTGTTACTTTTACTATAATTACTCCGAAAATGTTCATACATAATTCACAGCTGCTGGTGTTGTTACATATGACCCCTAATTATAGAAAGATCTCAAAAAGAACATCAACAATATATCTTCTCTAACAGCTGGAAATCTGCTATTGTACATTCTAATCTTCAAATGCTTTAAATGTGTTACCATTCAAGTAGCAGATTGCTGTTTATGCCAATGGAAAAATATATCAATTCTGGGTTTTTAACTAATTACTGTGGATTACATTAACATAGATCAGATTTCGATTAGGGATGTTCAATACTTGGAATTGTATCGATACTGTGTAAGTTACTTTTAGACTCCTCTGGTTTTAGTATTGTATTTTCTATTTATACTATATATATGTGAATTGATTGGTTCCGGGACATTTATGAAGGTATATATACAGTTCAATAAATTGATATACATTTTAAAAGTATATCGTAAAAAAATATTATTTATTACCAATTTATTATAGTTTTTTAGAAATGATGTATAGATTAGTTCAAGCCCATCTATATCTACGTATTGATTACTTTGGGTACTTAAAATTTTAAGTATAATGATCACTTAAGGGTCATTGTTAAATTTAAAATCTAATTAAATAAATTGTAAAATAATGCCAAATTAATGTATAAAAATTATATACTTTTTCGATGTATACATTACTTTACAACATTCAATGTATAGGCAAATTCCGGGACATATAATGCTAATTTATGAAGTGTGTCGAAAAAGTAACTATATAACATTTAAATCAAAATAAGAATTTATCTAAAACAATTGTAGGATGTGTAATTTCTAAACAAATAAGATACAGGACCTTTCACAGTGTGAGCAAAACTGATTCTTATTTCTACATATCACATAATGATATTTCTCCACGACCATTAATGAATGTAATAATTCCGACTTCATTTTTAATTATAGAAAGTGTTCATTCTCACTCTTGAGATAGAATATTCATTCTGCAACACTTGCTTCTTATGTGTTTTGCATGTATTTCCATTCTATAACTAGTGACGGAATAACATTCTGTAATTGCTCAACAAAAAACATAGATTGCCCTGCGAATTTTAAAACTGTCACTCAGTTTGTCAGTGCTACGTTCTAATTGTTTTGCTACATATTTCAATTTAAATAAACAGATGTATTACATGGTCGTGGAGATAATACAGTCTGTTACACGGTTAGAACAAAAATTCGATAACTCGTGGTTCCTCTCGCTCGCTACGCTCGCGTTCGGAATTCTCCACTCGTATCGAATTTTCATTCTAACCTTGTTACAGAATATACTATTCTGATAGTTAACTTACTTAAACACATGCAAAATAGCTTCTTTTCTATGATCAATATGGAAAGTTGGCTTCTGTACATCCAAAACCTAAATATAAAAATGGCGTCTGCCACTATTAGGTATCTGTCACTTTCCGGTCTGGAGCTTAAAATTGTTAACTTTATGATTAGGTACTAATTTTAAATTAAAATTGATAACTTAACTTACGGCATATTAAAATAAAGCTTAGAATACTGAATATTTTATTTGACTATGTAATATTTTAAGAAATGGAAATACAATGATTTAATAAAAAAAAACAAAAATGAAACTATTAAATTTGTTACCTTAATTTGACTGTCAATGTAGACAACACTTTATATATATACAGTGTGTCCAATTAAGTCGGCATCATATGGGAAACTTTTTTATTCTTCGTTTTATGAAAAAAAGTTATTCTTTATAAAAAGTTGTGCATGGTCTAAAACTCAAAATACAACCATTAGATATAAATTTTTGTTAAAAGCCGTATACGAGTTGTGTCAAAAAATATAAATTTTACTCAAGAGTAAAGTACCTTTTTTTTATTATGAAAATTGTTATTGTGAAAAGTTGATCATAATTGAAAACTTTTGTCAGATATCCAATATTATCCATCCACCATGAGAAAACCGTTTTTTAAATTTTTTTATCATGTCATGTTTTTCAATAAAATTGCCGATGTGTTATTTACAAAATTTGCATTATTCATACTGAAAATTATCATAGATCGTTTTTCATTGCAGATGGATAATATTGGATATAGTTTTTAATTATGATCAACTTTTCTTAATAACAATTATCGCTATTTAAAAAAAAGGTACTTTACTCTTGAGTAAAATTCATATTTTTTGACACACCTCGTATACGGCTTAAAAAAAATTATTATCTGATGGTTGTATTTTCAGTTTAAGACCATGCAAAATTTTTTGTAACGAATAACTTTTTTTTCGTAAAACTAAGAATAAAGAAGTTTCCCATATGATGCGGCGACTTAATTGGACACACTGTATATAATAAATGTTTTTTTTGTAATTTCATGTGATCGCGATTTCTTTAAATATCAGATAGTCTAATCAAATAAAATATTCAGTAGTCTTATTTTAATATACCATACTTTTTTCCTTTTTTATTTACTTTTTTTGAATTAAAATTTTTAAGTAAAAAATTACTAGAATAAACTTCTAAGGAGTTATCTAAAAATTTCACTAGAGAAATCATATTCACCATGTGACACTATACACTGCGTTGTAACAAATAAACGAAATAATCGTTGTGTGTGACAAAGGAATATTTTGACCGTTAAATTTTTTAAGGGTTGTATGCAAAAAAAGACTTAAAGCGAATATGTTAGCTTATGGATTTTATAGTTGTCCTTAAAGATGGGTTTTCCTTGATCAGATAATGTTAGGCTGAGATTTCGCCTGTGACAGCGAGTCCCGGAACTTATCTTAACACAGTTTACGAACTGTTCTATATAATCGTTTTACATTCATCAACTGCTTTAGGTACTAAATATTAAAAATAATCTAATAGCTTTTAATTTTTATTTTCCCTTAGCTTAAAAATATTACTAACAAGTTTTTTATATCACATTTTTGAAATTGTTAAATACGATCCTAAATACACAAAGCTAAAAAAATTAATTAATGTCAACAGTTTAGAACAAAGAAAAAAATTAAAACTTTGATTTGGTAAAAAATATTTTACCCACGACTCATAAGTAAATTGCGTATTTTTTAACCTATAACTCTGTCAGTAAGTGTCAAATTATTGAGGAGTTGTGTTATAGTTTCATTTACTAAACTAGTGAAGTAAGTAAGTAGAAACCTGTATTATTATGTTGGTTACCTACAGTTTTCATTAAATTAAGCTAACATTTGACATTTCTCAGACAGAACTGTCTGCGAAATCGAATATTTTTGACAACTTATGCCAAAATTTAAATTTCATATTTGTTATTTTTAGTTTTATACAAAACCATTTGGTAAGTCGTGGGTAAAGCATAGTACTTTACTCGAGGAACAAATTGCATATTTAGCTCGTTTCTTTAGCCCCTTCGCTCGCAAGCTCGCTCATGGGCCAAACACACTCGCTGTAATATGCAATTTACTCCACTCGTAAAGTAATATACTATTACAACCGATACAGGTGTTTGAGTATGACAGTACATTAGTACAAACTTATGCTGTATAGTGTATATGGATATTTATTAGAAAGTAATTATACCTACTACAGATTACAATAACTATGGTATAGGTTGCTAGTGGAATTTGAGTACGACGATTCCATAAACCAAGAATAGCAATCCGTACCCAGTACAATAGGTGGCAAATTATATAGAAAAAAACCACGAGATAACTTGTGCTGAATTTTTACGTGCACTTCGTTAGTTTTTGGTCGTTTTCTTCATCATACCTTTGGTAGGACAACCAAGGCAGCAGAACCACGTTTTTTGAAAATTTTGAAGTATTGAAAATTTTAGAAAGTTTACAAACAAGAATATATTAAATGACATTAAGGAGAAATTGAAAAAATGTCGCACCCAGCGAGACTCGAACTTGCAACCTTCAGCTCTACGCGCTGACCCTCTAACAACTAAGCACAACCACGTGTTTAGACTGTCTAGTATCACTGTTGAGTTATCGTGCCATACAGATGTGCGTCTTTTGTGGATTTTATTGGTGAATTCAATGTATCTTCCTCTTTTTTTATGCAATATGTCCAGGAAACGAAACTTAACTTTAGAGAAACTCGAAAATTATGTGAACACGAATGAGTCTCAATGAAAACAGTTCCTAAAGGATAATTTAGATAACGACGCAGACTATAAATTATTAAATGATTAGGGTACAACAAGTAGTAAAGCTGGCGATCAGAGCTGTTTGTCACAAATAGAATTGGACTAACCTACTCTAAAGCCAAATGCTGAATTATTGAACCAAGTAAGTAGATTGGTATGGTGTTTAGAATGACTCACCAACTTTTGATTTTTTTGGCACCAAATATTGGGATAAATCATCAAGGTCAACTAATTATCGACTATCTGGTTCACTTGCTTTCCTCTAATACATTTTTGAACATCTTGGTTCAACAAAAAAATTTATATCTCGTCCAAGAAATTCAAAAACATCCACTTACACGGTCACCTCGACTGACTAGATGGGTTGAAACTGAAAAAAATTAACAGCGAGTTTTTATTACCCTTCTGTACATATGGACCCATGAACTTTACCATCAATTGAACATTACTGGTCTCAAAATATTATTTATAAAATGCTATTTTGGGGATAAGTAATAAGTAGAAACAGATTTCAGGTACTTTTATTTTTTTTTGCATTTTACTGACAATTTGGAACAAACATAATAAGGCCAGTCCCAAGTTTTTTAAAAAATAATGAAAGAATTTTATATTCCAGATATATTCTAATGACTTGATGAATTAATGATCTTCTGGCGCGGTAGAATATTTTTTCGTTAATATATAAAAAACACAAAAAAAAGTACGGCATGAAGCTATACGAACTGTGTTTCTGTGTTAATCCAATGAAATGGTTCTGAAAATAAGAATTTATTGCGGCAAATCTGAACCCAACGACGCCGCCCTGAATGTGGTACATACTGAAGCGGTCGTGGGCAACCTACTCCTCTGGTTTTAGTATTGTATTTTCTATTTTTCAATGGTTTGATTTACAGTTTTAATAATACAACTAGCTGTACCCAGCGCGCGTTGCTACGCTAACAACTTAAATACATTTAAGAAAAATAAAAGAGAAGAAGATATAGAGAAGGAAAGAAAGTTTATAGTTTTGTTTCACTTATTGCACCAAAAATATGTTTTTCGAACTTTTATTTGTACGAATTCATATAGATATCTATTAAAATCAGTATTGAACTTGATACATGGAAGCGCCATCTGGTGGTAACTTTCATTAATACGAATATCATATTCATCTTACCCATTAAAAGTACATCTTCATACTGATTTTCGTAACAATTGGTTGAACTGGACAGAAGTTGCTACGCTGCAGCGCCACCTGGTGGCGAGAGACATCAATGAGCATATTATACAAACCTTCTCCGTGGAAAATTACATATACATACCAATTTTTATGACAATCGGTTCAACGGGACAGAAGTTGCTACTCTGCAGCGCCACCTCGTGGCGAGAAACATCAATGAGCATATCATACAAACCCTTTCCGTGGAAAAATACATATACATACCAATTTTCATGAAAATCCGTTAAACGGGACAGAAGTTGCTACTCTGCAGCGCCAGCTGGTGGCGGGTGGCATCAATGAGCATATCATACAAACCTTCTCCGTGGAAAATTACATATTCATACCAATTTTCATGACAATCGGTTGAACGGGGCAGAAGTTGATACTCTGCAGCGCCACCTAGTGGCGAGTGGCATCAATGAGCATATCATACAAACCTTCTCCGTAGAAAAATACATATACATACCAATTTTTATAATAATCGGTCCAGTAGTTTTTGAGTTTATTGAGTACATACAGACATACAAACATTCATTTTTATATAATATATAGATTAAGTGCTTGTGCATATGCTTCAGAATTATTAAAATAAAGTTTTTTAAATTTAGGGTCACATATAGTTGATATGGCAAGTATCTTATTGTGTTCAATTGTCCTAAATCTGTTCTTTAATTCGTTGATTGTGGTATCGTTAACTTGTTGTCCTAAATCACTGTTAAGCTGTGATTTCTGTAGGGAATTGGTTAAACAGTTAACAAGTGGAATTATTTTGCTCGATGTTATATAATTCTCTCCTGAAATTTCTTTTAAGACGTTTTATAACTTGAACAAATTCTTTAAGTTGCTTCAAATCTGAAGCACTTACAATTTCTGGAGATTTTGTATTTTTTAAAAGAATTGGCACTATATCATTATATAACATTATAAATCTTTCTAACATGTAAAACACAGAGTTCCATCTGGTTGGTACATTCTGTATTACTTTTAAGATTATCTCTGGTGATTGAACTTTTCTCACCTCGTCAGATGCCGTGACGCTTTGCTTAAAGTAAGTTACTATCTATCACTGGTTTTGTTTATTGTCATGTGTAACTTTAGAGGCAATGAAATCAAGAGTGTGAGCAAAACAAGGCAAGTGCCTGTTTTTGCCTAAAAGACCTGTAACACTTTTTACAATATTTTTTCCATTCTCGGTGACAATTGCAGTGATGCTATTGTCACGTCTTCCGGGGTGTGGAAAGAGCGTAGGGTTGTTTGAAGGGTAGCTCAGAAAAACAAAGGTTGAAAACAATAACACCTGTATTGGCTGAACACAATACAACAAAGGGTGTCAGAAGGACACCCAACAAACAATAAACAAATCTACTAAAACTATACTCAAAAATATAAGTCTTAACGACTCCAAATCGTGCCGGTTCAGGGCACACAAAATATATACTCGATTAACTCAAATACACTACTAGGTCTTACCTAATCAAGGACGAAGGGCACATCACCTAGTGACTGACTAAGAGGACGCTGTGTGCAGGGCTATGGCGCGCTGAGGACCATACCGTAGTCAGTTAAGTCGCGGCTTTTTATACTATTGAAAGTACTGACTCAGCAACATCGGTCTCCGTAGAACGGATGCTACTGTCTGATTCTAATTGACGTGCTCAGCGTGCTCAGCGATAAAACACACTATACCGTGTTGAACAGAATTAAAATAGAAATATAATTTTGAAAAAATATTTATTTGTGACATGCACCCCCCTCCGTGAAAGCCAGCCCCTGGCTTTTTCTTATTTCCACTTTCCTTAATTTTTAACACAAAAAACAAATATATATGGTTCGAGCGCGCACTGCACTGGGTCCAGACACCACAATTATTGTTTTTACGGAAATTTCACACACTTCATGTTGTCTCTTTTACGTTTTTGTACTGTCTTTCCCCATGTTGTTGACTAGGCGCATTGTTTAACGTAGGGGAGAGTGGGTCACAGTGGAACGAAAATTGCTTAACCTTTTGTAACTTGTGAAGATAATTTTTTTTTGTTTCTTAATACATAAATCGGTAAAGTAATCCTTTATGTTCTTATTTTTGTAATCTGAATCCGAAAAAAAATTACCAAGTTTCAAAAAAAAAATCCAACATGGGACTTTGCATACTGTTCCACTGTAACCCACCGTTGGTCACAGTGAAACATACGTTGGGTTACAGTGAAACATTAGTTGTGGGTAACAGTGGAACACTACTGGATCAGAATGCAAAAGTTTTAAATTATGACAAACATCATTTATTAGGAAAATAAACTTAAAGACAGAAAAAAAATTTTTATTTTTAATTTATTTTAACAAATTTTTAAATTTTATTTTACATTTAAGCTTCCAAAATCAACTTGAAATATTAAATGACTGTTTTGTCGCTTAGTTTGGCCACACAGTATTGGTTCTGGTAAGATTTTCTTAATGTTATGTTCTGATACTGTTGCTACATCTGGAACATGTGGTTTAACAAATTTTCCTTTTTCATTTCTATAGAAGCTAATTTCATAATCGAAATCACAATCTCTCCCTTTTGTTACCTTTCCGACATAATAGGTTATCGATGCTTTAGTTGGAAATGCTACTAAAACATAGTCATTAATATTTGCTGGTCTTTCAAGTTCTTCAAATCCGGTAATAGTAGTTGGCTCATCGTCAGCTTCAGAAGAAGAGCTTTCTGGAGCGAAATAATCATCCTGTTCACTTTCGGAGGAAAACTTCGTCACCACCTTTCTTTTCACATTTTTGTTTGCTTTTACATGCATTTTACGCTTTTTTTCTTGTTCTTTCTTTTCTATCTCGAATTTTTCTGGGGTGTCTGTAGCTACCATTGACCTTCCCTTTTTCCTACCCGTGTTTTTTAATTTTCTAGTCCCTGCTTTAGGATATGCCCGTATAACTTCTGGAGAGACAAATTCTTTCAAACACGAGTTAGAAGTTGAAGGTGTTCATAAAACGACTGCGTTAACTACTACACTACTTGGATTATTTATTGAGGCGATTGATGTTTTTGGTTCACCGGGAAAATTTGTATCTTCATGCATGGGCCGATCAGTTACAGAACTGCTCAAAAATTGATCATCGGTGAAAATGTGTCGATCAAATGGGAATATCCCAGTATTTTTAAATCCGGATATGATATTAGATGGTGTCAAAGCACGCTGGTGAGCAATATTTACGCAGGAAGCCACTTGATAAATGCTGAACACTTTTCCAGGATTACGCAACATCCAGCTATTAACTGCAGAATTGTCGTGCGCTTTAAATGAAAAATAAACGGACACGTCGAGTGGCTGTAGCCTATGGCTAGAATGAGGTGGTAATGTGAGAATAGTTATGCCGTTGTCTTTTGCCAGATCCAAAGTAGCAACTAATAGGTGGCTTTCGTGGTTATCCATTAAAACGAGTGAAGGATTTTCATGTGAGGTATTGGTAAATTTTATAAAATGGGTTTTTGCAAACAATTCTGTGTTCATCCACCCCGAAGGCGAAGCTAAACCTAATGTTCCAGGAAAACAATCCTGCAGCATGTATTCCTTAAAATTCTTGCGAGGGAATATCATAACTGGAGGTATGCATGCTCCCAAAGCATTAATATAGCAACACGTTGTCACTAGTTGTCCCCTTTCAGCACTTGTGGCTTTAGTAACCTGTTTAACTCCTTTACCAGCTAAAATGTTTTTTGGTTTGTGGACAGTGGTTACCCCTGTCTCGTCTAAATTCCAAATTCGAGACCCATCAGCAAATGATTCGTGTCTACGTAATACCTCTTCCAATTTGTCAAAAAACATAGACACATTATGTTTATTAAATGAGGTGGCTCTTGAAAGGCTACATGATTCTGGTTTACGAATGCTCAAACTATTATTTCTTTTAAAAAAACTAAATAGCCATTCCTTACCCGCTAACTGATTATCTTTCCATTTTGCAGGCATTGAAATATTATTTCTTGCTGCTAAATCATATGCTAATCTTCGACAGTCAACAGTTGGTAGCCCATGATTAATTTTTGAACAGCGAAGAATGTATTCCTTTAATATGTGTTCTTGTTCTTCCGAGAAAACTTTCCGGCACGCATAATTGGGGCACATTTTTATGTCACCCTCTGGAGCTTTCTTGAACTTAGTCACATATCTAAAAAATGTTTTGTTTAGAAAAAGTCAATAGGAAGAATTTCAATACCAACCAACCTTGTCAGTGTTGTGCATTTAACACCTGTCCTCTCAGCAGCTGCTCGATAGCTCTGCCTCTCCTCAATAATGACCAATCTAACAGCTTCTCTCATCGATTCTTCTGAGAAAGAACCGATTTGTGTTTTCCTAACCCTGTTTCTGGGCATTTTATAGTGTTCCACTGTACCCCACAAACAGGTGTTCCACTGTGCCCACAGAGAAATAATAAAACTAAAACAAATTTTTCATATGTTAACTTGCTGATTGAATCTATATTTTCTATGTATTACATACCTTTAATATTAGGCTAATTGTGCTCTAAAAAGTATTGCAAAATATAATCATCTTTCCTCACAAACAAACATGCAACCATATTACAGATTTCACCATTCATGTGTCAAAAATGGATAATTCCGAATATTTCAAAACAGCAACCTACTATATTATTACAGTTTGGTTAATAAATGTATCTTCCCCTACTACGTCTATTGTATAATAGAGGGCGCGATCAACTTGATTTTAAACAATTTATTGGCCTTGTTCCACTGTGTCTGACGTTCCACTGTGACCCACCTTCCCCTACGCCGTATAAAGGTCTAGCGGTGATTCTGTGGGTATCGAGATAACTCAGGAATTTTAGACGATACCCCTTCAGGTGTGCATCTTAGTGGATGGTTCGGGTTACTGCCGT
Source organism: Altica lythri (assembly GCA_964028335.1). NCBI lineage: Eukaryota > Metazoa > Arthropoda > Insecta > Coleoptera > Chrysomelidae > Altica > Altica lythri. The sequence continues at coordinate 46,955,212 of OZ034808.1, read as the reverse complement.
CGTTGCTTTATGTCTCGATGAATATTGCGTGCTACATTTCATTGTAACATCTGCGTTGTGACTAGACGGTGCCCTTTTTGGATTAGGCTGAAGTTCATCCTTCATGGGTTGGTCCCTTTGGCTATGGCTAGGGTCCTTTGGATTGGACTGCAACGGGGTAGTCTCCCATTTACTTTTGATGGCTACCCCCTCGATTATCCAAGGTACTCCCAGTCTGGATCTATCGGCAATTGTTCGAACCATCCTGTGTTGATCCAAGATGATTGTTTGGATAAGTGTACTAGTGGGGTGGTCTGTGAAGTGCTATTTGAATCCTCATCGAGGTAGTGTGGTGGGGCCGGCCCTGCTTGTCTCGACCATATTTAATCTACATCAGATGGAATGTTCGATATTAGTAGCTGATATTGGTGAAATGTAACTCTATTTAATTTAATACCAAAATTCATAATTACATTACAATTGTGCACAAAAAACAAAATTCACATAAAATTCCTGAAGGGATACTAATACTAAAGCGGACAGGCCTGTCATGTAACTTATGGGAATCTATAGGATGTTTTGGTTATTGGGATGGTGAGGTTTTTATTGGATACTTAGGGCGTCCCCTAATTTTGTATCCCTTTACTTCAGAACAATCTTTGTTCTTGCTCAAAAAAGAAAAAATATTTTTTACCGACATTTTTTAACAATACCTACTCATGGCACCATCTGGGTCAGGTACGGTTTCTACGTCCTTATTCTCATGAAACCGCTCCTCTCCCGATTCCAAATACACAGCGCTTTTAACATAATTTCATATAGTCGCGTCAACGCTCGCGGAAATGGGTACAAAGTTCGGAATTTTGTGCCACAGGTCGGATCGGGATGCGGTTTTCTGCATTCTCTTCCAAAACGATTATGTAAAAATGTGCCTGAGAAGATTTTCCCCGGAGACCGAAAATTGGCCCGCTGCAGGCCAAAGTGCACGCGAAAAATGCATTATCTGGGAAGATTTTCAAATTTGATAAATAAGGGTCAGAACTCGCCTGGATCGGGTACTCGGGGGTTTTCGAGGCCGCTGATCACGAATATAATGTTCAAATTGACCTTCGAACACCTGGTGCACCAGAACCTGACCCAAAACGTCATCTCCGGGAGTTTTCCTGACACAATCAAAGAAGGTCAACCAAAAATAATTTCGGGGGGTTTTTTGGCCCGCTGAATCCAAATCTGGCATCGGCGAGCACCCCACTGGCACCTGGTGCACAGAAACCCGGGCTAGAACGTCGTCTTCGAGAGTTTTCTTGACAAGACTGCCAAAACCCACCCGAAAATCATGAGAGGGCGGTTGTGTGGGGCGGTGGTTCCGAATTTCACGTCCAAATCAACCTTCTCGACACCTGCCACGCTGGGATTTTTATCTTTAAATCTTGTGGAATTATTGATTCTACTTACACAATGCGAGGAGTAGAGAAATTAATGTAAAGTAAATAAAGAAGTCAATATATATATACAATTTCGGATTAAAAACTGTTTATTCAATTCAGATCAAATTCAACCCAACTCAAACTTTCTCTCGTTCATAAATTAATAACATCAATGTTTATATACGCTGAATATCAACTCCATCATCAAATGACACTGTCATATTGTGAAGGGGACAGTCTTCTTCATCTAAGCCCTCTCTCTCCGCCGCTATAAGGGTTTCTACTGAATATTCGTCAGTGTTGGTGCAGCTAGAGCCTTCACAATTTTTACATGCAAGATTACAAGGGAGACCGTGCTTCCTGCAACTACATGACATCCGATCACAATTTCCTGTGCATCCACAGAATATTAGTTCCAAAATATCATCAGGTGCAGGTTTTTGTGTCATTTGTACCGGGATCAGTGTGTCGTCCTTCGTTCTCATCCATCCCCATTCTGATGGGTCCATGGTCACCTGGTCTCCGTGCAGCCAATTTTGGACTTGCAAATAGACCCTCTTTAGATGCTGCTGGATGGCGTCTAGTGTGGGGAGAATTTTCCCTAAATTAACTCTCCCCTTTGCAGCGCTTTTTAGATACATTTTCTGCCTGTACGTGTGGAGCAAGTTCTCCCATGTTGGCTTTTTGTCATCAGGTACATTCGGCTTCCTGAATGAGAGTGGGGCACCATACATTGCCAGGATCAACTGCGCCCCATTTTCAAAAATTTCCTCGGTTGACAAACCAGGTTCCTTGAACTTCGCGGCATGAGCTTTAAGGTCTGTCATGTTTTTGAAGGTGTTGAAAAATTTCATTTTTCCCTGGTAGTACGTTGCGGATACCGTATCACAACCCGTTATTGCATGAAGCAACAAAATATTATCCGCCAATCGTGGCACATGAGACAAGCTACGTGAAGAGTATACTGCTTCCGGTTTATTGGCTCTCGGAGGTTTCTGGAGAAATATTTCATTATCTGCCGGGCAGAGTGCGATTAATATTACGGCAACGTCTATATCTTCAGCGACTATAACGACCTTTTTTGCAACGTCCGTGGATTCTTTCAGAGCTGTCGTTACAATCGTACGATCAGCGTCCGCTACACATTGCTCAGAAACTATCCCGGATGTGGTAAGTTTGGCCCGGAGCATTTTAATAATGTTATTTTTATTATTTTTATTTTGTAAAAATTTATCTTGTTGTATTTGTAACGCCATGCTTTCGGTAAAACGCACGTCTGCTGAACTTCCCCGATTGGCGCGACGGTTCCTTTCAGATTCTTTAGTAGTGGGTGATTGGTAACCATCAAAAATAACTATCACGCGTCGGCCGTAACGGTTCAAAATATACTTCACGTAATTTTCCATAATCACCGAGAATTTTTGTCCAATTGTCCATCTGACTTTGTGAATCAGTAATCCTCCGTCCAGGACAAAAAATGTCTTTTCAGGATCACGAATACTCTCGGAAGTTCTCGTGAACTGTGAATACAATTCGGACTTTGTATTCTTCAGCATTCCGAAATTATTAAAGTATGTCTGAGGAAATGGACACAACTCGAACTTAAGGTACTCCATTATTTCTTCATCACCTTTTCTTAACGCCCATATTCTGTGAAAGAGGACGTCGGGGTCAATTTCTATAACTTTGTTGTTGAATTTAAGTTTACTCTCACAGGGGGCGATAGTTTTGACGATTTTTGCTCGAGTTAATTTAAGATCCTTGAAATTTGTTCCCGCAATATCTTGCATAACCTTCACGCCTTCTTCAAAAGCATTGTGGCAATTGCTCTCGATGCCCGCACTCATTCCATTAGCTATGTTTATGAGGCAGTCTATGGATTCAGGGAATGGATCATATTGCTGGAAGAAGTTCTCAATCAGTTTCAATGATTTCAAATCTGTCCGGATCCTGGAATCTGTTGAATCTTTGTGTTGGTGACTTCTTGTGGATGCACATTTGGTGAACTCTTCCATGCCCTCGATAAGATCTTTTGAGAACAAAAAACTTTTAATCCATTGATGCGCTACACTTTCAGTTACACCTCTCCGAAATAAGCCTCCTTCAAACTTTAACAACCTCATAAGTGTTTGCTCAATAGTTTGATCCGTAAAGATGCCACTAAAAAATTTGTCGCTCCTGCGAACTGTCCAGTACCCCTCCATGGTAAATTTTTTGTAGTCAGACTCAATCATATTCTTCTCGAGAGCTTTCATGTCTTCTAAATAAATTTGAGCAGATTTCGCATATGGAAAATGCCCAGTTGCATGAAAAAAAGGCAACATGCGTTCAATAGTATCTAAATGTAGTGCCCAATCTCCACTTTTTTCGGCGTGAATGAAATCTTTTACTATGAATACCATTCGACAATATTGAACCCATAGTTTGCATGTTGGATTGAGTCCTTGTATTCTTTCGAGTTCTTTTTCAAACCCTGCTGTTAGTGTTTGGTAATCCTCATCCATTTGGAGCTCTTCAATGTCTTTAGGCGACATGAAGGAATACTCCGTTACAAATTGAACGCAATTTTTGATCTCATCTGATTTTTTTTCTGCTCTTTTAAATATGATTTTTGATAAGGCCAATAGAACCAAGGTATGTGCGCGGACCGCGCGAGCATATTGGTGCCCGCTGAAAATTTGCTTAACCGTATTTTCTCCATATACTGACGATAAAACTTCGGCCAGCCCACTGTCCTTCATAACAAAGCCAATGCTCCCAAGGAACGACAGCAGTGTGTGGAACCCACCGAGTCGAACGAAAACAGCTGTTTCATCTGACAAGTTTGCTGCGCCTATTATGTCCCGAGCCTTTAAGTATAAAGGTTGATCGAATGTTATGATACACGTGGCCATCTTCAACCGCTAGGTTTTCGTGCACGTAAATGGAATCAAGATGTTCAATAACATTATGCAAACCATCTTCCCGTATTGTACGTGAAAAGTAGACTATGTTAGCGATCCCTTTGACCTGCACTTTGGTGATCGATTTGTCTGGGGAATAATTCACCCAACCTTCCACGTGGTCGCAAATAACGCACGATTCAGCATTATCCATGATCCTAGAAATGCAAAAATAGTAAATTTGAAGATTGTAAGAAATTTGTGAGACATTGTGAAAGAACTGTAATGGCATTGGGCGCCCGTGTCCTGACCCCCTGCAGAAGCAGCACAATGTACTTTACTGACAAAAAAATTCATATACACATACACTCATTGGTGAGAGAACAAGCAGCTGCTCTCTCTCTCTCTCTCTCTCTCTCTCTCTCTCTCACACACCCTCTCACACACACCCTCTCACACACACTCTCTCTCACACACACACATAGCTTCAGTATTCCACAATTGAGACTTACGGATTTATATACACATACACTAATTGGTGAGAGAACAAGCAGCTGCTCTCTCTCTCTCTCTCTCTCACACACACACCCTCTCACACACACTCTCTCACACACACACTCTCATAGCTTTAGTATTCCACAATTGAGACTTACGGATTTACAAGTTTTCAGCTGGTTATTTTATGAGAAATGGATATTTTGTCCGCTGCTAAATGTATGTTATTGTGAAGTCAAATACTCTTGTTCCAGGATACTTGATATTTTCAGCTCACGCTTCTTTCTATTCAGAATGTTTCCAAATATTTATGCTGGAATCATTACAGGTTATAAACGTTAAATTATATCCAATTTATTAAACCGAATTTCCAGTAAACTGTAAAAGTTATGGAGAACTCACCCTGATTATCGGTATGTTTCTATGATGAGACTTCCACTGATAAATTACCTCTCTAATCAAGAGATATGCACAGCTACGAGTTATCGTTGACTGAGATATAGATGATAAATAAATAAGCATTCACAGATATGCACGAAAAATGTCCCTCACTGATATGCACAAAAAATATCACTCACAGAACTATTTGTTATTATTAAATATATCTCGTGGCGACATAAATGCTCCAAAAATGTCCCTCACTGATATGCACACAAAATATCACTCACAGAACTATTTGTTATTATTAAATATATCTCGTGGCAACATAAATGCTCCAAAAATGTCCCTTACTGATATGCACAAAAAATATCACTCACAGAACTATTTGTTATTATTGAATATATCTCGTTACGTGGCAACATAAATGCTCCAAAAATGAACACGTGTTTCTCCTGACTGTGGATGCCGGCAGCTGCTCGATCTACGCTTCGTTAGAAAGTGAAAGGCCCGCTCCCCGCTCGGCATGCTTTGGAGATCTTAGGGGGAGGGGGGGGGGAATTCTTCTCGTTGTTCCTGCAGCACTGGAACAACTCTTTCGAGGGCCCTACGCCAGAGTTACACATTAATAAATGTGTCAAATTATGAGACGGTTTTTGGTGAGTTTGTTGGGGTCGTGTCTGTACAACTCTCGGAGATGACGTTCTAGCCCGGGTTTCTGTGCACCAGGTGCCAATGGGGTGCTCGCCGGTGCCAGATTTGGATTCAGCGGGCCAAAAAACCCCTAGAAATTATTTTTGGTTGACCTTCTTTGATTGTGTCAGGAAAACTCCCGGAGATGACGTTTAGGGTGAGGTTCTGGTGCACCAGGTGTTCCGGGAGTTGTTTCGGCGTGAAATTCGGGACCACCGCCCCACAGAACTGCCCTCTTATGATTTTCGGGTGGGTTTTGGCAGTCTTGTCAAGAAAACTCTCGAAGACGACGTTCTAGCCCGGGTTTCTGTGCACCAGGTGCCAGTGAGGTGCTCGCCGATGCCAGATTTGGATTCAGCGGGCCAAAAAACCCCTAGAAATTATTTTTGGTTGACCTTCTTTGATTGCGTCAGGAAAAGTCCCGGAGATGACGTTTAGGGTGAGGTTCTGGTGCACCAGGTGTTCCGGGAGTTGTTTTCGGGGTGAAATTCGGGACCACCGCCCCACAGAACTGCCCTCTTATGATTTTCGGGTGGGTTTTGGCAGTCTTATCAAGAAAACTCTCGAAGACGACGTTCTAGCCCGGGTTTCTGTGCACCAGGTGCCAGTGGGGTGCTCGCCGATGCCAGATTTGGATTCAGCGGGCCAAAAAACCCCCCGAAATTATTTTTGGTTGACCTTCTTTGATTGTGTCAGGAAAACTCCCGGAGATGACGTTTTGGGTCAGGTTCTGGTGCACCAGGTGTTCGAAGGTCAATTTGAACATTATATTCGTGATCAGCGGCCTCGAAAACCCCCGAGTACCCGATCCGGGCGAGTTCTGACCCTTATTTATCAAATTTGAAAATCTTCCCAGATAATGCATTTTTCGCGTGCACTTTGGCCTGCAGCGGGCCAATTTTCGGTCTCCGGGGAAAATCTTCTCAGGCACATTTTTACATGATCGTTTTGGAAGAGAATGCAGAAAACCGCATCCCGATCCGACCTGTGGCACAAAATTCCGAGGTTTTCGCGGGCGTTGACGCGACTAATACTGAAGTTTCATACATAACAATACTCGTGGAACCCTCTGGGCCAGGTACGGTTTCTACGTCGTCATTCTCTTAAAACCGCTCCTTTCCCGATTCCAAATACACAGCGCTTCTCTCATACTTACATTTACTACTCCTCTTTCATTATACTAATACCTAGTGAAGCTAGGTATTCTTCTAAGTGAGATGTTTCTTACATCCCCATTCTTACCCTATTTGTTCCCTTTTGTTACTAAAATTCCGGATACGCTTTGTCCCGGTTGTAGCCTATTGAGATCCTGTGCTCCTATATGATTGTCTTCACTGTTTTTTGGTAATCCTGTCCATAGCTTATTAGCTAAATTATTTATTTCGCCATAACGAGAAAAGAAAATAGAATCACCAACATTTCACCATACCGAAAGAAAAAATATCAAATTTCTTTCTCAATCAGTCCTGTGTTCTTCAATGATCATGACTTCGAACATTTCTCTTTCCAAACTTTACAATAACTAAATCACTTTCCAGAATTTCCTCAACATAGAAGTTAGTACTCTAACCTCTATTTCCTGCTGTTCTAGTTTTTTAATGCAAAGAGCATTTCTAATTATTACTTTCGGATGTAGTTTCATTATCCAGCCCTGGGATAATGTCTTCTGGCCTCCATGGATCATGATATGGCAGCATACGACTAACATGAACTATTTCCTTCGGGCTCTTCTTACTTCTACCCTTACGGATTTCATAGTTCACATCACTTATCTTAGTAGGTAAAGGGGCGATACTGCCAGACAGGTTTTACCCCCTCCACTACACCCCCTGCAGCAGGGTGCTAACTTCAGGTCGGTCGGTAAGTTAGGGATCGCAAGACGCAAACCTTTGTGACGTCATCGTACCAACTTCAGGTCGTTTTCAAAATAATAAAACGTTTAATAATATTTAAAAAATTACTTGAACCGTAAAATTAAATTTTAACCAATTCAGAAGGTATATTTTCAAAGTTTGTTCGTTATATCACTAGGCAATAGAGGGGAAAAACATATATAAACCGCATTCGGCGATAAGCGTTAAAACATTTTGCTACTACTTTTACCCATAAAATAAACTTCTTATCGATGATGCAATACTTTTAAGGTCACGTGATAAATTTTGAAAGAACAATATCAGTTTTACGAGATTTATGTTACAAATTAAATCAACTCAAAAATAAAATTAAAATCAAACCTAAATTAATAAAAATGAATAATGAGTGTATACTTTTACTAGTTAAGAAATATTTTAGGAAACAAAATCAAGTTTTTAAAAATCCAAAATTTATCAAAATAATATAAAAAAGACAAAAATGTCTACCTTTTATTTATCCTAATTATACATTTTATTAATTAATAAACTATAACAGTTTAAAAAGTGTTCTGTGGATTCCTTTGGAGCCCCCTTGGTTAACAGGTTGTAACAGCTACATATTATAACTAAATTTTAGTCAGTAAAAGCAAAGTCTGATATCACTCTAACCCTAAAGATTTATGTTTACTATTTATATTTTAATTATAATTTTTATTTATTTTTTTATATTTAAAAAAATTATATTTTTTCTTATGTAAAAATTTGTAGGGTAATAAATAAAACACGTAAAACGTTTTCAAATTTTTTTTTACATACTTCAATTTTTCTTTTAGTAGCAATTTAATAATAATAATTAAACACTGTAACTTCTTGCTAAGTTCAATGTCAAGTTGTTATTCTAAAAGTATTTGATGATTTTACAAATTCTGCAGAAATTTTCAATATCGCGCGATTACGTCACTACAATTGGTTCTTATAGAAGTTCTTTAGTACGCTTTTAAAATTTCTATGGTAAAATTACAAAAAATGTATTCCTATTTAATTTCTCAAAGGTAAGAATTTTAATACAATTTTTATAAAAGGGTAGGAAAAAGCCTCTTAGTTGTTTAAATATTAAACGTAACGATAGATGGGACGTGAACCCTGGCTTTGTTGTCTATCAGGATAAAAGGGGTAGGAATAAAGGAAGGGTGAGGAAATGAAAAAAAAAAGATTACTAGTCTGATCTAATCCAGAACATAAAGTTCTGGAGGTCCTATTAAGTCCAGTACATCCTCATTGTCACTAAAACAAAAAAATTTTTAATAACAATAATACTTAAATAGTTATTTTACTTACGATGGAGGCGATGGGGTTGCTGGACTAAGTGCACTCGGGGCGTTGTCTGGTGGAGCTGATGGGGTTGCTGGAATTCTATGACAAGACATTTTTAAACTACAATAATAATTAAAATTAAAACTAAATAAAAAAAGATGACGTAGTCTAGATAAGAACTTTGTATCTTTTTAGAAGTTAATTAAGAAATAATTTAAAAAGACAAAAAATTTCTACTTTTTTATTTATCATAAATAATTATACATTTTACTAATTAATAAATTAAAAAACAGTTTGAAAAGTGTTCTGTGGATTTCTTTGGAGCTTCCCATGGGTTTTCCTATGGTTCCCATGGTTAACAGGTTGCCACCGCTGCATACCTAGAACTGAAAAGTGGTTTTATGAGCAAAACTCAGTATGTATATTTTTCAGGTAAAAAATAGCATATGAATGTTTGACAATAAATTGAAACTGGTGTATTAACTAAAATTGTACTATATAATTTGGTACAAAACCTTAAAGCAGTTAGTTAAATATATAATATAATTATTATTAAAAATCAAGAAACAGTAATTAATGCAATTTTCTTCTCTTCTTCTCCTCTATTCAGATGTATGAGAGACTAAGATAATAAATATCTTTATATATAACCAAAGTATTTGTAGATACACATCAACATTATGCCGTTACACAATGTTTGGAAAACCGTTATGAAAGAACTACGGCGAAGATAGAAAGGTTGAGAAACCTAGGGGATGATGTTATTAAAATGTGGGAATGTAACCTCCGAAAAATGACGATCTCCCAACTATTAAAGAGGAAGTTGAAAGTACAGATTTCAAAATAATGAACGAACTATTACATAGTGTTAGCGATTTACTTTATCAGCCATTTAACTGAATTTCCAAATCTTAAATCACAGTTTTATAATACACCGGAAGAACAATTTAATTTATTGACAAAGAAAGGAGTAATACCATATGATTACATTGATAGTTTTGATCGTTTCATTGAAACTTCTCTGCCTCGTATCGAATCCTTCTATAATAATCTAGAAGATAAACCATGTCCCAAGCGTCTATATATAGAAGAACTATATGACATTTCAGTAGATTCTGAGAATTACGAAATAGATGAATCAGAAATTGATTTAAATGTACTAGATTTAAAATTAATAGACGATATAGAAACCACTTCTATATCATGGAATATACCTACATTACCAATGCAAACAGAATCAAAAATTGTTAATGGTGAGTCTTCTGTTGTAGAAGATGTTGGGAACAATGCAAGTCGTATGCCGTATGTTATTAGGTACTTTATCTGATAATTCAGACATTTATATGAATGAAAACTTTCATAAACAGGATAAAACCGAAAGTTCTTCTATTAAATACAAATACGTAGAATGCCCAGAAAAAACAGCTAGAACCTACCTTAAGCATATTTGTTGCTAATAGAGAGTGTAGAAACTACGAATTTGAACGTTATTTTGGTCGTTTCAACGGAACATATTTAAAAGAAATAATACACCATAGATTCAGATTAAAAATTTATTGTATACATAAAAAATTTTGGACATACAATAGACAATAGAAAAACTAAAAACTAACCTAATTAATTTACAAAGTTAAAGCAAAATAATATACTATTCTAAACCATTTACAACTGTCTTTTTTTTATTTCTCAATTATGAATAACATTAGTCGAGCATTATATCGCAATGACCCCATGCTAAAGTGTCAAATGATCCATTGCATAAAAAGCGTTTATCGTCGTGTGGACTTAGACCGATTTTGGTTTGTTCGATTGTATAAACATTATGATTGTAGGAACGGAACGTGCATTGGTTTTTTTTTTTTTTTAATTTACTATCTCTTAAACATGAAAGGTAATCATCAAAAGTAATTTTCTTTGCAACGACATTCTTTTTAACCCCTTTTGATTTTTTAACGCATTTCTCACCCTCTGTTAAATACGAGTACATTTTTGAACGCAACCCCACAAATTCAGTTAAAAGTTTGCCGTTGCATTCATCTTTCATTAGTGCAATGACTTTTTTATTTAAGAGTGAAATACCATATGCATTCTTTGGTTCATAGTCCGAGGTGTCAAATTTTTCGGGATAGGCTTTACATAATTCGGTATAAACATCATTACATTGCAGTTGTAGAAGAAATGCATCGGTATCGGTGTATAAGAGTTTACAGTTGTCTACACCCATCGTAGGAAGTAGAAAACTGTAATAAAAGTCATACATACACGTCTTTGAAATTTCAAGAATCGACATGCCAATGTACAATGGTTTATTAAATACAAGTTCGGTTTTATAAAGCTCTATCGCTAAAAGGTTTTCATCAAAGATTTTGCTCGAACTAAACCTAGGACTGCTAATCAAGTTCTTTGCTCCATATCGACCCTCCCAAGATCTAACGAGTTTAACAATGCGGTGTTTTCTTATTTTTTCCATGGTTTTTCCGAAGACTGCATTGTTCATTAATTTGAATAAATTCTTCTCAAAATCGCTTTTAGCAGCTGTTCGAAGAGTTGTGTTTAGGTCGATGTAAGACTTTAACCATGGGCTTTGCTTAAATTTCAACACTCTGTGAATCTTTTTCACTTTTAATCCATGTAACATAGCCTGCTTTAAATTTCGATAATGTATTATGTATTTTTCTTTGTCATATAAAGTGGTCATTAGTTTTTGTATTTTTGATCCTTGAGGTTTTCGATGTTCTGGAAAAAACGGTAAATTATTGTGTAGATTATGTAAATGCTGAGGGTATTCTATATCCACTTCGAGAATATAACCCTCATCATTATCATCTGGTATTTGAGTTATGTCGATGTTTGTGTCAACCCAATTAAGACCCCCATATGGTGATGTTGACTCATTGCCCAACCATATAAATTGTTGACATCGAGATACATTAAATATTTTTCAGATTGTGCTGGATTAAAATTTTGCATGTATCTGTTGTTTGCTTTAGCATATCTATTGCTGCATTGACTGACTCCTCCTCTTATACCTTTCTCTATAAACATGATTTGGTCTATATCTTTTAGTATTTCAAATTTAGATTTGGTATATTTTAGCATAGCATCCCACGTATAACCGGGGAGCGTATAATACCAAGCAGGATCGAGACCATACGTTTTTCGACATTTTTCACGAAAACATTCAAACACAGACGCTAAAAGCAAGATATCTGTTTTCATGTACAGCATGCTATATTCTTTTAAATTTTTTATTTCGAATGATTGCCAAACCTTTTGTGCATGCGTGTATAAATCATCAGTAATATTTTCATCTGTTATTGTGCTATAAAATTTATCTTTGAATGGCAGTTCCGTATCGTCTAATTTTTCAATTGAATCAACGTATTTATAAGGAAACACCCCTTTTCTACTTAATAGTTCAAATTGTTCAGATGTTAAATCGGGAAACTGTGAACGTAGATAATGTAGATCTGATGGTTCTAGTAAAGCAGACAGTTTATCTAAGGAGGAATCTAAAAATCGCAGCGAGTCTATAAATCTAAACTTTACTTCGCTCTCGTCATTACTTAGTGTACCTGAAATGTATTTTTCTTTGTTTATAGGAAGCAAGCTTATACTACCTTTTTAGGATAAATCTCTAATTAAAAAATGTAAGTCGTATCCCGAAAGGTTATGAAAGACTACGGGTACAACAAACTTTGTTTTATAATTTAAATTGCAGCTTTGGTGTGCAAACCCTCTAAAATCTCCAGAGAAATGACAATGGTCTCGTACGATAATGTCCTTCTCTTTGAAGGGGTGCTCGCATATATGACATGTTGTTGCATTAAGTAAACTAGGCTTGACAATCATTGGTTCGATATGTTTAATTTTGTCTTCGATAAATTTAGCCATCCTTGTCATTTCAGCAGCGAACCAATCCATGCAGTCTTCTCCACAATATTCATTATAAAATGATAGCGAACTATCATAGGAGCAATTTAGATATTATCCTGCACTATACGCCTCGTGTTTCTGAAACTTTCGTGTATGTGTACCCAAGTTCTTGTTATGAGGACGTAGCACTGACTCAAAGTCTGCATAAATGACAAAAGGTGTAGTCTGCTTGTATACATGGTTTTTAACCTCTACGTGATTAAATGGTGGGTACGATATTTTGCAATTGTTCAGATCTTTGCAGTATTCATCATGGTTGCTTAATTTTTCCTGACTATGAAAATAATTTAAACATCGATCGCAAATATAATTTTTATGTTCATGTTTACTAACTTGACTTAGTCGAGATAAATCTTTGATTAAACAATAGTGATATTTAATTAGTTCATTTTCCGTATCCATTGATGGAGCTTCATAATCGTTTAATTTTGGAAAGTATTTGTCCTAAATAAGCAATAAATTTACATGTTTATTTAATTTTTTTTTAGTTAGTCGGGCAGGATAAATTGTGTAAAATGATTTATCTTTTACGGTATTCAATTCTAATGCATATACATTAATTTTTCAAATTTGGAAATATTGTTTAGTGGCATTGGCATGTCCAAACCTTGAGTTTTTAAAACTGCTGCATAGTGAGGATACGATTTTACTAAATCTACGTGTTTATTAACTGGATACAATGATGCTGTCACCGACCAGTAAAAGCATGCTTTATCTAAATTTTTAATATTAATGCATGCTTGCTTTTTTAGTATAGGATCAGGTAGCTTAATGTATGATGTAGCACCGTTACCTATCTCATATTTATTGATGTTTATTTCCAATGAAATAATTTTGTCTAAAGCCCATCCAGAATCTTTAAGTTGAAATTCCGATAATTTACTCATTACTTTATCAACAATATTTTCGTTGAACCACAATGCAAGATCCGTACCTGCATCTATTACCGCGTTTTTAGTGTTAAAATATTTAAACTCTAAAATATCATCAAGTTCCTTAGATTTTTTAATAAATTCCCCGCAAAATGTTGTATTTACTTTAATCATATTAAATTTTTTTAAACTGTTAGCTATTCTACTCCTAACTAGCCTAAACGCATCACCAAAAAAACTATTAAGGTCTTTATGTTTTAAAACAACGACAACAGCAGTCCTAATTCTTGAATGAAAAACAGATTCTAGATCGACCCATTTTACCCCTGATTTTTCAGTTAACCCCGATCCCTGCTTAGACAAATTAAATTTTTTTTCTTTTATCGATTTTAAATGCCCCAAATTTGTTTGTAAATTTCTAAGTGTTCCAATATCTAAATTTCCCCTACGAATATCTTTATGAAAACTGATAACATGCTGTTTAATTTGTTTGATTAATTTATTTGCTTCCCTATGCGAAAAACTGTTAATTAACGCTTTATATGATTTATAAATATCTTCAACAATAGCATGAGCCATAATTAAGAAATAAAATAAAAAAAACTTACAAAAAATTATTCCTTAATTATTTCGAATGTATCGGTAGGATTAGCCTGACCAATTTGTTTTTTTCCTTTATATTTGATACAATATTGTCCGCCAGACAATTCTGTCAAGTGAGGCTTCAGTGGTTCTCTTGGGCAAAAAGCAGAGCCCGTTTTCTAGCTCAACCAAAATTGTTTCCCCAAATTTGCTCTTTACTACTTTAGCGTTTAATTTGTTTTATTAATTTATTTGCTTCTCTATGTAAAAAACTGGAGATTAACGCTTTATATGATTTAGCAATATCTTCAACAATGTTATTCATAATTGGGAAATAAAAAATAAAAAAAAAACTTACACAAATTATTCCTTAACTATTTCGAATGTATTGGCAGGATTAGCTTGACCAATTTGTTTTTTTCCTTTATATTTGATACAATAATGTCCGCCAGACAATTTTGTCAAGTGAGGCTTCAGTGTTTCAATGGTTCTCTTGGGCAAAAAGCAGAGCCCGTTTTCTAGCTCAACCAAAATTGTTTCCCCAAATTGGCTCTGGACCAGTTTAGCGTTCAATAATTTTTGCGGAACATCCACTGGAAGTTCTCCTAATTTGATACTAGTTTTCTCGTTACTTTTTTCTGCAAGGCATAACGAATTTATTATAGTTAAATCCATCTAAAAAAATAAAAAATTAAATACTTGAATTTGAAAACATAATAAAATCAACTTAAAAATAAAATTAATAAAAATAAATTATGATAAATAACCTTAACTAAAGCAAAATAAAAATTAATTCAACTCAAAAATTAAAATACTTAAATAAACTCAAAAATAAAATTAATTCAAGAAACAATGAAATTAAGTTAAAATAAAAATTCTTACCTTTATGGGTATGTAAGAAAAAAAAACTTTTGCACTTGAAACTGAACTGGATGTAAACAGAGTCAAAAAAATAATGAAGAACTTACATTCAGAATGCTCTTTAAATATGTGTGTCTTAATCAAAACACATAGGCGGCGATAAAAACAAATTATTACCTAATTGCTGCTTTTACAATATATTCTCTATGTTGTTTATTAAGTATTATATTTACTACTCATATTATGTGACGCTAATGTCTAAAAATTCCACACCTTTATGCATCAGGATGACTCATAGCTTCCTGATACATAACTGCATTAATTAGGTCATCATTTTTATTAAACCGCTTACTTTCATTTCTTATCTTTTATTGTTTATTCATGAATATGATGTCATTTTATAATCACGTACGAACCTGCAGGTGGAGCATAATTTACAATTTCTAAGAATAATACTAATAATTGTTTCAAATCGCAATCCAGCTATTGCGCCAAGGTCACGCGCTTTTAACATTTAATTCAAAAAATATTTTTAATTGTTTATTCATTAATATGATCTCATTTTGCATAATTTACAATTTCTAAGAATAATACTGATAATTGTTTCAAATCGCGAACCTGCTAATGCACCAAGGTCACTCGCTTTTAATATTTAATTCAAAACATTTTTCTAAGTCTGTTATCTTTATTGCGATAAGACTTGTTTATTATTTTTTCTACTATTGTTTGTCACATTTTATACACCAACTCCTTTACAATGATATGTCATACGTCGAAATCCGTTCGGCCGTTTACGAGATACAACGTTAATGCCTTTTTGGCAGCATAAATATGGTCTTTTTGTCGCTTTATCTTACCCTATACAGCAACCCCTTTACAATGATATGTCACGTGACGAAATCTGTTAGGCCGTTTACGAGATACAACGTTTATGCCCTTTTGTCATTCAAAAAAGAAGAGTTGGCTGCTTGTGTCAAACGTCAAAGGCCACTCGAAAAAAGAAGAACTGCCAGAGCGCCAGGGCTCCAGCGCTAACGATAGGTGTTCTGCCTCTTGAAAAAAGTGAGGTTATGTTCGAAAAAATGGCTCGTACCGGCATTGATACACTACTAAAGTCCCCTTTTAATACACCCTAAAATTGTTTTTTAAATTATCAATGTGTGTTTGATAATCTTTTTTTTTTTTGATATAATTAATCTACTTACATCTTTATAGAAGCAGCAGCCTCACTGTTTGTAGAATCTTGGTTAGTGTTCATTTTCTTGAAGTTGACTACTGAACAGGATATTTTCTAGGTGTATTTATACACAAGAATTACGTAGAATATTAGTAATAAAAATGTTATCTGGAAATTATTTATTGTAATTGAAAGCAAAAAAACACTTAGGTACAATTAAAATAATACAAAGTAACAAACTTATAATAAAGGCCGGATACGAAATGCCTCCCGAAAAAGGGTTTCTTACCTGTCGCTAAAAGGGTCACATACGAATTGCCTCCTAAGATCTAAATAAATTACCAGCTTCTAATCTTTGTACGAAGGTGAGACGTTGCCAAACTTTCGTCCTTTTATAGAATTTCGTTAATAACTCAATATTAACCATTATTTTTTGGTTTTAATATTTTGATTATTTTGATCAAAAACATAAAGACATGATAAGTATTTTATACATTTATTAAAACAAATCATCAGCAGAAACTTACAAAATTACATAATATTATCATCGCAGAAAATTTAAAAACACCAATTTTTAAGAAAATTACGACTCAAACAATAAAATTCAGTCTGCAGACTGAACTATTCAATTTTATATACAAATCATCAGAAGAAATTTACAAACTTACAAATTATTTTTCCTAAATTTGTATGACACTAGTTTCACAAATTCTAATTTATTTATTGTACCTTCTCTTAATTGTAATATTTTTTCATTTACAAAATTGATTTTTGCTGTACTTTCCTCAACAATTCTTTTTGGTACCGAGACAGAATTTATTTTAATATAGGTATTTATTTGAAATTGTAAAATAATCTCAATAAAATTATTTATATTTGGATGAGGGCAGTAGAAAGACGAGTTATACTTGGAATGGAAACTTTCACATGGGTTTGTGGTTCTTTCTAAAGATGAAGAGTGCTCAGCCCAGAGATGTGGCGGAAATTTCGAATTTTCCGATATATAATTATCCACAAGATAATCACAAAACTGAGTGACCCTTTCATCGACTGGTTTAATTTCGGACAAATCTATTGCAAAAAAATCGCCAACTTCTTCAGGATCTAAGAATGATAGGCCAAAAATATATGACAGAAAATGGGTAATTTCACTTGAGTCAGCACCTTTTTTCTGGTATTCTGGAGCTAAGCCCAGTGCTTGAAGCTTTCTATACCAAGCCTGACCCAAATGAAAACGACATCCACGAAGATCTGCTTCAGGGAATGCCTTACGGATACCATTATGTATAGAAATTTCAAAGTCTGAAGTTATTACTTTAGGGGATACAGGGCAATTGAGTTTAATACATTCTTCTATGATATATTTAAACACGAGATAATAAGAAGATGACTTTTTATCTTCAAGTAAACAGAAGACGAGAGGAATATAATGTCCATTTTTTAAGCCATGTATAGTGAACAATTGGGTGAAAAAGCGAGGACAGTACTCAAAAGTTCCGTCGACATACCAATTGGAAACAGTCGAAAGAAAAGAAAGATTTGAAGAACAGGATAATATAACAATGTGATTATCTTTGTCATTTTTAATTATAAAATTTTCGTTCCTATTTGTAATAATCGAAGTTGAATCGATAGCAATATGAAATTCAGATATACTTTTAGGAAGTTTAATTAAAGAATTAGTTGTTCTAGCGTAATATAAATTCTGTCTCACCCTATAGATATCGTTGGTAGTAAATGTCTCTATATTCGTCTTCTTAAGTTCTTTACATATGAGCTTCATTGGTTTTTCGTTGATATCTTCCACGGCTGCTCTTTTTATCGAATTGCTTACGGCTTTCCTATTGGACACTTCGGCAGACAACTTCTCGTGATTGTGATCTAATATCGACTCAATTATCGAATTGTCACATCCCTGCGTTTTCACAAATGCTTTGCAGGTTTTCTTAGTACATGTCCATCGCTTTACCGTATCTTTGGCCAACATTTTTTGAAAACCGAATGTGAAACCATCAATTGATATTAAAGGTTTGCCCTTTTGACTCGAACACATCGTTGATTCCATTATTTCGAATATTATAACTTAATCCACTTAAACACAATTTGAACTTAAAATTGACAAACTGATACAAGCTTTAAATCGACAAAACTGAGACAAGAACTAATAAACTTGAAGTATTTATACAAAAATTCAGTGATCACATAATTATAGAAAGAATATTTATTATAAACAACTAATTACCAGATTTAGTAGGTGCAAACTACCCTATTCATGGAATAGATTAGAGATTAGAATCGTGTTAGATCAAAACAATTAGAATACTTAGTGTAGGTACATCGGCTTTATTTTTAATGGTAAACAATTTTATTTTCTAAACAAAAATGTACACTGATTAAGTAATCACATCATTATAGAAAGGATATTTATTATAAACAACTAATTACCAGATTTAGTAGGTGCAAACTACCCTATTCATGGAATAGATTAGAGATTAGAATCGTGTTAGATCAAAACAATTGGAATACTAAGTGTACTTCGGCTTTGTTTTTAATTGTAAACAATTTTATTTTCTAAACAAAAATGTCGTACTCTGAAATATTTTGTTAACAGATTTTATGTACAGTGCATAAGAATTAGAAAAATAAAAATAGATATATATTTACCTATTCAAATTATAATTTGGCAACATTGTGTCATTATACAAAGATTAAGCACACAAAATATTACCATAAATGATTAAGGACCCGGAGGCATTTCGATTGTACCCGGGAGGCATTTCATCTATGAAAATAGGTACCTGAAAAAACGGGAGGCATTTCGATAACACCGATAATAAAATCAATGAAAATCAGTCCTTGCATAAATTAAGTGTAACAAGTATATCTTTAATTTACATAATTATTAGATTTGTAAAACAAAATATTTTATATTCAATTAAAAGTAATACAAAGTAACTCTAATCAAATCATTTATATGCATATTTATATAGAATTGCATTACTGCATCAAATATACTCAATTAACATTTTAATTTACATACCTATGTTTTGAAAGAATTACAATTAATCCTAGTATTATGCAATATTATGGAATTTACTCAATTAACATATTTAATTTATATATTTATTATTTTTTCTAATTTTACATTTGAAAGGGCTGTAATTTTTTTGTAATATTGTGTAATATTATACAATATTAAAAAAATGTAGACATAATTTTTTATCTCAGAGTGCGGTTTATGTTTTTCGACTCTATTGCCTAGTGATATAACGAACAAACTTTGAAAATATACCTTCTGAATTGGTTACAATTTAATTCTTAACGCTTACTGAACGATTTTTTGCAATAAGCTTTTTAATATTATTGTGAAGGGTACAAAGTTTATAGTGTCTTAAGGCAATTTTAAAAAAAAAATTATTATGTCAATTATCTCCGCCATTTTTATTCCCTACAAGTTGTTATTCGGCCTGAAGTTGGCGACACTAACGTCACAAAGGTTTGCGTCTTACGATCCCTAACTTACCGACCGACCTGAAGTTAGCACCCTGCTGCAGGGGGTGTAGTGGAGGGAGTAAAACCTATCTGGCAGTATCGCCCCTTTACCTACTTATCTTTTTTTCCACAAAGTAAGGTCCGAACCATCTCAGAAGTAGCTTTCTGTACGCCCTACTTTCCTTACGGGGGTGAAGACTTTGACTGTGATAAGCTGTTGTAAACTGACTTACTGTTCCAATGAGTTTTGTCAATTTATTTATCATGTTAGATTTAAAATTTGATCCCTGGTCACTCCATAAGTAGCGAGGAATTTTGCCACATTTTTTGCTTTGGCATCGTTTAATGCAGCTGTTTCTACCCATCGTGTAGCGATAATATCTCCCTAACTAAGTGTTTTGGTATCATTAACAAATCCTGATCTTTGTAGGGGTTTGTGTTCACCTTGTAGAGTAAATCTTCCTTTAGCCTGAAATTCTTGGCTCTTTTTCTTGTTCCTATCGGGACCGAGTGCGGGTCTGTTATTGCTTGTCTCGAAGTTAAAATATCAGCATCCTTTTGTTGTTCTTTACTGATATCCTGTGCTTTTAGGAGGAATGTAGGAATTTCTTCCAGTTCTTTCCCTGTTGGTTTTAGCACTGGATTTCGGGATAAACAGTCTGCGTCTGCATTAAGTCTGCCTCTCTTATGTTTGATCACATAATCGTATTCGGACAGCTTCAGACTCCATCTTGCTAATCGTTCTACTGGGTCCTTCATTGAACGTAACCAACATAGTGCATGATGGTCTGTTATTATTGTTTCTTTTTTCCATAAATCATATGTCGTAGATACCCTAGTGCCCATATCACCGCTAGTCCTTCTAACTCTGTGATGCTATAGTTTTGTTCTGCTTTAGATATACTTCTACTGATGTATGCTACTGGGTGCGGTTCTTGGTCATTTCCCATCTGTAGCAATATGGCCCCTATGCCGTTTTTACTTGCGTCTACTCTTAGTTCGCACTCTTTATGCGGGTCATAGTGTTGTAATACTGGGGCTGTGATCAGCTTTTCTTTTAGTGTTTCGAACGCTTGCTCTTGTTCTTTCCCCCAAATAAATCCTGTTTCTTTTGTAGTTGCTCTGTGCATTGGTCTTGCTATTGCTGCAAAATTATTAATTAACTTGCGATAGTAGTTGCACAAGCCCATGAAACTTTGAATTTTTTTAATAGTTCTAGGTGTGGGGAAATTTTTTATAGCTACCAGCTTTTCCGCATCTACGGCTAGGCCTTTTTCGCTTACGTTGTAGCCGAGTATATTAAGTTCTTGTTTAGCGAATACGCACTTACTTGGTTTTAGCGTCAAATTTGCCTTTCTTAATCGGACGAAGACCTTCTCTTGTTTTTGTAAATGTTCCTCGAGGGTTTTAGAAAAAATAATTATGTCATCGAGGTAAATTAGTACCTCTTTCCATTTCAATCCCTCGAATACTTTGTCTGCCAAATGAGAAAAACATGATGGAGCATTAGTTAATCCAAATGGTAAGACATTATATTCATATTGTCCATGTCCCTGTGCTACAAATGCCGTGTATTGTTTAGATTTTTCTTCCATTGGTACTTGCCAGTACCCGCTAAACATATCCAGTGTAGAAAAATATTTTGCTCCGTTCAAGTAAGTCAATATATCGTCTATCTGGGGAATTGGGTAGTTGGATTTCCTCGTTACTTCATTCAATTTCCTGTAGTCCACACAGAACCGTGTTCCTCCATCTTTCTTTTTCACGAGCACGACCGGACTGGCTCATGGTGAATGACTTGGTCTTATTATCTCGTGTTGTAACTTTTTTTTATTTGTTAGTCAATTATGGTTCTTTCCTTTTGGGATACTCGGTGCGCTCTGTTTTTTATAGGGCTGTCATCCTCCAAAACTATTTTGTGTACGGATAAATGGGTTTTTCCCATCGTTAAGGTTGTCTTGGAGAATACATCTGGGTATCGTGAGATTAGCTTTTCTAATTTCTTTTTAAAATTTTCATTCTGTATGTGCTCTAAGTCAAAATCTTCTATTTTCAGGTCCGATTCCTTATTCGTGCACATAACTAGGCTCTCTTTGGTTGGTGTTGATGCCGTGTGGTCATTGAGATAAGCTGCTGTAGCTCCCTTATATAGTTTGACCTGTTGATGAGTTTGATTTCTTACTCTTAACTCGCCATTCGTGTGTGTGTTTTTAAGGTCGCTTGGATTTATCGTTAACCCCTTTTTTGTCAGGTTTTTGAAATTATCTATTATGACATATTCTTTAAACTCCTTGGTCCCTGTTAGTGATACCCCATAGTCGATACCCTAGCGTTTCCTATTGCTAGGAGTACCTTTCGATTTTTTGAAGTTAAGGTTCTTACTTGTTCTTTCTGATCACATTCAGTTCGGAACCAGTATCGACTATAACGGTCTTCTTCTTACCATTTAATCTTATTTCTATTGTAAGGAATTTTTTGCTAACTTCATCAGCCCTTTGTGACGCCAGGACGAACCATTGGGATAGTGGTTTCGACCACTTCCTTTTGGGTACTCCCCTTTGTTTGTCAGGCAGGCTGATGCGAAATGCTCTGGTTTATTGCAGATGTAGCACTTTGGCCGACCATCTGCTGTTCTGGTGGAGGGTTGGAATTCTCTTGAATTTCTTCTTGGATTGCGAGGACTTGGCTGTTGCGGTGCTTGTCTGTTCCCGTAATCGCTTACCTTATTCTGGCTGTTTTGTCTTTTATATGAAGTGGTTCCCGTTTTCCCTTGAACCCAAGGCAAATTCATAGGCATGAAGTTCGGGTTAAAGTACATTACGGGAGGATAACTACCATGTTCTATTTGTGGGAGCAACCTGGCTGAAAGCCGAGTTCCCAGGGATACATTTTCTGTCCCTGATTCTGCATTTGGTTTGTTCCTTGATTTTCCCTTCGTTGGGTTTTTTGTTTTGGAAATTTTCCGACTTGCTTGGCTGCTCCCGTCTCCTGTGTTGTTGCCAGCACTATTTTATCTTGAGTTGTAGACTGCACAGCCGCATTATTTTCAATGTCCTGCAGCTTTAGAACGATGGTTTTAAATTTCTCCATCGTCATAGGGTTGTCTCTTAGAATCCTGTATGATCCAAATAACTCAGGGTTTAATCCGTTTTCAAAGTATTTTCTGAACTCCTCCGCATCCAGGTCATGATCTAGCTCGAAGTATAGGGTTTGTAAGTAGTAAAAATACGATTATATTGAGCAATCTTATCTCTAAGCTTCTTCGACTATCTCATTCGTCGGATTCTTGAGCTATGTCTCTTTTCACGTCATCCCATTTTTTCTCTTCATTATCTGGTTTTGCTCTATATAGGCTAAACCAGATGTTGGCTGCTCCTTCTAAAAATAAGCCTAGATTGGCTATTTTCAATCTATTGTTCCATCCGTTCGCTATGGCCGTACGTTCGTACGGAATGTCTGGATTGTATCTTTACTTGGATTGAACGTCGGTGGAGATATGAACTGAGGCTTCGACGGTCTTGCTAAATTTGCAAATGCTTCAACTAGCGTTGTGTCTGCCATTTTTCTGTTTTCTACTTGATCGATTTCGTTGGTTTCTTCTTCCTTTCTAGTGTCCTGTGGTGCTGCTTCGCCGGATGTTCCTTCTTCTGTACTTATGAAGGAATCTTTCGTTTCTCGAAGAGTCGGACTCCTAGGGGTTTGGTTTCCAAAAGGATCTATTTGTGTGCTACTTAATGGTGGAGTAAATGGTTCACTTACTCTTAATTCCAGCGGTACTCCTTGTTTTAAATTTGTTCTAGTTTGATAGGAATGTGGCATTTCAAACAAACAAAAAAAATTATGTAGGTTTTAATGATTCCTACATAAATTATAAATAAAATTATTTTATGAATTTCTTTATTTAATAATAAAACTAACCGAATTCCTGACCTACTGAACAGATGTTCGGGTTTGTGGCAATACGAGTAAACTAGACAAAGTTTGATGAGTCAGGTCAGTCAGGTGTTATAAGGGTGTAACAGTTCTGGTCGAGTTTGAACTGGGTGAAATTGGATATTCTAGTTCGACTTGTAACTGACCTTTACTAAACAATCTTAGAAGTTTTTTTTTTTAATTTATTATTCTATTCACTTGTGTTTTTGACTTTCTTAACTTTTTCGGCGTAAGTTAGATTGTTTTAAATATACTCTTTTTTGAAATTTCCTCGTTGACAATTGAAGTATGCTACAGAAGAATGAATGTCAATTTTACTGTTGGGGAGAAGTAGTTTATTTATGAAATTCCGAAGAGAGGGAGAAAAGGAAGAAAAGAAAATAAAAGTTTTTAATAGACGGTTACTAAAATTCTTAACGATATATACTGTATTTGGCTAACTACTTGAAGGAAAACCAATAGATCCTTCACTTCCTTATAACGTACACAGAGAAGGGGTTTACACCCGACTCCGTGTTTTCGAGATAAGAATGTCAATGATCTTGACACGTATATTGCACTATTAATAGATTTACACCACCCCTTAGTGCAAACTATACGTCTGTTATTGGATTAGGATAAATACTTGAAGGAAGACCAATCGATTTTCGTTTCCTTATAACCTACACAGAGAAGGAGTTTACACCCGACTCCGTGTTTTCGAGATAATAATATCAATGACCTTGACAGCGTATATTGCACTATTAATGGATTTACACCACCCCTTAGTGCCAACTATACGGCTGTTATTGGATTTCGAGGAAAAGGTTTCGGAACAGGAACAGAATTGGTTTGAGGGTTGCTTTGTTCCGATAATGAGCCAACGGCAAATGGCTACAAGTGGTTAAAATTAAACTGATTATGAAGAATCAGTTCAGAGAATGAGCCTACGGCGCGGCGCCTCCACCATGTCACGTCTTCCTGGGTGTGGGAAGAGCGTAGTGTTGTTTGAAGGGTAGATCAGAAAAACAAAGGTTGAAAACAATAACAACTGTATTGACTGAACACAATACAACAAAGGGTGTCAGAAGGACACCCAACAAACAATAAACAAATCTACTAAAACTATACTCAAAAATATAAGTCTTAACGACTCCAAATCGTGCCGGTTTAGGGCACACAAAATATATACTCGATTAACTCAATTACACTATTAGGTCTTACCTAATCAAGGACGAATACACATCACCTAGTGACTGACTAAGAGGACGCTGTGTGCATGGCTATGGCGCGCTGAGGACCATCCCGTAGTCAGTTAAGTCGCGGCTTTTTATACTATTAAAAGTACTGACTCAGCAACATCGGTCTCCGTAGAACGGATGTTACTGTCTGATTCTAATTGACGGATTATAGCGTGCTCAGCGATAAAACACACTATACCGTGTTGAACAGAATTAAAATAGAAATATAATTTGGAAAAAATACTTATTTGTGAAACTATCAGCTGATATACCCCATTTATTAAATAATGAATTTAAACATCTAGATATATATTCGGATATGTGCTGTTCTTGTAAATCTAATATATCTAACGTAATGTTGTGAAACTTATCATTAGAATAATTAAATAAAATGCAAAAATTTGTGATTAAAATTTAGATTATTTTACCTTGAAAAATTTAACCGTCGTCAACGCTTCATTTATGAGAGGGTCACAAGAGTAACAATATGTACTTGTGCTTGCTTTGGAAACTAAAGTTGCACTAGTTGAAGCTTGCGGAACCAAGCTGCCCTTCATTTCATTTACTTCATTGTCGATTTTCATTTCCTATTTAAACTTATTATTATTCATAAAGTAAGTATAAGAAATACTGATTACTTTACCTCTGTTTTACACTTCGTTCAATAATGTGTGTAACTAACTAATTAAAAGACATTTTTTGTCAAAATGCGTTTTTATTTATCAACATAGTCCCCTTTTATGGAGATACAATCTTTCCAACGCTTTTCCAATCTTTCGATACCGCCTTTGTAAAACGATTTTTCTTTGCCTTCAAAATAGGCGTTAGTTTCGGCGATTACTTCATCATTTGAGCCAAATCTCTTACCACGGAGCATCTTTTTGAGGTCTGCGAAGAGCCAGTAGTCGCTGGGGGCCAAATCTGAAGAATACGGTGGATGGGGAAGCAATTCGAAGCCCAATTCGTTCAATTTTGCCATCGTTTTCATTGATTTGTGAAACGGTGCATTGTCTTGGTGGAACAACACTTTTTTCTTCGTCATATGAGGCCGTTTCTTTGCGATTTCGTCTTTCAAACGCTCCAATAACGCTATATAATAGTCGCTGTTGATGGTCTGCCCCTTCTGGAGATAGTCGATGAGTATTATTCCATGCGCATCCCAAAATACAGACGCCATAACCTTGCCAGCCAACTGCTGCGTCTTTGGTCGCTTTGGGCGGCTTTCACCGGCTGCATGCCACTCAGCAGACTGCCGATTTGACTCTTGAGTGAAATGGTGGATCCATGTTTCATCCATTGTGATATACCGACGCAAAAACTCCGACTTATTGCGCGTAAACATGTCCAAACAGCTCTTTGATTCATCGATTCGTTGTTGTTTCTGCTCCGGTGTGAGCAAACGCGGCACCCATTTGGAAAACACCTTTTTCGTACCCAAATGTTCGTCTATTATGGTGTGTACACTGCCTGCTGATATCTTTAGAATGTTAGCAATCTCCCTCACTTTCACTTTACGGTCGGACATAATGATTTTCAGTGTTTTTTAACGTTTTCCGGAAGAACAGCGTCATTTGGCCTTCCAGTAGATGGAATGTCATCGGTGCCTGTACGACCACGTTTGAATTCGGCATATCAATAACAAATGCTTCTTTTTGACGGAGCAGAGTCCGAATAATGTTTTTCAAGCCATTCCTGGCATTAAACAGTATTTTTTTTTCATTAAAAAACAATGATAAATCAGCACACGGAATTGCTTTGAATTAATTTTTTTTAAAACTCAAAAGTAGCGTCACTTGAAGCACTGTAACTTGTAAACAATGGTCGAATTAACATAAGTAAAGGGGCTGCACGGGTGCGAGCCCAAAATCGACCAATTTCCCAAGTAAATCTCCATAAGAGAATCTAAGGTTCATTTCGGTCAATTTTTGCTCTTTTTCATACTGCGCATGCGCGACTGAACAAAATTTCGTTGTGACGTCACTCGAATGGTCAAATGGGACATTTTTTCAAAGGGGGGTATTTAGGTGAGGCCTACTGCCCCATCTATACTTGTAAAAATTGGTTACTCATCATTTTTTAGGTGGAACAATAGTTAGTAGACATTCGATATTTGATTCATATTACATAGATGAGGTTTTATTTGTCATAAAAAGTACTGCACAATATACAATCGACTTTTGATTCCTATTACATAGATGGCGTTTATTTTTCATGAAGAGTACTGCAGAATATACATTGAACATTTAATTAATATTGCATGGATGGTGTTTTATTGTTATTACACTGGCTTAGCAACATATAATGCTTTTGAGAGCCACTTTACATTGCCATAATTTATAATTGAATTTAGTTTTAAATTTAGCATACATTTATGAACCATGTAAATAGAGTGATTAGATCCTAAATTTAGTGCTAAAAGTTGAACACAATCTTTCTATATTACACACTTGCCAAATTTGTTGATATATTTATCAGCCAAAATGGACGATGTTGAGGAACATGTGCTATCAGCTGTAGCAATTTACCTTTATAAAGTCGGTAAAAAAAGAAAAGAAATCGTAAATTGTGGTGCCGTGCTTGGTTACAGAGACGAGAATCGGGTCGAGGAATTTTGCACATGTTAAATGAAGAGTTAAAAGTGGAAGATCCCGAAAGTTATAAAAACTTCCTTCGACTATGTGCAAATCAAGTAGATTTTTTAATTAAAAAAATTAAAAAGTATGTAAAAAAAGAGGATACATTTATGAGAGATTCCATACCTGTACGCAGCAAGTATGATATTAATGGCATTTTCTTTGTAATTTATGAAACTATAAATATAATGTACATGTATTGTAGATTATAAGTTACCCTCCGCTTTTTGGCAACTGGAGAATCATTTCGATCCCTAATGTACAGCAGTAGAATACATGAGAGTACTATTTCTCTATTTGTGCCGTTGGTTTGTGAGGCTAGAATTAAAGCATTAGGCCCAACTTACCTTAAAGTTAGTAAATGAGTTTCTATTAAGGCTATGGTCTCCAATTTTTACGCCATGCGCTACGTCTAGCGTGCCGCGACGTTGCCTACGGCGTGAATACGTTACTTGTAACTTCACGTGGTCACTTGAAAAGTTGCAGCGCTTACGGAGAGTCGGCTTTTTAATAAGTACAAGAATGGATACAAATCTTTTAGCGCTTCTTTTGCTAGAAGAAGAAGAGGATGACGATTACCTTATGCAAATGTCACTGTCGAAAAAGGCGAAGGTAGCACGAGTTATTTGCTTCCACCATTGACTCTTGATTGATGTTTGTACCACACGCGTTGTCCAATTTCAACGAATAAGAGTTCCCTTGGCTCATTTTCGAAATATGAGAAGAGATTCCACCAATGTTCGTTGCTGAACTCGTCGAACAGGAGTCATAACTAAACTTAAACATAAAGGCATAATAGAAGGCCTAAAACAAAAATTTGGGTGTTTAGTCTTATTGCATTTCAAGAAAGCAGGCATATTTTCTAACCCAACGGGGGTAACAACTCAACCAAATGTATTGAAAACAGAGAAAAACGGCTGGTGTGACGACCATTTTATCAACTAGTAATATTTGATATAAAGTAAAAAATATACATACCATTCTGTTGTTGTAGATTCTTAAATAAAACGAAAACTAAACGTCTTAGTTACAAAACAGTAGCTTTTATACTCCTTATCAATTGCTTAAGAATACTCCATAATTTTCCAAGACCACAACTTTGTAAGGAGGATATTATGTTAACAGGAAATAGATATGGATGCGGTCTATCACAAAATCCCATGCAGCAACGCTGGAGACGGTTTTACTAAAAAAATATTTTTTTATAAAAGTTATTACGTAAAATAAATTAGAAAAAAATATTAATTTTAATTCTATCACCCTGATAGACAACAAAGCCCAGGTTCTCGTCCCGTCTATCGTTACGTTTAACATTTAAACAACTAAGAGACTTTTTCCTACCCTTTTATAAAAATTGTTTTAAAATTCTTACCTTAAATAGAAAATAGAGCGTTAGTGATTGAAGGTGTAAAAACCGTAGCAGTCGTACTATGCTCGAAGTAT
Organism: Altica lythri; assembly: GCA_964028335.1. Classification (NCBI taxonomy): domain Eukaryota; kingdom Metazoa; phylum Arthropoda; class Insecta; order Coleoptera; family Chrysomelidae; genus Altica; species Altica lythri. The sequence continues at coordinate 46,926,042 of OZ034808.1, read as the reverse complement.
CCTTCATCCTCAAAGTTTACATCTTCAGATTGGTTCTCGTTGATGTGAAAATTTACTACGTAAAACACTACTTCGTCAATACAGAATTGTAATTGAAATAAATCCCCAACCCCGTAGTTCCTACCTAAACATACTTCGGTACTGAAGAAGAGATTGTTGATAACGAAATCTACATAGACTGCATCTAACTCTTGGTCAAATTCTAATAAGTTTAAATTAATATTCTGAAAATTTTCCGACAGAATATTAACACGTAAAATAAACTTGCACTCTGCCATCGTTACATACAGAACTGAAAAAAAAAGATTGATAGTAAAAAAGTTTTGCGGTTTCCCTTTTTCATGATATGATAAATGTATAAGTATTTAAGTAACTAGGTATCCTAAAAACTTATAAAAAAACCTGTGTAAGGAAAATTAAAAAAAATAATGTGGAATTGTGCGTACCAGTGTGTAGCAGTGCGTAGCAGAGGGTAGCAGAGGGTAGCAGAGCATCATAACAGAGCGTAGCAGAGCATCATAACAGAGCGTAGCAGAGCATCATAACAGAGCGTAGCAGAGGGTAGCAGAGCGTAGCAGAGCATAGCAGAGCATCATAGCAGGCGTAGGAGAGGGTAGCAGAGCATTATAACAGAGCGTAGCAGAGGGTAGCAGAGCATCATAACAGAGAGTAGCAGAGGGTAGCAGAGCATCATAACAGAGCGTAGCAGAGCATAGCAGTGTATAGCACAGAGAGTCAGAAACGTACACAACAAGGGTATAAATCAAGAAGTCAAAGTCTCTCAAATTTATTTGTAAACATGCCTTCAAGCCGAGCGGTTCAAGAAAACAAACTCGCAGCGATTGTGAGAGAAAAGTACAAAGCTCTCAAAAGAATGCAAGCTGATGAAACAGAACTACTAGAATCAACGTTTAAACCAATAACTACACCTCTTAAAGAAATAGCCAAATATGTGAACGAAAAAGTCCCTAAAACAGAACTCAACGAAAATGACTCACTGTCCAATCATTCAACAGAGGAGGAACATACTCAAACATCGTATAACAATAATACCATTAATCTTGAAAAATATATTCAAGATTTAGGAAATACAGATCAAATATACGGGCCAAAGTTCAACTGGCCTACTGGAGAATGGTCGCTTGGAAATAAAACAATTGAGTTTGATAAAGATATCATTCAGATAGACTCACACAAGTTTAAACCTACGCAGGGTGTCTACGACCTGCTGTTTTCAAAGCAACCAACACAATATACGCTTGCCGATCAAAAAATCTACAGAGCTCTTTTAGACATATCAGGCGTCCACAAGGATGGTCGAGGCCGACTACGTCATCAATCTCATTCGTCAAAATACGAAAAAATTATTAAACCAATGTACCTAGGTAGAAAAATGTCACATACCCTCCATGGAATTGACAAAACACGTGACCAAAACGTACAGGAAAGAAGCCATATATCCGAGAATAGTCAAACACGTACCCAAGATATCTCAGACAAGCAATCTCAGTGTAAAAGAAGACATAAGGTTCAAGACATACAGCCAAAGAAAAATCGTACTGATTTCTCCACAAGTGACACAAAGGGCGTGGTAGACAAGCAGCTACTGGGTGAAATATGGACCCTCTATAACGAACATGACGACCCAAACTTTCTTGCAGAAGGACTTAAAATTTTATCAAAAAACAATGCCTTAAATGGAAAAGAAGCAGAATTAATTGCAGACGAATTGCGGTATCTAGAGATTATTTACTATAAAAATCTAAGTTTATCTCAAAAAACCAACTATCAATAATAAATATATTGTTTTATTTTTAGCAAATAAAAATAAAAATGAATTTACCTCTTTTATTATCTACATAACCCAAAGACTTACTTATTATCTTTATCTAAAACCAGCGATGACGTAATTTCCTATTCTTGTTAATTTCGCCCAAGATTTTACCGAACTGTCTCTGAAAAGGAACAACGCCCTAAATTTTATCATTTTCTGAAAAAATTATAATCGCTTTTCGAAAAATTGATTTTGTGTTGTTCTAATAATTAATTATAAAATTAAATACTATTATTATTTTAAATAAACTAGCTTGTAAATTTTTATCACAGCATGAAAACCTCAACTCGAAAATATAGATAATTTACAACAGGGATTTCGTAAAATGACTAATTGTAGTGTTTTATACATATAAGTCAGCTGTTTTCATAAAAATTTGAAAATAAACACCCCTGATTTTTCTCAAACAGCATTTTCTTATATCCTTTTTCCAAGGCTTTATTAATTTCCAGAGTTGTCCACGTACCAGTCAACATTCTTTCAGATTCAGTATGTTTGCACTCTTTAGGTCTATCCATTACACACTGGTTACATAGAGGAAACATTAATTTGTCAGTTTTGACAGGTAGGACGGGGTGATACAAATTTGTAGGAGGCACTATTTGGCAATGTATCAGACCAAACCATGTGGGGTCGTATGATTCAGGTGCACGTATTTTAACAGGGTGACCAACCGGGAACCGGGTAGCGGTCATAATATTGCACAGTAGGATAAAGTGATACAATGTCTATGTACTTCAACTTCTTACCCGTAACTTTTAATTTTATAGCATTTGTTCGACCACCAAAGAATGCATCACGTGGTTTTAGAGGCTCCACGATCTGAGGTTCTGGCCTTTGTTTACATTCTTTTGATTTAAGCCATTCACATTCCCATATTTCTACCAGCTGATAGCAGGCTTCTTTTATCTAAGCACTTTTTCGCAATGTTTTTAGCTTATACACCAGAGTTTATAGCATATCATATGTATATAATAAAAGGAAACTTACTCTGGAAATTTAATTTAGTTGACGGAAAAATTCCAACAGCCGAAGATTTAAAAAATTATTTACCAAAAGAAATAAAACAGATTTCGCATGTTTATCAAAATAGTGCAGGATCGTTAATCGCAGAAAGCGAAGGTAAATTTTCCGCCGTTTCGTGTCCTGGAATTACAGTGGCTAGAAACATTCAATTAAATCTACCCCACAATATTAAGGTTGACGCCATGTTTCAGACGTATACAGGCCAAAGCTATGTGTTGTTTAACCAAACATCGTTTATCCTGTTCGATGATGTGGATGAGCAAATAAAAAGGCGAGGAAACATTAAGGAAGAATTTCCAGGGGCTCCTGATAATATAAACTCTGTTTTTCGGTATTTAGATGGAAACCTTTATTTCTTGAAGGAAGACATCTATTACAAGTATAATGAATTTGATAGAAAAGTTATTGAAGCAGGACAATTTAATTGGAATATGTTTAATGTGCCATGTCCTAATACCGCTTTACTATCTCAACTTAAAACAATGTTGTCAAAACTAATATCATATTATCAATGAAAAATATAAAGGAATTCTGAGTATTATTTATATACCCATATCCGTATTTACATACACTGCACATCCATCAAACTTATTAAGAGTGCTTTGATTCCAAACAGCTTGGTAACCCGGTATACTAAAGCCATTGATATCGTGTATCGTGTGAGTCTCTGACATTACAACAATATCAAACTTTCTTTCCAAAGATTCTAGGAACACTAGAAAGTTATCAAAATTCTTATAAATACTGCGAATATTTACATGTATTATTTTAAGATAATCTGGAGTATCACTAAATTGAGGTACTTTATTGAGATCATCACATGAGGTAGTCTGCCAAGTTTTGTATTCATCTAAAATATAATTTATAGGGGTGAAGGCTTAAATAAATGTTATCTTAAGATGACAGTATAAATCCTTAGGCTTTTTAAATTAATTAAATGAGATTTTGTAAATCTTCTTCAGTTTTAATTTTGAATGGAGTATCTCCATCCCTTTTTAAATATAAATATGCCCAGGCTGTATATATATGTATAGGCTGCTTTATAGCCCTTCTGAGTTTTTATCTCACGAGCTTGTTTAAACAGGATTCTTTTCATAGAGGTCATGTCATCATTAAAGTAGATTTTTTTATCATCACCCTCTAATTTGCATTTAGCGACTTTTATTCCCTTTAGTGCCTTTATTCTTCTTAAAAGCTCTGTTCTCTTCTGATGTTCCCCAAAAGTCACCAGAATCAGGTCACTGTCATTTTTTTCCAACCGGAAACACTCTTTTATGTCCTTTTCATTGACTGAGACTTGCATTGCCCCACATATCTTTTTCACAGCATTGGTTAAGTTAGAATCACTTTGTTTTGGAACACCAACTAGTATCAAGTTATTTACTTTTTCTTTCTGTTCCAGAGCATCTAGTTTTATCTCTAGATGTTGGACTTTTTGCTTGAGATCACCATTTTCCTTTTGCGTAGATATAATCTCTTTCAGTGCTTCTTCGTATGCCCTTTTTTGCTCCTCGAAAGCATCGGACATAAACTGGACAGAGTTTTTTATATCAAGCAAATTCTTTTCCATTAGGGCCTTAAATGGATTCATCATTTCATTCATAGTTCTCCTGATAATCGATTTTAGTTGTTTTTCATCCATTGAAATCACCTTTTTCGTAATATTCTTGCTCAAAGTATGATCTCCCTCAGGCTTAATTTTACTTTTTTTGTTTTTTTCACAACAGATCACTTTATTTTGTTTGTCTGCCACTTTTGTTTGAAACGCACAGCTAGGGTGGAAACTAGAGGTGCACTTTTCACAGTCTAACGAAGTTTTCACTGATTTTTTACAGTTTTTACAGAATTTTTTCGCTTCTTCCAAATTTTGCATGCTTTGATAGTAACATTACAGTTAATTTGTCGAAAACTACAAGATTTTTTCCGAAAACAACGCCACTGGTATACAATTTTAACTCTCAGCAATAGAAGTAAAAAACTAATAAGAGAAAACGAGTTTTTGCCAAGATTTTTAACTAGCCGATATTTAAAATAAGGATGATGTCTAATAAATATTTTAAAAAATATCAATGATTGCAATGTATTCCTGATAATTATACAACTTTATTAGATCAACGACGTAGGGCACACTTGTAGTCACAATATGATATAAATTTTACCTTCGTACGCGCACTAATACTATTAAAATTTAACCAAAATGCGGAGCGTTCGACAAGCACGTGCGTATCATACACATTAGAATTTCTGATAAGTGGCTTGCCGGAAATTGTTTGGCCCATACCAAAGGTTTTTCTTCTTCACTTCCTTCTTTACTTTTTCGTTTTCGCTTAGACGCTTGGTAACTGTGTGAACCATTTTGTCTGCCATTATCTGTAAAGGCTCTACTGGACTCTGTGTCAGGAACTTCGTTCGAACTAGTGAATTCCTCCACCATTGGGATTTGTCTATATTGGTAATATCTTTGGTACGATATATCTTTAAATCTACATGGAACTGCCCAGTTCCTTCTTCCAATTTCAAACTTAAAAATGCATCGGGGCGGTTTAAGCAGATACTTTGTGAGGCTGAAAAAATATCGTTCGGAGAAGAAATGTTGGCGATGAAATTTTCGAACTCCTCGTTTTGTCGGTAGACATGTGATTCGTGCACATCTACACTTTCCGCATGAGTATCAACAGTAAGGAATGATGTGTGCATAATCTGTGTGGAAGGCCCACACGAAAATTCCTCCTGAATTTTTTTGCCATGCTTCTGTTTAGATATTCGCATTGGTCGATAGTGATGGAAGGCACAATGTCGTGTATAATTCTTGTTCCCTTAACATATCCCTGAATTCGTTGTAAGAACATTTCAATTCCATTCGTTTCCCCTTCTGTACTTAATTTGTTTACTTTTGTTACTATTTCCAAAATAGTCTTCAATTTTCGTTTGGTTGGAAGGTCTCTTTTTTGTATTGATATTATTATAGTCAATTCCAGTAAGTTGACAATCGTTGTTATCGCTAACACTTGCAGCCCAATCAATTCCAGAAACGTCATTAGACAGTCCTGTTTACAAATCTTTTCTTGTACTACTTTCACTTCCTCGTTGGCTGTTGCTGGTGAGTTCGGAGAAGACATCGTTTATCTAAAACAAAATCACATATTATACATGTTTTGCCACATCTACTCCTATATACAGTTCATTTGCGAATGGATGTTCACAATGATCCATAGATTCAACATCAAAATCTCATTTGCTACCATGAAAATGTTCAAGTGTATGCAAATGTACTTTTTCGATTCTAATATTCCCGTTTTCTGCAGGAATATTATGACAAATTGTTGTAAAACATCTACGACAAATTATTGATTCTGCTTTGTTTTCGAAAATACCACAATGTAAAATATAGAAGATGAACTGCAGAACCCTCTTCGGTTGTATCTGTTGATGTGGAAGGAGATTTTTTGGCTTCTTTAGATTTGGATATTGACTGGGCAATTTTTTGAGTTACCAATTTTATTATTAACTGTTTGGCTCGTTCAACAGCACGATCGCATGAAAATCCAACATTTTTAAACCTAGGATCAAGAAAAGTAGATACTAGTGAAGTTTGCGAATTTTCTAAGTCCCCCAGACGATTTAAAAACTGTCCGACCATATTTTGAACTAAAGGCAAGATATCTTTATTTTTCATATCAAAATAAATGTTCTCAATTCCTTTTGTCAAAATTATTACTGATGATAAAGTAACATATTTTTTGCCACTTATTATTTTAGTTACTTCTTCCATTGGTTTTAAGCACCTTCTTAACTGTTGAAGCAGTTGCCTTTCTTCAATTGATATAATGGGGAGATCGCTTACATGTAATAATGCCATAGTAGTACGAATTTCGTCCTCCAACTCCAAAATCCTATCGAGCATGTATAAAGTGGAATTCCATCTTGTCACTACATCTTGAATAAGTTTTTTTGGATCCTTTTCGGTTTGTCTTTGTACCTCCATTAATTTATTATTTGCATTAGTACTTCTTTTAAAATGTGCTACTAACGTGCGTATTTTAGCGACAATTGGTGACACTACTTTTAACTCATCCTGTACAATTAAATTTATAGTATGAGGGATGTTACCAAATGCTTCCATGATAGATCTTCTTTTATTGCTTTTGTTATATTTGCTGCGTTATCTGACACTGCTAGAAGAATGTTTGATTCCAGTCCTTACATATTTATAACACGATTGAGTTCAGATGCCAAATTTGTACTTGTATGTTCCACAGGAAAAGAGCAGCATTCTAGTAACACTGATTTCAGCTGAAAATCTTCACTCATAAAATGGATAATTACTGCCATAAAACTTTAAGTGGTCCTTGAAGTCCAACAATTGGTAGTTACACTATCATTCTGCTGAATATCTTTTACTAAATTTTCAACCTTATTATATTTTTCCTCAAATATTGCAAGTAACAAAGTATTTGATATATATTTTCTACTCGGTAATTGATAAGCTGGGATTAGCATTTGCACAAAATTTTTAAATCCTCGATCTCCTATGAGGGTAAAAGGTTGCATATCCTTTATAAATAGATCCATTAAACATTTATCTAATTTGGTTTTGGTATGAATAGCTACAGTTTTCGACATAAATGGCAATTTTGCTTGCGACGATTTTTTTAATAAGGCTTAATGGTATTGGATTATTGTTTTCCGGCTTTTGATGTAATTGTAAGATATGTGATGATGGAGATGTAGAAGTATTTGGACCTTCTGTTTGTATATTTTCTGCGGTTGAACCTTCAGACTTTAGTCTCACTAGTGGATTTTTGCGTTCTAAATGTTTTTTCAAGTTTGTTGTTGAACTTTTAAAACTTTGCTTGCATAAATTACACTTGCTACCGGATCATTTTCTCTTAAAAAAATTCCACAGAAAACAAGTCTTTTTTCTGTTCATTGTTTTTAAATTACTGTTCATTGCTTTTAAATTATTTGTAAATAAAAATGTATTAAAACCAAAGCTCTACTTAAGTATTAAATACTAAATACGCATTATTTTACCAACCACCGTGTTAGTTAAAAAAGATAAAAACTTAAAAGTGGGATGCACAGAGCCCATATCCTCACAATTTGTTGAATCTGGGATACACAATCTAAATAATAAATAAACCATAAATTTAATTTGACCAGTGCAGGTGCATATCGGTATAGAGTCACATTTATACTTATGTAAACTCTTAATATTTATTATTTTTGTATATTCCTAATTATATGAATGCACAGCTAAAAGCCGGTAATAAAATAAAAAAATCCATTATATATCAAGTATCATATCAACAACCATAAATCTGATAGAACTGCGACGCAAGAAAAAGCTTCCTCAGCATTTCTGGTCGCGATTACGCTTTATAATATTTGTAAATAGCAGCTTCATTTTTATGTGTAGCAATATGGCCAAGCTAAACTGCTCCAGAAAATCACTGCTTTTTTTTCACCGTGACAATACTGGAGCAGTAACGTCTTGTCACAGCTCCACTAAAATAGCAAGTTGGCCCACCTCTAGTAAAAACCATTTTGGTTTACTTGACGCCGCAGACGGCCGGTCGCTTCCTCTCCCCTCCCGCTAGGAGGGAATCCTTTTATAATTCATGACGAAGCATTTATTCTTGACAGCGAAATATTTTAAATTATTGACTTTTGAAATGGAAATGAAACATCGGCAACCTTCAATATACCTTTAATAAAATCACCATCACTGAATCTCTTCGCGATTTCTAATGCGATAATAAAACTTGATTTCAGGGCATCTTCGCTCAAGGTATAAGCTTTAGTAACTATTAAGTCTTTATTTGTTTATTTCTTTGAAAACAACAAATTAATTAACTACAGCTGTTAAAAGCTCCATAGCTAATGTTTTATACCATTTTAGTGAACGACGGAGACTTTTATTATCAGACAACTACATACAAATAAAATTAATAATATTGAGGTCAATGTTTAGACAAATGATATACCTAATGATTTACAGTTATATTTTAAAACTGGAAGATTTGCGGCATTATATAAAATGTACTCAAATTTTCAAAAAAGTTATTATCATCAAATACAAAATCAATCAATTTTTAATCCACAAGACTTAAAAAAAATGCTCCATTAATTCACATAGATTGTTCCAGACAAAAAGAAATCATTCAAAGTTGTTCTGTGTTTTTACGAATTAAATTCGAGACTACTGAAGCAACCGCCACCGATGTTTCTGCATATTGTTTATTATTACATGAAAAAGAATTTTCCTATAATCCATTAACAAAAATGGTAAGACAAAATTAAGAGCGCGCATGTCTCTCACAAATTATAAATTCAAATATTCGAGATAAATAGAATTAGTTCATTATGAATCGTAAATTCGAATTTAGATTACAAAAATTATTTGAAAATATCTCATTAATAAAAAAATAAAGTTTTTGAAGATAGAAAAAAGATTCAAATACTGTTTAAAAAGTTGACTATATGATGTTGGTAATAGATTTTCAAGGTTTTAAACAAGAAAACAATAAATTTAATGTTAAAGAATTGGCTGCATTTGATGGAAATCACATTACTCATTATGTATTTGCACCACCATTTCCATTTAAAATGCTATCACCAGATATTAAAAAACAAGTGACGTGGCTCATGCGAAATCACCATTGTATAAACTGGAACTTAGGGTATACAAATGTATTCAAATTTGGTAACATTATTCAAGAGTTGACAAAAAATGTTGATAGTGTTTTTGTAAAAGGAAAGGAAAAAATGTGATTTTTTAAAAAAAATTGTAAGACGCCAGTTTTTGAAGTAGAAGAACATCCAGCTTTGTCACCAATGGAACCAAAGTGTATATATTACATGTCAGAAAAACGTATATGTGCATTAACAAATGTCTTTTTTATAGATGAAAATTTTATTATGCAAGAAAATTAAAACACATATAGTATTTTATAGGTACTATTTATTAAAAATAAATATTTCATATATATAATTGTTTATTATTACCAATCTTTCTATTTCCAAGGATTCTCAGCCGATTCATCAAGTGGGTTATTTTTTTTAAGTAGTTCAGGATAGTAATAAATTACTTCTAGTCCAAGTATGTATATTTCAGGGCTCAAATATTTAACTGTTTCCAATATTTCCAAAGACATGTCTTCTTCAGCTCCCTTTAATAAACTCATAACCAGTGGAAATTCTAAGTCATTTAAAACATTTAGTCTAAATTGAATTAGTGGTGAAATCTGCCTTAATTTTGATAATGAATTTGTGCTTAAGCGTATTTCAGCGTCACCACTGTAAATTCTTATATATTTTGGTAATTGTACAAATTCTACAGCCAATCTTCCTATATCTATCGAATTGGTACTGTTTGCTTTACATATAAAACTATTTATTAACTCCTTGTTAGCTATTACATAATTCCATTCTGGTTGTGTCAAAACTACCGTTGAATTAATTTTTTTACCCGAAATTATAACACACGGAGAAAATTCAAAGTCCACTGATAAGCAAATTGACACAAACTTTGATTTTCTCGAATTTAAATAAAAACGACGTTCTCCTAAAAAAAACACCTTTTTGTTTATCATTCATTGTTTTTTAGACACTTTGATGTTGTTTGCACAGTTGAAACATTCACTCTAAGATTAAATTAATTAAATTCTAATTATTTATAGTTATGTATCTGGTAACCTTGACTTAAATAATTGAATTAAATAATTAATAATAAAAATAAAATTACGTAAGATATAACATATAATTTAGAAAGTTCTTCAAAAACATCATCATTTTTTATAGGTATTTCTTGATTTACAACTTGCCATTTCTCTTGATCACCTTCAGAATTATCGGGAATTATTATTTTTAATTTGTAACTGAACTGTGATGTATTACTTTTTGGGATTTTTATATGATGGACAGGTAATCGACCACTGTTTTCTTGAGCTAAACTTAACAGTTTCCATAAAGTACGATTGCAATCTTCTTTACTATTTTTCATTGGTATACAATATGTTGTTTACAATTGCCACCAAGATAATATAATTTGTTTTTAATAACACCATTTTAATTGCGTATATGTATTCACATAAAGAGATTAAATAATACTAAAATAAAACACATTAATATAGTGGTTAATATTAATTTTATTTTTATATGAGAGAAGAAGAACCAAATCCATTTCCCCTCTTTCTGTACAATTTAAAGTATCAACTTCAACAATACTTGGAATGAAACATTTTTCACAAATTATTTGGGCAATTTTATCACCTCTAAAGAAGTAAACTGGTTCGTATGTTGAATTGTATAACAAAATTTTGAATGGTGCCCTATAGTCTGCATCAACAACTCCTGCAAAAATTTCAATCCCATTTTTTAAGGCTAATTCTGATCTTGGAGCTGTTCGACCATATGTTCCAGAAGGAAATTCCATTTTTATTAAACTATCTACAAGCACTCGTTTCCAGGGGGTATTACAAAATTTATGGGGGTTTGAAAGTCACAACCAGCAGATTGAGAGGTTGCTCTTGTTGGAATAAATCCCTCTCTACTAATTTTAACCACCTTCAAAACCTTAAAACCGCAATATATAAATTTCAGTATAATAAGTAAAATCAAATATTTTACTTCTTTTTCTTTATTGTTGATCTTATTAGTTGTTGATGTTGATTGACCAACAAATGCTTTGTTTTTAGTTCTTTCCATTGAACCCATTATATTATTCTTAATTAGGCATTCCTCCACCCATGCCCCTTGAACAGATATTAGATACCACTCTCTATCAGGGGTATCACATAACATACCAGGGTCCACCTAGTCATTAAACTCCTGCTCAAAACAGAGACATTCTCCTTTACATTTACACGTATATCTACGGATCATATATATTATTAATTTTTGCTTAAAGTAAGTAGAGTATGGGCCTCTACCGCCAGACAGGTTTTAGCCCCTCCACTACACCCTCGGCTTGCAGCAGGGTGCCAACTTCAGGTTGGTCGGTAAGTTAGGAATCTTAGCCAAGACGCAAACCTTTGTGACGTCATCGTACCAATAGCCTTACCAACTTCAGGTCGTTTTCAAAATAATAAAACTTTTAATAATATTAAAAAAAAAAAATTCCTTGAACCGTAAAATTTATTACAATAAATTATAACCAATTCGTTATCAGAAGGTATATATTTTCAAAGTTTGTGCGTTATATCATCAGGTAATAGAGGCGAAAAACATATAAACTGCACTCTGATATAAGTGTTTATATAAAAATTTATAATGATGTGTCAACTTGGCCTCGTACAGGGCGGCCATCTTGCTAACAGTGGTGCCAACTTCAGACCGCTTGTATGTTTTCAAATAATCTTTTAGGGAAGAAAAACCGCTAATAGAGAATCAGCTTATGTGATAATTCGTATAAAAAACCTTCATATTATTCGGTGTCATTTGAATTTTTCTGCGCACCTTCATCTCTCGATGGCCCCACGCACTTTTAGAATATTTTATTGTGCCTATCAGCTGTTTTAAAGTCCTTTGTTTTTATAATAAATTGAAATTTGTAAATATATCAGAAGGTATAAAAATAAATGTTTTATGCTCGCCTGTTTAATTTTCAAACACTTACAATAAAAATAATAACAACTTACCTTTTACCACACCAGATAAATGTGTTGTCACTGGGGAATAAAAACCGCGATTTTAACGATAATAGATAATCAGTCTATGTGATAATTGGTATACAAAAACCAGGACTACCGTCATGTTACCAGACACACAGTTGAACGTCATTTAAATTAAATTGAAATTTTCTGCGCTTCTTTATCAATCTAATTCATCACTCGAACCAAACGACAGCAGGCCCCAAGGTCACGCGCTTTGATTTATTTTCTAGTTTTTAAATATAAATTACCGTAGAATAAAATAATAAACTTCTTATAACTTCATAGCCCTCGAATTATAATAATGACTCACCAGGTTCGCTTAAAATTCTTAAAACGAAGTATGTGCCGGTAGTTGTGTTAGTTCAAAGAAATGTTTTATTTCCATAATGATTTAAAATAAGGCAAAAAATCTATGATTACCTTAAGACACTATAAGTACCGCTTTAAACCCTTGTAACCTTCACAATAATATTAAAAATCTTATTGCAGTAAAACGTTCAGTAAACGTTAAGAATTAAATTGTAAAAATATATTCGTTATCAGCAGGTATATTTTCAAAGCTTGTACGTTATATCACCAGACAATAGAGGCGAAAACCATATAAACCGCACTCTGAGATAAGTGTTTATATAAAAAATTTCGCTTTTGCTTTTTATAATACCCGTAGAATAAACTTCTTATTATTCTGGATGATGCAATACTTTTTAAAATTACGCAATATTACATAATTAAGAATAAGAGATTCTGAACAGATCACTCTTTATAGGCTTTCGAAAAGGTCACGTGACATGTAAAATTACGGTGAAAATTGAGAGAAATTATTGATTTATAGATATTTATGTATCAAGGGAGTTATGAGGATGTTAATTACCGAGGGCAACAGGTTGCAATCCCGAGGGACGCTAGTCCCGAGGGATTGTTAAGTTGCACGAGGTTATTAACATACAATAACTCACGTGATAGATAAATGTTTTTATTTCATACTAATTAAATGTGAAAACTAAAATTTGCTGGTTTTCAAAATTAAACCAACGTCGTTAAATAATTAAGTAGGCATGATTACCATGGATATATCAACTGACAAATTTGTAAATAAAAATTTATCAAATTTATTAATTTGTGAAAATGAATGAAAACCTGGAGAAAAGTGAGATTTCAGGCGATTTATTACAAAAAGCTGGCGTTTCAGATAAAAAAATTGAGGCATCAACATCATGTCTGACTAAAGTCATAGACAGTAGTAATAGTTCAACGGAAAATTCTTGCAATTCGGGCAACAATTTCAGTGGAAAATTCGACAATTGTCGGTTTATTTTTGTAAATACATTAGACGGAGTTAAGGATTTATAATTGCTTAGTATAACTACCAAGGGAGTTATAAACATGTTTATAGTTACGGTAACTAAGGATTTATTTGTTTATAATGTCTTAGTATGAAATAAAAACTATTTATCAGTCGTTTGATTATTTACTAATTTAAGGTTACCTGATACAGACAACTACCGATAGAAAAAATGCTGATGTATCAAATGTAAAATATTCTATAGAGTTCAATGAGGGTCATTTAAAATATAAGTTAAAGAATAGAAATTGTTTTGATTTTAACGGGCGCTGGACACTTGAGCGAAAATTCTCAGAAATCAACATGGCTTCTCTAATACTACAGGACAGTTGAGCGAAAATTTATTTTCGATGTTGGGTCAGTTGAGTGAAGAGGTAAAATTTTACCTGAGTTAAAAAATGAAAGAAAAGGTCAATTGATAATATAAAATCTATTTATTATAATAATGGCTTACAATTTTTATGAAATTTAACCTAGCTATTCTATTTTGTTTATATAAATCAATTGAGTTTTTCAAATATTTTTCTCGATCAATATATTTTCTTCTTTTATTATTCGTCTGATTAACACTATATATTTTGATATAGGTGTGCAGTTGTACGTTTTTCAATATTTCAACGAATTTAAATATATCGAGATGCGAGTTATAAAAACTTGAATTAAAGTGGCTATGAAAAGACTCACATGCATTAGTTGTTCGCTCAGTAGAACTACTACAAAGAGCCCAAATTAAGGAATGATACATTGCCTCTTCTGATGTAAAATGTCTACCAAGTAATCTACGTATTTGGTGAGTCTTTCGTCATTCGGCATAATGGACATTAAATCTTCTAAGAAACAATCTCCAACGTCAAATGAATCTAAATATAATAATCCAAATTTCCATTTCAGCTATTTTCCTATTTCAGAGTAATCATTTTTGTATTCCGCCACTAATCCCAAATTTTGTACTTTTCTGTACCATGCTTGAGTTAAGTGGAACCTACATCCAATTATTTTCATTTCAGGCCAATTACTTTTCGCAGCTAAATGAATACCTTTTTCAAAGCCGCAAACAATTTCGTTGGGATTAAATAATAACAAATTGTTTGATGCACAATGTGATTTCAATAATTAAAAAGCTTGAAAGTAGGTCTCTTGTAATAATATAAAAACCAAAGGAATGTAGTTCCCATTTTCTACAGTGTGAATCGTGAAGAGTTGAGTAAAAAACTTGGTGCAGTAATTGAAAGTTCCATCAACATAAATTTTGTTCTGTGAACACAAATATTTCAAGTTTGTCATGCATGAAAATATGATGATATGTACTTTCTTATCATTAATAATTAAAAAATTCTTCATTTTTGTTTGTTTCGCAAGAATAGTTTTGCAGGACATCATGAACTTCTTCTACAGACCTTGGTAAAGAAGGCAAATCCTTTCTTCTGGCTCTATACATGCTCTTTTTGATATTCTCGAGATCTTTCATTGCGATATTGAAGTCAGGACCTTCTTCTTTGATGCCAGAACTTAAAATTTTCAAAGGGCGCTCTGATAAATCATCGACGGCCTTACGTTTTATTCCGTCTTGCAATTTCTATGAACAAAAAATTAATAGATAGCAAAGAATAATATTATTCTAACGCTTTATAAGTTTTTGAAAAAACATTTTCAAAGACAATGACCGTTCAACTAAGAAGAAACAACTACCTCCTGGGCTATATGCCCCTACGGATATTGGATTATACTTCAAAGTCAAACGGGGTTGACATATCTACAAGATATTTAAACCAACCATTCTGGTTTGCAGTTAGAAGGGACAACATAACCTATAGACCGGTTTCGGTGTATTTGCACCTCGTCAGTATAAGGTATATGTTATCCGTCAGCGAGCTTAAAGCATAATCGCTGACTAAAGATTGCACTAAAATCATAATCTTTATATATCTTTCAATAACAAAAGTGTAAAAGATATGTTAGTAGTGACATGTTTACCTCTAAATGCAAACCAAAACATATACCTTATACTGACGAGGTGCAAATACACCGAAACCGGTCTATAAGTTATGTTGTCCCTTCTAACTGCAAACCAGAATGGTTGGTTTAAATATCTTGTAGATATGCCAACCCCGTTTGACTTTGAAGTATAATCCAATATCCGTTGGGGCATATAGCCCAGGAGGTAGTTGTTTCTTCTTAGTTGAACGGTCATTGTCTTTGAAAATGTTTTTTCAAAAACTTATAAAGCGTTAGAATAATATTATTCTTTGCTATCTATTGATAACACGCTTTATTAAATATGACAATGATACAGTTTTCTGTAAAAATACTTTAATAGTATCAAGACAAAAGTCTTGTTGTCAAATCGAATTTTGGTTTGCATTTAGAGGTAAAGATGTCACTACTATCATATCTTTTACACTTTTGTTATTGAAAGATATATAAAGATTATGATTTTAGTGCAATCTTTAGTCAGCGATTATGCTTTAAGCTCGCTGACGGATAACATATACCTTATACTGACGAGGTGCAAATACACCGAAACCGGTCTATAAGTTATGTTGTCCCTTCTAACTGCAAACCAGAATGGTTGGTTTAAATATCTTGTAGATATGCCAACCCCGTTTGACTTTAAAGTATAATCCAATATCCGTTGGGGCATATAGCCCAGGAGGTAGTTGTTTCTTCTTAGTTGAACGGTCATTGTCTTTGAATTTTTTTTTTCAAAAACTTATAAAGCGTTAGAATAATATTATTCTTTGCTATCTATTGATAACACGCTTTATTAAATATGACAATGATACAGTTTTCTGTAAAAATACTTTAACAAAAAATTAGTTAAAAATAAATTTAGAAATTGAAAATTCAATTTACCTTCACATCAATATTGCTCGATTGTGAATAATTATGACTATTGTTTTTCTCCAATAGAATTTCCTCTGTTTTATCAACTGCAATTCTAGCTGGACACTTTGCATTTGTACATCTATGACAAAAATCCTTCGTTATTAACTTGCCAAATATTTGATAATTATTAGAAGAGGTATAAGAATGAAATCAACAATGACATACCTGTACGAAACACCTATTACAGTCTCCCTTTCTTTTCGAAAAGTATATTTATCGACGATTATTAATTTTTTGCCAAGCACACTCAACATCACATCCATTTTCACCAATATTTAAATTATTGTGTTAAGGTGCACTGATATTTCTATGCCTTCAAACGAAGAGATTTGTTTAAAATAAGTACCTAATTGATTAATTGATTGTTCTGTTTTCTTAGAAAATTTCCAACTAGGTATTCATTAAATTTT
Organism: Altica lythri; assembly: GCA_964028335.1. Classification (NCBI taxonomy): domain Eukaryota; kingdom Metazoa; phylum Arthropoda; class Insecta; order Coleoptera; family Chrysomelidae; genus Altica; species Altica lythri. Next base: position 46,908,888 of record OZ034808.1, on the reverse strand, counting down.
AATCCCTCGTTTTCGCTCAAGTGACCAGTACCCTTTTAGGGTAATTGAATATACCTGAGAGGATTTCTACAACGTTCGCTCAAGTGACCGGACCCGATTTTAACAACCAATATGGAACTTTAGCTACCAACAATTTTGAAAAGAATCTTTATAAACTCATGAACAATGCTGTGTTTGGTAAAACGATGGAGAACATTCGTAAGCATAGATCAATTAAATTGTTACGACTTAAATGCTGGACTGGCAATAAAATTTTTCGCACTGTATCTTCCATCTATTTTTTTTTTTAAATTAGTCACATTTTACAAAACAACTAAAACTATTTTAATTAAAATTTGTGCAAAATCATATCAAAATAATGTTTTTTAAAACTAAAAAAAAATTGTTAGATTATTTTATTACATTTAAATTATTAAATAGATTATTTGCATTTAAAAAACAATTAAAATAATTATTTTTTTTGAAATATTTTAAAATATTTTAACAAAATATGTATCATAATACAAAAATATGAATATATGAAGTATGTAAAATATGCTTAAAATACTGGTTTACTAAAAGAAGGTGGTCAGGAAAAAAGACTTAAATAAAAAAAATAGTTAAACAAATATTATATTTTATAATACTAATAAAATAAGACATATTTAGCCATAATATATATTAATAAAAAATAAAACTATTACTTTGAATCTACACTAATTTATTTTACTTACGCGACATGTTTATTCAGGCTAATGGTAAAAGTAATTACAGGTCTAATAGATATTGCAAACTGATAATTGGGATTTTTTTCAAATGCAGGTGTTAAATATTAATGTAAAGTTTTTTGGAATTTTCAACCTTTGGACTAATATTAAAAGATATTTAGTAAATAGAAAATATTGAAATCTGTTTAGAAGTACATTTAACTTTTATAGTTTATTTATTTCAATATTTCAAAATTTCTTGAAATAAATTAAATAAAAAATTTAAATGTAATTTAAAGCGATCAGACGGATTGATATTATTTCCAATCATCAAATACCTATTAATATCAGTCCAAAAGTATAAAATTTCAGAAACCTTTAAATTAGCATTGTAGACCTTTATTTAAGTTCAATTATTAGTATACGCCATCTATAAGACCTATAAATACTCTAGTTAATAGTTTAAGATACCATCGACCTAAAGAAACAAGTCACGTTAGTAAAATAAAATAGTTTAAATTTACAGTGATATTATAGTTTCATTTTTCATTAATATTATAAATACATTTAAAAAAAAATACAAATATTGCCTTATATTTTACAATACTAATAATACATATTTAGCCGATACTTGTTGTAGATCCATAATACATAATATTAATGAAAAATGAAACTATCACTTTAAATCTACAAATTTATTTTACTAACTCGACATGTCTTAACGCAAAGTGTTTTCTTTAGGCAAAGTATTTATGGGTTAAATAGATAGCACAAACTGATAATTGGGTTTTAAAAGATATTAAAAGATATTTAGTAAGGGAGAATTATTTAAATTTGTTTAATTGTTTAATTAAATAATTTACTATTACTAAATATCTTGTTATATTAAATTAATTGTACTGACCCTTACTATTTGAAAGTCCATTTTATTAGGAATAATAAAAATAATAAAAAACTCTTAGTTTTTTATAAAACTTTCTTTTTTAATTAAAAACTTTTAATGTTTTTTAAAATAATGACATGTTTCGCTTTACTAAGCATCGTCAGATTGACATATAAAGTTACATTTTGTTTATTGGTAGCTAACTATCTGATGTTATATCAGACCAAATGTTTGTAGGAAACTTTACGTTAATATTTGATGTTAATTGACAAAATTATAAAAATAAGCGTAATGCTGTTGTTAATATTATTAAGGTAAAGAAAAGTCAATTTTATTTTAATCAGATTGATGGTAACGTACATAACCCTCGTTTAATGTGGAAAACTTTGAAAAAATTAATCAATCCAAAACAGTTTACTAGTTATTTTGCTAATAGTATTCAATTTGAACAAAATGGTCAAAAAGTTATTATTAGAGAAGAAAATGAGTTGGCTAATTGTTTTAATGGATTTTTTGTGAATAGTGTTGAGGATATTATTTCTGGCATTGAGGATGTCGAGTATACCTGTCACATTGATTATTATAATAAAGATGGTTTTAGCCAATTTAAACTACTAAATCTTCAAGAATTAAAAGTACTTGTATCTAATTTAGCAAACAAAGGGTCACAAGTTGATGCATTATCTAGTAAAATTATAAAGAGCAGCTTTGAAGTAATTGGACATGTCTGGTTACACGTTATAAATACCTCTCTAGAAAATGGCAATTTCTAGATGATTTAAAAATTAGTACTGTTACACCTATTGAAAAAGTATCTAATACAAATAAATGCGATGAATACCGGCCAATCAACACTTTGCCATGTGCTGAAAAATTGTTAGAGGTAGTAGTTTACCAACAGTTATTGGAATATTTTGATAAAAACAATATACTCTTCATTAACCAATCTGGCTTTACATCCAACCACTCATGTGAATCAGCACTTCAACTTACTGTCACTGAATGGAAAGATAAGATGAGGCATGTATACTGTAGCCGTATTTTTAGATCTCAAACGTGCATTTGAAACTGTCAATCGTGAAATATTACTTAAAAAATTAAAAAAATATGACATAAAAGACAAAGTACTTAATTGGATCACCGATTACCTAACAGACAGAAAACAGATAACTAAAATTAATGATTCTCTCTCAACACCGATTGATGTAGCACATGGAGTTCCTCAGAGAAGTATTATAGGGCCATTGCTCTTCTTAATCTATATTAATGATATCAATAAATGTAGTGAATGCGATTATGAACATCTCTTTGCTGATGACGCCCTAGCATCAGTTAGTGATAAAAATTTAGATGTAGCTGTTGAAAAAATGAATAATACTTTAAATTATATTGCAGAATATTTAAAAATTAATAAATTAAAACTAAATGTCAATAAAACAAAGGCTATGATAATTACTACACCTTTTAAATACAGAGAATTAGATTTAAATTGATTAGAAATAAAAATTGACAATGACAAAATTGAGGTTGTAACTGAATTTAAATATTTAGGATTCATGTTAGATAATCATTTATCACTTAGTAGCCACTTTAATTACATACAGAACAAGATTTTAAAGAAATTGTATTTTTTTTTCAAGAGTGTCTCAGCATTTAACGATACAGTCGCGAATAACAGTATATAAAACCATCATCCAACCGCATTTCGAATATTGTCCCACTCTTTTGTATACATCTGATTTAAATAAAATGAGAACCTTACAGAAACTACAGAATCGTGCAATGAGAATTATTTTAAGATGTAGCAGGTATACTCCGATATCTTTAATGTTAAATACTCTAGAGTGGTTACCTATAGAAAGTAGACTGACATATTTAACTATGGTATATATTTACAAAATGCTACATAATCTTTTACCATCATATTTTAACAAATTTGTAGTTTTCAATAATCAAATACATCAATATAATACTAGAATAAGAAATAATTTATATGTAAATAATCAAACTAAAACGTTTAATACTAAAACATTAATTTTTAAGGGATTCGTTAATTATAACAGTCTACCTGAAAATATAAAATCTTCTACAAGCCTTTTTCTGTTCAAGGAGAATTTATTGGACCACTTAATCAATAATTAAGATACCAAATTATTATGTAGATTATAGAATATATGTAATTTTAATATTTTAGTACCTAAAAACAAATACTTAATAGTTTTTATTTTGTTTATATTTTTTACCGAATTCATGTTAATATTTAATACTTATTTATACTTGTATATTAGGTTGTACCTACTTAAATAAAGCTATCTATCTATTTACCCTAAGGTACCACTAAAAGTCAAAATCGGGAATTTGCATACAACCAAAATAAGTGTAGCAAAATGGTCACAATCAGTACATTATAATCATATAAATTTTATCTACAACATTGACTACAAAAAAACTAACATAAAGCAAAAAGGATGACGTTTTTTAACAGATATTAATAAAATTATAACTATTAACAAATGAAGCAAAAATGTAAACTGGAAAGAAAACAATTGAATGAACAATGTGGAACTTATTTATTATTTTTCCTATAAACTGGGAACTCCTTGCAACTTAAAAAAATATAAATATTTTAATATGTTTTAAGAAGACATTTGCTTTTTTGTTAATATTTAAAAGTTAAAACATAATGAATTAATTATATGTTTTTTAGTTTCAAGAAGTTCCCTAATTAATAGAAAAAAAAAATGATATTAATAATAAAAAAACAATGTGAATTATATAACCGGATGATCAAAATTGAAATGGTGGCTTTAAATGTTAAATAAAAATAACAGTTTTACATACATTTTGATATACTGGTATTACACAAAAAAACGTTTAAAATTTATGTGTTACGTATATCTAAAAGCACAAAATCTAACCATTTATACAAACTGACTTTTTTAAAATAAAAATATTAAAAGAAAATAATAATACGGAATAAAAAACCATATTTGTATTATAAACAAAAAACAAACAAACCTACTTTTTTCCAACAAACGATTTTTAATGTATTGAATATCATGTTGCAGAAAACTTCTGATCACAGGAGTAGTCTTTTTTTTAATTGTGGATAGTTTGAAATAGTTTGATGTATTTTTTATTAGAAGGGTCCTTAAGAGTACATTTACCGTGGTAGTAATCCTCAAATACACGCCGTAAATTTTTTTTTTGAGGCGTAGACCAACCGTAGCTTGTCGAAGATCCTAAAACGATAAATAAAATTTAAAAATAAGTCTTTAAACAAAATTATAAATAATTATTAAAAAACGTTTTTTGTAAATCAAAATAAAAAAAAGGTTTTTATTTTAATTTCCACAATTAATTATGTTGATTATTATTCATTAAATAAATTTTTACAATATTTATTTATAAAAATAAAAACTAATTACATATCAATTAATAAAAACTTACTTGTTTTTCTCTCCATATCAGCTCGTATCCAAGATTGTACTTGAATTGCCGATCGGTTGATGTTCGCTCCTTCATTGTGTAAAAAAAGATTACATGTTTTAAGAGTAGGAACACTTCTAGATTGGTAGTTGGCCCTAAAAGTATTTCTAATACTATGCCGTTCAGGAGTTGACCACGTTCTCTTATAGGAATTACGATTTTGAAGTCTTTCTTCAATAGTTTTTTTGGGTGTTGTTGGGTTTTCAGTACTGACTGATGGTTCCGTTTCATCGTCAGTTTCATGATCTCCGTTTTCAAATAAATAATTTTGTGTAGATGTGGAAGGTTGTGATTGTTCTGTTTCATTGTCAGTTTCATGTTCTACGTTTTCAAATAAATAATTTTGTTTTGATGTTGAAGGTTGTGATGGTTCCGTTTTATTGTCAGTTTGATGTTCTACGTTTTCAAATAAATAATTATATTTAGATGTTGAAGGTTTTGGTTTGTCTGTTTGTGATGTTGAAAGCTGTGGTTCGTGTGTTTTAGATGATGAAGGTTGACTGTTTTGAATTTCATTTTCCAACCATCCCGGATTAACATCGTCAATTATTTCTGCAACAGGTTCAATTCTGTGTTCTTTACTTAATCCAGCGCAAGCCATTAAAATACCACATTGTACATATATCATTTTGTACTAATGGTTTTTGGTAAATATTGCTGTGAATTTGTGTTGCGTGACCCATAAATTTACTTATAATTTTTTGTTGTATTTGTTCCATACGAGCAGTTGAACTTGCTAAATGATATCGGCACTTGGTTGCCGTTAACAAAGTTGCATCAAATTTGTTTTGTCGACAAAAATTTGTTAGAATTTGAGCAGCTTGTAGGTGAGCATAGTTTTTTCCACGTGGGTTAGCAAACAAAAAAGTATTTTGAGGAGAAACGCCAGCTTTTTTCTATATTTAATTAATAAATTTAAACCCCTTATGTGTTTTTTTTGAAAATAATATGGATGCAGCTTGGTTTAATTTTTCCCTAGTTACACATCTGCCAAATCTAGAAGCAAATTCTTGTTCGTTGGGATTTAGTATATCTAAATGTTCGGTGTTAATAATATTTATTCTTTCAAATTCTAGCAATTGTATTCTTTCAATATCTCCGGGTCGCTTTCTGCAGAATATCATTGTATAAATTAAAATTAAATCATTCAGTGCTTTCCAAGCTTGATCATTAAAACCACAATTTTCAAGTGCTTGAAGGTGGATATCTATTTCTCCATCAATTGTTAACAGTAATTTATTTATTTGTTCAGTAGTTGGAACATTAATTTTTTTGGTTCTTTGGATAGCAGTACGTTTTCCTAGAGCAACTTTTGTGAAATCTACATTTTGCTGTTTTTCCAATAAATACTGAAATCTTTTTATTGTGTTTATTTCCTCCACATTGTTTTCAGATATTGCCTTACATTTTAAAAATGTTGAAAAATGTTTTATAATCCCACAAGCTGCATTGACAACAGAAGGATTTCTGTAACCTTGTTCGTTGTATCCGGCAATATCTTTTACAGCAAGGACAAAATTCTCATATTCAGCAGCATTTATAATTTGTTTAACCTCAGTTAATTTGGGATTTCTTCTAAACATATTGATATATATTCTAGCAATTAGTCTTAAATTTTGTGTAACCATTTTTTCTTGATGACGATGACTGCTCAAATATTTTTCTGAATATTTGTTTCCAAAATAAACCATACTTTCGTCGGTTGTAATTATTTTAAAATAACGCTCATTTTTTATTCTTGGAAAAATAACTTCTCTTAAAAATTTATTGCTATTTTAAAGAACATTAGTCAATAGCAATTTGTTATATCCTTTTTTATTACCACTTTTAAACTTGCAATACAAGCGAACATGGTTTCTTAAATTTTTGTTGCTATATATCCCTTTGCAATGGGGACAGCAAACACTTTTTGCATTAATGATTTTTCCAACTTTAATATTATCACAATAATATTATCACAACCTCATTTTTCCTATATTTTAAATCACCCAACTTTCTTATTTTTTCTAAAGCGATAAGTCGCTCTTTGGTTCCTGCAAAAGTTTTTTGTGTAAACATAAAATCAAATCAAAATTTTATTAACAGAAAAGGAGAATTATTAACATTTACTCTGTGGGAATTAGCAACATATAAAACCAAAATATTAAAAACTTTAATAAAAAAAAATGTCGATGATTTATCGGTTTAGAGATTAACAAATAATTTATAACAAATTGCATTGATCTGTTTAAATAAAATAATTACTTCCTAAATAAATTAATTTAATATTATATTTTAAAACAAATAAAAAAATCTTTACTATGAGAAGTTTTTCTATGTAAATTAAAAAGTTAATGAAATTGTAAACAGTTTTTGTTCTTCTAATAATATATACATTTGTTAACGACCGTTATAAATTGGTTTTGTCGTTAAAATCATTTATATCAAATACATTATATTTGTATCGTAAGGCAATATTAAATTTTTAGGCATAATTACCTTTTTTAAAGTGTAGAACAGATTTGACCATATCTTCGGTGGAATGTTTCATTACTAAATGTCTAGGCATTTGAACAATAAGTTGTCCACAATAAAAACAGGAATGTTTTTTACAAAGCTGTTTTGTGGGTATATCATTATCATGACGTCCATGGATATTTTCAAAGGATTCTAAATCTAAAATCGGAAATATGTTGTTTTTAATTTTTCAAAAAATATTTTAAAATATTGAAATAAAATAATTTGGGTTACGCAACTAAATTATTCTTAAATAATTTTAAAGTATCAAAATTGTTGCTAAATTAAATTGGAAATTAATTAAATTGATTTAAAGTACATGCATTAAATCTAAACTTTTTTTTAACTTTATCACCCTGTAAATTATAAACTGATGATTTAACATTTTTTAATTAATTTATTTCAAAATTTGTAGGAGTTTTTTAAAAATACCCTAAATATAACATTAGTTTCTAAATAAATTTAGTAAACTTAGTTTATTAAATAAAAATCAATTAACGCATATACTATAAACAGGTTTTAGAGTGTGAATTAAAATTAAAATTAAATACCTTGATTATTGAAATTGTTTTCGTCCCTTATACGCTTAATAGCAATCAAAGGAAGACCAAAGGTTATACTTTTCTGTAGACTTCTTAAAAGCTCAATATTATCGGAAGACAATAATATTTTACCCATATAATAACCATCTTTTCTTTTTGCTAATGTGTAAGTATCATATTTAAACACTTCTATGTTTTTGCAAATATCCAGGCTTTTGTTGTCAGTATATTCAATAAGTTTGTACATTTTACAGGATTTTTTCTAAAAGAGATATATATTCTAATATGTATAAAAATACTGTAGTACTGTAAAATATGTCAGCAAAAAATCTTGAAAATTACTGAGCGTTATTTTTATTGCTAAAAAGTCTTAATAAAGATAAGAAATGATATATTCTTTTGTGGATCATACAAAAAAGTGATACCTAGTTGTTTTTTTAACAAATTTGTAAATAAATAGTCATTTTTAAAACAAAAAAAGATGTTTTAGTCTTAACTCAGCTCTTTATATCTTTTTTTAAAAATATATCTTTTAAGAAAAAGACATTTTGGTAATGTTAAAAAAATATTTTAAAAAATTTACACTTAAAATAAATTCTGATAAATTTGCAATAAAATTATTTTTAAGTGTATTAAAAACAATAACGCACCACTAATCTTTTATTATTTAACTAATAATAAAAATTTGTTTTAACTGTTTGTTTAAAGAAAAAAAACAATACACAATCTATTTTATGACTAACAGAATAAAGCCCAACGAGCATTTTTGCGTTTTTATTAGTAAGATTTTTCATTATTGGAAAAAAATATTTTTGTTATAAGTCTAAATTAACCAAATTAAATAAATACTTACCAAAAACAAAAATAATTATTTAGAAGCACAAGTAGATAACAAAACACTTATATAATGAAAATTAAAATATCACTTTAAATCTACACTAATTTATTTTACTAACGCTGTGCGTTAAAACATGTCGCGTTAGTAAAATAAATTTTTGTAGATTTAAAGTGATCATTTTCATTAATATTATATGTTATAAATCCACACATATCTAATATCTTCTCTACATCACTACAACAAGTTTCGGCTAAATCAATTCAAAATTCAACATTGAACTCAGGACAACACCACTCTTACATAGGCAGTAGAGATGGAACGTTAATAAAATATTATTAAAAAATAACGGAACTGATTTACCCGCAGAAAATCTTATGAATCGAGTTTTTATTGTGATAAGATTTCATTTTTTTTTATTTATTGTCCGATCAATATTATATTTGTCCGATTGTTTTTCTATTTTTAATTAATTTTTTTAGTTTGTAATTATTAATTCGAATGTGTAAAGTTATATGGCTCACCGTGTTTATTTAATTATATTTATACCTATTGCTTTAACTGAGTCGATAATTCATAATTTTACTGTTTTAATGTGATAAGTTATCTATAAATTTTTGCAACAGTTTAACACTCCCAATTTCACGTACGAAAACTAAGCAATAGAACAAATGATCTAGTTTCACAGGAAAAAAAAAAGTAAAATAAATATTTTCTTTAACGAAAAATTGAAAATGCGTACTACTCTATAAAGAATTAAGCACTAAAAATTTTTTTGAAAAGGAAATATAAATCGTATATCGTAAAAATAATCTTATTAACGCCAAGAATTTTGACAATTTATTTTTTAATCGACATTGTATATTTTCTTACCCACGACTCATAAGTAAATTGCGTATTTTTTAACCGATAACTCTGTCAGTAAATGTCAAATTATTGAGGAGTTGTGTTATAGTTTCATTTACTATACTAGTGGAGTAAGTAAATAGAAACCTGTATTATTATGTTGGTTACGTACAGTTTTCATTAAATTAAACTAACATTTGACATATCTTAGACAGAACTGTCTGCGAAATCGAATATTTTTGACAACTTATGCCAAAATTTAAATTTTATATTTGTTATTTTTAGTTTTATAAAAATCATTTGGTAAGTCGTGGGTAAAGCATAGTACTTCACTTGAGGAATAAATTGCATATTTAGCTCGTTTCTTTAGCCCCTTTGCTCGCAAGCTCGCTCATGGGCCAAACACACTCGCTGTAATATGCAATTTACTCCACTCGTACATATGAAAATGAACGACATATTAATTGGCTTCCAGTTTAAAACTAATTCATTAATTAAATTAAAAAATAAATATATAATTAATTTTACCACAAATTATGTAGTTGAAAGGCTGATTTATGATTCTTAGAGAACAACAAGTTATCTTAATAATATATTAAGTTTAATGAAAAGAAGATGACGCTTCCTTGATTTTTGTAACTTTTTGAATAGTGGTTCATATATTTTCCGACCAAATTAACATGCCCAAGTCAATCAAAATTTATAATTTATGATTGAATTGACTATAATGATAAAAAATTGGACAGAAAAATATAATCTTTTTAGTCGTAAACATTGGGATGAAGCTTTTCAAAAGCATCATCTGGTTTGTCAATGGGACATTCGAAGCGTCGCCCACAATCTTTTACAAGAGTAAAGCATACAGACTAATTTAACTAGACAAGAAAATTAAAAAACTGCTGTTTAAAAAAGACCAAGTAACAGAAGAAGACATAGAGAGTGAAGTAGAAACAGCAGAAACTTACATAGAAGAATTAATCAAATACAAGACTAAATATTTTAGAATTTTTAGAACCGAATCTAAAAAAGATGAAGCTCACAGAGAAGACAATGCTAGTGTTTCCAGTAGCGAAGGAGGACCAAAAAGAGATTTCATATTACCAAAATTTCTAGTGGAATATTACGTAAGAGAACTTTTAAATTTAGTTTTTAAAATGGCTATAAAAGGTAAATCAACTATGCCACTTTTAACTCTATTCTGTAAATTAGAAACGCAATTAAGAGCTTTAGAGACATTAGGAAACACAAGTGATAAGTACGCAGCAATGCTTTTCCCATTAGTTGAATTATCTTTACCAACAAAAACTTTACAAGTTTGGGAACGTTATAGGAACGACAAGAATTTACAGGGTTATTCTGATTCTACTAGTAATTATTTAAGTATGTTATTAGATTTCCTAAGAGGCGAAGTAAATACTGAAGCAAGAATCTCACTAATTAGAAATAGTTTTACTACCCGAAAAGATGGATCAAGAACATCGGCACCGAGGCAACAAAACAATCAAAAATTGTTGTTTTGCCTGCTCAAACCACACCACAATATTAAAAACTCTGCATGGGAAGTTAAATCCTGCAGATCCACTCACTAGAGGCTGTAATGGTAAGCAATTATTGAACAGTAAATGTTTGGCAAAGTTGGCTAAGGAAAAAAGATACATTGTGGCCAAGTTTACCAATCGTATTTTGCTCAGAAGCAAATGCTAAGAGAAGAAAAACAGCCATAACCTCTGTTGCTTTTCTGAAGGATTGTTTTAGTTTAAGGTTAAATTCTTTTTTCCAAATATCACGACATTTTGAGAATATTTGGCTGGATTTTTCGATTTTTTAATTATTTCAAAAATCGTTGAAATACAAATTTGCAGACATAAAGAAAGGAGAGATAGAACCCTCATTCCAAGAGATAGAAGAAACAGAGATAGCAGAACTATCATATCTTGAGATAGAGAAGGCAGAGACAGCACTTCTCAAAATTGTTCAGCTGGAATTTTTTGGATCGTTAAATCTTAAAAATATTAAAAAATTAAAAGTTTTTGGACGAAAAAGGCATGCTTCGAGGAAGAACGAGATTACTATTACAGTAACATACCTGATTTAGAACACATTTATAAAGCCTCTTTGAAGAAAAGTCATAAATATTTACAAACTATGAAAGATCATTTAAGAAGTCGTTTCTGGAAGGAGTACATAGGAAATTTAGTAGAGGTAGGAAATGTTGTACTTTTGGAATGTGATAATGTCAGAAGAGTTAACTTGTCTTAGGTCAGATAAAAGAAATTTATATTGGTAAAGATGGAATTACAAGTGTGGCTAAAGTAAGATAAGGTAAGGAACTTATTAGACATTTACAGTGGCTTTATCCACTTGAAATCGAGCCAGAAGAAGACGAAGTAGAGAAGAACGGAAATAAAGATGAATATAGATAAAAAATAGATAAAGATCAAGACTTGGTTGGCCAAAAGTCCAATTCTAATGAAATTATAGTTAAAATTTCAAGATATGGACGACCGATCATAAGTCCTAAAAAATTGCAATATACCTGACGATTTTTTATTTTTCAACTTCGTCGAAAAGAGGGGAATATGTCGCGTGTACATCGATTTGGAACCCAAAAATGTAGTTAGATTTTTTTGTTTGTCTGTCTGTCTGTCTATATGTTTGTGCACGCATCACATAAAAACTACTGATTTGATTCGAATGCGGTTTTCACATATGTATTTGTCTTCTTTCAACTTAACATCTGGTGTATAAAAATTTTGGCATTGTTTTTGTATCGAGATAGTTGAAAGCATGAAGAATGACATAGGCTACTTTTTATACAACAATCAACATGCCACGCGAACGACATCGCGTGTAGATCGATTTGGAACCCAAAAATGTAGTTAGATTTTTTTTGTCTGTCTGTCTGTATGTTTGTGCACGCATCACATGAAAACTACTGATTCGATTCGAATGCGTTTTTCACAGATGTATTTGTCTTTATTCCCGACTACCTAGAGCTCTCAAATATTTAGGATAGCTGAGAACTGGATGACAATGCATGTTTCAAGTGTGGCATATACATAGATTTCGAAATTTATACTAAATTGATATTAAATATGATATAAGTTGTGTTTAGATATTATCATTTTGAAAGTTTTTAAATAAGTTGTTCGTAGCCTATTTGGTTAAGCGGCGGATAAGTCCAGTTGTGACAGTTCTGTTACGTTATCATAAAGGAATCGATTACGCGAGAGAGAAGTTTTTTTTTCTGTTTTTTTTTTGTTCTACATGTTAAAACAGTAATTATTATTTTAACTGTTAATAAAATAAACTAATTTAGAAAATTTTTAGTAATTTTTTTAGACTGTACTGTGGACCCTGCTGTAATCTATCTCGGTAAAGCGCTATTGGCCAAGGGACAGGTTGCACTTAGCAATCATTTAAAATAATTTAAAAATGGTAATATGACATAAATTACCAAAACAAACTTTTTACTATAAAAAGTTCTTTTTATAAATTGTGATTTTTGCCAAAATCTGTTCACTGGTTTCAACTCCATTGACTGACAAACATGAAATTTTAAATAAAAAAAAAATTAAAAGTAGTTAGGCCAGACTTATTTTACTAAGAATATACCTACAGTATGATTAAACTTTTATACATAAAATGAAATCATTTGTGAATATCCCAATTTCACGCTAGCAAAGCCGCGGGTAAAAGCTAGTTCTCTATAAATTAAACAATACCCATTTGAATTTTTCTAATTAATGTATTAATCGTGCTATCGCATTTCCGTTTATTTTTCATTTTTTTATAACCTCTTGTTTTTCTAGGTATATTATTTTTTATTCTATTAAAATAATTTACTATTTTTTCTTGCAAGAATAATTAATACGGAATAATTAGTAAATAATCACAAAACCCAAATTTGCATTGCTGCAATTGCATATTTAAACATAACTTTTAATTTAAAACACCTTTACTTTATAACATTTTTCTGAATTGTAAAAAATAAAGATACTTTACAAAATTAGAATTTTTTGACAAACCTCGTATACTGCTTCGAAAAAATAATATCTGATGGCTGCATTTTCAATTAAATTTTATTTGAAAACAAACTAAAGGCAGATTTCTGTTCCCAAACCAATATCTATTACGTATTAAGATAAAGTGTTTACAGACACAGAAATGTGATGACAGAGGCAGATTTAATGCCTTATCTTAAATAATAAACAATATGAGTTAACGTATACAAAAATATGAGTAGTTCTTTTTAGGGTGACGAATTGTTTTTAGAAAGTTAATATTAAAATTAAAATATTAAAAAATATATTGTTTTAAATCATTTATTTTAATGTTTGAAGAGAAAAAATGGAAGTTTTTCCAAATTTTATTTATAATCCAGTCACTCACAATAAAGTATTGTAAAACCTCAGAACGTTTATTAAAGTCCAAATAAAGTTTGATTTAAATAAGACTTTTTGCAGATCTAAATTTTCTTGACTTTCAACTGTACTCTGGGACTTAACATCTTCGCCTTCATTTCCTCCTTTTTTAGACTCTTCTTGACTTATTATAAAATCATTTCGTCATTGTTATCGTAACCAAGTAAGATTCCTTTAACAGCCTTTTTGTCCATTTTCTTTCTGTGAAATTTTGGAATATGTACATAGCAAATAGAACCGGTGTGAAGACAGAAACGTTTCTGAAGACCCCTGTAAGCTATGTGCCAGAATATTATAAAAAAGTTCCGAGGGATATTTTTTCGACTTTTATAAGTGTTTTATACTTTTTAAAACGTAGGGCAATACCCTTTTAGCTTGTTCGTTTAAAATTTTCATATCTCATATTTTGTAACACAAGATTAAACCCACTGGGCCCCCTTAAAATATAAAAAATCTATTTATCGTAAAGTATAAGACTTTTAAAACTTTTTTCACGTAAGCCATACCCTTCTAGCTTATTCTTTCAAAATTTTCATATCCCATATTTTGTATCACAAGATTAACCTCATCGGGCTCCTTTAAAATATAAAAAAATCTATTTATCGTAAAGTATAATACTTTTTAAAACTTTTTTCACGTAAGCCATACACTTTTAGCTTGTTATTTTAAAATTTTCATATCTCATATTTTGTAACACAAGATTAAACCCACCGGCCCCCCTTAAAATGTAAAAAAATCTATTTATCGTTAAGTATAAGACTTTTTAAAAAAAATTTTTCGTAAACCATACCCTTTTAGCTTGTTCTTTCAAAAATTTTATATCCCATATTTTTAACACAAGATTAACCCCACCGGGCCCCCTTCAAATATAAAAGAGTATATAGAGTTTTTTATATTTTAAGGGGGCCCGGTGGGGTTAATCTTGTGTTACAAAATATGGCATATGAAAATTTTGAAAGAATAAGCTAAAAGGGTATGGCTTACGTGAAAAAAGTTTTAAAAAGTCTTATACTTTACGATAAATAGATTTTTTTATATGTTAAGGGGGCCCAGTGGGTATAATCTTGTGTTACAAAATATGAGATATAAAAATTTTAAAAGAACAAGCTTAAAGGATATTGCCCTACGTTTTAAAAAGTATAAAACATATAAAAGTCGAAAAAATATCCCTCTAAAACTTTTTTATAATATTCTGGCACATAGTTTACATGGGTCTTCAGAAACGTTTCTGTCTTCACACCGGTGCAAATAGATCCTATTATTATTAAGTGCTTAAGACCTGGTTTCTTACCTGTTCACAGTTTCAAACGGAGATTTATCTTTTACACCTGATACACCTGTTCTATTTAATAAGTAAGCTGCCGTATTATCATTTTAGCCCATAATGTCTGTGGTATACCTTCTCTTGCATGCATTATAGCCATATAGCAGTTTCTACAACAGTCTCTTTGAGCATCTCGTAGAGAATCATTTAGGATCGGCAGTGAAGTATCCCAGTATTGTAATAGTAATGTCTTCATTGTTCAATATGGGTTTGTTGTTTTCAATTTTTGATTTAAATGAACCATAGTTAGATTTTTATAACTGATCGTACCTACAAGTTTCCTATTAGGGCGTGGGACGTCTGGGTATCTTTCGGTAAATGTAATTTTCGTTAGTATAGCCTAAACGTGCCATGATTTTAAAAATAGTTGGTAATTTAGTTTTGTAACACAGAGTGACGACCAAAAAATCACACCTAATAATAATCACAATGCGGATTGACAGATTGTTAGCGACTTTTTTCCATGGCCAACTTTTTGAAATCAAGTACATACATAATTTCAATAGGTAATCTCTTTCGTAAGACCCTTTTTACCTCTTTCAATGGAAACTTGGTGTTTTATAGAGACTTAATTTTTAGGAAGACAGTAATAAATGCATTATAAACTCATAATTTAGAAAGTTTGCTATGTTTTTTAACAATTTTCTCAAATTAACTTTCATATAATTTCTGATTTATGTGAAAACTATTGATTTTAGGTGTAGCAAAACCTAATACAATTTGAAAGACAAATAAATTTCACGTAAGACGACGTAAGTATATACAGGGTGTCCTATTTGAAAATTTTGACTTATTCTGATTCAAAGTTCTGAAAAATGGCACACTGTTTAAGAACACCCTGTGTTGTAAAACTAAATCAGTTCTTTATGGCATTAAAGAACATCACTTACCGTTTAAGCGTGGCAACTTTTGTTTCTTTTGATTCTGAAATAGTCCAGTTATTGATTTTTCAAAATACAGTCGAATCTGTCAAAATTTTTGTAAAAAGTTGAATAAATCAAAAACTAACGACTTAAAATATAGACTACCTTACATAAAATTATGCTAGAATTTTATGCGTAGTAATAATATACAGGGTGTTCTATTTAAAATAACGAAGTTGATGGCGACTACCGGTATAACCGGAAGTGTAAAATTAATGATATTATTTAAGGCAGATGGGCCATCAATGAAAATGGCCAAGTACAAATTTCAGATTTCAAATCAACATAGATCTCGAGATATTTGTACTGTCCCTTCGTCGTGACACACCCTGTATGACTTTCATTAATTAAAAACAATTGACAACTATCATAATAATAATAAATCAACAAAACTATGAATTAGTATTTAAGACTGGATTAGAAGTAATGTAATCTTAACACATTTCTGGGCTAGTTCTTAAGCAGTTAGCATCTTAATATTTTTCTCAGTTTGTGGTGTGCATTAAAATATTAAAAAGAATAACATGTCGTATGTAATAAGTGAACGTGGTAAAACTTTAATTTTGTTTGAGAACAACAAGTTTTATAAAAAGAAGATTTTAGAATCGTCAAGCGAAAAAAAGTGGTGTTGTACAGTGAAAGGTTGTGGTGCAAAATTGTATATAATTTATACAGAATCGATTCCTGTTAACTCGAGAAAAAAAAATTCGAAAAGAGGTTGACCTTAAAGGCCATCCTTGCAACTTCCCGCTAGTTTTAATTGCAAAGCTATAGTAACGTGACGTATTTTGACGTTTTTGACTTTTTTTGAAGTGTTTAAAAAGCCATAACTTTTTAACGCGTTATTCGATTTTGATGTTCAAGATGGCACTCGACGCAGTTTTTTGAGACCTAAAAATGTTACTGGGAGTGCAAAATCGATTAGTAAAAAAACCTGTAAGTTATTAAAAAAAAAACACTTTTTTTGAAATTTTTCGACAACGATATCTCACGAACGAATTAACCGATTTTTATTTGCAAAACGGCATTCGACGTGGTTTTTTAAGCTTGAGAGCTGATTAGGTTATGGAATTGATCTATGTAATAGCCAAAAAGATATGCCAAAAAAACATCATTTTTACCAATTGTTTTTTTCGGTTATTTTGAAATTTCTCAAAATCTACTGGTTCATATCGGCTCAAACTTACAGCGAGTCTAAGTTAGATAAAGCCCTTTGAAACGCGTTTTATTTTATTTCGATCGGTCAAACCGTTCAAAAATTATAAGAGGTTTACATACATCCACACACACACACACACATCCACACGTACATACAGACATACAGACACCCTCGTAAAAATTGTCAGGGGAGGTTCCAAATACCTCAAAACGTTGAGATCCGATTTTCGAAAAACGGGGTAAAACCAATAACTTCCCGATTTTACGAAAAATTTTTTTTGGCGGAAACTTAATAGCAATCATAATCATTCGACGGACGAAGAAAAATTTAAAATTCATTTGCCTCTTTATGTAAAAGAGAAGCAGAAATAGATTTGGTTACAAGTCCTGCAAAGCTTTGTAGAACTGAACTTGGAAAAGTTCCTAATATACAGTGTGAATTACTACGTTCAAGTAATATCGCAAATGTAAAAGCAGTGAAACGTGCTATTTATAATGTTCGCCGTAAAAAATATCCACCGTTACCAAACTCAACAGAGGACGTACATCATAGATTACAAGAACTTTCTTTCGTGACAATAAATAATGAAAATTTTGTGTTCTTCTTAAAAAGAAGTTTTTATGGACGATATGTTCTCGTATTGTACGAAATTTTTGAAGCAGTTATTTTTTTAAAAGTGCACACTACATTCCTCTAGCTTTTCGCTTGCTCCAAGGCAAAAGTATGGCAGCTTACAAACTTTGTTTCAAGCATTTAAAAGAAGAATGTATTAAACTGAATTTAAAGTTTAGTCCTGCAAAAATAATTATTAATTTTGAGAAATCGATCCATAACGCAGTTTACAATGTTTGGCCAGAAGTTGAAATACTAGGTTGCTTTTTTTTTAAGCCAGGCGTGGTAAATACCGAAAAATATTCCACCTCAATTTTTTTATGCGATCCCCTTCAAATTGCTTTACTGATGATATAAATGCATTTTGCCAGGGGGCAACCCCGGGCCATATTGTTTATACCAAAATTGTTTAAACAATTACATGCAATTGTTATTTTTTAACCGGACAATTTTTTTTTTATATTCTTTATTGAAATACAAATAAAAAAGGTTCCACGAATTTTCACGATAAAGTTAATATTTTTAGAGATATGGATTTTTAAAAGTTCGAAAAATCTCAAATTTGGGAACTTTCGACCCATAAAAAATATATTTAAAAAAATAACATATAAATAGTATACATTTTTTTAAATTTTTTATACAATAATTAATAATGTTATTAATAGAGATTTAAAAAAATTTAATTGTTTATACCTGTTTATTAATACTTTATTAAAATTGCTAATAAGAGCAATGTTATTAATAATTAAATTGTCTACAATTTTTTCTCTATAATTTTATTCTGAAATCAATTTTTCAAATGTTATTTAAGCATAAATCGGAACATGTAATTAAAATTTCTTTTTTATCAGTTTATATTCCTTTTTTGTTACTACCTTAGTAATAATAAAATATAATGGTATTTGAACATTTTTTAAATTCACAGTTATACATACATTATAAAAATATATTGGGAACCCACTTAAATGTTGAGAAAAAACATTCAAATGAATTGAAAAATAAAATAAAAAATAATTTTATGTATATGTATCACGGTTAGTGCGTGTTTATTCTCAGCTAATTATTTTTTGTTTTTTACTTAAAGTTATTCAGTCTTAAATTCTTTCAAGATTGTTAAACGTTGTTGCACCCATTACAGTGATTTCGTGTTTAATTAACACTTTTAGATGGATATATTTTCAGTTTTTGTGGTTTTTCGTTGCAATAAATGTATGTCATGTATTTAAAAACATTTTATTCTTCTAATTAGAATAAAATTGCAATTGCCAAACACTAAGCCAGTGTCAATAACAGAAGTTTTACCTTACTTTTTGTTTTAATAACTAAAAAGTAATATAAGCTCATAAAAAATTTATTTAAATTACATGTTCCGATTTATGCTTACCTAAATAAAATTTGAAAAATTGATTTCAGAAAAAAAATTATACGAAAGAAATTGCTTATTAGCAATTTTAATAAAGTGAATAGTTTTTAAGATAAATAATCAAAAACGATTCAAGACCCAGACAGGGAAGCGACGGGTACTTGAGAGCGCGCGAAATTAACAATTAATAAACAGGTATAAACAATTAAATTTTTTTAAATCTCTAATAATAACATTATTAATTATTGTATAAAAAATTTAAAAAAATGTATACTATTTATATGTTATTTTTTTAAATATTGTAGCGTGAAAATACCCTAGCTCCAGGGTTCGTGGTTTCCTTCTGGCTTTCTTTTTAACTCCCCCCAAACAAATAAAAAAAGGGCGCCACGTACAGACATACAAATAAAAAAGGAGAATCAGTGTTAAATTGTTTATTCAAACTTTAATATATTAGTAAAAAGTAAAAAAATAGTTTCTTATCTTATGTTTTTCTTCTAAATTGATGTGGAGGACGGAATCTCAGTAGTAGATAGCAGCAGTTAAAGATGCCGATGGCACGATGTTTTCTTTCAATTTAAAAATATTGGAGGAAAGACTCTTGTTGTGATTACGGAATCTCGGTAGTAGATTGCACCAGTTAAAGATGCCGATGGCACGATGTTTTCTCCCAATTGAAAATTATTGCAGGAATGACTCTGGTTTTGATCAACAATCTGACCTTGGTGACTACTGTCCTGATGGAAAATTCGACTCAAAAGCCCTCACTTTGGACCCTTCACAAAATTGGCAATCGCCCTATGAATTAATATAATAACAGTCAAAATTCCGTCCCACTAGACCTTAATTTCGATTACAATCATCCAAGGTTTCTTCAAAGTTCGAGAGAGAAAAAAGTTAATCACTTGATATGTTTATATATTTTTAACACAATAACAAACTGATTCTTAACAAATGAAGGTAATCGAAAGATTTAAATGTTAGTAAAAATATCCAATAAAACTACTAAAAATAAATTCACCAAATTTTTGATTATTACTTAAAATTATAACAAATTAAATTTACTCACCGAAGGGAGAAGGTAGTGAGAAGAAACTGTTTGCTTTAAAGCACAAAATGAAAAGAATTAAAATAGCAACACTTCTCATGTTCGAACCAAATATTCCCCTTCTCAAAACAGATAAAGACTACGCGTCGACTCCAATAACCCGAAAATTATAAAAATTAATAGTCCATAGGCCAGGCCACAAATAACGTTGTAAACGTTACAATATAATTTTCATGGGTCGAAAGTTCCCAAATTTGAGATTTTTCGAACTTTTAAAAATTCATATCTCTGAAAATATTAACTTTATCGTGAAAATTCAGGGGACCTTTCTTATTTGTATTTCAATAAAGCATATAAACAAAATTTGTCCGGTTGAAAAATAACAATTGCATGCAATTGTTTAAACAATTTCGGTATAAACAATATCGCCCGGTGTTGCCCTCTGGCAAGAGCATTTATATCATTACTAGGGCAATTTGAAAAGGATCTCATAAAAAAATTGAGGTGGAATAGCTTTCGGTACTCATGCGCCGATTCGTGCTGGACTATACCTACTTTTGTGATTACTTTTTTATGTACTTGAAAAAAAAATCTTTAATTTTAGAAAACACTAGCATCCTAGTTGATTAAAACTTAAACCAATTTCATGAGCCAGATGAAAAAAAAATTGTCAGCAATGTGTGCAAAGGAAAAGCTGTAAAAGATATATTTGAAAAGCCCTCAAAAATTATTAATAAAGAAATAGCAACTTCTTCTTATTAAAATGAGTTGACCGTTTATGATTTGGAGTTAATACGAAACATGAACCGAAAGAAAAATAAAAATTTTCCTACACTGCCAAAAACAATATCAGAGGTGCACGAAGCAATAAGTTTAATAAATCTTTTAAAACTGATCCTAAAGAAAAGTTTCTGTATAATATAGTTTCATTAATATTATAAAAATATTATAAATACAGTTAAACAAATATTTTATTTTATAATACTTATAATAATACATTTGGCCGATAGTTGGTGTAGATCCGTGATATATAATATTAATGAAAAATAAAACTTTATATATTGATTTATATATAAATTTTATTGTAAGTGACAAAAAGGTCCCTATGTAATGGAAAAATGATATACACTCTTTAAAAAAAAAACAAGATATGGATAACTGTTATCTTATATCTTAATATTTAAAAACATAGGATAAAAAAGATATTGAGGCATTTTCCACTGAAGAATAAAGCAAAATATGTAATAAGCAAAACGGCCATTTGTAGTTAAATCGATTTGGCAAAACGGATCAGGTAACCCTACCGTTGCCGTCAGCCTCCACCTGTCACTTTTTACTCTGAAGCAGAGAATTTGTTAATTTTCTAATTGCTTATTTAAATTTAAAATAAGTAAATAAAAAAGGGACCCATTATAGTCTATTACAATAAAACTTAGACTACTGAATATTTTGTTTGATTATCTAATCAGAAAAAATACCAGAATAAAACTGCTAAAAAATTAAAATATTATATCTGTCAATAAACGTCAACTTTTTTGGACTGGCAACACAAAATACACATATGCTACAAAAAAGATTATTAACTTTATTTTTGTAATTTCATATGATCGTAGAAAATTTTTTATTTGTAATTCGATCAGAAAGTTCTTTGTGGCTTTTAATAATTTTTTTTATTTTAATCGACAAAGAAGCACTTTCTTCTCTTAATATTCAAAAAGCTATTTAAATTAAATTAAGCAATGGGAAATTTAACAATTTTCGCTCTTGAGAAGAAAGTGACAGATGGTGGGAAACGCCAACTATCTTTTAGTTATTTGAAATTGGAACAGCCAGGTTTCAATAGTAATCGTAAAAAGTTGCTTTAAACCTTTACATTCCGAATTAAAAAAATTATTACATAAATAAAAAAATATAAGAAGTTATTTAAAATTTTTTAACTTTTTTCAGTATTTAAATTACTCCGTATTTCAAGACCCTGTCCTTTACGCTAGTTTTATTACTTAGAGTTTTAAATTTAGTTATTTTTAGGTTTTAAATTTGGCTGTTTTTTTATATAAGAAAACCTTTGAACTCATAGTTTAAAACTTATAGTCTAGTCCACAAGTTCAAAAACGTGTTAAATAAAAATATAGCTCCTAATAATATGTGCCATAGCTCATTCGATTCAGCCGACGTCTAGAAAAATGTTTTTTAAGGGTATATTAGGACATAAAAAATTGCGATTGTTATTAACAAAATAAGATAACAAAAAAAAGGTATTTAGTTTTTCATTAATAACTTTTAAAATAATGATATTTAAGGAATTTTGAAAAAAGATCCTGAAAGAGGAGGAAATTTCCAATAAAAAAGTCTGAACTGCCGGAACTCTATCTCCATTATTTATAATTTTAATTTGACGTTGAAAATAGTGCTCCGCTCGGCTTTTACAGCATTCGCGCGCTGCCGCTAAACTGGGTTTATCAGATAAAATATTTTTTTTATGACATAAAATGTGATTTTAAAAATTTGAAAAAATTCCAGTATTTTCCTAACACTTGAAAGAATCTAATTCAGTTGGAAAAATCATTTTGTCACTATTTTTCAATAAGTTATTCAATTGTTAACAAACAATTTTTTTCCTAATCTCTGAAGGCATAAACAATGGGATAAAAGTTATAACTAATTGGCCTAAAAATTTGAAATTTCCTGGAGCCCTTTTCATATGTATAGTTTACAAGATCCTGCGATAAATGTTCATAAAAGTTTATATATATATATATATATATATATATATATATATATATATATATATATATATATATATATATATATTGATATGGATTTTTCTTCTTGGGACAGGTTCCTTCAATGAGTTGTTGGAACGTGGTCATGATTTTTAAATCAGTTGTCTGGATTAAGTATTTTTTTGATATTGTATTTGTTTTTGTTTAGTTCATAAGTTATGTTGTTAGGATTATTATTATTGATTAGATTGTCAAGAAGTTAATTTGAAAAATGTCAGAAAATAAAATGATTGTAAATGAAAGAATTTGAATTTAAATTAAAATAAAAAGTAATTGGAATTGGATACGAGGATACAGAGAGTTGGAAAATTGTAAAAGCAGAAGGTATAGAGAAAGAGTTGAGCAGCAGAAAGGTATTAAATAGATGGAAAGGCAGCAGCAAGAAGGAGTTTGAAAGTAGTTGGAAGAGGAAGATAAATAGAGTAAGAATTGAATATTGGAAGAAGAAAGATTCAAAAGAAGATAAATTATTTTTTTATTTATAATTTTTGTATTTTAGGACAATCAATTTAAAAATTTTGGAATCCACGACCGATAATTTTATTGAAAGTGGGTGTTCCGGAAGGAGGATCCATATCAATATAAACGAACAGAGCGTTTTGTGACAGTCTAAAAATGTCCAAAGATGATACATAACGTATCTAATGCCATACTGTCAAAAGTAATAATTTCAGTTTTGAACTGAAATGGTGTCGGTTAGAAATTTCTAACACTTTAAAAGTCACCTTGAATGCTGCGATATAAATAGATATAAATATCATTCAACCTATATCAGGGCAAAACCAAACTACAGACACGTGTTTCGCTCTTATTTGAGCTCGTCAGTGTAGTACAGGCTATGTCTCTCAAGTCACTAATCAAGAGACATCCCTGCTATAAATTGAACGATATCTATAGATGTCAAATGCGAAACTGATAAACAGTCGCAAGTGGTTCCATCTTCACTCCAAAAATGGTATTTCAGTGGTAGCTTTGCATCCTGTATATAACCTTAGGCAAGGTAAAATGATAAAACGACCAGAGCGTTTTGTGACAGTCTAAAAATGTCCAAAGATGATACATAACGTATCTAATGCCATACTGTCAAAAGTAATAATTTCAGTTTTGAACTGAAATGGTGTCGGTTAGAGATTTCTAACACTTTAAAGGACACCTTGAATGCTGCGATATAAATAGATATAAATATCATTCAACCTATAAGAGCGAAACAAGTGTCTGTAGTTTGGTTTTGCCCTGATATAGGTTGAATGATATTTATATCTATTTATATCGCAGCATTCAAGGTGTCTTTTAAAGTGTTAGAAATTTCTTACCGACACCATTTCAGTTCAAAACTGAAATTATTACTTTTGACAGTATGGCATTAGATACGTTATGTATCATCTTTGGACATTTTTAGACTGTCACAAAACGCTCTGTTCGTTTTATCATTTTACCTTGCCTAAGGTTATATACAAGTTGCAAAGCTACCACTGAAATACCATTTTTGGAGTGAAGATGGAACCACTTGCGACTGTTTATCAGTTTCGCATTTGACATCTATAGATATCGTTTAATTTATAGCAGGGATGTCTCTTGATTAGTGACTTGAGAGACATAGCCTGTACTACACTGACGAGCTCAAATAAGAGCGAAACACGTGTCTGTAGTTTGGTTTTGCCCTGATATAGGTTGAATGATATTTATATCTATTTATATCGCAGCATTCAAGGTGTCTTTTATATATATATATATATATATATATATATATATATATATATATATATATATATATATAAACAAAGTGCCAAGAAAATGCGTATTATTATAAACAAAAGGGGAAAATTATTGGGCATGTACGCAAAAAGAATCATAGGATTACGAGTAAGAATGGTAACCGCAGACATGCATGTTTCTGGCTCATTAGCCGTCATCAGTGCGGCATAACCAAGTAGGGTATTGCACTTGGCTAGCAAAAGTGTTGGGTACTTGGGAGCAAAGGATGTTGGGGAAACATGTGTAAAGAAACATAAAAACACAAAAACAACGAAAGCTCACACAGGAGTCCTATCGCCATTTTGTGCTTTCGGCCAGCTGTGCCAATGGGTTTTCGGCTAGCAACCAGCGTCGCAACGTTGGCGAAACGGACTCATTGTGTTTGAGTCGTTCTAAGCCCAGGATATGAAATAAACAAGGTGCCAAGAAAATGCGTATTATTATAAACAAAAGGGGAAAATTATTGGGCATGTACGCAAAAAGAATCATAGGATTACGAGTAAGAATGGTAACCGCAGACATGCATGTTTCTGGCTCATTAGCCGTCATCAGTGCGGCATAACCAAGTAGGGTATTGCACTTGGCTAGCAAAAGTGTTGGGTACTTGGGAGCAAAGGATGTTGGGGAAACATGTGTAAAGAAACATAAAAACACAAAAACAACGAAAGCTCACACAGGAGTCCTATCGCCATTTTGTGCTTTCGGCCAGCTGTGCCAATGGGTTTTCGGCTAGCAACCAGCGTCGCAACGTTGGCGAAACGGACTCATTGTGTTTGAGTCGTTCTAAGCCCAGGATATGAAATAAACAAAGTGCCAAGAAAATGCGTATTATTATAAACAAAAGGGGAAAATTATTGGGCATGTACGCAAAAAGAATCATAGGATTACGAGTAAGAATGGTAACCGCAGACATGTATGTTTCTGGCTCATTAGCCGTCATCAGTGCGGCATAACCAAGTAGGGTATTGCACTTGGCTAGCAAAGGTGTTGGGTACTTGGGAGCAAAGGATGTTTTTGTGTTTTTATGTTTCTTTACACATGTTTCCCCAACATCCTTTGCTCCCAAGTACCCAACACTTTTGCTAGCCAAGTGCAATACCCTACTTGGTTATGCCGCACTGATGACGGCTAATGAGCCAGAAACATGCATGTCTGCGGTTACCATTCTTACTCGTAATCCTATGATTCTTTTTGCGTACATGCCCAATAATTTTCCCCTTTTGTTTATAATAATACGCATTTTCTTGGCACTTTGTTTATTTCATATCCTGGGCTTAGAACGACTCAAACACAATGAGTCCGTTTCGCCAACGTTGCGACGCTGGTTGCTAGCCGAAAACCCATTGGCACAGCTGGCCGAAAGCACAAAATGGCGATAGGACTCCTGTGTGAGCTTTCGTTGTTTTTGTGTTTTTATGTTTCTTTACACATGTTTCCCCAACATCCTTTGCTCCCAAGTACCCAACACTTTTGCTAGCCAAGTGCAATACCCTACTTGGTTATGCCGCACTGATGACGGCTAATGAGCCAGAAACATGCATGTCTGCGGTTACCATTCTTACTCGTAATCCTATGATTCTTTTTGCGTACATGCCCAATAATTTTCCCCTTTTTTTTATATATATATAATATATATATATATATAAATATATATATATTGAAATGGATCCTCCCTCTGGGAACACCCTTCTTCAATAAAGATCTCGATCGCGGATTCACGATTCTTAAATTGATTGTCCTAAAATAAATTACAACAAAAAATATAAATATAAAAATTTCTTTTCTTCTTTTTCTTTCTCCTCTACTTCCTTTTTCTGTTCTTCAACCCTTTCTCTATACCTTCAAAATTCTGATTTCTTCCTATTCGCTGCTTCTTTCTGCTCCAATACTTTCTATTTCTTGCCTTTTATCTCCTCCTACCACTTTCCAGCCCTGACCTCACTGCTTTTCTGTACCTGCTATCTTATTTGGGTTTATGTCCAATAATTTTATTTTTACTTATTTAGAAAACCTTCTTATGATATTTTGCTCTATTGTGCTCTGCTACGCTCTGACGTTAAATGGTTAGGGTTTGATAGTTCGCATAATAGAGGTATTGAAAAATCTAATATTTTATAAACTCCGTTGTTTCTTACTTTGAACATTTTTTACATGTATTCT
The DNA here is from genome assembly GCA_964028335.1 of Altica lythri. NCBI lineage: Eukaryota > Metazoa > Arthropoda > Insecta > Coleoptera > Chrysomelidae > Altica > Altica lythri. Next base: position 46,881,560 of record OZ034808.1, on the reverse strand, counting down.
TATGACAAACTAGGTATGTTTTCACATCTTCCGGGGGCCTTTTTTAATTCATATCATCTATTGCTCAAACCGTTCAGTCTGCGGTCCGACTAAAAAGTTTGACTTAAAAAAACATTTTCTTAAAATTTAGTTTCAAACAAGATGATGACACCAGACAGTGGTGATAGTAGTGAAGACTTGCCGTCATATTGTGAGAGTAGTAGTGAAGATTCTATCTATATGGAAGAAGTAGATAGAATTTTAAATTTTTACAAAGACAAAGTTAAACGTGAAAATTATTTGCTGCTACAATCATCTTTCACAATTGGGGTATGTTATAACAGTTGGTTTATCTCCCGCAAGAACATTTTCTTCAGCTATTATTTTATCAGAATACTCTTAGCCAAGTAAATTGTCGTTTGGAAAAATGGAATGGCTCGATCCTATTGAATTTTTAAGCAGTAGCACATTTTTTATTGAACCACTACCAACCTACGCAGATGAGTATGATCCAGTAACATTTTCATGTGGAGATTTTTGTACAATACGACAGTTGGTATACGATGACACCAAGTTCATAGAAGTTGAAAAACATGGTGTAGGATATCATCTAACGGAAAAGGATGTCGATGAACTTGTTAGAGTACATCATTTTATCGTAGCTTATCAGATTTCACTTATAGAAAATATTTACTTTGGTATTTATTATAATAATGTTATAGATATTGTAAAAAAAAATTAGTGATAATTGTTTTCGAGCATTAAATGTATTTTGTGAAATATGTAATGATCCTTTATTATGTAACGCTTTGCGTCAGTATATTTACTTTTATAACCAAAATGTAATCCAAGATTTAGAAAATATGTAATAAACTTTTATAAAAAATTATGACTTTTATTTTAAAGTCGATAATTATAGCGTTAAAAAATGTTATTTTATCGTTACAAAATTCATGAACGTCACAGTACCAAAATGTAAAACGTCAAAACGTTAAAACAGCGTTAAAATTTGTCGTTTCAACGTTTTAAAAAATTGGTAAAAAGAAATTTTCGATTTACATGTATTTCTTATGGAAAAACATCATTTCAAAGTGACAAAAAAGCGTCAGTTTTTGACGTTTTATAGTTATTAAATTTATTGTAATATTTTATTCTTTATGCGGGGAAGAAATCAAAGTCAATCAGAGTTTCACTTTCGTCTATTGTTAACTACTTGATTGCAGTTTCCTGCTAATCAATTATTGTCATTTCAGTAAAACGTTTATCAAATAGATGTCAAAGATAATAATAGTATACCTAATACTATTATGACGTTTTACAGAGTCTTTGAAAATCAAAGTACATATAGACCGTTTACTAAGAACCAACAACTACTTCCCTGGCTATATGCCCCGACGGACATTGAATTACAGTTCAAAGTTAAACGGGGTTAGTATATCTGCAAGATAGAACTAACCATTTTAGTTTGCAATTCGAAAGGATATCACTTGTAGACCGGTTTCGACGTATTGCGTCTCATCAGTACAAGGAAGATATCCATCCAGAAGCTCTAAGAGCAACTAGATTGGAGATATGTCTGAAATCACACAAATACATTATCTTTAGTAAAGAAAATGTTAAAAGTGCGATAATAGGTATACTATTATTATCTTTAACATCTATTTGATAAACGTTTTACTGAAATGACAATAATGGGTTAGCAGGAAACTGCAATCAAGTAGTTAACCCTACAAAGCCGAGAGGTTTTTTGTCAAATAGAATTTCAGTTTGCAATTAGTTATGGAGATGTCGCTATTATCGCACTTTGAACATTTTTTTCAGAAGATGCTTCGGAGAAAAAGGCCTTAGTGCGGTCACAGCCAGGATACTGCAGCAAATTAAAATTCGGCTAGGCCAAAAGCTTCTTTACCAAAAAAATAATTGGTTGCTTGTTTTCTGTCCTTTCTTAGGACCCTTCAAATTTGGAAATCGGCCGAAGGGAGAATGTAGCGAAGAAAACTGTTGCTTAGAAGCACAAAAATGAAAAGCATTAAAATAAGACATTTCTAATGATCGAACCCACCATTCCCCTTCTCAACACCGAATCCGAGTTTGCGGCGACTCCGATAGACGAGGAATTATAAAAATTAAATAGTACGTAGGCCAGGCCAAAAAATAACGTTGCAAACGTTACACCACGGTAACCTGACGGAAAAAAAAGAATTGCAAATTCTTGTTTTTTTTTAAAAAAGTTAAACTATTAAAATTCACAAAAAAAATTAAAAAAGTAAATAATCAAAAACTGGTGAATAGGTAAAAAAAAAATACAACATTAGTAAATTAAGTAGGTAACCACAAAAATTGGTGTAATTCTTATATAAAAAATTCTCGATAAAAAAAAATTCAAGAACACGAAACCTTACTACACTTTACCTCTAGGGAAAAAAAGAAAGAAAAAAAAGAATTATTTTGAGAAAACTCGGGAGCAAGCACCCAGTGCGTTAAAGTACGCACCAGACTAAAAACCTCTGAATAGCAAAATCAAAAATCAAATAAACCCCCCAAAATTTTTTGGTCGCACAGACAACAATCGGTAAAAAGATAATATTAACTATCCTAATCAATGTCGTCAACAACGATTTGACGCGATGTCAAAAGAAACAAAAGATAATTTGTTCACAAAGCAATTGTGAACAAAGCGAGAAAACAAAAATATGTCTCGAAAATAACCAAAACAAGATAAGACTGACATCAAGAGAATCATTGAATACAAACAAAAAATACTCCAAAAGAGTAATCAAATAAGCCAATGGCCAAGGAACTATTCAATGAACGAGAAAAAATTGAAACCGAATATCAATTGAACGAAAATGTGTCCAAACACTAAAAGAAAAATCGATTGATATTCAGAACAAAACAAAACTTGACAGTCTTATCGCTGTTCAAATACGACATACAAACGAAGAAAAGATAATTATTCAACGGTAAAAAAAGACAAGACATCGCAGAAATAATGAAATTCAAAAGAAAACACCGATATAGGATAATCAATAAAAGTACAAACGACGAAATCAATCCGGAATAGGAGACAAATACTCAAACGCTAAGAATACTGAAAGGCAATAATCAAAAAGTAAAGAAAAAAAAAATTTGAAAAAGGAACAAACTAAGTATTCAAAAATACAAATTTATACTAACGTGGTGGTGCGGCACAGAGGAACAGCGACAGCCTGTACTCGCAAATAAATGCTATCCCCTAAGGTACAGTACTGACCTGAACTCACCAACCCTTTTTAAAAAAATTTTAAATTAAAAAAAAAATTAACTGACAATCAAGTTAATTAAAAAGTTGAAATGAATTTTGAAAAAGTTTTACGAATTTAAAAAAATCTAAGAAATAGAAATTGAAAGTTAATAAAACTAATGCCTTCAGTGTAGTGACTACAGTGATAAAAGCAAAAAGCTATATCAAAATTACAAAATGTAAAAATATCGAGAGAAGATAAAATATATAGGTACGATATTTTAATATTTTTCACAAAAAAATAACTACAAAAAATATTACAAATATAACGAGACATAAGAAAAATCACAAACTTTTTATCAAAATGTCCTAGGTATGTGAAGAAACAGTCCTAGATATTGAAAGTATTTCTGTACTTGGTGTATCACAAATCAATACAGAAAATAAGCACAATTTACAAAAAGAACTTTTTATAATAGAAAGTTTTTTACTGATTTATAGGTCATATTTTGTGTCATCTCAACAATGCACAGCATCCCTGATTTTGCAAAAATATTAAGTCATACAACGCTGTGATTGATCATAGAGAAGATTGTTTCCTTGTTAACAAAATCAAGGGTAGTTGTATCTAAAAACTTTCTAAAACAGTTTATTTTATTACCAGTTAAAATTATAATTACTGTTTTTACATGTAAGAACAAAAAAAAATAAAAAAAAACTTCTCTGTCGCGTAATCGATCCCATTATGATAACATAACAGAACTGTCACAAGTGGACTGATCCGCCGCCTAACCAACTACACTACGAACGATTTATTTAATAACTTTCAAAATAATATTATCTATACACAACTTAGATCATGTTTAATATCAATTCGGTATAAATTTCGAAATCTATGTATATGCCTAAACACACTTGAAACATGCATTGTCATCCAGTTCTTAGCTATCCTGAAAATTTCAGAGCTCTAGGTAGTCGGGAAATAGGTTTAAATTCGATTAAAAATTCCACGGAATGACACAGAGACACAGAACACGGCGAAAATATAAAAAACTTTCTAAAAAAATGAAAGAATGGTATGTGGAAAACAAAAATCCCGAGTAGGTACACAAATTCATGGAAAGTCTATATGTTTCCCAAAGATAAGCCCTAACGGCCGAAAAAGAAACCAATATAGACCATAATCCCACAATACAATAAGATAAGATAAGATAAATTTCTATTGTGTCCCAACCATACGGAACACCAATAGAACCAAAAAGCAGTTACACCTAACTGCTACACGATAAAGAGGTCTCACAGACCCCTACAAGATACTAAGGTCTCACAGACCTTACACGGTAATAATGTGGTCATCCAGACCACATCCAAAATGCCCACGGCAAACAACTATAGGTACCCACACTCAAGATATAACCAAAATTTCCAAAAACCATTTTCCAAATCCCTTACTGGAAGAAATGAGATAAAAAGAGAGAAAAGAAAAAACCAAGATACAGAAATTGAAGGAATTCAAAAAAGATTTTGACTGTAACTCTCACAATCGCAAAATAAAGTCATGAAAAAAAAGACAAAAGCTAAGATAGCAACGAAAAAAAAGGACATATTGATAACACGATACAAACACATTAAAATCTGCTAAGAAGGGCCCTAACTATTTAGAAAATTCCGCCTATAAATCAGGAATAATCGAGATAAATTCAAGATAAAGAGATATTTTAAATGTATAGAAAACATCGTAAGAGACAATCGGTATAGAAAAATTACTAATAAATTAAAAATACCAAAATATTTAGATAATATCAAATCCATCTTCGGTAAATAGAAAGTTAATGTTAAACAAAACCAGTTAAAAATTACTATAGTAATGTATTCTATCTCAAAGTCATATTCCTCTAGATCTAAACGCATGCGTGTTAATTTGGAAGAGGGGTCTTTCATCGTAAATAAATAGACAAGTGGTTTATGGTCTGATTTTACTAAAAATTTATATCCAAAAAGATATGGCCTAAAATACTTGATTGCCCAGTGTATGGCAGCTAATTCTTTTTCGATTGTGGCCTTGTTAATTTCGCCTTTCGTAAAGGACCTCGACGCATAGGCAATTGGTACTTCGGCACCGTTAAAAATTTGTAAAAGAATTGCTAGTTTAGAAGCATCTGTAGTTAAAATGAACTGTTTTTCAAAATCAGGATGTTTTAGTATTAGAGGATCTAAAAGGTATTGCTTTAACTTTAAAAATGAATTTTGGCACTCTTCACTCCAAATAAATTTTGATTTCTTTCTTGTTAATTTATTAAGTGGGACTGCTAATTCAGCAAAATTTTTAATGAAGCGCCGATAGTAATTAACAAAAGCAATAAACCTTTTTACTTCGTCGGCATTTGTAGGTACAGGGTATTTGTTTATAATCCCATACTTTGATTTGTCAGGTAAAATTCCTTCGCTTGTAATAGTATGACCCAGATACGTTACGTTATTTTGAAAAAATTTACATTTATTTGGGTTAAGTTTAAGGCAAAATTTTCTACATAGATCAGAAACATTTTTTAAATTAGCCAAGTGATAACTTTTAGAACAACCGATGACGATTAGATCGTCCATGTAAAGGAAAGCTTTTTCTGGGGTTATTCCCGAAAATGCTATGCTCATCATACGAGCGAACGAATTTGGTGATACTTTGAGGCCAAAAGGTAATCTGGTAAATCTAAATGATCCAGAGTTTGTACTGAATGAAGTGATATTTCACGAATTTTCCTCAATAGGTATTTGATGGAAACCTGCTTTTAGGTCTAAAGTACTAAAATATTTGGCTCTTCCTAATTGGTCCAAAGTATTATCTATCCTGGGTAGCGGAAATTTAACTGCAACTAGTTTTTTATTAAGCAACCTGTAATCGACAACTAATCTCCATTTTTTATCTCCGTTATCAGACTTTTTAGGAACAAGTAATATGGAACTATTGTAATTTGAAATGGATGGTTCGATAATTGAGTCTTTTAACATTTTTGATACTTGTTTATTTACTTCCGAAATTTGCGAATGAGGCATTCTGTAATTTTAAATAAAGACTGGATTTTGATCAGTTACTTTAAATTGCTGTTTATAAAAATTATTAATTGTTAAACTATCGTTTTCTAAACAAAAAATATCGTTATAGTTTTGACATAGATTTATTGTATCTGCTTTTGCAAACTCAGGGATTTCGCAATTTAATTCTTTCAATAATAATGTTTTACGTTGGTCGTTGGCACACTTTTCTGATATATGCAATATATTGAAATTTTCTAGGTTTTCTCTTTTGATTTTAAAGTTTTTAATTGTCACACTTTCCAATGTCGTATTTAGGACTTTAATAAATGGGCTGTTCATAGATGCAATGCTACTGGCTATAAAAACTCCGGGGGCCAATTCTTGGTTTGAGATAACTACATCCGACTTTATATTACGTAATTGTTTTACTTTTCTTATGACTTCGCAACGAGGTGGTACAATGAGAATATCGTCGTACGGGCTATTAAAAATTGGTAAAATTACTTCATTACTACCAATGCGCATAGAAATAGTCCAATCATCGTTGTCTAATTTACATTTATATTTAATAATGAAGTCCCTTTCTAATATACCATCTACTACAGGGATCGGAAAATCACTCTGCACTATATGGAAGGCATGCTATACATAGAAGTTGTTAAAAAAAATTTTTGTCGTGGTAGATGCAATTGAATTTGTACAACCTTCTGTGACCCCTTTTATTCGGATGCTATTTGACCTGTTGACTATTTGCTCAGGTTTAATTTTGTCTCTTTTGAAGAGAGATATCGTCGCTGTAAAGTCAAAATCTCGTAAGTCTAAAAAAGCAATTTTACAGGAAACACGAAAAACTGTATAATCTGAAGTTTATTAGAAACGTGTCATTGGTATTCTATTAATTTACCTAACTGATCTTTTCGGCAAACAATGAGTAGTTGAAAATTTTTTTTTAACTTTTATGTCAAATTTGCAAAAAAATATGAGATACGAGGTTATGAAATTAAAAACTTTAATAATAACTGACATACGGGGAAATGAAAGAATTAAAATTAATAAAAAAAAATAAACAATGTTTATTTTTTAAAAATACAAAAAAAATTAAACCACTTAAAGATTGTGTTGTAACAAGTTGAATGAAGTCAGTGAACAAGGGCGTCATAAAATCCGTGGTAATCGGCCGGAATAACCGCTTTTAGGGACTGTAGATGGTTATATTTATCTCCTTTTATGGGCAATGGTCCTTCATAAAGGTTTTTGATTTCACCAATATTATTGCTGTTGCGTTGGGGAAGTGGTTTCCAGTCTTCATCAAAATCTAATTTGTACTGAATATCGCCGGTAGGACAATACTTGAGGGCTCTCAAATCATTAACAGTAGAGTCACCAAGTTTTTTACCAGGACGAATAGACGAGTAGAGTTTTATTGCAGAATAGTCTTTGAAAAATTCATGACTGACGTATTTAACCTGATACTGACTTTTTTTTTGTCGGGCTCCTTTTATGATCTCCACATAATTTGATGGTGAATAGATATCCCGGTTTTTCTTGCGCCGCTCGATGGTTGAATGGACACTATCACACTCCATCTGCGAGTGCCCTTTAACCAAGAACTTTTAAATAATTATAGTCTGGTTAATATTGGCAAATTGTAGAAGAGTGTTTGATAATGTGTAATAAAACATCTCTTTCATATATTTATTCATGAGTTTTACTTCTTAATTATATTAAAAACACATCTTACCAGTTTAATAGTTTTATTAAAAAAGCCCCGATTTTCGGTCACTCACTCCGACGAGTTCATAACTCTTGCTGAGTCGTCGGAATTCGTGACGACATAATTACATTATTTCTAAATACTAATATGCTTAACTAAACTTAAATAGTTTCTCAATAATCGTAATAAATCTACTGAGTGTTTCCTAATTAATATAGATATAAATACATAAACCTATAAATATAAATATAAATACAATTACAAATATAAATACCCTTATAAATATAGCTCTATATTACATCTCCCACGGGAAGGAGAAAAAAAAAAAATATTCTTTACTTAACCAATTAGACATATATATATATTTTTTTTTATTATTATATAACTTTATCCTATTTTTGTGAATCTCTATTATACGGTTGTCTATTTTTATAAAAATATTGGGATCTTTCTCCTCAATCACCGTATATGGACCTATATACAATGGTTCTAATTTATTTTTAATTACATTTTTTAACATTACTTTATCCCCTACTTTATATTTTACAGATTTTATGTCTTTATCATACATAGATTTTCGTTTGCTTTTTGATACCTCTAGATTGTGTTTTGCATCATTGCATGCTTGTTGTAATCTATATTTTAGTTCGTGAGGGTAATCTTCAAAATTATATATAGGGTCTATCCAAGAATTTAAATTAGAGGGGATTTTTGCGAGTTTTCCGAAAATAAGTTCGTAAGGGGTATATTTTGTTTCAGTGTGTACTGTTGTGTTGTAAGCGAAACACCAATACGGAACCCAAGAACTCCATGCATTCTGAAATTTTGCAACTTGAATTCGCAAATAAGCACCCAAATTCTTATGAGAGTTCTCAAGAGCGCCTAGTGTCTCGTGATGATACGCGGTTGAATTAAGTTTCTTAATTTGTAAAATTTGACAGACTTCTTTAAAAATACACGCCATAAATTCAGTACCTTGATCTGAGACAATTTCATCTGGAATGCCGTAACGTAATATGAAATTATTAGTTAGTGTAGTTGCCACTGTATTAGCTTCCTTGTTTTTTAATGGATATGCCTCTACAAATTTAGTTAACTCACACTGTATCGTTAAAATATATTTATTATTTTCTACATCTTCTTGGAGTGGACCAACTAAGTCTATAAAAATTTTTTGAAATCCTGATGAAGCAGTTGTGGTTATAGATAAAGGTTCTTTGTTTGGATTGAAATGTTTACACCTTTGACAATGGTCGCATCTTTTTACAAAACTTTCTACATCCTTATTTAAATTTTGCCAAAAATACCTCTTTTTAATATTATTGTACATCCTGTTTATACCTGCATGTCCTCCAGTAGGGAGAATATGAAAATCATTTAGAATAATTTGTCTAGTTTCATTATCTAAGATATTTTCTACATCTTTTATAATAGATATTTTGATACCTATATTTTTAATCTCGTTACGGAATTTCATTAACAATTTAATTACTTGTGCACTTTTTCGATTCTTTAAAATAATTAATTCCGGAATTTTATTTTTATTATAAATATATTTCAGGTCTCTCAACATCGTACCTAAGTCTGATGATGATCGAGGATCCTGATAAAAATATATGATTCGCGAATCTTTATCACATATTAAATTTCCAACTATATAATTACCCTTTTTATTTTTACGTACTAAATTGTCAAATTCCTTTTTTGAAATTATATTTAAACTAAACGAATCTTTAGGCGGTTTCAATAATTCTAAAACTCCAGGGTGATCAATCCTTTCGTCAGAATCATCTTTAAAACTACTTAAAAATTCTTTTTCGACGTTTTTTGATTGTGCTCTTGTGGTAACAAAAATTGAATCGCACACTTCTTTATTTAAATTTTTTAGTTCTTCTGAAGATATATCGATACGTGATAGCGCGTCCGCTACAACATTATCTTTACCCTTAATATATTTTACTGTAAAATCGTATTCTTCGAGAATGAGTCTAAACTTAATTAATCTACTGCTGGGATTTGTCATTCCAAATAAATAAACTAACGGTCTATGGTCGCTCAAGATCAAAAATTTTCTACCAAATAGGTAAGGTCTAAAGTGTTTTACTGCGAAAACGATTGCTAAAAGCTCCTTCTCTATAACGCTATAGTTTTTCTCGGCTTTATTAAGAGATCGACTTGCAAATGCAACAGGTCTATCATCTGAATTAGATAGTACAGCACCTAATGCATAATTTGATGCATCGGTTTTAAGTATAAATTCATTTTCTGGTGCAAAGTTTGGATATTGTAGAACCGGTGGATTACTTAGAGCCTTTTTTAGATTTTCGAAAGAATTTTGACAATCGTTAGTCCAAATGAAAGGAACATTTTTTCTCGTGAGATAATTTAAAGGTTGAGCAATTTTTGCAAAATTTTTTACATATTTTCTATAGTAGTTAGTAAAAGCAACGAATCTTTTAACCTCTTGGGAATCTTTGGGCAGTGGAAATTTTTGAATAGATTCTATTTTAGAAGAATCAGGAGAGACACCTTCTGAAGATATTTGGTGACCTAAGTAAAGAATTTCTTTTTTCAAAAATTCACATTTATTCGGATTTAATTTTAAATTAACCTGTCTTAATCTTTGAAAAACTTTTACCAAATTTTTATTATGATTAATTAAATTATTTGCAAAAACTACTAAATCATCAAGATAAACGAAACAACATTCGTAGTTTAGTCCCGACATTGCGATTGTCATTGCCCGTGAAAATGAACTGGGACTTGTTTTTAATCCCATGGGGAGTCGCGTCATTTGATATTGACCTCTATCGGTTGCAAAAGCTGTATATTTCCTGCTATTTTTGTCTAGTTCGATCTGATAATAACCCTGAGATAAGTCAAGATGAGAAAAATACATTGCTCCTGATAATGAGTCCAAAATTTCAGATATACAAGGCAATGGAAATTTATCATCCTCTATTTGCTGGTTTAATTGTCTATAATCTATCACAATTCTAGCCTTTCTAACACCATTCTCATCAAAACCCTTTTTAGGAACAATTAACAAAGGTGATTGAAACTCTGACCTACATTCCTCTATAATCCCGTCGCGAAGCATTTTATCTATTTCATTATGAATTTGTGTTTTTTGTGCATGTGGCAGTCTGTAAGGTTTAATAAAATGTGGTTTTGTTGATTCTTTAAGTATAATTTTTTCTTTATAAATATTGCACACCGTGAGCGGATCATTTTCAAGATGAAATACGTCTGAATATTTTACTAAAATTTTTTGTAATGAGTCTCTTTCGTCCGAATTCAAATGCTGGAAATTTATTGAATTTAACAGTTTATCTGCTCTACTGACAGAATTTGTTGGCTTTGCTTTAAATTCGCATAAATTATAGCAATCTATTGTTTCTAATTTTGGATTAAAATTTTTTAAGATAACTTCTTGATCTCTAACATTTAAAATTTTAATAGGGATTATATTTTGGTTAGCACGAACTAAAGCTCCCGCTACAAAGACTCCTTCACACAGTTCACCCGGCAGAACAACATAATCTCCGTTGGTTTGAACTTTAAAATATTTAACTATTTCGCATCTACTAGGAATTGATATATACAATTGTTGTTCCGACACAAGAGGAATTACTTGTCTGGTCTTATATAAATTAAATGAGAATAAGCACTTTTCATAGTCTATCGTAGCTCCGTAGTCATAAAAGAAATCTGATCCCAAAATACCGTGCATTTCAATGTCATTTGCAAGGCCGTCTAGGAGTTGGAATTCCTGACAAAGTTCTATTTTATTTATTTGTAATGAAAGATGTACTGTGCCAACTGATACTACTGACCCACATAATCCATTAATATGCATTTTCTTTGATGAATTAATTCTTTCGCTAATAACTACTTTATTTTTAAAAATTACACTTACACTAGCGCCTGTATCAAGTAAAAATATAAGTTTAGTACCATTATAAAATAAATTAATAAAATTCAATCCATTTAAAGCAAAAATATTATAAAATGTTTCTGAATTATTGTTGGTCACGAAAAAATGGTTGAGATATTTGAGGATTTTCTGAATATTCACCATTTGTATTAGCATTAGAATTATTTAGGTGAAATACCCTTCTATTATTATTATTATTATTGAACGTATTATTATTAGTATTATTATTATTATTATTACCCCTAAAATTATTTGATCTGTAATTGGTACCCCTATAAGAATTTCTGTTACCATTGTTTCCTCTAAAGTTATTTCCTCTAACATTATTTGGTCTAAAATTATTTCCTCTGCTATTATTATTACCCCTAAAACTATTACCTCTAAAATTCCTATGCTCTCTTATCTGATAGATTTGGTCATTACTTTTGCAACAGTTATTAAGTTCTTCTTCTTTTGCACCTTGTATTGCTTGACTTAAATTTGTATAATTTCGTGCTTTGACAATTATTTGTAAATTATTATTTCTAAGCCCATTTGCAAAAGTATTGATTGCAATCTTTTCGTTAACTTGATTTAAAATATTACTATGACTTAAATTATCGCCAGCTTGAGAAAGTGTTAGCTCTGCTAAAAGTTTTTCTAACGTTTTTCCAAACTGATCAATAGTCTTTGACCCTTGTTTAGCATTGTGTAATTGACTAGCTAAGGATGTTTCAGATTTTTTAGTTATAAAATATTTCTTTAAATCATTTACTAGAGCCCCATTATCAGTGTAAGTTTTATTTAATCTAATTTTTGCATTTTCACTTAAACTTTTCTTTAAAATATAAGTAGTTAATAATATTTTACCATTTGCATCAAGCATAGAATCATACAATTCAATTCCATCAATAAGTTGTTTGGTTACAGTTTCAGAACCGTCCATAACCGGTAGCAGACTTGCCGCTGTTCTCAAATCGAATTTTTCCGTCATTTTATTAATTGAACAATCTAAATTTGATACACTATTACCCTGTACAATTTGTTCAGTATGCTGCAAAACCCGTAATCTTTCTGTTAAACTATTTTCTATTGCATTAATTAATTTTTCTATTGTAATAGCAAGTTCTTTAATATTAGTTTTAATACGAAAATCTATGTCTGATTTATTAAACAAATCTTTTAAATTCTTATAACTATTTTTACACTTAGCTAAAGTTTCTAACTTACGATTTGTAACACTTTCATCCGTCCTTCTTTCGGTATTGTCTTTTATTAAGTTCTTATAAAACACTTTTAGTTCTTCAGCAAAATTTTGGAATTGTCTTTCTAGATCCATTCATTTTATACTTAATTGCAAAACCTAAAAATAAAATCTTCTCTATCTTCTTAAACTAACTCTTGGCTCGCCCTTATATGTCTGTCGATTTTCCTTTCTACCATATTTTTACATTTACGGTATAAATATGCTAATACCATAAGAAAAGCCAATGTAATAAATATAATTTCTAGTACCTCCTTTACTCCATTGGATTGAGTATTAGTTGTTTGGCCTCCACTGTTACCAGCTTGTGCAATTATAACTTCCTCTTTTGATTCTTGTTGTCCCATTTTATTTATTAAAATAACAGAGTAGCCCATTAACATTAACCAAAATGATGACGCTGGACTGGCAGGATCGCCATGTAATAAAACATCTCTTTCATATATTTATTCATGAGTTTTACTTCTTAATTATATTAAAAACACATCTTACCAGTTTAATAGTTTTATTAAAAAAGCCCCGATTTTCGGTCACTCACTCCGACGAGTTCATAACTCTTGCTGAGTCGTCGGAATTCGTGACGACATAATTACATTATTTCTAAATACTAATATGCTTAACTAAACTTAAATAGTTTCTCAATAATCGTAATAAATCTACTGAGTGTTTCCTAATTAATATAGATATAAATACATAAACCTATAAATATAAATATAAATACAATTACAAATATAAATACCCTTATAAATATAGCTCTATATTACAAATGTAACATTTCTGTTTTGCGCGCCACATCCATCACTGTAAATAATTATAGGTTTTCCGGTATCATCTTCAAGTTCCTTTTCAAGATAATCAGTTAAACATGATGCAAAACAGTTTCCATCCATGCCTCCTTCTCCCTCGTGCCATACGTAACAAACTACTTTGTCAGTTTTCAAATTATACAGGGTGTAATTATGACAAGCCAGTTTTTGTTTGAAGTATACCATTCCAGCCTGCACTTCTGGTACCAGTTGTACAGCTTGAACATCAACTGTTAAAGCACATAAGTTTCCTGCAATGGCCTCCAACTTGTCTGTTTGTTTTTCTGCTCTTGCTCTTTCTTTTGAAGCTAAATGTTTTTTAATTACTTCATCGCTTACATGACCCATTTTGTGGGAGAAACAAAGATCGCATTGATCTTTTCTGGGATGAAATAGGTCAATGTTCAACTTTCTCATCTCTGATAGAAAAACGTTTATAGAGGTAACAAAGCTGAGCTCGACTTCTTTTTTATATAGTTGGTACACTTCCGAATACGAGTGAAAGACCGTCTGTAAGTACATTTTGTCGGTGGAAGAACGGCAGTAATGTGAGGGTAACTTTGGAAGCCTTTCAAAAAATTCAACAATCTTCTTTCTACATTCAGCGTTAATAGCTTTTACTTTAGAAGGAAAACTTTCAAGTGACTTCACAATACCTGAAGAGTGTGCGTTTTTTACCCAGTTATGGACAGTCCATTCTCCAATGCCAAGAGTAGACAAAAACATTTTTTTGCACACAGGTTTCAGTTCGTTATTAATTTTAAATGGTAGCGTAAAGAGCTGGTACGTCTAGATACTGCTTTTGTTGTTTTCTTTTCTGTAACAAGTTGTTGGTTTACCAAAGTACAAATAAAAACTTTTCGCTGTTTCCAGTCTAAATCAGACCAGAACCTGTGGAATATTTCTCTTCTTTGGTCGTCTGTAATTTTTGAGCAAAGTCTTTTATCCTTTGAAGTCAGACATCTCTTCGAAATGCAGCCTTTTTCCTTCATGTCTCTCGGATTTCTTTCCTTTTTATGTATAGATCCACCTTCTCCCTTAATTTCTACCATATACGGCTCACCTTTCATTCGCAGAGTGTTTTGTTTGTTTCTTTTCCAGATGGAGGGATCCGATTCTCCTTTTCTTGCTCGTTTTTTCTTTGGCGGTTCCACTTCATAAGGGCTTACAGATCTCTCACTACTATGATTTTCCTCTCTACATCGCAAACTTCGCTTTAATTTTTTAAAACGCTGGGGCTTGATTTCTTTGGATGACTCTGAATCGCTAGAAGGTACAAAACTTGAACCCGAATCTTCAAAGGGATCCTTTTCATCAATAATGTCGCCATGGAGATCAAGGCCACTTGTTGAAGGGATTATTTCCGGATCAACGATAGTACTACTGTGTACATTATTTGTCACTGATTTGCTAAGTGTAGAAGGCAAGGGTAACTCGTTATCAATAATGTTGCCAAGGGGACTAAGTCCACTCGTTGAAGGAATTTCCGGATCAATGATAGTACTACTGTGTACATTTGTCACTGATTCTGAAGGAGGCAAGGGTAACTCTTGGACTATAATATCCTCCGCATTATTTTGAGGTAAAGAAATTTCAACTGTATTGCCACGGGCTATTTTTCTACTATGGACATTCTCTTTAGAATTCTTTAACGTTATTGCCAGACTTAAAATTTTCTTTGCTCGACTGCCCTGAAAAAAAAATGATGCTTATAATTTTTTTTTTCTATTTTTTAATGTTAAACCCGCCCCTGGGTTTGGTTGACAACATTCTGTAACACCCTGTATTACCAACATAATGTCATTTTGACATTGCAGTTAAAAAAAACAAGGTGTAACTTTCGGCTTGATGCAGAATTATTTTTTTCGTAACTATATAACATAAAAAAATACAAATTGCTCGTATCTCGTAAATAATCTAAAGAAACGTTGATAATTGCATCATTCTGGATAAAATTGTTAAATAAAACTCATCTTGTTAGAAAAATATTGAGTACTTACTATATTTATCAAAATAATTTCCTCAGAACCTTCTTAAACAGAAGAAAATACACTAATAACTGCGAAAACCCAGAAGACAACACACTCAACGAAAACTGCACTGAGATACGAGTTTTTGCACAGTGCTGCTGAGTTACAAGTAAATGTTATTAACGAAACGCTGCTGAATCATCACCAGTATCGACATAGAAGGTTTTGACATGTATGCGTAATGATATGTTTCAATAGATGTCGCTACTAACTCAAACCCGGCAAAATTCGAGATACGAGGTTTTGACTTGACGGCGACGATATGTCTGCCCCTGTGTCAATAAGCAAGGTAACATCTTGATTACCCGTCATTTGAGTTTTAATAATTACAAAATTAGAAAGCAAAAGGTCCACGTTGAAACTATTTACTGATTTCCCAAGGGACCTTGTTGGGGAAGTTCTATGTTTTCCTGCTGCCAACTGGTGTTGTCAGGTTCTCTTTCATATGCTCTAACATAACTACTGCCTCTGCCTCTTGCCCTAGAATATCTATGGTTAACCCTGCATCCGTCGCGCCTTGCGCGTCGCGCGTGAGAATTTTGCTCACACGTTCTTTTGTACCGTATTTTGATTTAACAAAATTTTAGAATGCCTTGATTTTGATATCAAAGGAAATTTTAAACATCAAATTAACGTTTATTACATATTTTATATAAAAATACAAACATAAAACAGAAAAAAAACTGAAACAAGATTATTCACACAAAGAAAGAATAGATTTGTTCTCTAGTCTCATGAGTCTTGATCCGGATCTTTATTATTTGTTGCAGAACAGTTTGGGCAAACGTATTTTGCGTGTTCTGTGCAAATGGGAATTGTACATGTACCGCAACGTTTTTTGGTTTTACGATTTTTTCTTCTAGGACAAAACCCGCAAAATCCTGAATGAGCTTCTGGTGCATGTTCCGCTTCTGGCAACTTCAAGGTTTGTTTTATTCGATAACGCAGTGCAAATGGAAAATTAGGAATAGATAAACGATTTATCATATGTGGTTTCATCAACTCTTGTGCTAATTCCTTTAGAAATATTCTTCTCAAAGGCTTATTCTCCGTATTGCTTTTATATATTACTTGAGAGTTTATCCCTCCAATATCCAACATTGTAAAAAATATCCTCAGCGGCCATCGGCCACAAAATCGGGATGTAGAATACGTACTTTTGAGTTCATCTACTACATCAACGCCACCCTTGGTTAGATTATAAAATGTAATAATCTCCGGCTTCACTGACTCCCCAGATTCTGAGTCAATTTTATCATCGCGATGGAGTGTAGACAATGCTAGAACGTTTTTATTGGGTTTTGCTTTGTAAGAAACTAAAACCATGTTATCGTGAAAACCAAACATACTACTTTGCAAAGGTCTTTGTTTTGTGTCAATAAAAATTGAAGGCAACTCTCTTTTATTTTTTCTTATAGTGCCAACTATGCTTGTTTTTATCTGCATCAAATCTCTAGCAAGTGGTATTGATGTGAAATAGTTGTCCATTGTGATGTTTCTACCAGTGTTCAAAATTGGTTGTACTATTCTTTTTACGACAGCACTTGCAGAGTTGTCTAACTTGAAAGGACCGTCAGGCTGTTTTCCCGCATAGATTTCCAAATTAGACGTGTAAAACATTCTAGAATCTACCAAGGCCCAAATTTTGATACCGTATTTTGCGGGTTTATTCGCAATATATTGTCTGAATTTACAGCGTCCTCTGAAGCTTTCCAACATTTCATCCACGGTACAGTATTCTCCAACTTGGTAGTTCGATTTACATTTTTCTGTAAACATCTCAAATACTTGACGAATGGCCGCCAAATTGTCTTGTATTTTTCTATTTTCCCTATCATTTATATTATCAAAACGTAGTGCACGCAGCAAGAAGTGAAATCTTTGTTTGCTCATGGCTAGCTTGAAACATTCTGGAGCAGTTCCATCTTGATCCCAGAGCTCATTTGAATTTAGATACTGCGCTTTTTTTACACCAGCCAAATACAAAAGACCAATTAGGGCATATATTTCTGCACAATCTGTACGTCGGCAGTCTCTCTCTCGTTGGTACTTTGGACGTAATTGATCAATATAAATGTTTGTACATTCTAAAATGTGTTGAATCAAATTCGGTGGAAAAAACAACTCCCAGCATTCTCGTATTTCTCGCTACTGCTTTTACACCGGGAAAATGTGTCACAATGTTGTGTTTTTGAAAACGAATATTAGGCCTAGGAGGATGAGCCTTCCAATAAGTTACCCTATCTTTACCTACATACTGAGGTTGACGAAGTGTTCTAGAACATATGGTGTCCTCCATGACCACATCATTGTCTTCTTCAGATTGTGCAGTGCCTGTCTGGTGCTCGCTATACTCACTGCTAGCGTCACTTTCTACATCTGAACAATGTTTATTGTCTTTCAAATCTTCTTGTTGAGGCTCTTCTGCCAACAAAGACTGACGTTCGAGGTTAATTTGCCGGTCATACTCAAACCGGCCTAATTCGGCAAGTTTTTGTCCGCGACTCATAATTAGAATATCTACAATAAACATTTTTAAGTAATAATGGTAATATAACAAAATGAATCAACACTTACAAGATGACTAATGTTGCACGCACAACAAAAAATATTTGCAGAAGCCAGCAGTCGCGTGATGAGAAGAATGCTCACGCCGCATGCACTTTTGCGAGATGTGTCCGATATAATGTGACGCAATTGACTGACTGCTAAACCAATGCAGTCATGATGTAGAGCAAGCTTTAAAACTCAGCTAATGAGGGCGCCACCAATATACAAAAATCTCGTCAAAAAATCTAAGCGTTTCTTTCAGACTGTGAGAGAAATGCTCATAGCGCGACGGATGCAGGGTTAAATCTGTTTCCCCCATAACTAATATTATTATTGTTATATTGGTATCCGTTGTTAGTCGTTTCTCTCTGATCTTGAAATTGTCTATTTCGATTGCCGCGAAAATGGTTATTATGAGACCTATATGCTCGCCGATTATTGTTATAGCGTCCTGAAAAGTTACCCCTGTAATTTTGACGTTCCGTATATAGAACACTAGCGTTATATGAGACATAGATTCCGACAAATTTAGTTAATGCTTCACGAGTGTTAGAAAAAGTGCCTGCTCCCATTATTAGTCTAAATTTTTCAGAATTAGAGTTGTTTTTAATAGCTGTAACAACGGTATCAGTGCAATATTTTTCGGCTGTATCCGCGGGTACTCTCTCACTGATATAAGCTCTTTTAAGCTTGTCTACCAAAAGTTCAATGTCGTTAGCGTATCTGGGGTTGTCTCTCTTCAACTGCTTTAGACTAAGAAGTTTAGAGGTAACTGATTTAGAATTTTCAGGTTTTATGCCATCTTTAAGTTTTTGTCATTGTGTCATTGTCAGTAATCAAGTCTCTAGCTCTACCGCTAAGCTTAGCTTTTACGTAGGCTACTGCATTTGCCTCGTGACCTGTGGAATTTACATTGAGTAGTGACAGTGCGTCTAAAAACGTTTGTAATTTGTCTGCATTTCCGTCGAATTCACTGGATACTAATTTACTAGCTAAATTAAAAAAGTCGGTAGCTGAAGAAGTTATTTTTAAGTCTTTGTCAGGTGTCAAGTCTTGATCTGAATTACAGTCTTGTACAACGTCGTCACTATCTCCTGAGTCAATTTCGATAGCTTCGTCTTTTATCAAGGGGTTTATAAGTTCAAGGCAGGAAGTAGGAATTTTATAATTTATACGTATAACTGTAAATGATCTAACTACCCTATCTCTAACGTTTGTAAATAATTTTATTACTATCTGACGTTGTTTATCATCTAAAAACGGGAATATTAAACTTACTATCCCAATAAATGTATTATAGTTATAAATTAACTTTTGTAAAACTTCTTCTCTCGTTTTACTTGATTTTGGTACTAAACCCTTAGATTCATTTGTTATAACTGTTTTTATGTCAGTTAACCTTGTAAAGACCGATTTCCAATCGAAAGACATACATTAAAAGTAATATGATTTTTTTTTAACCTAATTAAATGTCCTAACTATACTAATAAGTTTAAATTATTGTGAAAATTACGACAAGTGCGGTAACTAATTGTTCGCATACCACTACAATTTACATTATGTACGATGGACACAAAATCACATACCTGATCCAACGTAGAGTAGTAGCATCTTCTTTTCTACCGTTCTAGCTCAGGTTAAGCTTCGGCGACATTAGCTTGCGACCTCAGAACCATACTTCGGGAAATATCTCGTTTTAAACCGCTCCTGTAGCTCCTTCTAAGCTGTACTCCTACTAAGACTAGTAACAGGAACGTAATAACATACATGATTACCCTTATATCGATCGGAATGTTAATAACATCTTCTTTCACGATAAAATTGGAGTTAACTACACCACTGCTCGCAACTTCACTTTGTTGTGAGTTAGTAGTACCCATCTCAAGTTAAGAAGAAACATTCACTTAATCTACATTTAACTTTCTACTGAGTACTATGAACACTTTAGTTTAGAACTTTAGAGGCATCCTGGCAGGATCGCCATGTAATGTTTTATTCTTTATGCGGGGAAAAAATCAAAGTCAATCAGATTTCACTTTCGTCTATTGTCTAATTAATAATGATTTTTACAGAAAGGAATTATTACAACGTGCATTTCGAACATAACAATTATCAACAATAATGTTTACCGATTTAGCTTTAATTGCACCGTTAACAAAAACATAGTGACCTAGTTATTAGTAAATGTAATAGATGAATAATCAATAACGCACTACATTATGAACGTCAAAGTGTCAAAAAAATAGACGTCAACACGACGAATTTGAACGTTATTTTGGTCGTTTCAACGAAACATATTAAAAAGAAATAATACACCATATATTCAGATTAAAAATTTATTGTATACCTAAAAATTTTAGAGGTGTCAAGTGCATATTATAATTAAATTTTAGTCAGCAAAAGCAAAGTCTGTTATTACTCTAACCGTAAAGATTTATGTTTACTATTTATATTTCAATTATAATTTTTTTTATTTAAGTTTCTTTATAGTTAAAAAAATTATATTTTTTCTTATGTAAAAAATTTGTAGGGTAATAAATAAAACACGTAAAACGTTTTCAAAAATTTATTTTTTTACATACTTCAATTTTTTTTTTAAAGCAGTATAATAATAATTAAAGACTGTAACTTCTTGCTAAGTTCAATGTCAAGTTTTTATTCTGATAGTAGTTGATGATTTTGCAAATTCTGCAGAAATTTTCAATATCACGCGATTACGTCACTACAATTGGTTGTTATTGAGGTTCTTTAGTACACTGTTAAAAATTTCTATGGTAAAATTACAAAAAAATGTATTCCTATTTAATTTCTCAAAGGTAAGAATTTTAATACAATTTTTCTAAAAGGGTAGGAAAAAGCCTCTTAGTTGTTCAACAAAAGTTGAACGTAACGATAGACAGGACGAGAACCTCGGCTTTGTTGTCTTTCAGTATAAAAGGGTAGGAAATAAAAGGAAGGGTGACGAAAGGAAAAAAAAAGGGTTATTGGCCTGATCTAGTCCAGAACATAAAGTTCTGGAGGCCCTACCAGGTCTAATATATCCTGGTCGTCACTAAAACAAAAACATTTTTGACACGTTCGCGACGACGCTGTATAAGGTACATCTCACCCATGGCCGAAAGTTATATTTTAATATATTACTTTCGCACGACGTGCTCCACCAGTGATACACGGGCATATGTCGGAGAGGCCGTCGTGCGCCACCCGTGGTACATTGCTTAATTCTGATTCTATACTTTGTCAAATCGAACCGTCTTCAGTGAAACCTGTAATATTGGGTTTACGGCTGTAGAAATAGCATATTTATATGTGTGTACCACCGGTGGCGTATTCGGCCTAAAATATGGATTTCACAATACAATAAAATGCAGACAAAAAAATTTATGAAATTAATTTATTTTGTTTATAAAACTTTTAACTTAAAAATATAAGAATATACTAATTTTACTTATTTATTTGTAAATATAGTTTGAAAATACTAAAAAACGTTAAAAATCCCTGAAAATAAAATTAGGAAAATAAGAAACTTTTAAGAAAACTGTTGAATCTAAAAAAAAAACTCTTAAAAATACTAATCTTTCTCATTGAAACATGGTAGACACATTGTTGGTTGTCCTGGACAGTCCTGACAATATGTAGCAACCCTTTTTGTTTTACGTCTAGCTTCAGCAACACTTGTTTCATTTTGTAATTTTTGATAACATGACTGACATCTCTTTCGGCTTTTTCGCACGGTACCTTCATATTTTCCCATCTTATGCAAAGTCTTAGGCTTCTTTGACCTAGGTTGTTGAGGCTCATTCGCTGGTAAGTCATCTTCTGCCTCTATGTTTTCAACTTCGTCCTTCAATAATTCACTAATAATCAATTCTCGAATTTGCAAAATATCCATTTTTTTTCTGTTTTCTCCAAATTCATTATAGACAATCCAAGTATTTAATATGCATGTACCAAGTAGAATTAAAAAAAAACCTTTTTATACCATTTAAGGGTTTTGCGAAGGCACGTGTAATAAGACGACATTTGGTCCGAGACGTCGACTCCCTTTTTAGCCTTGTTGTAGGAGATTACAGCAGGAGGCTTCAAAATGTCTTCTCCTTTTTGGTTTTTTTCCCTGTAGCTTTTAACTCGATAGTATGAATGGGCACTGTGCTAATCATCAGAACAGGACGCTTATCAACCCACTTCAACACACGAACTCCATCCTCGTTCTGTTCTCCATAAATTTCTCCCTTTTTCAGTTTTTTTGGCAGACTGTTTTAGGGTTAACTCGCCTATTCGATCTAAGAGTACCACAAACATAAGTTCTTACATCCAAGAGGGCTTTACATAACTGAAGGCTTGTATAATAATTGTCTATATACAGGGTTCTTCCTTCGTTGAGAAGTCCTTGTAGTAGGTCCATACAGACATTGAAAGTATGTCCACGCTCATTATCAGGTGCATCAGGAGCGTTTTTTCCCGCATATACTCGAAGATCATAAGTATACCCATCTGGAGTACAAATTTTGTAGAGTTTAGTAAAGGACCTACAAGAGAACGAGCCCAAAATCCCATGCTTTTTCTTATGAAGGTCCGAAAAGCGAATTTTGTTACCGTTCAAGGTCGTCTGACGTCATAGCCCCACCCGGCCCCACCCACTTTCACTTTTAACCTGATTGCTCGGTTCTGATTGGCTGACAGACTCCGCCCTTTAATTGCTTATTAATGACCTGTTAATTACTAGTGCCCCATTGCTTCGTTCTGATTGGCTGCCTGACTCCGCCTCTTAATTATTATTAATGACTTGTTAATTACTAGTGCCCCATTGCTTGGTTCTGATTGGTTGACAATCTCCGACCCTTAATTACTTAATAATTAGAAATGCCCCATTGCTTGGTTCTGATTGGTTGACAATCTCCGACCCTTAAATTAGAAATGCCCCATTGCTTGGTTCTGATTGGTTGACTGCTAGCAGGCAACTGTCAATTTTCGAGTGGCCTTTGACGTTTGGCGCAAGCAGCCAACTCTTCTTTTTTTCAAGTAGTCTTTGACGTTTGACACAATCAGCCAATTCTTCTTTTTTCAAGTGGCCTTTTACGTTCGACGCAAGCAGCCAATTCTTCTTTTTGTATATTTTTGAATTTTTTCGCGCTTTGCTGACATCGTACCAACTTTACATGCTACCAACTTTACAGTGCTACCAACTTTTGACCTTTTACATTCGACGCAAGCAGCCAATTCTTCTTTTTGTATATTTTTGAATTTTTTTTCGCGCTTCGCTGTCATCGTACCAACTTTACATGCTACCAACTTTACAGTGCTACCAACTTTTGTCACAAATGCCCCATTGCTTGATTCTGATTGGTTGACAATCTCCGACCCTTAATTACTTAATTACAAGTGCCCCATTATCCGCTTCCGATTGTTTATTATTTAATAAACCCCACCCATAATTTGATATCGAGTAGCCATTGTTTTAAATAATTAATATTAAGAGTAATATATTGATAAGCATTATAACACTATTAAAAATCATTAGGGTGATTATAGGATTAAATAATAAAAAAATATAATAATAAGAAGTTTGTTTTATTAAAAAATATATACATATATTTAAAATGGTAATACAACACTTTTAAACTAATTATTTATTTCTACTTAATAATTAAATGTGTTTATAGACATATTATATATAATCTAAGTCGTTTAATACTTTTGCTTTATAGAAAAACATGTATTCTCTTAAAGCTGTAACTAATAAACAATCAGTACACATTTCACAAAATTTTTTTAGAACTTCAAATAAAGTGAAATTATTATTATTAATATTATTATGAAAAAGATTCTTAATTATATCTAACACATGATAATAATAACTACAAAAGTTTATACTGTCCAATAGTGAGACGTGATATGATAATAAATTTTGATCAGCTTCCAAAATTTGTTTTATATCTTCCTCATTTAAATGAAATTCAACATCATGCTTTCTAACACTTAGCAGTTTTATACCATCATATACAACTTGAGTAATAATGCAGTAATCACCACATTGAAATGTTATAGGAATGTGCTGATCCAATGTATCACTTATAAAGAAATCATTCACGTTATTATTCAATAATTCTATTAGAATGCTCCATTCAATAATACTAAACGATATTTTAGATGTGTGATAATATTGCGATAAAGTTATAGCTGAACTGAATGATCTGGCTGGTGATATTCCAACTTTTATCACATAACTTCCAATAGGAAATGATGTTTGTAATAAATTATAATGCTCCAGTTTAGCTGCAGTTTCATATCTTTCTAAAATTTCATCGATTTGATCATTATACTCTTGACCTACTGATGAGGATGTTGATGCACTAAAATAACCTTCACTACTCATATTTAAACAAAATATTGATCACAACTATGATTTATTATATTTTAATCATACTATTTATAATACCAACCCCACTACAATTACTTTTTATAGAACAGCATCATTATAATGTCATTACAAAATAAATCATTAAAAATATTTTTATAAGATTATTAAAAAACATCATTATAAGACTATTAACAAGTTATAACAGGTTAACATGTTCAATCCAAGAATTATGTTTATTATCAAAACCAAGCTACTTAACAAATATTTTGTTTCCCTTTCTTTTTAATATTTTTTCTACTAGATAGATGTCTGCATTATTTGTTTTCTGTAATTCCTGTTCATAGAAAGCCCCTTTAATCGGATTTCCCTGTATATCCTCCAACAAATAAGTTGTAGGATTAGTAATATTAACTTTTATGATTTTAAAAACTTCTGTGGTCCAATTAGGAGTATAACCTTTTTCAAAAATATGTTTAGCCTTCGATATTCGCACCAGATCACCTATTTTATATTTTCTTGGTCCTGATGTTTTTATATAATTAAAACGATCATGTAAAATCGTTTTTTCATTTAGCTTATTTATTTCAGATGGTCTAAATTTAATTGTAGAATGTATCGTATTGTTGTATTCTTTAGTAATTTGAGGTAATACATTAATCCATTTATAATTACCATGTAAACTAAAATATTTGTATAATTTTGATTTCAAAGTTCTTATAACTCTTTCAGCTATCGCAGCTTTCTTGACAGTATATGTACTATAATGGTTGATATCATACTTTCTCATTAAATCTTGAAATTTAACGTTATAAAATTCAGTTCCCTGATCAGTTTGCAGATTTTTAGGATAACGTTTTGAATGTTTCAATATACTTGCAAAAGCCTTTGTAATTTCTTCTCCAGTTTTAGTTTTTAAAGCTACTTTCCAAAGATATTTAGACAAGCAATCAATGACTATCATTATCATTTTATAACCCTTATTACTATTAGCATAAGGTCTCATTTCCGCAAGATCCATTTGCCATAAGTCATCTAATCCTTTGAGAATTATTTTTCGACGAGGATAATTTTTACGAGCAGGTTTGTGAAGCTCGTTAACTAATTGAAGCTTCTCTTTCGTCGTCATGATAATGACTAATACGAGAGATGAATATATTATTTAGTGTTTAATTTTAGATTTAATATCATAAATTTCCTTAAATACATCATTAATTTTCATATCATGTAATTGTAAAAGATCAGAGGTTTCTCTAAATTTTTGTAGCCATATTTCTATTTGATTATTAATTTTACTTATCTCATATTCAACTTTATGTCTGCTAGTATTCAGTTCATCCTTATATTTGTTTAGCTTCCGTATTAATTCACCATGTAGTTTTGCTAAATCAATATTGTAAAGTGTATTTGCATCATCTACGTATTTCTTTGTTGCCATATGTTTTTCAGAAGTAGGAGGATGTCTTGAAATAAAGTTTTCAATTGAATCTATTTTGTTTTTTATAGATGAAATTTTAATTGATATTTGATCTTGTAGTTTTGGTAAATCTTCATTATACAGCTGATTTTTTAGAGATAATAAACCAAGCCTAAATTCTCCTTTTAATTGTTTTAATCCAATTATTTGACTTTGATGACTACGTCCAAACTTATCAAGACTCATTATGAAAATGATCACACTACAACGTTACATTAGTATATAATATCTGCTTCTCGTAATTCATTAATGATGGAAACAATTTCATTAGAATGAGATGTATTACCAGCTTCTTTCGAAGCATAGAGTAATTGCAATCTTTCACATAATTCATTTGGATCATCCCAATACACATATTCTACAGCATCATCATTATATGTTAAATACATTCCATTACCTAAAGTCTTAGATGTATACATAGGTTTTATAATATACTTATACTTAAATGTCGAACTATTTTTTAAATATCCTCGCTTATTTCTATGTACATTTGTTGCTTCTAATAAGAGTTTGTAATTTTCTAAATCTTTAGAAGTGTAGTCTTGAGGTGCATCATAGAAAAGTAATTCATATAGTTCAGGTGATCCTAAAACATATCCTTCTTTTGTGAAAACTGCTCCCGTTTTAGTATCAAAGTTGATATTTTCTGCTCCAAGAAACCATTAAGATGTCGATATATCATATGTTGGACCATATACTTTATCTATTTTATCATCATTTTGCCAAAATTCTTTTAAATATTTTAGAACTCCTTGTGGATATTGCTCGAGGTACTCATTTAAAACAGTTTCTGAAATATCTTTATCATCTAATTCTTCCGATACTTCCGCGTTATCCTCAACCTCATCCTCAACATCACTATTATCACCTGCTACATGTTTAAGTTCTAGAAATGATATGTTTTTATTCTTATGTTTTTCTTTTTTAATATTAGGTTTTTTTTCATGTTTACAATAACTTAGATTAGCTGTCGATTGATTTAAAAATTTTGATGATTTAGCGATATCCTCCAACGGTTTTGATATAGGTTGAAAAAGTTTATTTAACGTTTCATCTTCTTCTGTTCTATTAAGTTTTAATGCAAGATATTTTTTTCTAATATCTTTGGTTAGTTGAGCTATTTTTCTTTTTCGGTCAGCTTCCAAACTATTCAACATTTTGTTGTAGACTGATTAATATTATTCAAAGCTTAAATTTTAATATATTAATCAAAACCCTTACGATAGCGACCGTTATTAAGAGGGAACTCCTTAACAATAACCATCATACCATGTTTTTCATTCCAACACTGTGAACATATGTTTTTAAAATGATCAAAATTCATATCTGGTGATACATGTCCATCGAATATATGTTTAAGATTTAATTCATCTTGTTTGAATATTACAATCATGTTACAATTATCTCTTATTAGCACTTTCGGTATTTTAGAAAAGGTCTGACAAAGATATGCAACATCAATATTTTTATGTCGACACATAGAAAAATATTCACGAATTTTTTGTTGTTTGTCACATGCAACGTCATAAAAGATGAAAACTGAATTAGATTTCGCATCACTAACATTTATGATTTCATCATTATCTCTAAACGGAAAATATTCAACACCTTTCACATTATTTAATACTTCTGCTAATAACTGATATTTAGGTTGATAGAGCGATTTAGAATATACATAAACGTTTTGAAACTTTATCCCATTTGGATTAAAGAGTAATGACATCATTGCGTTTGTTTTACCACATCCTGATGGACCGCATATGATAATACGAAGAGTATTTGGTAGCAATTTGCTATGTTTACTTTCTTCACATTTTATATTAAAATCTAAGTTATCCACAGGTAGCGACTGTACTTGTCGAATGATTTTCATTTTGTGTTAAAATATATAGCACGTTTTTTAATAAATATATGTTTATTGAAAACAAAACAGTTAGTTCTCATGCTACTGTTTAAAGGTGAGGGTCTAGTAAATAACTTAATAAACAAACTTCCCTTCGAAGCACATTTATTGGGTGGTTATCAGTATTGTGGACGTAAGTATTATAAAAAAAAAAATGTTTAATTTTTTATTAACATTTTTTTGTTTTTTTTAGCTGGAACAAAACTACAAAAACGTCTATTACGTGGAGATCCTGGTATTAATCCATTAGATGTTGCTTGTAAAGAGCATGATATTGCATATTCAGGCGATAATACAATAGCGGAGAGGCATAAGGCTGATCAAATTCTAGAAAATAAAGCTTGGTAACGTGTCAAAAATAAGAACGCGAGTTTAGGTGAACGAGCAAACGCATTATTAGTTACAGGTGTAATGAAAGCTAAGCGAAAACTAGGTATGGGTATTAAACGAAAAATTTCTTTTAAACGTGGAATTATAGATAAAATTAAAAAATCCTTAATACCTAACCTAACATTAAAAAAGACTATTCAAAATGCATTAAAATTTGCTAAAAAGACTGTTTCAAAAGCTGGAAAAAAGAATATTCGAGTACCTAGAATTATACCGTTTGAGAGCAAGATGGGAGGTTTTTTGCCGTTGATTCCTATATTAACAGCTTTAAGTGCGATAGGGACAATAGCAGGAGGAAGTTCAGCTATAGCAAAAACTATAATTGATGCTAAAAACGCTCAAAAGAAACTTGATGAAGATCATCGTCACAACAAAGCTATGGAGTCTATAGGAAAGGGATTGTATTTAAAGAAAAATATCAAAGGAGGCTACGGCTTGTATCTGAAGAAAGAAAAAAAAAACTTCCAATAAAGCTACCCAATAGACCACTAACTAACATCGATTTAATTAATTATGCAAAGAAATTAAAAATACCATATTTTCGTGGTGTTTTTATGCGAGATAGTCTTCCAATTAACGGATCTAGAAGATGCGAGTGTTCAATTGTTAATTTAGATATATCGCAAAATGCTGGAACACATTGGGTAGCTTATAAAAAGATAAATAACAACGTAGAGTATTTTGATTCATTTGGTAATTTGAAGCCGATGAAAGAGCTTGTTAAATATTTTGGTTCAGGTGTTAGAATTTTCTACAACAATAATCAATATCAAACATATAATCAAATTAATTGTGGACATCTGTGTTTGGAATTTTTATATAATGGCAGCTTACTTATCCAAAGAGGCACTTAATATCATTGAAATACTTATGGAAAATATTTCACCTTCAGTTTGGTATAAACTGCCATGTGAAATACGTGAGGATTTAAAAGAATATTTACCATGCAGTATAGATCCGGATTGTCATGAATGGTCAGATGTTTGTGGAAATATGACGTTAAAATGTCTATTTTGTTTTATATGTTATAAATAAATTTAATGATTAGCACATTATTCTATTATTTAAATCATAACATTTTCTGGTAATGGTTAGTCATGTCTCAACTTTTAACCTTAACGAGTACCAATAACGAGTTCTCTTTTACACCGTCAACACCTCTTGTACTTATTCCATATAAAAGTTACTATTTAGCAGTTCTAGGGATTCATTCCTACAATTCAATACCTAATATTGATGGTGAAAAATTTTACTACTTCGAGTACGACAATTTAGAACAACTTAGAGAAAGAGAAATACTTCTACCTGTAGGTTGTTACGAGATTAGTGATATAGCTGCTTATATAAAAAAACAATTGATGTTAAAAAAAAACATTGCTGAAGAAGATTTTTTCTTAGAACCAAATAATAATACCCTTCAGTGCGAAATTTATAGTAAACTATATGAAATCTCTTTTGAAAAGACTGATAGTCTTGCTAATCTCCTAGGATTTTCTAATAAAATATTAGAACCTGGAATAGTTCATTCTTCAGATCTACCTGTGAATATTAATAAAGTGACAAGTCTACTTTTTGATTGCAACATTACTGAAGGAGCTTTCTATGGAAATACACCAGCTCATATAATTTTAGATATTCCTATAACAGTAGATCCTGGTTTTGCTATCAACGAGAGACCTATCAATCCAATATATTTGCCAATAAAGAATTTGAAAGAAATTAATCACATCATTGTAAGGGTGTCTGATCAAGATTTAAGACCTGTTAACTTTCGCGGAGAAAGAAGCACCCTTCATCTAGTTTTACAAGAACGATAAATGGGTCTCATTATAGAACATAAAAGGACGGTTCCAGCTAAAAAATCATCAGTTTTATCTAGATCTTGCAAGCATCGTAAACTAACTAGAGTAAACAGAGATTTTTTACAATCGATTGGACTTAAAGTTAAATATGG
Source organism: Altica lythri (assembly GCA_964028335.1). Lineage (NCBI taxonomy): Eukaryota > Metazoa > Arthropoda > Insecta > Coleoptera > Chrysomelidae > Altica > Altica lythri. Next base: position 46,850,963 of record OZ034808.1, on the reverse strand, counting down.
TAAACCGTAAATATATACGATCTGAAGTTAAATCTAAACGACTTAAAGTTGACCCCATTTTTGATCTACATCGTGAACCAAAGTATGATGATTCGATTAGAAAAGAAGAATTTAGATCGTACACTCCATATGTGAAATCATTTAATAACAATGATGTCGTAGAGTTTGTAATAAATCAAGCTGATTCGTTTTTTGCTCTACATGAATCTTTATTAGAAATTAAAGGTAGATTAGATATAGTTGGAGGTGGAAACGTACATCTAGCTCCCAATTTTGGGGTATTTCTATTCGATTCCTGTTCATATAGTGAAAGTTCAAAAGAAATTGAAACAGTGAGAGATCCCGGAATTGTTAGCGCCGTACGTAGTATGCTATGCTATCGCAGTGATCATGCAAGATTTATGAGTATTGCTGGATGGAATTTTCCTAACCATCCGTTCTTAAATGAAGATGATAAATCTTTTAGTTTGTTGATTCCTCTTAAACATATTTTCAACATTTTTAATGATTATACAACAATAGCTTATGGGAGACAAACATTTCGTCTCGTACGAGCTAGTTACGATAATGATAGTATTATTGTAAATGAGGTAGTTGCTGGTAGTACCACAACTACAACAACTGTTAAGATTATTATAAATAGTATGGAACTGAAAGTGAAACATGTGTTTCCCAATGATGAAATTAAAATTAAATTGATGGAACCTATTAAGAATAATATACCAATATATATTCCATTCAGAAAGTGGGATCTTAATGAACTACCCTCAATCAAAGACGGTGCAAGAATAGAAATCTGGAATGTTAAAACAAGCTCATCAATTGAAAAACCGCGTTATGTTATAGTAACATTTCAAACTGCGAGGCGCAATAGAAACGAAAAGGATTCAACAATTTTTGATAATGTTAATATATCAAGTGTTCGAGTATCTCTTAATGGTGAATATTGGCCTAATGAAAGAATGCAACTGGACTTTGAGAAAAATGATTATGCTGCAGCTCATTATAACTACACTGAATTTTATCCTAGTTATTCATATTCGACTGAGAGACGATCACTTTTAGATTATCAAGCATTTAAAGGTCATGCCTTATTTGTAATAGATTGTTCAAAACAAGAAGATGGAATGAAATCTTCAACTGTCGATATAAAATTAGAAATTGAAGCTAACAATGGTTTTCCAAAAGTATATTGCATCATTATTCATGACTGTTTAATGGAATACTTCCCTTTGACAGAAGTTGTTAAAAATATTATTTAAGAATTATTATGTTCAACCTTCTTAACTGTAAAAATTATGTTTTTTTTTCCTTAATAAAAAAGTAATTACCTAATGAAAATGTTTTTTTTTTTAATTAAAACACTAATGTATGTAAATATATTTATTATAAAATAAAAAACTACAATTCTTCAATTTCGAAGGAAGCTGCTGGATTTGTTTTTCCGGTATCCTCTAATCCTCTGAAAACTAGACAATATTTTTGAGACTTAAACTCTTCCAAGTATGGTGTATAGGCCTCCATCACCCTTTTCGGTAGAAATACTACCTCTTCATTTAGATCAACCAATATTGTTTTTCCGTATGTCGTGTTAACTATTTTTGCGTCAAATATGGGATATTTTTTGTTTTTTCTAAGTTTTGTAACTTTTTTATTGGTTTTTTGCTACTTCCTATTAAGGACACCGAATTAAGTTTTTTTAAATCCATCTGCAAGTTAAAATAACATGTTAATAATATGAAAAAGTAATAATAATAATAATTTTATAAGCAGAAAATATTTGCAGAGTGTAAGTTAAAAATATATATGATTAATATTATAGTAGACTTTAGTTAAATCCAACTATAAGAAATATATAAAATAGTAAGTGTGAAAAAAAAAACTTTGAAGCATAAGTATAAAAAAAAACTAGATGTATTAATAAAAGAAATAATAATAATAAATTTATGTATATATAAATAATAAAATAGACTTACTGTAATAATTATAATATCACTTCAACAAACAAACAACTGGAACTAACTTAATAAAATTGAATATTTCGCTTATATTTATACCCGCTCTTTATATTAAAATCTAATTTACAAGAAAAAATAAATATAAAGTAAATAATATTAGGGAAATTTTAGTATTCGCTCTGTGCGTGATTGCAGCGCCAAGGTGTTTGTGAACTAAAGCACGCTGTTTTCAAGTTTTTAGTACGTAAATATACAGAGCTTTGCAGTCACAATTAAAGTTTGTTATATTTTTTTTGCACGTGAAACCTTGTCACAAGTAAACATCAACCTTGTGCATTTTATTATGTAAAAATTCCCGAAGAATAGTACCTAATTATAATTAATAATTTAAATACAGTATTAAAACTGCAGCGTCTACTGTCGTAAATGAGAGGTTAAGTTATAGCCAAAGTAGATCAAACTTTAAATAATATTAGTAAGCAGATAAAGCAGGATATGAAACTATTATCAAAATAATATATTACTAATAGATTTAATTATTTGAGACATATAACAAATAATTTTCTATAATGAAATATCAAATTAAAAAATATTCTTTTACAGGAAATAATTATAAAGCATTAAATGCACCTTGATTATTCTCTCAGTTTTAAATACAAATTATAAATTTGAATGTTTTATTTTTCTTTAACTTATTAGAATGCAAGCTATTTTCAATATCATTAATGGTACTAAAATTAAGGTACGGATACTACTTACTTTTGCTTCCAGACTGCAGTGATCCACATTTTTTTTTATTAACTTTCCATTTGGCAGTCGGAAATTTATAAAATTTACAATCACTTTTTGCAATCGTGTTTTTACAATTTACTACACAGCAACTTCGATGGCTATTTCTACCCATTTTGTTTTTAATTATCATAAAATTAATAACCACACATGTATTTTGTAACGTCAAAATTAAAAACACCGTCCTTTATTTCCAAAGTTATCCGCTGCGTGCGCTAGTGTCCACTTCGAATTCCCCTACCATGACTTTGCACGGAGCGAATAGGGCAAATTATATATAAAGTACTTTGTAGGAATTTTTACTAATTACTTTTAATGGGAAAGTTAGAATATAAAGTATATGACAAATTATATATAAAGTACTTGAGGACTATTTTACTATTTAATTTTGGTAATGTGAAATTTAGTATATTAAGTATCGATTTAAAATCGAATAGGTATGCCAAATTATATATAAAGTACTAGGAGAAATTTTTACTATTTAATTTTGGTAATGGGAAATTTAGAATATTAAGTATCGATTAAGAGTCGATTATATTTTTTTTATCTGTAACACTTTAAAAATTAATAAATTTCCGTTAATATATTTATTGTTAAATACTTAAACGTAAATTAATGACTTTATATTTCATATTTTCTAATTATGATTGAAAAAACTATTTAAAATATGGTGTTAACAGTATGAGAGTCTTTATTGTCAAAGATTTCATAGGAGTTGGTTGATTTTAATAGTCTGCGGAAAGTGATAATTGAAGTGTGTGTATAAAAATTTTTTTTGGTAAGTTTTTTTTATTAAATAATTTTAAATAGCTATAACTGTTTATATGGATTATTTTGTATCATATTGAATTTCAAATTAATGTTTTTTTTTACTAATATATTTTTTTAAATTTCATTATAATATTTTACCATTATTATTTTTAAAAATTAATTATTTAATATTTCTCTTGCAGTGTAGTTACCTACTTTATATCAAACATATAATTAAATTTCTTTTTTTTTTCTATCTAACTATTTAAAATTTAGCATTATGTCAATAATTACTGATCTTATTCAACATATAACAGCTATTTTAGGATTTATAAGTATTACCTATGATGGTAAAACAGTGGAGGAGGGCTTGCTGAAATGTACAAAGGCTGTCAGAAAGATAAATAAAGATATTAAAAATGCTACTTCCATGGGTGAAAGACAACACCTAGAGGCTTGTTTAAGAAATGTTAAATCGTTAAGATCTCAGATTAAATTAACAAAAAAGAGAGGATCTGGAATTATGACTAGGGCAAAAGAGTCTGGAATTAAAAAAGTAGAATGGGATGATTTGACTTCAGCTTTTAAGTCTAGAATTCGAACTGGAGTCATTTCAAACCTTAAACATAAAGATCCTATAGCATTTCTTGTTGATTGTAAGACACTCTTCAAACGTAGAATTGGTAACGCACTCAAGAAAGATGAGTCTGTTAAAGTGAACACAGTTTTTTGTGGTGAATTTGAGATATATAGAGGCCTACAGATGATAACTGAATATAAATATTTTACCACAGCTAATTCTCCTATCTATAGAGATACAAATTTAAATAACTGGTTTGATGATAATGTGACAAAACTTATTCTAAAAGACCTGGAAGAATTCCAGAAACGTGACAGCGGGTGGTCGTTAAAAAGAGTAGTAAACTTGGGCGTAAATATTAATAAATTTGTTCCACAACTTGGATCATCATATATTGAACTACCACCTCAAATTAAAAGAAAAGAAGCATGCATTAATGTTAAAAATGATGATCAAGCATGCTTTGCATGGGCAGTTACATCAGCTTTGTATCCTGTTAATAATAATCCGCAAAGAACAAATAAATACCCACATTATTCTGAGGTATTAAAACTTAAAGGTATTCAGTTTCCTATAACTATCAAGCAGATTTCAAATTTTGAAAAAATGAATAACATTTCTATCAATGTTTATATCCTAAAAAAGTATAATAAACAATTTTCGACCCTCCCTTTATATTTAACAGCGGAAAAGAAAGATAAGCATGTAAATCTGCTTCTAATACAAGATCAGTATGACAAAGAGTCTACTAAATATCATTACGTTTGGATAAAGAATCTTTCACGACTTTTGTCTAAACAACTCAGTAATGAAAATGGTCAAAAGTACTTTTGTGATAGATGTTTACACTACTTCCGTTCGGAAGATAAGCTAAGTAAACACATAGTAGACTGCATTAAAAGAAATGATACCGCCACCAAAATGCCTACAGATAGCAAAAAGATGCTTAAATTTAAGGATTTTAAAAACAAAATAAAAGCCCCCTTTGCTGTATATGCAGATTTAGAGAGTATTTTAAAGCCTTGTGCAGAAAAGACTGCTTATCAAAAACATATTCCAGCAGCAGTAGCATATTATTTTAAATCTTCTTATGATAACAGTCTATCATTCTACCGTTCATATCGAGGATCCGATTGTATGCAGTGGTTTGCTGATGAAATGAATCAGCTTGCTGAGGATGTCTCTACTATATTTCTATGTCCGTATAATATACACATGACTCCTCAACAAGAGAGTGATTTTCAAGCATCCACCCGCTGTCATATTTGTGAACAACCCTTTAAAGTTGGCGAGAAAAAAGTGAGAGATTATAATTACTTAATTTCTGAAAATAATTACCGTGGAGCTTCACATAATGAGTGTAATGTTAATTATCAAGACACGCACACAATCCCGGTAATCTTTCACAATTTGAGTGGTTATGACGCACATTTCGTGATAAAAGATATTCCAACCCGAATGAAAGGATCTATAGACTTACTGCCTCTCACTAAAGAAAAATATATTTCGTTTACGAAGCATATTGATGAAGCTCGAATTCACTTTAGATTCATTGATAGTTTTAGATTTATGGCATCATCCTTAGATAAATTATCATCTTCTTTAACAAAATTTACAAATCTGAGGTCTCAGTTTAATAACATACCTGAAGATAAGTTTAATTTGTTAACAAAGAAAGGTGTGATGCCATATGATTACATCAATAGTTTTGATCGTTTTAGTGAATCCTGTTTACCTCATCAAGATGCTTTTTATAACAAATTAGATAATAAAGCTTGCCCCCGCCGTATGTATAAAAGAGCACAACAAGTATGGTCTTCGTTTAACTGTAAAACTCTAGGTGATTATGTAGACTTATATATGAAAACAGACATTCTACTCCTAGCAGATGTCTTTGAACAGTTTAGATCGAGCTGTCTTAAGACGTATGATCTAGATCCAGCCCACTATTTTACGCTACCCGGATTTACTTGGGATGCTATGTTAAAGTTTACGAAACAGGAGTTAGAACTTCTTACTGATATGGATATGTTTTTGTTTGTAGAGCGAGGCATTCGAGGTGGTCTCAGTCAAGTCTGCTCTAAAAGAAGGGTTCATGCAAACAATAAATATATGTTGAATTATAATCCTGCAAAACCGGAAAACTTGTGCGTGCTTAATCCGGACCTGTGTCCGTCGCAACGCTTAGTTGTTAGAAACAGTCATAATAATTTTATCATTGTCATATTGTATGTACACATTCACGTTAATATAAAAGCTACTACACAAAAATCAAGCCATTTTTTTTATACAGTCCATTATCAACAAAGATATTCATCACGATCTCACACATAATTTTGGTCCAGACGATCCGGATATCAATCAGCAGATATACATATACATATAGAAAAAGCAAATATACAAGCATACAAGAACGCGACAGCGGCCGGCAGCATCATCATAATCTGGTAACAGTGGTAAAAGCAACACGTGAGTCAGTTTCAATCTATTCCTTTCCTTTATTTAACCTTCATGATACAGTCTCGTTTTGTGTGATAAATTCGTTATTATTTAATTTATTTATTTGGTTTTGTGTGTTATTACTATCTTTTTTGTGAGCATTTCCTACGATCTATTTTCGACGCGCAGTCATATTCATACGCATAATATATTAATACATAATGGCAGAATCGGATTCGATTGACAACGACAATATTCAACAATTAAATAAAAGGAAGACTGTTATAAAGGGACAGTTAACTCGATTTGAGACATTTTTAAATAAACCTAAGCAAATGCAGGTTGCTAGACATAACTTTTCTCAAGGCCCTAATAATGATAGGTCTGAACCCTCTCCCTTGCAATCATCAATTACTCCGAACGGTTTTGCATCTCCGGGTGAAGGTATACAATCCTCATCGAGTGAGCAGGTTACAGTTTCTTCGCAGAATCTTTCATTGAATGCATATTCTGCAGGTTTCACAGAACATCATGTATTACTTTCAACCGCTACTGTATTGATAGCAGATAGACACGGTACATATCATAAGTGTAACGCTCTTCTTGACTCAGGTAGTCAATCCAATATTATAACGCAATCCTTGTGCAACAAACTAAGTTTACATTGTTCGGACTTTATTGTGCCAGTCGGGGGAATTGGTCAGAAACTAACACATGTCAAGGGAAAATCCATCACTAAGATTAAATCCAGAATTAATAACTTCGAAGTAACTTTGCAATTTTTAATTATGCCGGTTATTACGACGAATTTGCCTACACTAGCATTTCCTAAAGATATTGTCAAGTACCCCAATAACATAGAATTGGCAGATGATGAATATAATATACCAAAACGTATTGATATACTTCTGGGTGCGGGAATCTTCTTTGAACTTCTATCTAATAATAAAATTTATCTTGGTAAAAACAAGCCCGTCCTCCAAGAAACGGTCTTGGGATGGATATTTACCGGTTCTCTTGAATTAACTCACAGCAAAACATGTAAACAAACTAATTCGATATTGTGTAATTTGAGCGTTAATCAAACATTGAACGAAACGTTATCAAAATTCTGGGAATTAGAAGAAGTACCTAAATTGAAATATTTATCAACCGAAGAAAAGGAGGCAGAAAAGTTGTTTTCTGAAACTACAACGCGTAGCACGGATGGCAGGTTTGTGGTAAGACTCCCATTTGCACAGTATCTGGATGATTATGGTGATTCTTACAGCATTGCCAAAAAACGACTATATTCTTTAGAAAAGAAATTTTCTACAAACACAGCTCTTAAAAAGGACTACGTTGAATTCTTAAATGAATACCAGGATTTGGGTCATATGACTATGATACCCAATGAAAACTTTATAAAACTTCAACAACCAATGTTCATTTTACCTCACCACGCCGTAATAAAGGAATCAAGTACCACAACGAAATGCCGAGTTGTGTTCGATGCATCATGCAGAACCAATTTAAATGTGTCATTAAATCAAAATTTGCTGTCGGGTTATCAGACGCAAGACGAATTATTCTCGATTGTTTTAAGATTACGGTTACGAAAGTATGTGCTAAACGCAGATGTTGAAAAGATGTTTCGTCAAATCTGGGTTTATTCAGACGACAGAAAATTCCAAATGATATTATGGAGACCTGATAAGAATTTAGATATGGAGATTTACATGCTAAGCACGGTAACTTATGGCACAACCTCTGCACCATTTCTGGCGACCAGATGTCTTAACGAATTGGCAACCCAATATGAGAATAAATATCCAAGAACATCGGAAATCATTAAAACCTCATTTTATATGGATAATCTACTTGTAAGTTTGGATTCAGTGGAAGAAGCTCTAGAAGTTTATAAAGAAATTACGGAAATTCTAGGAAGCGCAGGATTTAACTTGCGAAAGTGGTCTTCAAATAATAACAACATTTTATCAAAAATTTTGGTAGATAAAGAAAATAGCGACAATCTGATTGTACTTCATGATGATAAGGAATTGAAGACTTTGGGTATAGTTTGGAAGCCAAGCAGTGACACATTAAGATATTCCGTAAGTTTAAACAATGTCAGTAATGGCGATGTGACAAAAAGAACAGTATTGGCCAATATTTCCAAGATATTCGATCCTCTTGGTCTACTTGGGCCTTCAATAATACGAGCTAAATTGTTCATGCAGGTACTTTGGAAGAGGGGCTTGGATTGGGACGAGGCCTTACCAGATGATCTGCATGAGTGGTGGATAGAATTCATTCATCAATTAAAGGATTTTAACAATATACTTGTGCCTCGACAAGTTGTTTGTGATCAACCAATATTCATCGAGCTCCACGGATTCAGTGACGCTAACGAAAGGGCTTATGGAGCCTGCATATACGTTGTCTCAGCTGACAACACTGAAGAAAGGCAGTCTAGATTACTTTGTGCGAAGTCAAGGGTTGCACCACAAACAAAATGTACCTTACCACGTTTAGAATTGTTGGCAGCAGTATTGCTAGCCAAACTAATGCAAGTCGTAAAAAATACATTAAACATAACCATAAACAAAATAAGATACTACAGTGACTCGACCATTGTTTTAGCTTGGATAGAAATAGATCCAAGTCGACTCAAAACGTTTGTAGCAAATCGAGTTACAAAAATAATCGAACTTACAAGTAAAAAAGAGTGGTCGCATGTAGCATCAAAAAATAATGCTGCAGACGTACTATCACGTGGAATTTTACCTTTAGACTTACAGACTCTAAACATTTGGTGGAATGGTCCTTCATTTTTAATTAATAATGAACTTAGTTGTTCTAATAACTGTGAAATGATAGGAGCGAATGAGGAGGTGCCTGAGTTAAAAGAATCATCAATGGTTGTAGCCACTACTAATTTAACTAAATTTGACCTATTTGCGAAATATTCATCATTAGATTTACTATTAAATGTTACAGCTTACTGTTTACGATTTAAACAAACTTCATTGAAGAAAATAAGGTTCTCTTCAACGGCTTTGAACTCTGAAGAGAGACAGCAAGCCTTGAAGTGTTTAATAAGAGTGGTTCAGAGTGAATTCTATTCTGAAGAAATTCATTCGCTTGGAGATGGGAGGCCTTTAAGGAGCTCTAGTAGAATTTTATGTTTGAATCCTTTTTTCGAGACTAAGGACAATCTTTTACGCGTCGGTGGGCGTATCAGGCATTCCCAGTTAGAGTATAACAAAAAACATCCACTTATTTTACCAAAGGAGCATAATTTCACTCGACTTTTAATAATGTACGAACATATTAAACATTTTCATGCTGGTAGTCAAAATTTGCTGGCAATTTTAAGATTGAGATATTGGAACATTGGGGGTAAGTCTGCAGTTAAGGGTATTATTCGCGGTTGTGTCAGGTGTACGCGCTTAAATCCGCGACCGGTACGTTTTTTGATGGGCGATTTGCCTAGCGAGCGTGTTACGCCTAGTAGACCGTTTTCACGGTGCGGTGTAGATTATTGTGGCCCAATTTTGATTAAGGATGGAACGTTGCGTCGTGCAAAAATTGTAAAAACTTACATATGCATCTTCGTATGTTTCGCGATAAAGGCAGTTCATATTGAACTAGTCAAAGATTTAAGTACAGATAGTTTTTTAAACTCATTAAAAAGATTTATTTCGAGACGAGGTAAACCCTACGAAATATTTTCAGACAATGGTACCAACTTTATAGGGGCGCGTAATCATTTTAAAGAACTTTATAATTTGTTAATTAACACGGAACACAATATGCGCGTCTCGAGTTTTTTAGTTACCGATCATATTAACTGGCGTACAATTCCCGCGCATTCTCCGCATCTCGGAGGATTGTGGGAATCGGCCGTACGGTCCACAAAATTTCATTTGAAAAGGGTAGTGGGAAATGCGCATTTAACTTACGAGGAAATGTATACGGTCCTAACGCAGATAGAGGCTGTTCTGAACTCTCGTCCCCTATCACCCTTATCCACTGAACCAACTGATTTTCTACCTCTCACTCCATCTCATTTCCTTATTGGAGACTCTTTAGTTGCTATGCCACAAGAAGATGTATTAAATGTCAATCCTCACCGCTTGTCTCGCTACCACCATATGCAGCAAATGGTTCAACAATTTTGGTCACGTTGGAACCATGAATACTTGACAACATTACAAGTAAGAAGCAAATGGAAGACCAACAATCAACAAGGCCCTAAGGTAGGAGACCTTGTAGTCCTAATCGAAGACAATATGCCACCACTTCGCTGGCCAATGGCTAGGATAGTCGAATTGCACAACGGAAAGGACAACATTGTGCGTGTAGTGTCAGTTAAGGTGTCAAATGGTAATAAATTTAAAAGATCCTTGGCAAGGGTATGCCTGTTGCCAGTGGATTTAGACACTAATTAGTGATACTTAGATTGTAAGGTTGTAGATTTGTAACATTTGATATTGTTATCATATATTTGTTTATTAGTCATTTTGAATTGCTTAATATTTTATTGTTTGTTATATTATTTTGAAAGTAAGAACTTTCAAGGTGGGCGCCTATGTGCGTGCTTAATCCGGACCTGTGTCCGTCGCAACGCTTAGTTGTTAGAAACAGTAATAATAATTTTATCATTGTCATATTGTATGTACACATTCACGTTAATATAAAAGCTACTACACAAAAATCAAGCCATTTTTTTTATACAGTCCATTATCAACAAAGATATTCATCACGATCTCACACAAAACTATTTAATGTATTTTGATGTCAACAATCAGTATGGTTGGGCTATGAGTCAAGCTCTTCCATATGGAGAATTTGAGTGGGTGGATTCAAATATTGATGTCACTACAATTGCTGATGATAATAATGTAGGTTACATGCTTGAAGTTGATTTAGAGTATCCACATGATTTACATGATAAGCATAAAGATATACCTTTCTGTCCAGAACATATCAACCCTAAGACTATGAAGCCTCCTGCAAAGTTAAAAGAGACTACTAAACTTATGGCTACACTTTATAATAAAGAGAAATATATCATACACTATCGATCACTAAAACAAGCTTTAGAACATGGCTTGAAATTAACGAAAATACACAGAGTATTAAAATTTAAACAGTCTTCTTGGTTGAAACCGTATATTGATTTAAATACGGAGCTTAGAAAAAAAGCTAAAAACGAATTTAAGAAGAATTTATTCAAATTAATGAACAATGCTGTGTTCGGTAAAACTATGGAGAATGTAAGAAAAAGGGTTGATGTAAAACTTCTTACCGAGTGGGAGGGTCGTTATGGAGCTCAATCATATATATCTAAGCCTGAATTTAAGAATTGTATAATATTTGACGAAAATTTGGTGGCGATAAAGATGAAAAAAATTGAGGTTTATCTAAATAAACCTATATATGTAGGGCAAACAATTTTGGATCTTGCAAAGACTACAATATATAGCTTTCAATATGATTATTTACATACACGATTTGGAGAAAACTGCTCTACTTGCTACAGTGATACAGATTCCGTTTTATTAGAGATACGAGGAAAAGATCCTTATCAAATTATAAAGAATGATTGTGAGAAATACTTTGATACTTCAGACTATCCTACAAATAATGTGTATGGAATACCGCAACTAAATAAGAAAGTTTTAGGTATGATGAAAGATGAAAATAATGGCTGCATTATGACTGATTATGTAGGACTGAGATCAAAATTATATACTATGAAAGTGGCCATCTCAGAAGATGAGGTGCAAAAACTGAGGGCAAAATTAAAAGACGAAGAATATGATGATGATGAGATTGAAAAAAATGTTATGAATTATGGTGTAACCAAAAAAGCAAAGGAGGTTAAAATGTCGATAGTAACAAATAGTATAACTTTTAATGACTATATTGAATGTTTAGAAACATCTAGAAGTAAGACCACTTCACAGAATCTCATACAATCGAAACATCATAAAGTCTTTTCAATAGAACAAAAGAAAATTGCTGTCAGCTCTGATGATGATAAAAGATATCTGATACCAGGGAAAGATGAGACATTACCATGGGGGCATTACTCGATTAACCCTAAAATAAATGTTTATGATGATGATCAAGTAATGGATTGTTTATAGAGTTAAAATTATTATTTTAAATTCAAATTATTTACATAAAATTGTTTTCTTTTTTTTATCATAATTTAGTATAATTGTAATATAATAAAACTACTTGTTTTATATAAATTAGTATGTATAAGCGTGTCTGATATTATGAAGTTTGATCAAATTGGATAGAAATTTACGTACGACTATGGATTAAAAATGAAGATGGAATATATAAAATGCAGTCTGATAATAGATGAGAGATATATGGATAAAATAATTCTACAAACTGTTTTGAAAATATTTTTAAGACCAAATTGGATAGAAATTTACGTACGACTATGTATTAAAAGATGAAGATGTAATATATAAAATGCATTCTGATAATGGATGAGAGATATATGGATGTAATAATTCTACAAACTGTTTTGACAATAATATAAATTTTTTGAGTTGGATATTATATAGGTGAGTCTAAAAGTTACTTTAATAATTTTTTTATTATAATAATGTTTTTTTCTTATATATGATTTTAGATCGATTTCAAACAGATGGGAATAATATTTAATCAATCCAGAATCAATCAAAATTTTTATATAAACCTATCATATAGATAAGAAGATTAAAAGTGATTGTTTAAAAGGAGAAATATTAGATTGAAACTCCACTTATCCAGCCTTAAAGCTTAATATAAAACGAAACTTTTATACAAATTTTCAGTTTCATAGAAGGCATCATGAGAATAGCACTTGTAGATATTCAAGGAATTATCTTTGAGGATATATTTTATCCGAAAGAATTGTCTATACTGATTGGAAAACATATTACTAGTTTTCTGTTTAAACCACCAGTACCCTTCCACACATTGAGTTCTAAGGATAAGAGAACTAATAATTATGTTGAAAAATATGTTCATGGAATAAAATACGACTCTGGTGATATTGAATATAATGAAATTAATAACATACTGGAAAAATATTTATTAAATTCAGCAGACTGCATATACGTCAGAGGTAGTCAAAAACTAAATTTTTTAGAAACCAAATGTCGAGAACTTGGAATTTCGACAAATATTTACGATGTTACAAAATATGATGGAACCCCGTGTTGTACTGACGTCTTTCAACCTGTATTCACTCAATGTTTCAACCACGCTTATGGAAAATATATGTGTACTCAACATAATGTAAATTGTTTAAATAATTGGTTAAAAAATGTTGTCTTACCATTTTAAATATATATTTTTTAATAAAACAAACTTCTTATTATTATATTTTTTTTTATTCTTTAATCCTATAATCACCCTAATGATTTTTAATAGTGTTATAATGCTTATCAATATATATTACTCTTAATATTAATTATTTCAAACATGGCTACTCAATATCAAATTATGGGTGGGGTTTATTAAATATTTATCAATTATATATTTTTATTATAATGTAATTATTTCATAATAATAGTTGTGGGGCTAATTAAATAATCATCAATCAGAACGAAGCAATGGGGGTAGTAGACATCAAAAATTAATTAAATAAATACAAAATGGGTGGGGTTTATTAAATAATAAACAATCGGAAGCGGATAATGGGGCACTTGTAATTAAGTAATTAAGGGTCGGAGATTGTCAACCAATCAGAACCAAGCAATGGGGCATTTGTGACAAAAGTTGGTAGCACTGTAAAGTTGGTAGCATGTAAAGTTGGTACGATGACAGCGAAGCGCGAAAAAAAATTCAAAAATATACAAAAAGAAGAATTGGCTGCTTGCGTCGAATGTAAAAGGTCAAAAGTTGGTAGCACTGTAAAGTTGGTAGCATTTAAAGTTGGTACGATGTCAGCAAAGCGCGAAAAAATTCAAAAATATACAAAAAGAAGAATTGGCTGCTTGCGTCGAACGTAAAAGGCCACTTGCAAAAGAAGAATTGGCTGCTTGTGTCAAACGTCAAAGACTACTTGAAAAAAAGAAGAGTTGGCTGCTTGCGCCAAACGTCAAAGGCCACTCGAAAATTGACAGTTGCCTGCTAGCAGTCAACCAATCAGAACCAAGCAATGGGGCATTTCCAATTATTAAGTAATTAAGGGTCGGAGATTGTCAACCAATCAGAACCAAGCAATGGGGCATTTCTAATTATTAAGTAATTAAGGGTCGGAGATTGTCAACCAATCAGAACCAAGCAATGGGGCACTAGTGATTAACAAGTCATTAATAATAATTAAGAGGCGGAGTCAGGCAGCCAATCAGAACGAAGCAATGGGGCACTAGTAATTAACAAGTCATTAATAAGCAATTAAAGGGCGGAGTCTGTCAGCCAATCAGAACCGAGCAATCGGGTTAAAAGTGAAAGTGGGTGGGGCCGGGTGGGGCTATGACGTCAGACGACCTTGAACGGTAACAAAATTCGCTTTTCGGACCTTCATAAGAAAAAGCATGGGATTTTGGGCTCGTTCTCTTGTAGGTCCTTTACTGAGTTTCACCCCATATTTATGTGATTTAGCTGGAAGATACTGGCGAAATACTAATCGCCCTCTCCAGGGCACCATTGACTCATCGATAACAACACTTTCTCCAGGGGAAACGGTTTCCTTGAACCGATTGCAAATAAGGTTTACAATGTTTCTGATTTTGAAAAGGCGGTCGTTTTCGGCAATGGGGTCTTCGTTATTTGAGAAATGAATATATTTCAACAAACTGTCAAATCTGTCACGTTTCATGGTTTTTTGAATATGTCTGTTACCAAACATGGTCGTTGCTTGACCAGTATAGACGCATTTTCGGTAAGTGGTTCATCCCCATTATTATCAAAACGCCTATAAACTTTTTTATTTCGTCACGATTAGTGTCTTTCCACTGACGCAACATAGAACGCCGACGAAGAACATGTGACCTTAGATATTGAGTGGCGTATCGATTTGTCTCCACAACGATAATGTCTATCACTTCATCGGAAACAAACTGTCTGAAAATTTCATAGGGTTTCGATAAGTCTAAAGTCTGCACTTTCACACCAACTTGTCCGGAAAATTGAAATGACACAGGAATATCTTGGCACTCTCTCCATCTATTACCCGTGGATCCATTGTTCACATCTGGCACTTCAACATCTTCATTGTGTTCATAATTTTCATTGTCGCTCTCCTGGCTGGATAGTTCATCAAGTGATTCATTTTGATCAATTTCGGAGGGCACATAAGATTCTCCTGAATCTGCAAAAGGATCAGACTCTTCTGAAGATGATAGAGTTTCCCAATTAGCTTTATATTTGGAGGTGGTGACTTGTCGGCAAGATGAAGTTGAAGGAACATTGTCCTTTGCCATACTCAAATTCGCCATATCCTGATCAGACTCTGGTGATCCACTGCCTTCAGGAGGAACCATTGATAAGATTTTCCGCGTTCTGGAAGCCATTTTCAGTAATTATTCTGTAACAAATTAATTAGTCTCAAATATAATAATAATATAATAATATAATAATAATATAATATAAGTTTATTTACCAATAAAAAATATACATTGCATAATAGCTTTTACAAACAATATGTGAGGTAAATAAACATTTTAACACAGAAGCTCGTATGATACTTGCTTGTACGTGTTTTCTTAAAACTAAGTGAACAAATTAAAGTTTTTTTTTTTTTTTTTTATTAATGAAAGTAGTATTAGTAGAAAAGTTGAGTCATTTATATTGGTTTAAACGTCATAATTCGGTAAATGTCGTTGTTGGTAGGTAATGGTGTCAAAATTGGGAGCATTTTTCTAAGTCGGGAGTATATTTCGAATATAATATAATGTACAAAAACTTATTTAGTAATAATATTCAAAGTATACATACATACACTTACATACATATACATATACACACATATACATACACACACATATATACATATATACATATACATACATTTCTTTTCCTTAAATATTTAGCATTTCATGTAAAGTAATTCTATTTGTTTGCTGAATCCATCGTTTGATTTCTATTTTAAAGCTCCTTTGTCCCATTTTCTGTTTAATGTTATTTGGTATTATATTGTAAATTTTTGTTGCAAAATATTTAAAATATCTTTGTCCAGTTGATTTGTGGCTTCTAGGTATAATAGCATTTTCTCTTGATCTGGTTTCGTGAGGGTGATTAAAATGTTCTAAAGTAATTTTGTTGTTATTTAAATAAATTAATAGTTTTTGTACATATAGTTGTCTGATATCAAATACTGATGTTTCTCTATATAGGATTTCTGTAGAATAAAGTTTATTTTTTTCATAAATGATTTTCAGAATCCACTTTTGGGCAACTTCTATAGGTTTGACATAATTATCTCTCACACCTCCCCACCCTATTATACCATATGACATATGAGATTCTATTAATGCACAGTAGAGAATTTTTGGTTGTCTAATTGAAAGAAAGTCTTTTAATCTTTTAAATTTTGCTGTACAATATCGGATTTTATTAGTTAATTCTTTTATATGAAGATTCCATCTCAATCGACTGTCAATCACAATGCCAAGATATTTTGTGTTTTCAGATTTTGGAATTTGAACATTTGGTTCTATATTAAGCTTCCCTAAATCTGAGTCATTAGTATTGTAGGAGCTGAATGTCATATATTTGGTTTTTTGTACATTTAGGGATAATTTATTTAATCTCAACCAATTTGTGACATTGCGGAAATCTCTTTCTACTTCAGATTTTAAGTTTTCCCAAGAATCATTAGAATACGATATTCCTATGTCGTGTGCCACCGGTGGTACACTAAAAAAATCAAAATAAAAAGAAAAAAAAACACTACCTTATGCTTTGACAAGGCTATTATATTACAAATACTACACTAGTGAACATAATATCTTAAAAATATACATTCGGCCCTGAGTGATATGTATACTTTACACAGATCGTCCTGAACGTAATTAAGCGATGTACCACGGGTGGCGCACGTCGGTTATTTGGAAGTATATCTGTGTACCACCGGTGGAGCACGTCGTCGTGAACGTGTTAATTACAATAATGATTAAATACTTATTTTTACTTACGGTGGCGACAACGGTGGTGCACTCTCTGGAATTCTATGACAAGACATTTTTTAATTACAATAATGATTAAATACTTATTTTAGTTACGGTGGAGACAATGTTGGTGCACCCTCTGGAATTCTATGACAAGACACTTTTTAATTACAATAATGATCAAATACTTATTTTTACTTACGGTGGAGGCAACGGTGGTGCACTCTCTGGAATTCTATGACAAGACATTTTTTAATTACAATGATGATTAAACACCTACTTATTTTACTTACGGTGGAGGTGGTGGAGACGGTGGTAGTACTAGTAACATCATAAGACCCCTTTTATGACAAAACATTTTAATTGCAATAATAATTAAATACTTATTTTACTTACGGTGGAGGCAATGGAGGCGGGGATGGTGGCGGTAGGATTGGCATCCTAGAAGCACTTCTATGACATATCATTTTTAATTACAATAATGGTTAAATACTTATTTTACTTACGGTGGAGGTGGTGGTAGTGTTAGTAACATCATGACAAAAAATATTTTAAGTTTTAGCTCATCCCATAAATGTTCGATCGGGTTTAGGTCAAAACTGTATGCTGGCCACTCCATAACCCGCAAACCGACCTCTGCAATATAATCTTGCACGATTCGTGCGGTGTGTGGTCTTGCGTTGTCATGCATAAAGGTAAATCCGTCTCCAATGCAGTCGACGTAAGGTGCCTCATGCATTGCTAAAATCTCCTCGATATATCTGACAGCCGTTAAACCTCTTCTTCCGTGGACACGGTCGCCCCTACGAATGAACTCAAGGTCGGTTCGTGCTCCTATAGAAATCGCACCCCAGATCATGCAAGAACCACCTCCATAAGCACTCCGCTCTTCAAAGCAGCAATCTGAAACTCGCTCTCCAGGTCTTCGGTACACTTTTCTACTTCTGTCGCTACCATAGAGGAATATTTTGGTCTTATCTGAGAACAGAACAGATAGCCATTGTTTCAACGTCCAATTCAGATGATCCCGTGCAAAACGCAGGCGTGCTTGCCGATAAGCTGGAGTAAGTTTTGGACCAAACGCAGGTGTTTTAGGGGTCACGTTATTTTCCTGCAGTCTTCGTCTTACTGTCCACTGACTAATAGCCACTCCTCGCACCTCACGGAGCTGTCGTTGCACTTGAACGGCATTAAGATGACGATTTCTTAATTTTGTTGACACAATAAAGCGGTCATCACAAGCAGTTGTAAATCGCCTTCTGCCTACAAAAGGATTGAGTCTCCTCACGTTGGCACACTCTTCGAACCGCTGCGCGTGTCATATCCAATTGTCTTTTTGCGGGGTAGTATGCATTAAACTAACACACTTGAACACTATTAGTATTATGAAAAACGAATAGTATGCAAATTTCAGTTGCAAACGCAATGATTTTAATGTTTGGCAAATTTGTTATTTTCGTTACAATGACCACATAAACACGTTTTATTTGTTTACCGGTTGCTACGCATATAAACGATAAGCCTGTCTTAATAAATTTATACTAACAGTGAAGCATATTAAATTGTGTTTCAAACAGCATATATCTTTTTTTGATCTGATGAATACTTTTAAAAAAATATTTAGTTAAAGTCAAAAGTTTACAGTGGGCCGATTTCTATGCACGCAAGTTTATTAATAATAAAAATAATTATAATATTAATTATATAACCGGGTGATCAAAATTGAAATGGTGGGTTTAAATGTTAAATAAAAATAAGAGTTTTACATACATTTTGACATACCGGTAATTACAAAAAAAAAAACATTTAAAATTTCTTTGTTATGTATATCTAAAAGCACAAAATCTAACCATTTATACAAATTGACTTTTTTAAAATGAAAATATTAAAAGAAAAAAATAATACGGGATAAAAACCATATCGGTATTATACACCAAAAGCCGTAAATTTTTTTTGCGGCGTAGACCAATAATTGTGGCTCGTCGAAGATCCTAAAACGATAAATAAAATTTAAAAAGAAGTCTTTAAACAAAATTATATATAATTATTAAAATAACGTTTTTTGTAAATCAAAATAAAAAAACGGTTTTTATTTTATTTTAATTTTCACAATTAATTACGTTAGTCGTTTTTCTCTCCATATCAGCTCGTATCTAAGATTGTACTTAAATTGCCGATCGGTTGATGTCCGCTCCTTCGTTGTGTAAAAAAATATTATATGTTTTAAGAGTAGAAACACTTCTAGATTTGTAGTTGGTCCTAAAAGTATTTCTAATACTGTGCCGTTCAGGAGTTGACCACTTTCTCCTATAGAAATTACGAATTTGAAGTCTTTCTTCAATAGTTTTTTTGGGTGTTGTTGGGTTTTCAGTACTGACTGATGTTCCGTTTCATCGTCAGTTCCATGTTTTACGTTTTCAAATAAATAATTTGGTTTAGACGTGGAAGGTTGTGATGGTTCCGTTTCATCGTCAGTTTCATGTTCTCCGTTTTCAAATAAATAGTTACGTTTAGATGTTAAAGGTTGTGGTTCGTTGACTGTTTTAAATTTCATTTTCCAACCATCCTGAATTTACATCGTCAATAATTTCTGCAACAGCTTCGATTCTGTGTTCTTCACTTCATCCGGCGCAAGCCATTAAAATACCACCCATTGTACATATATCGTTTTGTACTAATGATTTTTGGTAAATATTACTCTAAATCTGTGTTGCGTGGCCCATAAATTTACTAATAATTTTTTGTTGTATTTGTTCTATACAAGCAGTTGAACTTGCTAAATGATATCGGCACTTGGTTTTTGTTAACAAAGTTGCATCAAAGTTGTTTTGTCGACAAAAATTTGTTCGAATTTAAGTAGCTTGTAGGTGAGCATATTTTTTTTCCATGGGGGTTAGCAAACAAAAAAGTATTTTGAGGAGAAACGCCAGTTTTTTTCTATAATTAATTAATAAATTTAAACCCCTTTTGTGTTTTTTTGAAAATAATATGGATGCAGCTTGGTTTTATTTTCCCCTAGTTACACATCTGCCAAATCTACAAGCAAATTTTTTGTGATTTAGTATATCTTAATGTTTAGTGTTAATAATATTTATTCTTTCGAATTCTAGCAATTGTATTCATTCAACATCCCTGGGTCGCTTTCTGCAGAATATCATATATTAAAATTAAATCGTTTAGTGCTTTCCAAGCTTGATCATTGTAACCACAATTTTCAAGTGCTTGAAGATGGATAACTATTTCTTTGTTAATTGCTAACAGTAATTTATTTATTTGGTTAGTAGTTGGAACATTAATTTTTTTGGTTCTTTGGTTGGCAGTACGTTTTTCTCTCCAGGTTCACCTACGCTTAGGAATAGTTGCTCTTATTGTAAAAACACCCACCGCATTTATACGTGTCCATATTTCGGTGCTCTTACTCCTGCAGAGAGGCACAGATTTATTAAAATTCAAAATCATTGCTATAATTGCTTGGGTAATAAACATACGGTTAACAATTGTCCCTCGGCACACCGATGTAACCTATGCCAAGGCAAACATCACTCTATGTTACACTTAGATGCACGTAACAACTCAAATCGTGCAGCTGCGCACCATAGTACGTATGCAACTAGTTCTCAGACCCCCCTAGATAGAAATACTTGGCAACAATCTAATCTACCGATACACCCACACACTAGAAATCTCACAAACTTTCGACAGGATACTTGCAACTCTAGCACCTCTCGTTCTCTACCTTAAAATTCAGACAACTCAGTTTCTCCTATTCGTCCTGATCAAAATCCTTATTTGCAAGACACTTATTCCCAAAATTTAAATTCTATGGCTCTGAATAGTTCACAAACATTGTTAGCCACAGCTCAAATAGTAGTTTGCGACTCTGAAGGAAACCCTGGTTTGGCTAAGGCCCTTCTGGACTCTGGATCTCAAAATAGCTTCATTTCTCAAGACTATGTGAGACGGTTGAAACTTGCTACATCTTCACAAAGGTTACACATTTCAGGCATCTCTGCGCAACACTCTGTTGTGTCTAAAGAGTATGCTAACATTGTTATTCACTCTAAAGTAAATCCCTCTAAATGTTTCCCAATTTCATGCTCCGTTTTAGAAAATATAACCAAAAAAATCCCTATTAATCCTAGTAAATTGAAAATTCCCAGTTATATTTTAAATCAGCTCGCCGATCCTTCGTTTTCGGATCCTTCCACTATAGATATCTTGATTGGAGCGGATTTATTCTATTCACTACTTACTAACGGATCTCTACAGCTTGGGAAAGGTCTACCGGTACTCTTTAATACCCATTTAGGATGGGTAATATCAGAAAATGTTCCCTCCTACGCTCTGGAGGAAAATAAACAAATTCATTCTCAATATTTTTGTTCCACAACCGCTTTCCATTCCTCGGAAAACAATTTATGACTAAACCCAATGGAACGATTAGACAAACTCTTGAGTAAATTTTGGAATCAGGAAGAACTGTCTGATTCAAGCACCTCAAGGCGCTCTCCTGACGAAGAGTATGTTGAAAATCTCTTTGTGTCCACTACAAAAATTTTGCAAAATGGTGTTTATCAAATTGACATGCCATTTTGCACCCCCCATGAATTCTTAAAATTAGGTGACTCCTTTGCCACTGCTCAACGTAGGATTTTTGCACTTGAGAAAAGGCTCCATAATCATTCTAAACTCTTGGAGGATTATAAAACCTTTATTGAAGAATATTTAACTCTTGGCCACGCAAAAGTGGTCCCTCTATCACTTGCACACAACACTATTGTGGGTCCCGCCCAAGGGAGAGAAATTTCACCAACCACTAAGCACCCTTTTAACAAATACTTTGTTCCTCATCTTTGCGTTGTTAGGCCAGACAGCGCCTCCACCAAAACTAGAGTATTGTTTGATTTCTCATGTCAGACCTCCTCTTCACTCTCGTTTAATTGTATTTCTCTTAAAGGCTACACGGTGCAGCCTGATCTGTACGACATATTGTGTCGATTTCGCGTACCTAAATACGTTTTAACTGCTGACATCAGACAGATGTTTAGGCAAATTAGGACAAACCCTAATCAGAACTTTCTTCAAAACATTTTATGGAGAAACTCACCCCAAGAACAATTGCAATGCCTGGAATTGCAAACAGTCTCGTTTGGGAAAACCTTTGCTCCATTTCTTGCTTGTAGGGTCCTCAAAGACATTGCTGAGCGAAACACACATCTCTCTTTAGCTTCGAAAGCCCTACTCACACAAACTTACATGGATGATGTCCTCTCCGGCGCCGAAACGCTTTCAGAGCTCGAAGCACTTTTCTCGCAAGTCACTACTGTTCTAAAACACTCTGGTTTCCAACTACACAAATGGCAATCGAATAGCAGCGAATTGTTACAAAAAAAGTTCTCACGAAAACTTCACTGAACTGGATTTAAATTTAAATGAATCCTCTTGTAAAATATTAGGTCTTAAATGAGACCCTTCTCTTGACGAATTTAGAATCTCTGTACCCTCGGTGTTGGACTTACAACCACTCACCAAAAGAAAAATTTTGTCTGTGATCAGCTCTTGTTTTGACCCATTGGGATTGGTCAATCCAATTATTGTGGCTGGTAAAAGAATAATGCAAGAAATTTGGGTCTCAAATCTTGATTGGGACACAAAAATTGATGACCCTATACTCTTAAACCTTTGGCAAGACTTTGTATATAATTTGTTTTAGCTTAAAGATTTGACAATTCCCAGGTACCTTTTCTCTTCTAAAGACATAGCCCGCATAGACATACATGGTTTCTCTGCGCCAGCACCGTGGCGTACGGAGCTGTAGTATATTTTAGAATTTAATACGCGGACAACACTTCTTCTTCTTGTACGTTGGTAACGGCAAAGTCTCGTGTCGCACCCCTTAAGAATGTTATCACAATCCCTAGGTTAGAATTGTGCGCCATGGTCCTCTCAAATTTAGTCAACAAAGTTATGCAAGTTTTTGGTAACGAAATTAACTTTGGTGCTGTTAACCTTTGGACCGACTCCACAATCGCGCTTTGTTGGATCGAAAGTCACTCTAACCGATGGACGACATTTGACTCCAATCGGGTTTCTCAAATTCAGTTACTTACTAAGAAATTCCAGTGGCGTCACATATCTTCACAAATTAACGCCGCGGATCCGCTATCTCGAGGAATATTTGATCGCAAAATGTGGAACAGTTGGTTTCACGGCCCTGAATTTCTACGCGATGATGTAAACGCTTTTAAAGCTACCCCTCACGTAACGGAAAACCCCCCAGAAGAAAAGAAAATTTCTTTAAAAATTGATACAAGGAAAGAAAATTTTTGGATAACATTTTTGGCTAAGTTTTCAAAAGCACAACGTACAATAGCATACGTAATTCGATTTGTGAAATTGAAATGTCCCAAATTTAATAAAGAACCTACAAATTGAGGCATCTTAAGCGTATTTGAATTAAAAAATGCCACTAATTTGATTATTAAAATTATTCAACAAGAACATTTTGCCCAAGAAATTCAAGCCCTGTTTGCAAATCATCCCGTAAGTAATAAATATATTATTTCTCTCAAGCCCTTTATTGACAAAAAAAGGTTTTCTGCGAGTTGGAGGTAGACTTACCTACGCAGACATACCAGACACTCAAAAGTACCCAATTTTGCTCCCTTCTCATTCGCAAGTAGTATCTCTTATGCTCAAACAAGAGCATGTCAGATTGGGGCACGCAGGCGCTCAAAACACGCTTTCTAACTTTAGGTTACGTTTCTGGCCTTTAAACGGTCTTAGGGAAATTAAACTCTTGTGTAACATGTTACAGGTTTAATGCCACAGCAGCTGAACGAATCATGGCAGATTTGCCGAAGGAGCGAATTTGTGTAGCCCGCCCCTTTTAAAAAGTGGGCGTGGATTTTGCCGGCCCATTTCTATTAAAAAGCTCCAGGTTAAAAAAGGCACCTCTTATGAAAGGTTACATAGCCCTTTTTGTATGCATGGTCACAAAGGCTATGCACATCGAATGTGTCACTAGTTTGTCTACCGAAGCCTTTATGGCTACGCTGAACCGGTTTATCTCCAGACGTGGGAACCCTACCACAATTTTTAGTGACAACGGCACCAATTTCCTCGGTGCAAAGAATGACCTTAGAGAGCTTTACAACTTCTTTAAATCAGAATCTAGTTATGAGCATATTCGAGAGTTCTTGTCGCAAAATGAAACCGAGTGGCGATTCATCCCCCCACGTTTACCCCATTGGGGAGGTATCTGGGAAGCGGCTATTAAGAGCGCAAAATACCACTTAGTAAGGATTTTAGGAGAGACCAAAGTAACTTACGAAGAGTTTTCGACTGTACTGACACAAGTCGAAGCCATACTGAACTCCAGACCGTTGTGTGCACTTTCCAGCGACCCTTCAGATTTACAATCGCTTACACCTGGTCACTTCCTGATAGGAACGCCTCTAACGGCATTACCTGAAAGGGATTTAACCCATTTATCAGATAATCGACTTTCCTTCTGGAAAATTTGCTCCAAAGTCCAACACACTTTTTGGAAGCGTTGGACGGTAGATCACCTCTACAGGCTTCAGCAACGCCCCAAGTGGTTACGCACCCAACCCGACCTTAAGCCAAACCAGGTGGTCTTAGTTAAGAGCGAAGAAACTCCCCCTTTAAGGCGGCCCCTGGCTCGCATTCTTAAAGTAATACCCGGTAAAGATGGTATTTAATATACTGTTTAGAAATTTTATTTTCATTTAAATCTTCAAATTTATTGTTTTCGATTTTTAAATCTGTATCTTGTTTAACTATTTTCATTTTGTAAAATGAACGTGGTTAGACAGCTAAGCTAAATGAATCAACGGCTCCGGGAGGAGCGGTGGGGGGGCGGTTTGAGAAGAAGTCTTCGAGGAGCAAGAGGACTCGGATACGATCGCGAGGGGTTCGGGGAGGTTCGGAATTTTCACAAGAACAACAACACGACCATCTGGCTCGTATGCTGTCACAGAAACCTGGTCCCAGTAGCCCCCCGCCCTGTCACCTGTCACAGTAACCCGTGTATATAACTACTGTACATAGTCTCCAATTTTAAACTTTGGTTTCCTAGGATCAACATCAACCAGTTTTAAATATTTTTTGCATTTTTAATGTTTACTTTGCTAGGTATAGCTTCAGTTGTAGAATGTCTGGTATTTTTATATTTTTCTAAATTTTCGATAATATATTAAACCAAATATATGATCCTTGTATCCTGAATTCTTTTCAAAGTAAAGACTTTAGTGTACGAATTACACGTTCGGCAATACTAGCTTTAAGAGAAGAAAAAGAACTACAATGACATATATTAAAATTTTCCATTAAGGTTTTAAAATCTTTATTATAAAATTCCTTTCCGTTATCAGTTTGCGAATTTTTCGGAAGTATTTTCATTTGTGTCAAAATGGGGCGCTATTAAATTGCACCACGGCTACGGTTGGTCTCTGGGACGCCACTGCAATAATTACGGTAAATCTCAATACATCAAATAATACCCCTTATCATGAGAAACAAACCTGCCAAGTTTAAAGAAAATCGGTCGAGGAAAGTTTGAGCTATGAATAAAAAACTAATTTTTTTCCAAAACTTTAACAACCTGTATCTCGAGGACAAAGCTTCAAAACATACATGTTGATATAGACTTTATTTTTATTTTTTTATGTTCTATCGTCTGTTAAATTTTCCCGATTAAAATCTGAAACACCCTGTATAATGAAACAGTCAGTTTTGTTTGATTACCCTGTATGAAAAAAAATAATTAGGTAGTAATTAATTTAAAATTTCCAGATCGCATCAAAAAATCCACCAAAAACACATTTTAGGACAATGGATGTGCCTGGTAGCGTATCTGTGGCGAAAAGGCACTAATCGAAAAAGTAAAACAACAGTTCAGAGATATTAACCGAAACTCCATGTTGACCAAATTTCAACCCAAACAACTACGTCAGCCCAATTGTCATAGCTTAAAACGAACAATAGCCATATTTTTTGCAATTTTATCTTTAGTTTTTGTTTGACCCCTGTATTTTATAGAAATGGCCATTTACCAATAAAGCGGTTAGGTAATAAAAAAGAACCAGAAAATAAGCTTTCAGCATGTTGAAACCTGGTCGAAAGCAGTAAAGCCGTTTCCAAATTACAGCGTTTTAAAGATATTGGTAGCAAAGTTTTGACACATTTTTTGTTTAGTAGTGTCTCTGGGACTAAAGGGCTGTAATCAAAAAAACTAGCAAAAACGTCTGGAGATATTGATATTACTTTGATAATGACCTATAATTAAATGCGAAAAAAATTATTACCGGAATCACACACCTCTAAACTTTTTGTAATTTTGCATTTGTTCATTGATCACCCTGTATACCATGAACCTTTGATTATTTTTCAAAAATCATTTTTCTCCATGTCATCTAGACAAAATGGGCTTTAGCATACCGAAATCAACAGCTAAAAATTATTTTTATTTCAAAAGTTACTACAAGTTAAATATGGTGCTAAAAATTTCTTGTTCCGCTTTTTTTGGCGAGCAGTTTATATATACAGGGTGTGTCACGACGAAGGGACAGTAGAAATATCTCGAGATCTATGTCGATTTGAAATCTGAAAATTTGTGCCTGGCCATTTTCATTGATGGCCTATCTGCTTAAAATAATGTCATTAATCTTGCACTTCCGGTTATACCGGAAGTCGCCATCAAATTCGTTATTGTAAATGGAACACCCTGTATATTATTACATTTTCGGATTCCTCATAAAATTCTAGACTAATTTTATGTAAAGTAGTGTATATTTTAAATCGATAGTTTTTGAGTTATTCAAATTTTTTCAAAAATTTTGACAGATGCGACTGAATTTTGAAAAATCAATAACAGGACTATTTCACAATCAAAGGAAACAAAAGTTGCAACGCTTGATCGGTAAGTGATTTTCTTTAATTCGATAAACAAATAATTTAGTTTCACAACACAGGGTGTTCTTAAACGGTGTGCCATTTTTGACAACTTTTAATCAAAATAAGTCAATATTTTTAAATAGGACACCCTGTATACTTACGTCGTCTTACGTGAAATTTATTTAGCTTTCAAATTGTATTAGGTTTCCAGTAGGTAAGGGGACGGTTCCGCCAGACAGACTTTACCCCCTCCACTACACCCTTGTGACGTCACTGTCGCCAACTTCAGGTCGGTCGGTAAGTTAGGGATCGGCGGTTCCGCCAGAAAGACACAGCTTCCAAATTTCGCCGCTAGATGGCGCCACAGGTGGCGCTGTTGGTTGAAATCTGTGCTAAATGGTTCGTAACTTGGCTAAAGCGCGCCAAATTTGAATTTTTAAATCTATAGGTGGCGCTAGCAGTCAACTGTTAATAGTTTTCGAACATAACCTCACTTTTTTCGAACATAACCTTACTTTTTTCAAGAGGCAGAACACCTATCGTTAGCGCTGGAGCCCTGGCGCTCTGGCAGTTCTTCTTTTTTCGAGTGGCCTTTTACGTTTGACATATGCAGCCGATTCTTCTTTTTCGTTATATTTTTGAATTTTTCGCGCTTTGCTGTCATCGTACCAACTTGACATGCTACCAACCTTACAGTGCTACCAACTTTTGCGTTAAAATCACCTGTACCTGTAATTTTTGTCACCGTACCTTGACTACCCCTCATCACTACCCCAATGTCATTTTAGTCACCCTATCACCCCTCATCATCAACCCCAGTGCCCAAATAGAACTTAGAATAATTTTGTATGAAAATAAATGTAGAAAAAAATTCTGTGTGATGCCTGTTGTAGGATTTGAACCCACAAATTCATGTGTACAAAATTGACGCCTTAACCAGCAGGTCTATCAACTGACTTGGAAAATAAAGTTGAAATGTGTTAGACAAGCAGCTCCGTCTACGTCACATGCGGTTGTAGATGATAATACGTTAGCAGAGGAGTACTGTCGATGTGACGTCATCGTACCAACAGACTTCAGGTCGTTTTTACAATAATAAAAAGCTTATTACAGTAAATTTTAACTCTTTCATATTGAAAAAAAATCAAAGTAATCAAAAATTATTTAACTTACCAAGTTTAGAGAGCTCAGAACACCGCAAAATAACATCACATACTAAAGTAAAATTTTATTTCATAGTTTAATTATAATTATTCAAAATTCAAGTCTGGACAAGTTAAAAGTGACGTCACCTTAATTAGATTTTTACGTAAACCGGAAACTCTTATCAACTAATTTTATTGAAAAACATGTATTTTTTTAAAACGTTATCATATCAAAAGTTATATAATTTTATCAGTGACATATAATAAACTATATTCAGTATATTAAAAATAAAAATAAAAAATACGAGTTATATTTATTTGAACTTTTTTAAAAAATTTCTTATACGAAGTAACGAAGATATATTTTAAAGTAAATTATTGGAAAATCAGGTACATCTCTAAAATTGCAATATTTAGATAAGCCTCTGATTTACGTTGAAAAGGATTTGCGTTCTCATCAACTTTGTAGATATATACCGGTGGTATCAAAAGTAAGTGTCTCTGTAGATTATTGTTATAATTTTATCTTATTACTCTGGATCTGAATGATGCAATACCTTTAAGGTCACGTGACAAATTTTGAAAAAACAATATCAGTTTTACGAAATTTATGTTACAAATTAAATCAACTCAAAAATAAAATTAAAATCAAACCTAAATTAATAAAAATGATTAATGAGTGTATACTTTTACTAGTTAAGAAATAATTTAGGAACCAAAATCAAGTTTTAAAAAATCCAAAATTAACCAAAATAATATAAAAAGACAAAAATGTCTACCTTTTATTTATCATAATTATACATTTTATTAGTTAATAAAGTATAACAGTTTAAAAAGTGTTCTGTGGATTCCTTTGGATCCCCCTTGGTTAACAGGTTGTCACAGCTGCATATTATAACTAAATTTTAGTCAGAAAAAGGAAAGTCTGTTATCACTCTACCCCTAAAGATTTATGTTTACTATTTATATTTTAATTATAATTTTTATTTGTTTTTTATATTTAAAAATTATATTTTTTCTTATGTAAAAATTTGTAGGGTAATAAATAAAACACGTAAAACGTTTTCAAATTTTTTTTTTTACATACTTCAATTTTTCTTTTAGAAGCAGTATAATAATAATTAAACACTGTAACTTCTTGCTAAGTTCAATGTCAAGTTGTTATTCTAAAAGTATTTAATGATTTTGCAAATTCTGCAGAAATTTTTAATATTACGCGATTACGTCACTACAATTGATTGTTCTTTAGTACACTGTTAAAAATTTCTATGGTAAAATTACAAAAAAAAATGTATTTCT
Source organism: Altica lythri (assembly GCA_964028335.1). Taxonomy (NCBI): domain Eukaryota; kingdom Metazoa; phylum Arthropoda; class Insecta; order Coleoptera; family Chrysomelidae; genus Altica; species Altica lythri. The sequence continues at coordinate 46,820,977 of OZ034808.1, read as the reverse complement.
ATTTAATTTCTCAAAGGTAAGAATTTTAATACAATTTTTCTAAAAGGGTAGGAAAAAGCCTCTTAGTTGTTCAACAAAAAGTTGAATGTAACGATAGACGGGACGTGAACTCGGGGTTTGTTGTCTATCAGGATAAAAGGGTAGGAATAAAGGAAGGGCGAGGAAAGGAAAAAAAAGGGTTACTAGTCTAATTTAATCCAGAACATGGAGGTCCTACTAAGTCCAGTACATCCTCCTTGTCACTAAAACAAAAAAACATTTTTAACTATAATATTGCTTAAATACTTATTTTTTACTTACGATGGTGGCGATGGGGTTGCTGGAATTCTATGACAAAACATTTTTTAACTAGAATATTGCTTAAATATTTATTTTACTTACGGTGGAGGAGGTGGAGGTGGTGGTAGTCTAAGCAACATCAGAAGAGACCTTTTATGACAAAACATGTTTAATTACAATAATGATTAAATATATATTTTACTTACGGTGGAGACAATGGAGGCAGGGATGGCAATGGCATCCTAGAAACACTTCTATGGCATTTTAATAACAATTATCGTTAAATACTTATTTTACTTACATTTTCCTTGGCTCACTCATTGTTGTTATAACTAATGAATAATAATTTCAAATATAACAATGGTATTATATAAACTTCGATAATCTAAAGAGATAAGTTTTCTACTAGTTCAGCAACTTAGGAATATTCACCTTAACCAGTGATCTGTTCAACATCTCTTATTTCTTAATTACGTACTCTGATTTATGTTGAAAAGGAATTTGTGTTCTCATCAAGTTTGTGGATATGTACCGGTGGTATCGAAAGTAAGTGTCTCTGTAGAATATTGTTATAAATTGAGAGAAATTATTGATTTAAAACTATTTATCAGTCGTTGGATTATTTACCAATTTAAGGCTACCTAATAAGAGGGTCCATACTTTGCTCTATTGTGCACTGCTACGCTCTGCTATGCTCTGCTATGATGCTATGCTACGCTCTGCTACCGTCTGCTACAAAGACGTCACCTTCAAAAATGTAGATCAATGTGGAAAACAGGGTAAGAAGAAACCTGTGTGAATACAGATGAAAGTTAATTTTTATTATTTTAGTTGTATATAATAGTTTAAAGTAGGGTCTTAGAGATTCTAGATTAGTATGTCGGTACATTTCCCCACCACCTAAGAGGTATTACCGTGGCACGTTAGTTTTTTTTTAGTGTAAAACTTCGCCAATAGCCCTATTAAAACCACTTTAAGGCTCCGACTTTATTTAAATTGGCTACCTCAAAAAACTTTTTACATCAGCAAATAATTATTTTGGTTATTTAGCACATCTTTTTTCTACATTTTTGGTGCATCAGACATCTTTTTAGGCAGCACGACTATCGGTCCTCAAATTAATGAGAATGAGTCATTAATTAGCCATTATTTTTGTAACTTAAAATTTGTCAAGGCTCCAACTTTATTCAAATTGGCTACCTCAAAAAACATTCTAGATAAATATAAAGTATTTGATCCTTTAGCACATCTTTCTTTTCTATATTTTTGGTGCATCAGAAATCTTTGTATTAGGAAGCACAAACCATTCTCAAATTAATGAGAACGAGTCTTTAATTTGTTATTAATTATAACTCAATTAAAGGATATATCAGTTTCTCAAGGCTCCAGCTTTATTTAAATTGGCTACCTCAAAAAACATTTTAGATAAATACAAAGTTTTTGGTCCTTTAGCACATTTTTTTTCTATATTTTTGGTGCATCAGACATCTTTTTTGGAAGCAATCCTCAAATTAATGAGTCATTAATTAACCATTAAAACTGAAAAATCAAGGCTCCAATTCTCATTGGCTACCTCGAATCACTAAACATTAATTCTTAAAACTAAAAAACCACGGCTCCATTTCTCATGGGCTACCTCGAATCACTAAAATTATTCTAATTTTTGCTGTTTATATCCGTAAGGAACAAAGGTGCCGTCATCAAAAAACTTCCTCTTCATAGAAAGAGCTTTATAAATTTTTTCAAAATTTCTAGTGACCACATCGTGCTCCTTCGTTCGTGCTATTTGTCTACATATAATACTTATGAAATCAGATTTTTCTAATATCATTTCCTTAATTTTTTCAAAATTAACTATACGGCTTGTCGTGTAGTTTAAGGAAATACCTTTTACTTTACAACAAAAGTTCTCTTTACCGTTAATGGTGTACCTGTATGCATAGTTTTTGGGCCCGCCAGAAACGAACTCTGTAATGTAACCACCACTCAATTCATCGGTTAAATCACCAATACAATCACCTGTAGGAAGATCAGGGTAACGAGGGTGAGATAAATAGATAACACTATTTTTATCATAATATAGCACCCTATCTTCTATTTGTTCAAGATAGGAATATAATTTTAGTCTAGCTAGAGCTGTAACGTAGGCTTCTAAGACCACATTAACCGTAGGAGAAAGATTGTAAGCTTCCTCCTTATACTCCCAAGTTACGATTAACGTCTCCTCATTAACAGGAAGAATGGTGTTAACGTATATAGCAGGGTTTGTCATCATAGTGTAAAATTCTTGACTAGTTCGTACAATAGTTGTTTTGGGTAAATTTTCACGTTGGGCGAACTTTCCCCAGAATGAATTTAACATTAGTTTAGCGAGACAACGAAGTCCGGGGTTTTCTGTAATCTCGCCAAACTCCAGTAAAACATCTTCTCTTTGCAGAAATTCCTCAATATATCGATTTTTTTCTTCCTCGGTTATACAATGTTTTGGCCATCCTGACGCTTGTTGTTTTATTTTTATGAATTTATTCATCATATCCGAGAAAAGACCCTTTTGATTTTGTGACAACTGAATAGTATCGTACGACCAAATCTCATACGTGTCCATCAGAGTGTAACCTTTGGCTAACGCTGTCACAACTTCTTCTATCACCCAAGTCCCTGTTAAGGCCCTCTCCTCCGCAGAATGCGTGCATTCATACTGAACAAAATCCTCCCCACACTTACGGCAAAGAATAAACATGCATTTGTTGTTCATCTTAGCGGGAAGAACAGGGTGATAGAGATTGGTAGGAGGCAATACTTTACATTTAATCAACCCAGACAGCGAGGAAATGTCAACATCACGACAATCATCACCTACAAAGACTTTTGGGTGGCCAACAGGAAATTTTCCGTATTTGCACACCCAGGTTATTACCTGTTCTTCCACCATATAAAGAGTCTCGAGGATTTAAAGGTAGATTTTTCAAACAGGGATGATTTTCTGTGTATTGTTTAATGTTTTTGCTCATTTGTTTACGAAAATCACATTCCCGCATTTCAATAACTTCATACCCTAAATTCCTTAATCTTTCTATTTTGGCTATGGTTCTTTCATACCTGTTTTCCAGACAGTCTGTTGGGTCATCGTGTAACGGTTGTGTACGATTATGTGTAAAACATCTAGTACAACCGTGATAAAGACACCCTTGAAATTCAAATACTGTCTTCTCAAAAAGTCCGTCAACTTTACATCCTCCGACAGGAGCTTCAGGACCGCGACCAGCGTGTTGTGTCATTATTCCCCTTTGATGTTCTTCCCACAACAGCCACTGTAGAGCTATTTTAGATTGATTTTCACGCCATCTATACCCTCCTTTGGGTATCAATCCTATTGTATTAGGTTGTAGAAAATTACGCCTAAATACCTTGTTACAGGCTGACGCTATAGTACTAGCTTTTGTGAAGGGGTAAACGTTAGATGTTGCCAGAAGCTGTTGACGGAATTTCAGGCATGCATTTGTAAGAATATCAACATCAGATGTACAATATTCTTCAATCTCTTTCTGAAAATCAAAAACGTAATTCTCAGACACCCTTTCTGTATACCATTTAATTAATTATCAGGGTCGTAAAAAGTCAAAGCAGGTAACGGTTGCCACGTACTTTTAGTAAAAATAAAATAAAATCAAATTTTGAAAAATTAAACTGGTTTAAATTGAAATCTCCAACTCCAGTTAAGATGGGTAAGTGGTTTCTCTACTGGCAAATTTGTGCCCAGCTCAGCCGTAGAGGGTATGTACAAAAGTGTGAGTCGCGCCACCGATTTTAACGGTTCAAATCGGAAACCCCTGATGTTCCAGGCACTGACCTATCTTACTGGAGATAAATAATGAATTTAGGAATCTTAATTAAAAAGAAGAAAAAAAAAATTGATTGAATCACAAATATGGTGAGTGGGTGATGATCTGAGTAAGACACAAAGTTAGATCTATCAATTATATTAACGAAAATAAACCCAACAGTGTAGTTTACAAGATATATAAATATATAATCAAACAAGAAAGTTAGTAATTAATAATATCAGCAAATAATGCCAAGAACTTGGCAGTTTTAATATTGAGTGATCACCCAGCGCAATAATAAAGATCCAAAATTAATAAATCCTATAAAATAAACAATATTTAAAAAGGTTAGGCCAACTCTTTACAATGTCTTAACTTAAAATTAGATTTTTGGCTTATCTGTTTATCCGCAGATCTGAAGTGAGTCTTTCGTTAATAGCCTGCTGCTCTGTGGATGGTGAGGCTCGGTGTTGATTCCTTAGTAGTGAGCTGATCTTACAATTTACCAGCCAGGTCCAAAAATAAAGTTCAGCCAATACCAAAAATAATTTCAGCCAGGACCAAAAATAATTTCAGCCAGAACCAAAAACAAATGTTCGCCAGGTCCAAAAAAAACCCTTTTATATTAAGATTAGGGGTTAGCAGTCAATCTGCGATGTTATTTCGCTAACAACCTATAGCAAATTTCGATTCTTAATCGGATGTCCACGCTTCTTCGTAACGGACTCCTTAGCAATCACACGAAGAAAGCACCATTTAATTAAATCCCAAAAATATGGAGTTATCTATACGCCTACTCAAAAATACCACAAAGGAATAACCAAAAATGAGGCTTAGATAAAGTATATTGAAGTGAAATTCAAAAACCCATAAGGATGGCTTGAATATTGCCAAGAGAACTTTCAACTTCACAAAATGGCGTCACTTAATTCGATAGTAATAGCACTAATGTGTTCGTACAATTGTTGAAATGCAAAAGAAAGCCAACATCACGCTAATTCACGCAAACCTTCCCGCAATGACACTTGTGAGTATAGAAGGGGAAATAGTGTGTTCCGTTGTGCAAAAACGGCTTGCTAGATATTAATTTGATTTCCGAAATGATGTTAAAATTAAATCGAATTCATTAAGCTAAATGTATTATTAATATTAAAAAGGAATCGATGCACTTATTTACTTAATTCAAAATTTTTGTTATTAGCTTAAACAGTAAAAGCGCCGCTCATTACCGGTTTAAACACTAAAAATACTCTCGCTACTAGTCAAGGCAAACGGCGGTGACCAGAACCTTGTTAAGAGGCTAACAATTGCGTTGAGACATTAACTTAACTTTTAAATATATTGACGCCGATTTCTGCACGTGACACGGTCCTATATAATTTTGGTTTTCCACTCTGTTAAACAGGTGTGGAAAATAACCCTTTTTCAATTCTGTCAAACCAAAAGCGAAGAGAGAGGCATAGGAAAATAGCTTAAACTATCAAGAAATTTAACATTACCAACTGTCATTAAAATTAATTTTGTCCCCCGGATTACAAGTTCAGGAGTAAGGTCTGTGTTCATCAAAACATGATTTAGTATAAACTGGTGGTCAAAACCGCCTCCATTGTGTGCAAGAACAACAACTTTCTTGAACAACTTTCGTTGGTTTAAAATAAACTCCACTAACCGTTCAATAACATTAAATCTTAGTATCTGCAATTTTACCCCACATTTGTTACAAATTTTACTATTCGAGCCAATACATACATCACAACACTGCCGAAATACGCAAAGATTGGGTTCGTGTAGAAGAGAACCGTCAGCGTTATTTTTTTCCTGACGTGTCTCTAGATCGTAAAAAACAAAGAGAATATCAGAAGTTTTTGGAGAACCCGTGTCTGGTTGCATATAACACAAATGACCAGGGGGTTGATGTTTATTGCATATTTTACAGAATATTTCACCACAGTGGTGCTCCCTTTCCTGCTTTACTGTTTTAAAACACTTAGGGCATTTTCTGATTTTACCGCAAATGTTTGGCAAGTGTATTTTAAAACACTCCTCACCGTAAATGTCTCGGTTGCAATCAACACACCTCTTCTTTATTACATCTTTTACGCAAGCCGGTGAACGCTGACACCCAGGGCAGGTTCCACCACACCTGTGTTTATTTTTGTTGTTAAAAGGTTGGTGGCACTCCTCACAGTAATAACCACAACAGAAGGCCGCTGTAAGTGAGGTTATAGTGTTGTAATGTCCCTCATGGTAGAGCAAGTTTAAAGAAGGACCATCGTTTTCACCACTAAAAACAACGTCTCTACCTTTTGAGCCATATTGATAAACGGTAATTTTATAATTTTTTAGATACTTCTGAAACTGTTGAAGTTCTGGTATACCTGCTCCCTCAGAAGGAATGACAACACCAGAACCTTTTGGCAACTCTGTAGCTCTTTTGGTTTGTAGTTTTCCAGTATCTTTTCGCACTTTGATATATAACCGGTCCTTGTCAATGTAGGCCATAGCAACGACGAGAGCACGAGGTAGACACAAATTGTATTTATTATTAATTACCACTATACCTCTCCGCTTGGTACATTCCTCGTTAAAGTTATTGTAGTTGCAACCTCTAGGTGTACCTGTTCCTCGAGGCATCTTGACTGTAGTAACACCTAGACAAAATGTTTCGGTGTTTAAACCACAACTATTGGATTGGTAAATGGAAGAAATTTTAGACCAAACATCGTCATAGGTCAGTTCACTTGCGGGTTTAAATGCTATCCAACCCTCACCTCTAGCAAAATCTTTGGAACAAAATGTAAACCCCACTTGGTCAGAGGGGTCTACATCTTCTACCCCTTTTGCTATAATACCCTCGATAGCATCCTTGACCCACCCTACAGGCTCTTCATTTTTTAGGAATAGATTTAATTTTAAATTCCAGAGTTCGTCCCTGTACCCCAAATTTGCGTACTTTCTTAACGACGTCTTTAAGTATAAGGTATTTCTCCATTATCAAAATATATTTAAAACTTTTAAAACATAAAAAATTTCGAAAGAATCAAAAAAAATTTAAAAAATTCAAAAAATCGAAATTTTCAAAAATTAAAAACTTACAGACCGATCTGGCAGCAGGTTTCAACGGAAAATAACAAACAAATATAGGAAACTATGTAAAAATCAAACTGTTTTAGTATTAATAATAAATAAACTTTCGAAAAATTCAAAAAAACGAAATTTTTTTTAAAAAATCAAAAAATTCAAACAACAAAATTGTAGACTTACGGTAAAACTTAATAAAATAGGTAAAAACTCAAAAAATTTTGAAAAATTCAAAAAATGTTTAAACTCAAAAACACTCACAAAATTACAGCGACTGGTAGCAGCAGTAGCAGGAGCAGAAAATGAGCCAGACGCTGTTGCTGCTGCTCTCTTTATAGGAATTCGAAACGGTCACGTGGTACTCTCTGATAAGGAGAAAGGGTGTAAGAAAATGCTGTTTAAGAAAAATCAGGGGTGTTTATTTTCAATTTTTTGTGAAAACAGCTGATTTATGTGTATAAAACACTACAATTAGTCATTTTACGAAATACCTGTTGTAAATTATCTATATTTTCGAGTTGAGGTTTTCATGCTGTGATAAAAATTTAAAAGCTAGTTTATTTAAAATAATAATATTTTATAATTTTATAATATAAATGACCCTCATTGAACTCTATAGAATATTTTACATTTGATACATCAGCATTTTTCTATCGGTACTTGTCTGTAGACAATACATTTGGTTCGATTAACTATTAAATTGCTGACTGCAATAATCTTTGTAAAAGTATAAAAATTGTTATATGTTTGGCTATTAAAGGTTTTTTGAGATAAAAACAATTATTATCGGTTTAAAATTGTTTATTTAAATAATTACAACGGTAGTATAATATTAACAAACCATTGACGTAGATGTTCTAAATTTCTCTGAGTGCAGAGTCCATAAGTAAAATGGTTTAAACATGACTTTGAGTTAGAGTTGAATTTCCCAGTGGCGTGGGGTGTTCCATCGAATTTAACAACATCCACAATAACAACATTGAAAATTTCAAATTCTTCACACTTCTTTCGCAGAAAAATCAGCTTTCTGTTCACCTCTTACATATGAAGTAAATAGTTTTTCAAAATATCATTAAGTTTACAGTATTGAATATTTCCAGAAGCATATTTTATTCCATGCACATGGTTTTCTATATATCTCACAGTCTTTTTATCTGCATAGCTTAATGATTGATAAGTTTGTGGTGGTTCAAATAGAAAATGTTGTTGTTTGAATCCAAATTCAATGCTAAGTTCTTTAGGATAAAATATTTCGTTAATTTGAAAAACCCTGAATGTCCGTGAAAGCAATCTTCATAATGTCCGGTTAAAGAATAAATATCGCACTTTAGCATGGGGTCATCGCGATATAATGCTCGACTAATGTTAATCATAATTAGGAAATAAAAAACAGTTGTAAATTTTTAGTTTTCTATTGCCTAGTGTATGTATACAATAACTTTTTAATCTGAATCTATGGTGTATTATTTTCTTTTAAATATTTTTTGTTGAAACGATCAAAAAACGTTCAAATTCATCGTTTAGACGTCTATTTTTGACACTTTGACGGTCATGAATTTAGTAGCGATAAAATAGCGAAAACTGACGCATTTTTGACACTTTGAAATGATGTTTTTCCATAAGAAATACATGTAAATCGTAAATTCCTTTTTGTCCATTTTTTAAATCGTTATTGCGACAAATTTAAGCGCTATTTTAACGTTTGGACGTTTCACATTTTGGAACTGTGACGTTCAAAAATTTTGCCTCGATAAAATAACATTTTTTGACGCTATATTTATCGATTTTGAAATAAAAGTTATTATTTTTTTTTTATAAAAGTTTATTACATATTTTCTAAATCTCTTATTACATTTTGTTTATAAAAGTAAATATACTGACGCAAAGCGTTACATAATAAAGGATCAGTACATATTTCACAAAATACATTTAATGCTTGAAAACAGTTATCATTAAAATTTCTTTTAATAATATCTATAACATTATTATAATAACAATTAAAGTTAATATTTTGATAATATATCTGATAAGTTACGATAAAATGATGTACTCTAACAAGTTCATCTACATCCTTCTCCGTTAGATGATATCCTACACCATGTTTTGCAACTTCTATGAACTTGGTGTCATCGTATACCAACTGGCGTATTGTACAAAAATCTCCACATGAAAATGTTACTGGATCATACTCATCTGCGTAGGTTGGTAGTGGTTCAATAAAAAATGTGCTTCTGCTTAAAAAGTCAATAAGATCAAGCCATTCCATTTTTCCAAACGACAATTTACTTGGCTTACAGTATTCTGATAAAATAATAGCTGGAGAAAATGTTCTTGTGGGAGATAAACCAACTGTTATAACATACCCCTTAATTGCGAAAGATGATTGTAGCAGCAAATAATTTTCACGTTTTACTTTGTCTTCGTAAAAATTTAAAATTCTATTTACTTCTTCCATATGGATAGAATCTTCACTACTACTCTCAGAATACTCCACCAAGTCTTCACTACTATAACCACTATCTTGCAACATTTTGTTTGAAACTAAATTTAAAAAAAATGTTTTTCCAAGTCAAACTTTTTAGTCGGACCGTAGACTGAACGGTTTGAGCAATAGATGATATGAATCAAAAAGGCCCCCGGAAGCTGTGAAAACGTATCTTGTTTATCATAAGAATACGTGTAAAAAATGTTCAAAGTAAGAAACAACGGAGTTTTTCGATTCAGCTATTATGTGAACTATCAAACCCCAACCATTTAACGTCAGAGCGTAGCAGGCGGTAGCAAAGCGTAGCAGAGCATCATAGCGGAGCGTAGCAGAGCATCATAGCAGTGTGTAGCAGAGCGTAGCAGTGTACAATAGAGCAAAGTATGGACCCTCTATAACGACCGTCTTATTAGGTAACCTTAAATCGGTAAATAATCAAACGACTGATAAATAGTTTTAAATCAATAATCTCTCTCAATTTTCACCGTAATTTTACATGTCACGTGACCTTTTTGAAAACCTAAAAAAAGTGATGTGTTCAGCATCTCTTATTCTTAATTACGTAATATTGCGTAATTTTAAAAAAGTATTGCATCATTCAGATCCAGAGTAATAAAATAAAATTATAACAATAATCTACAGAGACACTTACTTTTGATACCACCGGTATATATCTACAAAGTTGATGAGAACGCAAATTCCTTTTCAACGTAAATCAGAGGCTTATCTAAATATTGCATTTATTTTCATACAAAATTATTCTAAGTTCTATTTGGGCACTGGGGCTGATGATGAGGGGTGATAGGGTGACTAAAATGACATTGGGGTAGTGATGAGGGGTAGTCAAGGTACGGTGACAAAAATTACAGGTACAGGTGATTTTACCGCAAAAGTTGGTAGCACTGTAAGGTTGGTAGCATGTAAAGTTGGTACGATGACAGCAAAGCGCGAAAAATTCAAAAATATAACGAAAAAGAAGAATCGGCTGCATATGTCAAACGTAAAAGGCCACTCGAAAAAAGAAGAACTGCCAGAGCGCCAGGGCTCCAGCGCTAACGATAGGTGTTCTGCCTCTTGAAAAAAAAAGTAAGGTTATGTTCGAAAAAAGTGAGGTTATGTTCGAAAACTATTGACAGTTGACTGATAGCGCCCCTATAGATTTAAAAATTCAAATTTGGCGCGCTTTAGCCAAGTTACGAACCATTTAGCACAGATTTCAACCAACAGCGCCACCTGTGGCGCCATCTAGCGGCGAAATTTGGAAGCTGTGTCTGTCTGGCGGAACCGCCGATCCCTGACTTACCGACCGACCTGAAGTTGGCGACAATGACGTCACAAGGGTGTAGTGGAGGGGGTAAGATCCCTAACTTACCGAACGACCTGAAGTTGGCGACAGTGACGTCACAAGGGTGTAGTGGAGGGGGTAAAGTCTGTCTGGCAGAACCGTCCCCTTACCTACTGTTTCCCTATACCTAAAATCAATAGTTTTCACATAAATCAGAAATTATATCCTAGGGGCAGATTTGAACATACAAATCGCAGATTATATGACAGTTAATTTAAGAATTTTTTTTAAAAACATAGCAAATTTTCTAAATTATGAGTTAATGATGCATTTATTATTGTCTTTCTATGACTTCAGTAACTATAAAACACTAAGCTTCCATTAAAAGGGGTAAAAAGGGTCTTACGAAAGAGATTACTTGTTAAAATTATTTACTTGATTTCAAAAAGTTGGCCATGGAAAAAAGTCGCTAACAATCCGTCAATTCGCATTGTCATTATTATTAGGTGTCATTTTTTGGTCGTTACTCTATGGTACAAAACTTAGTTACCAACTTTTTTTAAAATCATGGCGCGTTTAGGCTATACTAACGAAAATAACTTAATTTTTTTTTGCATTTATTTCAAAATTTTGTATCAGTTTGTTTTCGTTTTGTAACATCAACATATACCAGCATTAGCTGTCTGAAGATATATTCTTTTAACGTCAAATAAATAAATAAATATACGGCGAGTGTCACAAAAATTTGACCAGAACGTGTGAGATATTACCCTTTAAAAATAATATGTAATGCAGCTGTGGCGAATGCCGAGATGTCTGTAACCGAGATTTGGAAGAATGCTTTATTGTAGGTCAATTAAACCGGATTTGGAACTGGTCGTTGGATCGACTGGTATAAGATATTAACAAAAGAAGTATAGTAATTTAAATGAATTAGATGAATTGCGGTAATGAAAAAACACTTGTGCAGGAACCGCATTTTGTGGTGGTAGAGGTCAGTTATGTTTTATACTTGATTTTCGAACACCTTGAAAGGTTTTAATGAGAAAGTTGTATGATAAATTTCCCACTATTGTAATTAACTGAAAACCTGTCTGAAAGTTTTATCAGTAGGATATTCTCTTATAACAAAACTTGAGTTTTTCGAACTAGAGTGTATTCACTTTTCGATGCAAATAAAAATGTGTTAATAAAAATATCAAATGGTATGAATTGACCTTGAAGACGTTAATTAAGGAAAAAAAAATTACTTTATATAATTGAGTTTTCTAATCCGACAACTGAGGTTTATATAAGAATGCAATAATTATTTATACAACAAATTATCTTGCAAGATATCATGTAAACCATTCGGAATAACTAGACAGCTTTTGATATGTTTACAAAACATAAATGAGTTAAACAACTTTATATACTTACATCTTAATTATTACATGCGCAGTAAAACAGTATTGTTTCTATAAAATGAACCAACAATCTTCGGTTTATGTTAGTCAGTGCTGTGTAACTTTCCGATAAAAGGTAATAGTTATTTCTTACTTTTACAAATTTTTGATAATAATAAAGAATTATTTTAGAATGTCGCTTAACATGAAGATGGCTGTTCAGCATTTAAAAGATTTTTATGAAAATTTTTATTATGATTTTGAACATGAAGGTCAGCTTGCATTGATAGGAGAGAGAAGATATTCACAAGAGGAATGCAAACATTTGGCTGCGACATATCGGAAAGGTGTTAAAGCTTGCGAAGATTTCATCAATGGTATAATTACGTGTGCCTGTTGTCTAATATCAATTTTAGAGAGGTTGGATTTAGAATATTACCATGATTTGAAGGATAGTTTACCAGACTATCTGCGTGAAGATGATAATGATGATGATAATGAAAAGCATATGAATAATACACAGGAAGTTGAAATAGAAAATAATGTATGAAATTTCCAAAAAATAAATTCTCAACCTTTATTATGTTTTTTTTTTCTTTAGATAGTCGGTAAACTTGATGACTTTATGAAAGACATAAAAATGTTGAAAATAAAAATTAAAGAATATGAAGAAAAACAAGTGATGTTCAGATCCTTTAATAAATTAACATTTACTAAAATCTCGAAGAGGATTAAACTTAAAAATGTAATTAATAAGCATACGAGGTAAAAAATAAAAAAATAAAAATTATACTTATGTTTTTTTTATTCATGCATTAAAAATTATTATACAACCAAGTTACATTTGACAAAGCACAAAAACATTTATCACTTTTATGATTAAAACATAACGGTTGACTAAGTTCAAGACGTGGTTGTTCATCCAATTCACTAACAGGTACTTTAACAAATTTTCTAATATAATTTGCCTTTTCCGTACCCTTAACATTGTAATGGGATTACTTTCGGAAAAATACGTCTTGTTACTTTAATGTAATTTTATTAATTCAAATCAAAATTATGATAACAATAATAGAATTAAAACTAGGTTAGTAGAGTGTTTAATATTTACAATAATTCTTGCAAGTTTGCAAGGTTGGGTTAGTAAAATATAATTATATAATTAATAACTTAAATCTACAGGATGTTTACAATAAGAATACTTAACTATACTATATTACACCTTCCCCGGGGGCGTTAAAAAAAAATTGTATATACACATACATATTTTTTTTTTCAGTTAACTTAAATAACGCTTAACTCTATTTTTATGAATTTCTACAATTTTAGTACCTAAATTTATAACTATATTCGGACTTTTTGAAGTGACCACTTCATAGGGACCTAAATAAATTGGGTCACTTTTATTGGTTGATGTATTTCTTATCAAAACTTTTTCACCACTTTTATATTCAATATTATTACTTTTTAGATCAATTTTATTTTTCCTTTTTGTTTTTGAATTAATTAGATTATTTTTACAATCATCCCATGCCTTTTGTAATCTATATTTAAGCTCAATTGGATAGTTATCGAAATTGTACACTGGATCTATATTTGATGTTAAATTTGAGGGCAAAATACAAGTTCTTCCAAAAACAAGCTCAAATGGAGTATAACTTGTTTTTGAATGTACGATGTTATTATAAGAAAATGTCCAATACGGTATCCAATTACTCCAAGTATCAGGATTACCGGAAGAATATATCCTTAAAAAGGCTCCCAAGTTTTTATGCGAGTTTTTGATTGAACCCAAGGTTTCGTGATGATAAGCAGTTGAATTTAAGCAATTTATGTTTAAAATGTTACAAGTTTCTTTAAAAGTTTGTGACATAAATTCTGTACCTTGATCTGTTAAAATTTCTTTAGGTATCCCGTATTTTAATATAAATTTTTCTGTAAATGATTTAGCAACTGTTTCTGACTCCTTATTTGGAATAGGAAAAGCTTCAACATATTTTGTTAAGTCGCATTGAAGTGTTAATATATATTTGTTACCTTTTGAATCTAAAGCAAGAGGGCCTACGAGGTCTAAAAGTACTTTTTCAAAGGCGTAAGAGGCTGTAGTCGTAATGACCATTGGCTCTTTATTATGAATTGAATACTTATGTCTTTGACAGTTATCACAGCGATTAATAAATTTTTGTATATCCTTAAACATACCTGGCCAAAAATAATGTTTCTTTATATTATTGTAGGTACGGTTTATTCCTGCATGACCACCAGTTGGTAAGATGTGATAATCATTTAAAATTAATTGTCTTGTTTCTAAATTAGTTACACTTTTTTTTCTCTTATTACTGATAACTTTATACCGGCTTCTTTTAATATTGAGGAGTTATTTATTAATAATTCATACAATTTTTGTGTTAGCGCGCTCGATTGATTTCTATTTATAATTAACTCCTTTATTTTATTTTTTATACATATCGTCTGAAGATCTCTCAGCGACGCATCGAGAGCTGACGCTGATCAAGTATCTCCAATGTATATAATGTGTAGCTTTGAATTATAAATAATATTATTCATTATTGTGATTCCATTTAATTTTAATAATTCACTAAATTTATCTGTATTAACTAATTGTACCTCTATACCTTCTGAAGGAGGTTTAAGAAGTTCAACAATTCCAGGGTGATCAATCCTTTCATTGTCATTACTTTCTTTATCTCCTTTAGAATTTTTTAAGGTTTGTGCCCTAGTTAAAACATACATATTACTATCAATTGTTTTTTGAGACAAACTTTTTAGTTCATTCGAATCAATTTCGATTCTAGAGAGAGCGTCTGCTGTGACGTTGTTTTGACCTTTAATATAACTAATTTTAAAATCATATTCTTCTAATAATAATCTGAATTTTGTAAGTCTGCTAGTAGAATTCTTTGTACCAAATAAAAATATTAATGATCTCGCGTCTGTATAAATTTGAAATTTCCTTGCATAGAGATAAGGTCGAAATTTAGATACTGCCCATACAACAGCTAAAATTTCTTTTTCTACTGTAGAGTAGTTTTTTTCTGCCTTATTAAGCGTTCTACTCGCATAGGCAACTGGCCTATCGTCCCCATTTGATAAAACTGCCCCTATAGCGATACCAGAAGCATCTGTTTTTAAAATAAACGTATTATTTTCCGAAAAATCAGGATATTGAAGCAATGGCGGATTTTGAAGACATTTCTTTAAGGTTTCAAAAGCTAATTGACAGTTCTGAGTCCATTCGAATTTTACTCCTTTCCTAGATAACTGATTAAGTGGACCAGCAATCTCAGCGAAATTCTTAATGAATTTCCTATAATAATTTGCAAAAGCGACAAACCGTTTAGTTTCATTCGCATCTTTTGGTACAGGATATTCCTTTAGAAACCTTAATTTTTTCTAAATCTGGCGTTATACCGTTTGCCGATATGACATGACCTAATTATAATATCTCCTTCTTTAAAAAATTGCACTTATTCGGATTAAGTTTTAGATTTACTTTTCTTAAGCGTTGTAGAACTTTAACTAAATTTTGATTGTGATTTTCTAAGCTATTTCCAAAAACAATTAAGTCGTCTAGATAAATAAAGCAACTCTCATAATTTAACCCAGACATAGCTATCGTCATAGCCCTAGAAAAAGCGGTAGGTGAAATTTTAAGACCTTGAGGAAGTCTGGTCATTTGAAACTGCCCTTTATTGGTCGTGAAAGCTGTATAAGGTTTAGAAGTTGATTCTAATTCTACTTGATAAAATCCTTGATATAAGTCTAAATGTGAAAAGTAAATGGCACCAGATAATGCATCTAAAATTTCTTCTATATTGGGAAGAGGAAATTTATCGTTTTCAATACGGTTATTTAACTGCCTATAATCAATTACTATCCTCCAATTTTTGGTTTTATTATTTATTTCGCCATTTACTAATTCATTATTTTGATATGACCTTTTAGGTACAAGAAGTAATGGAGAATTCCAATTTGAATTTGTTGGTTCAATTATTCCATTAGCCAACATTTTGCTAACCTGTTTATCTATTTCATCTTTTTAAGCATATGGTAATCTGTACGGTTTTATATAAGATGGAGAAACGCCCTTTTTTAATTGAATTTTTTGCTTACATATATTAGTGACAGTAACTGGATCGTCATCCAGATAAAATACATCTGCAAATTTTGCACAAATTTTATGGACAGCTTGTTTCTCTTCTGTTGACAAGGATTTCGTATTTATTAAATCTAAGAGTTTATCTACCCGATCAACAGACATTAGGGTGTTATTAAATTCAAAGCAATAGAAATTTCCAAGACTTTCAACAGTAGGCACAAATTTTTTTAAATTAACTTCCCTATCAGTTGTGTTTAAAAATTTAACTGGAATTCGATTATCTTTAGATCTTACAAGAATATTTCCTACAAAAACCCCTTCGCATACTTCTTCTGATAAAATAATACCGTCTTCTATACTTTTTACCGAAAAATACTTTATAATTTCGCATCTAGGCGGAATTATTGTATAGTTACTTATGTTAGATTCAAGGGGAATAATTACATAGTTTCCTCTATAGTTAATTTTTAAGGAAAATTCCTCATAATTTAAAATTGCACCATATTTATAAAAAAAATCTGACCCAATGATCCCATTAAATTCGGATGCAATGTCATCAACTATAAAAAATTCATGATTCAACGAAATATTATCAACACAAAGTGAAAGTGAAATACAACCTAAGGTGTTTGTTTTACCAGCAATTCCTTGAATTTCAATATTTTTATTTTTATCAATAAACTGACCTTCCATAACATTAGACTTAAAAATAACACTAATAGAAGCGCCCGTATCTACAAGAAGCTTCAAATCATTAACCCCATTTTTCATTCTTACTACATTTAATCCGTTCATTTTTAAAATTGTGCTTTCGCACTTATTGCGATTCTCGAAAAAACCGATCATCTGAATTTGTATTATTTACATTTTGCATATAATAATTTCTTTGGTGACTGCCACGTCCCCTGCCATTAGGCGTGTGGAAAGAACCCCGATTATTATTAAACCTAGAGCCCCGATTATTGTTAAATCCGAAACCCCGATTATTGTTAAATCCAGAGCCCCGATTATTGTTAAATCCATGTCTATTCGTATTTCTATTAAAATTTGAGCGGTCATTATTGTTTTGTCTATTTTGCTGTGGAACGTTGTTACGCGGATAAAATTTGTTATTAGGCCTGGGGTACCGAAAATTATTAGAATGCATATGAAATAACCTTTGGCTATCCTTGTGTGACATTTCTTCCTCCCTGGCACCACTAATGGCTTCATTTAGCTTAATATAATTTCTTGCCTTAACAATTGTGCGAATATCATTATTTTGAAGCCCCTTAACGAAAGCATTTATAGCTATTTTTTCATTAACTGCAGCCAAAATTGTATTACTATTTTCACTATTATCTGACTGTGACACCGTTAATTCTACCAATAAATCTTCTACATACTGGCCGAATTTTTCAACAGTCCTAGTTCCTTGCCTAGCATTATTTAATTGAACGATAGTACTGCCGAAGATTTTTTTGTTAAAAAAATACTTTTTCAAATCTGATACTAATAAGTTATTGTTTTCATATGTTGAAGACATTCGGAGTTTGGCACCGTTTGATAAACATCTTTTTAACACATAAATAGTTGGTAACTTTTTCCCGTCACTATCTAAAAGACCATTGTATAATTCGATAGAATCAATGAGCTGTTTGGTTATATTTTCTGTACCATTCATTATTGGTAACAGACTTGTCGCAGTTTTAATATCAAATGTTTCACCCATTATACTATTTTGAGAACTTTCTAACCTACTATTTAAAATATCTGCTATATCTAATATTAACTTTTCAATAAAACCTAAAATTAGTTTTACGTTTTTTATATCGTCAGGATTATTATATTTTTTACTATTAAATTGATCTTTTTGAATTTGCAATGTCTCTTTAATTTGATCCAATTTATTTAGTTTTTTCCTTGTTTTACCATGATCAACGCGCCTATCTTGATTATCCTTATTTATATTTCTTAAAAATACTTTTAATTCTTCATGTATATGTCGAAACGGTTCAACTGAGCTCATTACTTATAACTAACAATATTTTCTATACCTAAGGGAGTCCTAATTTACGCTATATTTTACAAATAATTAAATTTACCTTAAAAAAAATCATTTTATACGCTAATTTCATCGTCCAATTTAAATTCCTTAGTCCATAAAAATTTTTAAGTTTTCCTTTAAACCAATTCCTTGCTTCTGGAAATTTCTCTTCTTATTTTGGTTTCCATTCGCTTCTTTATATAATTGTATAAAATAACTAGAACCATTACTGCAACTATACCAAATGCTACTATTCCCAGTATTTCTCCAATGGATAATTTCGTACCATTTTGGGACAGACCATTCGATATTCCACCACTATTGCCAGCTTGAGTAAGTATTATTTCTTCTTTACTTTGAGTAGAACCCATTTTTAATATTTAACCATAGTTACTTTCATTATTTTACTTTATTTTCCATTAATCGATTCTTTTTAGCAGGATCGCCATGTAATGGGATTACTTTCGGAAAAATACGTCTTGTTACTTTAATGTAATTTTATTAATTCAAATCAAAATTATGATAACAATAATAGAATTAAAACTAGGTTAGTAGAGTGTTTAATATTTACAATAATTCTTGCAAGTTTGCAAGGTTGGGTTAGTAAAATATAATTATATAATTAATAACTTAAATCTACAGGATGTTAAGAATAAGAATACTTAACTATACTATATTACAACATATATACAATCAACATTATTTGTTTGTTTTTTTTAAATATCTCCAAACTGGTGTAGAGGAGTAAAACCAGAATTCCACTTAATGAAGTGATGGTTTTTTGACAACCAAATTGCTTGTTGCTGAAGTTCCAATGACAACAATCTCATTGGAAATGGCGGTTTGAAAATATAACGGGAAATTTGAATTTCATTATATGCAGCCAATTCTTTTACTATGAATTTATTATTTTTGATTTTAAACCCTTAAACATCTATTACTAATTTCATTATGCGTATTATGTTTGTCTTACAATTTTAGTTAACGGATTGTAGGAAAATTCTTTTTCATGTAAAATTAAACAATAAGCCGAAACGTTGTTACCAACCGCTTTGGTAGTTTAGAATTCAACTCTAAGCACGACAGATCCGCTTTGAATGATTTCCTTTCCTGATTCTTTTGACGGGAACAGTCTATATGAATTATAGGAGCATTAGTTTTAAATTCCTCTGGATTAAAGATAGGTTGATTGGTTTGGATATGATAGTAGGATTCTTGAAAGTTTGCAAACATTTCATACAGTGTTGCAAATCGGTTAGCATCAAAATCTAAATTTAAATCATTATGAGGATAACGTACAGAATTTAAAAATTAGATAAATTGCAGTGATCAAATTTATTCATATCTTTCAACAACTTTCCTTTTCGATTATTTTGAAATGCTATTACAATATGTCTTGGACTTTTCAATTTTGTTGTAGTTTTTCAGGCCATGTATGACGTGTTGAATTGTTTAAAGCAGGATATTCAATTATCTCCCATTTTCTAAATTTAATAGGTAATTCTAAATTACTTCGAAGTATTTTGTTTAGGCGCAAGTGTTCTTTTATATTTGGAGTTACATGAGAAACATTCCAATAAAGTTTAGTCATTTGAATTTTAGGTTTTTCAGATTCATCGGTAGCAACAATTCCGTCTACATCATCCTTTTCTCTAATCAAAACAAGTTCTTGTCTCATATTCATAACAATTTTACGAAAATCCTCAAAAAACCCTGACCAGATTTTCAATGGTATGCATACATTAAAATTACCTCCATTATCCATGAGAAGTTTTCCACCTTTTGGAAACCAAAACCGTGTTGTAAAAGTTTGCTTTCATTTTCGTTTAGAGATAAATAATTCCTTATAGTAGATACCAAACCAACATTTCGCACGGAATCGATAAATACTCCGTTTAATTCGTATCTTATTTTCCTAAACAAGTATGCAATTCCATTATTGATTAACTCAAATTAGGTTTTTGAATATGGTTTTAAATTAAATCCTTTTCCGTTTTTTGATCGTCGTCGTCGTTGTTGTTTCATACCATAATCTTTGTACGGTCTCAAATAAAACACTGATCCCTTTGTCGCTTGTTTCATAGCCATAATATGTCTTTGTTATTCTGCAAGTTGCTCACGATTAGCTTTTGCATCGTTTACAGCTTTAGCAATGCCAGCTGCGCCACCTCCCACCGCTCCTAGCGCCCCCCAGCAATGGGAGTAGAAATGGAACAAATCCCCATTTTTTTGGAGCACGAATTATTAGTTTCTTTTTTCTTAAACCTTTACCTTGTTTAAGTCCCATTCCTAATTTACGTTTCGCTTCCATTGCAGTGGTTACTAGCCACGCAGCTGCTTTTTCAGATAATTTGGCTTCTTTTGATTTAACGCGCTCCCAAGCTTTATTTTCCAACTCTCTATCAGCAATATGTCTAGCAGCTGAATCCTTGTTTTGTGAATATGCAATATCGTGACTTTTACAGGCTTCGTCTAATAGGTTTATTCTAGAATCTTCTCTTAGCAAACGGTCTTTTAGTTAAGTGCCCGGTCCACAAAAGGAATACGAAGGAATATGTAATTCAAAAGGAAGTTTATCAATTAATGAGTTTACCAGACCTTATCCTCGATGTAATCTCAAGTAATGACGCTTTACCATTGTGCTATTTATATATACCGGACCTTCTATACCTATATACCCTCAGTACCTTCAAGGTGTTTAAAATAAGAATTAAAAAACAATCAGTTTGTTTACGAATTACTAACTATGAAAATATTTTAAAATCCCCCACAAAACATGGTATTCTCTTTGGAGGTGAGTCCAAGAAAGGACTAATTGTAGGTCCTAGCGGTTGTAGAAAAACCAATGTTATAATAAGTCTTTTAGAACATCTCAATGGATTAAAATTTGAAAATGTATATGTATACTCCAAATCCTTGCAGCAGTCAAAATATCATTTCTTGCGACTAATATTGGAACCTCTTGAAGAAATTGGATATAGTGAATATAGTGAACTGGAAGATGTACCTTCACCTACAGAAATTAAACCAAATTCTATAATAACACATCAAAGAGAAAAATTAAATCCTTTAGTGGAACCTATTAAAGAACTTTTAGTATTAAAGAAAAACGAGAAACCACATGTTAAAGCAGAGTTTACCAAAAAAGAGGTTTTAACTTCCCAAAAAGAGGATTCAACACCGATGAGTGGAAAATTCAGAAGATATTATAATTTGATACCGAATTTAAATGTTAGTGAAGAAACTTTTGAAAATATTTCAAAAACACAGAAAGATACTAGTCTATTAAAACCAGAGTTTATTAAAAGTTATGTTGAAGATGTTCCTGTCAGTCAGTTAGAATCCACATTTCAAAATTATTTACAACAGTTTCATCCTTTACCTAGAGGATATATTAAAGACAAAATTATTGATACAAATAATGACTACGATAGTACATTTGGCGTTTATTTTGACCCCGACGCAAAGTCATATGCTATAGGCGATTCGCCAATTTCTTTTGAAGGTCCTGATGTGATGGTACAGAGTATTAGATACAAGGGTTTATATGAACTCTTATTTAAAAAATACCCAGCTGGTTATAAACAAAGCGATTTTGATGAATTTATTGATATTGTCAAACGAACTAATTTACACCATCTAGGTTACGATCGTTTTAGAGGTTTATTAACATCAAATTCAAAAAAAAAATGTAGATATTATCAAACCTCGGCTCACAAATCTTTATTTTATGTCTGAAGAACAAAATTCTGCAGGTCGAAAAAGGAGTAGCTCTATTCCCACACACCCACTGCGAAGTAAAAATAATAAAACAGGAAAAGGTCTTATGGATTTAAACAATAAAAAAATTGATTATAAATATTTTTCTGATTTTAATGATATTGTGGAACGACTTTGTTTACTAATATCATCACAATTAGCTGGTAATACTGGACACAATAATGAAATTATATCAATCATAGAGGAACTACGAGAAGGAGGATTTATTGCTTAAATATGTGTTTATTAATAGATTTTATTTAGTACAAACATGCCTCTCAACAAGTTTAATCAACATTTTCTTGCATCGACCACTACGTGTCCAGAAGAGATTGTATCAGCATCAAACCATCATCATCACGTTTCTATATTTATGTACCATCTAATTTTCATAGCATTTGTGTAATTACCATTCGAAGACGAAAGGAATTTGGTATAAGTAAATCTCATTATGTCCTTGATACTCAAACAACACCTTTCCCGTAACAGGTAAAATTGAAAGTATAAAATGTTTTCCATCCATTCTACATGTATCATATAAAAATCAACAGAATTCTATACAGAACCTACTGAATGATAGTACTGTTAGTAAAGGAGATATTATTAAGTTTCTTTTGGGTATTGCAGCTATAGCAGAAGATACCCTGTAAGTTGAATTTGTTATTTAGTGTCCCCTTGAGGAGAATAAATAGGGAAAAGTTTAAATTTTGATTCATTAACAAATATGCCTCTCAACAAGTTTAATCAACATTATCTTACTTCTGTAGCATGTTCAGGAGAAGAGGAAGAAATTGTGCCATCTACACTTCCACAATTAAAGTCTCCATTTTATATTTGTGATACCTTTGACTATCATGTTAAGTCTGTAATTCGTTTAAGGGGTGAAAAGAAAACTAATCTTAATAAGGACTTTTTTGTGTTAGATAACGGGCGAATTGCGTTTGTTTTTCCATTTTCATTAAAAATTGAAAGAGTTGCTCATTATTCAGCCGACGGAGACCTTTTATTAAACAACAAAATTTAAAAGTTCCACGAATTAACTAATATAAATATAACAAAAAAAGATAAAATACCATTTAAGTTGGGAAAACCTTTTTCTATCTGTATTTAGGTACTTATTGTAGTAAATTATTTTTAATAAAACAAAAGTTATAATTTCGAATTATAACCTGGGCTTAGAACGACTCAAACACAATGAGTCCGTTTCGCCAACGTTGCGACGCTGGTTGCTAGCCGAAAACCCATTGGCACAGCTGGCCGAAAGCACAAAATGGCGATAGGACTCCTTTGTGAGCTTTCGTTGTTTTTGTGTTTTTATGTTTCTTTACACATGTTTCCCCAACATCCTTTGCTCCCAAGTACCCAACACTTTCGCTAGCCAAGTGCAATAACCTACTTGGTTATGCCGCACTGATGAAGGCTAATGAGCCAGAAACATGCATGTCTGCGGTTACCATTCCTACTCGTGGCTTTATTGATCCTTTTTGCGTACATGCCCAATAATTTGCCCCTTCCCTTTTGTTATATATATATATATATATATATATATATATATATATATATATATATATATATATATATATATATATATATCTTTCTTGGCACTTTGTTTGTTATATCTATACATATATATATAATAAACAAAGTGCCAAGAAAATGCGTATTAATATAAACAAAAGGGGAAAATTATTGGGCATGTACGCAAAAAGGATCAATAAGGCCACGAGTAGGAATGGTAATAATAATAATAATAATAATAATTTATTTAGCTTAAGATTAAATACATACAAATATAAAACAGCGATGCTAAATAAATATACCTACTCAATAAGTGTATAAACACTTGTTATGAGAACAAAAACAAACTAAAGAAAAAACAATTTACAATAACAATACTAAACAATAAAACTAATCTACATTATAAAAGAAAAAATTAAATAATTAGGTTAAGTTTAATTTTATTTATGGTTTGGTTTCTTTTTATATTTTATTTTATTTTAAGCAATATCACAGAAGTCTCTTGGCCGATCAAGAAGGAAGAGTTTTAGTTTTTTTTTAAATAGTTGATTACTATTAATATTTTTTATATTGTCAGGAATTAAGTTATACATTTTAGGTGCCAAATATGAAAATGACCTCTGACAAAAAGATGATGTCATTCTAGGAGCAACATAATGGTGTTTATTTCTAGTTTCATGTTGATGACATGGTAAGTTCTTTTTATCTTTGGAAATATGATATTTTAATGAAATACATAAAAAATACAATTGTTTTAGGTCAAAGATTCCACTTTCTTCATAGAGACGATCTGAAGAATATAAACGAGGTTTACACATCATTAGTTTGATGAATCTTCTTTGTAATACTTTGAGTGGTTCTAAGTGTATTTTTTGAGCACTTCCCCAAGCCAAAATACCATAACGAAGATGGCTTTCTACTAGTCCAAAATAAAGTGTTTTTAGCTGTTTCGTGGGGATAAAATTCCTTAAATATGTAAATCTGTATAATATAAATTGTAGTTTTTTAATAATATACTTAATATGATGATCCCATCTTAAATTTCTATCAATAAATATACCCAAGTATTTAGTGTTTGTTGTGGAGTTAATACTGTATTTTTGACCATTTTGATTTATTACAAGTGGACCAAATTAATCATTAATTTTGTTGTACATAAGAAATGGTAGGTAAAAAGTTTTTTTAAAATTTATTGTTAGCATTTTATGATCAAACCAATCCTTTAGTAGTTTTAAGTCCGTTTCAGCTTTATTTTTTAAGTCATACCAATTGTAGTCTTCGTAAATAATTACGGTATCATCAGCGAATCCGATTACATGACCTGAGCCTTTTAGCGAAAACATTTCATTTATATACAAGTTAAACAACACAGGTCCTAAAATCGTTCCCTGAGGGATACCACAAGTTAATTCACTTTTATTACTTGTTGACCCAGCAATTCTCACTACTTGTTGTCTCTTTGTAAGGTAGCTATCAAATAGTTTCAAGACGTTATTACGTATGCCTATATTTTCCAAGATCCGTAAAAGATTGCTGTGGTTAACAGTGTCAAATGCTTTAGCTAGATCCAAGAATACTGCTAAGCATGCTTTTTTCCTATTTAATGCATCATGTATTGTTGTTGTTAAATTTAGAATAGCATCCTCAGCTGAACAATTTTTTTTAAAACCATATTGATTGGCTGAAATTAATCCATACTTCCTTATGTACGAAGATAGTCTATTATTAAGAATTTGTTCAAAAATTTTTGATACGTGCGATATTAGAGATATTGGTCGATAGTTAGTTGTTATAGTTGTATCGCCGCTTTTATAAATCGGTATAATTACTGTTTCCTTGAAACACCTAGGCCAAGTTCCCTTTTCCATACACATGTTGATCAGGTATACAAGAGGGGAATCAACATATTGTGAAATTGCTTTCAAGCATTCAGTTTTAATTTCATCGCTACCAGCCGCTTTTTTACTCTTCAATCCATCAATTATTTTCTGAACTTCAAAGTTATTTGTTGGAAGTAAAACCATTGAATTTGGCAAAGATATATTTTTAAATTTTCGTCTTGGAACTTGAATTTGCTGTGCCAAGTTTTCTCCTATTTCCGAAAATGTTTTATTAAATTCATTTGCAATTTCAAATGGATTTACTAGAGTTTTCTTTGACTGATTTTTAATGTTTTCTAAAACTGTTTGTTTTTTCCTAGTCCCACATATTTCTTTAACAGTATCCCACAGCTGTTTATTATTGTTAGAGTTTTCCAATATTTTGTGTTTGTAGAAATTTTGTTTTGTTTTTTGAATGAGCGTATTAAGTTTATTTCTGTACGATCTGTATCTTAGTAGCAAGTCATAATTGTCTGGTTGAAGCTTGGTTTGTCTGAATAAATTATTTTTCGTAATGGTAGATTTTAATATGCCATTTGTAATCCATGGAGTTAATTTTGTATTTTTTCGATTGACTTTCTTAAAATACGAACTTTCATTAATGTATTTGTGAATAATTGCAACAAATTCATCTGCTACAGAGTCCGGATTATCACACTTAAATACGGTTTCCCAGGATTCTTTAGACACATTATCTTGAAGGATTTTATAATTAATATGTTTTGTAATATGGTCCAATTCTCTTTTGAGGCATTTGTTATTAAACACAAGTTGTATTGCTACTGCAAAATGGTCGGTTATATCCGTTTCTATTACTACTGGAATAATATTATTTATGAAATTAAGTTTAGATTTGAGAAAGATATGATCCAGACAAGCAGATAGCCTCGTTGGATTATTAATAGTTGATAAAAAGCCGAATTCATTAAGAGTACTTACATAATCAATTGTATCATCACTTAAATCTAAAATATCAATGTTTATATCGCCTATAAATACAGAATAATTTGCAGAATTAACTCCAGTAGTTTCCAGAAACTGTTGGAGATTACTAATAAATTCAGGAATTTTTGGATTATAATTTTCGTTGGAGGGTGATCTATAACATCCTAGAATCATAATTTTATTGTAATTGTCGATTTTCACGATTATTTGTAAAATATTTGTTGGACCTAATTTTATGATTTTATGCTCAAAGGAATATTTAGAGTTTATATAAGCAACAACTCCATCATTTTGATTAAGGCCACCCTCATTATACACTAGATTATACCCTGCCATATTATATAAATCAACATCTGTTATTTTCCAAGTTTCAGTTAGAACTATACAATCGAATTCTGCGATATTGCTCAAACAAATCTTAAGTTCATCTAAGTTCTTAGATATACTTCTTATATTGTTATGTAAAATTTTGAAATTGTTATTTTGCTGATTAATTTTAAATATATAATCGGACTCAGTGAAATTTTTTAAAGTATATGTATCTAACGAAGGTATACTAAAATCCCTAATGTATTGGTCCATCTTAAACCATAACGATAGAAAAAAATAAAAATAAAAAATTACAAGCTAATTATAACTAAAATATTTAAAATGATGTTAAAAAAGTATATATACATACAGATATTTGGACAAAAATCGACGAAGAAGAAATATATCGGTAAATCTAAAACATTTTTTTAAAATATTTAATTTCAAGATTTACAATTAGGTTATCTACCCGCAGACATGCTTGTTTCTGGCTCATTAGCCGTCATCAGTGCGGCATAACCAAGTAGGGTATTGCACTTGGCTAGCAAAAGTGTTGGGTACTTGGGAGCAAAGGATGTTGGGGAAACATGTGTAAAGAAACATAAAAACACAAAAACAACGAAAGCTCACACAGGAGTCCTATCGCCATTTTGTGCTTTCGGCCAGCTGTGCCAATGGGTTTTCGGCTAGCAACCAGCGTCGCAACGTTGGCGAAATGGACTCATTGTGTTTGAGTCGTTCTAAGCCCAGGATATGAAATAAACAAAGTGCCAAGAAAATGCGTATTAATATAAACAAAATGGCGATAGGACTCCTGTGTGAGCTTTCGTTGTTTTTGTGTTTTTTGTGTTTCTTGACACATGTTTCCCCAACATCCTTTGCTCCCAAGTACCCAACACTTTTGCTAGCCAAGTGCAATACTCTTCTTGGTTATGCCGCACTGATGACGGCTAATGAGCCAGAAACATGCATGTCTGCGGTTACCATTCCTACTTGTAACCTATGATCCTTGTTGCGTACATTGCCCGTTATCCTCCTTTTTTTTTATATTGATGCGCGTTTTCTTGGCACTTTGTTTATTTCATGTCCTGGGCTAGAACGACTCAAACACAATGAGTCCGTTTCGCCAACGTGGCGACGCTGGTTGCTAGCCGAAAACCCATTGGCACAGCTGGCCGAAAGCACAAAATGGCGATAGGACTCCTGTGTGAGCGTTCGTTGTTTTTGTGTTTTTTGTGTTTCCCCAACATCCTTTGCTCCCAAGTACCCAACACTTTTGCTAGCCAAGTGCAATACCCTACTTGGTTATGCCGCACTGATGACGGCTAATGAGCCAGAAACATGCATGTCTGCGGTTACCATTCCTACTCGTGGCCTTGTTAATCCTTTTTGCGTACATGCCCAATAATTTTCCCCTTTTGTTTATATTAATACGCATTTTCTTGGCACTTTGTTTATTTCATGTCCTGGGCTAGAACGACTCAAACACAATGAGTCCGTTTCGCCAACGTTGCGACGCTGGTTGCTAGCCGAAAACCCATTGGCACAGCTGGCCGAAAGCACAAAATGGCGATAGAACTCCTGTGTGAGCTTTCGTTGTTTTTGTGTTTTTATGTTTCTTTACAGATGTTTCCCCAACATCCTTTGCTCCCAAGTACCAACACTTTTGCTAGCCAAGTGCAATACCCTACTTGGTTATGCCGGCCTGATGACGGCTAATGAGCCAGAAACATGCATGTCTGCGGTTACCATTCCTACTTGTAACCTATGATCCTTGTTGCGTACATTGTCCGTTATCCTCCTTTTTTTTATATTGATGCGCGTTTTCTTGGCACTTTGTTTATTTCATGTCCTGGGCTAGAACGACTCAAACACAATGAGTCCGTTTCGCCAACGTTGCGACGCTGGTTGCTAGCCGAAAACCCATTGGCACAGCTGGCCGAAAGCACAAAATGGCGATAGGACTCCTGTGTGAGCTTTCGTTGTTTTTGTGTTTTTATGTTTTTTTACACATGTTTCCCCAACATCCTTTGCTCCCAAGTACCCAACACTTTTGCTAGCCAAGTGCAATACCCTACTTGGTTATGCCGCACTGATGACGGCTAATGAGCCAGAAACATGCATGTCTGCGGTTACCATTCCTACTCGTGGCCTTATTGATCCTTTTTGCGTACATGCCCAATAATTTTCCCCTTTTGTTTATATTAATACGCGTTTTCTTGGCACTTTGTTTATTTCATATCCTGGGCTTAGAAAGACTC
Organism: Altica lythri; assembly: GCA_964028335.1. NCBI lineage: Eukaryota > Metazoa > Arthropoda > Insecta > Coleoptera > Chrysomelidae > Altica > Altica lythri. The sequence goes on along the minus strand of OZ034808.1, from coordinate 46,791,820 downwards.
AAACACAATGAGTCCGTTTCGCCAACGTTGCGACGCTGGTTGCTAGCCGAAAACCCATTGGCACAGCTGGCCGAAAGCACAAAATGGCGATAGGACTTCTGTGTGAGCTTTCGTTGTTTTTGTGTTTTTATGTTTCTTTACACATGTTTCCCCAACATCCTTTGCTCCCAAGTACCCAACACTTTTGCTAGCCAAGTGCAATACCCTACTTGGTTATGCCGCACTGATGACGGCTAATGAGCCAGAAACATGCATGTCTGCGGTTACCATTCCTACTCGTGGCCTTATTGATCCTTTTTGCGTACATGCCCAATAAATTTTCCCCTTTTGTATATATATATATATATATATATATATATATAACGGGATATTTGTTTTTTGTGTTAGAAATTCAGGAAAGTGAAAATAAGAAAAAGCCAGCGGCTGGCTTTCACGGAGGGGCCCATGTCACAAATACATATTTTTTCCAAATTATATTTTTATTTTATTTCTGTTTAACACGGTATAGTGTGTTTTATCACTGAGCACGCTATAATCCGTCAATTAGAATTAGACAGTAACATCCGTTCTACGGAGACCGATGTTGTTGAGTCAGTACTTTTAATAGTATAAAAAGCCGCGACTTAACTGACTACGGGGTCGTCCTCAGCGCGCCATAGCCCTGCACACAGCGTCCTCTTAGTCAGTCACTAGGTGATGTGCCCTTCGTCCTTGATTAGGTAAGACCCAATAGTGTAATTGAGTTAATCGAGTATATATTTTGTGTGCCCTAAACCGGCACGATTTGGAGTCGTTAAGACTTATATTTTTGAGTATAGTTTTAGTAGATTTGTGTATTGTTTGTTGGGTGTCCTTCTGACAGCCTTTGTTGTATTGTGTTCAGCCAATACAGTTGTTATTGTTTTCAACCTTTGTTTTTCTGAGCTACTCTTCAAACAACCCTACGCTCTTCATACACCCCGGAAGACGTGACATGATGGAGGTGCCGTAGGCTCATTCTCTGAACTAATTCTTCATAACGCGTTTAATTTTAACCACTCGTAGCCATTTTTTTATGATAGCATTATTTTTCTACCCCATGTCACAGACGTGACATGGTGGAGGTGCCGTAGGCTCATTCTCTGAACTGATTCTTTATAATCAGTTTAATTTTAACCACTCGTAGCCATTTTTTTATGATACCATTATTTTTCTACCCCATGTCACAGACGTGACATAGTAAAGGTGAAGTTGGCTCATTATCGGAACTAAGCAACCCTCAAACCAATTCTGTTCCTGTTCCGAAACCTTTTCCTCGAAATCCAATAACAGACGTATAGCTTGCACTAAGGGGTGGTGTAAATCCATTAATAGTGCAAAATACGCTGTCAAGGTCATTGATATTCATATCTCGAAAACACGAAGTCGGGTGTAAACCCCTTCTCTGTGTACGTTATAAGGAAACGAAAGATCGATTGGTCCTCCTTCAAGTATTTATCCTAATCCAATAATAGACGTATAGTTTGCACTAAGGGGTGGTGTAAATCCATTAATAGTGCAATATACGCTGTCAAGATCATTGACATTCTTATCTCGAAAACACGGAGTCGGGTGTAAACCTCTTCTCTGTGTACTTTATAAGAAAGCGAAGGATCTATTGGTTTTCCTTAAAGTAGTTAACCAAATACAATATATATCGTTAAGAATTTTAGTGACAGTCTATTACAAATTTTTTTTTTCTTTCTCTCTTCCTATATCCCCATGGCTAAGCGTCGAATAGGACGCTTGGAGCGAGAACTCCGATCAATCTGGAAGTTATTAAAAAAAAATCCGGTAATGCCTCTACCGGAATCTTCCAAATACACTACTTCCGCCCACAAGAATAAATCCACACTGTCTTCTGAAACATACTTCAATTTCCAACAGGAAAATTTCGAAAGAGAATATAGCGAAGTAAATCAAAACACTCTAACATACGCCCAGAAATTTAATATAGTCAAAAACAATTTTATAATGAACCCTAGCAAAGTAAGTAAAAGTACTAATCTAAGGAAAAAATTTCTAAGATTATTCGGTGTAGGTCAGTTACGTGTCGAAGGAGAATATCCAATTACATCCAGTTCAGACTCGACTAGAACTCCTATACACTCACCTGACTCATCAAATATCATCTATATTACTTGTATCTTCACACACACGAACGGCGAGTTAAGAGTAAGAAATTAAACTCATCAACAGGTCAAACTATATAAGGGAACTACAGCAGCTTATCTCAATGACCAGACGGCATCAACATTAACATAACAAAAGAGTGCCTAGTTATGTGCACGAATAAAGAATCGGACCTGAAAATAGAAGATTTTGACTTAGAGCACATACAGAATGAAAATTTAAAAAAAAAATAGAAAAGCTAATCTCACCATACCCAGATGTATTCTCCAAGACAACCTTAACGATGGGAAAAACCCATTTATCCGAACACAAAATAGTATTGGAGGATGACAGCCCTATAAAAAACAGAGCGCACCGAGTCTCCCAAATGGAAAAAACCATAATTGACGAACAAATAAAGGAAATGTTACAACACGAGATAATAAGACCAAGTCATTCACCCTGGGCCAGTCCGGTCATGCTCGTGAAAAATAAAGATGGAGGAACACGGGTCTGTGTGGACTACAGGAAATTGAATGAAGTAACAAGGAAATCCAACTACCCAATTCCGCAGATAGACGATATATTGACTTACTCGAACGAAGCAAAATATTTTTCTACACTGGATATTTTTAGCGGGTACTGGCAAGTACCAATGGAAGAAAAATCTGAACAATACACGGCATTTGTAGCACAGGGACATGGACAATATGAATATAATGTCTTACCATTTGGATTAACTAATGCTCCATCATGTTTTTCTCATTTGGCAGACAAAGTATTCGAGGGAATGAAATGGAAAGAGTTACTAATTTACCTCGATGACATAATTATTTTTTCTAAAACCCTCGAGGAACATTTAAAAAAACTAGAGAAGGTCTTCGTCCAATTAAGAAAAGCAAATTTGACGCTAAAACCAAGTAAGTGCGTATTCGCTAAACAAGAACTTAATATACTCGGCTACACCGTAAACGAAAAAGGCCTAGCCGTAGATGCGGAAAAGCTGGTAGCTATAAAAAAAAAAAGAGTGTGCGTGTAACCTTTACGCGCGATTGAAGTAAAACTTGTTGACGTATAGTGTTTCATCAAGACAAGAAATCTTGTCTTGATGAGTAAATCTTGTCTTAAACTGTGAAAGGCTTTCGCGGCCATTGTCTATTGTATCAATGGTTTTTGGGCTATTAGGCCGGCGTCGATTGTCTTGCTGACTTGACGTTTCGCCAACACGAGCGGTTGGCATCTTCAGAAGTTGCTTCCTGGTTGATAGTCTGCGAACTAGTAGTTCGACTTTAACTTCAGTTCCATATTTAAGAGATCAGCAGACGATCAAAATGTGACTTCAGAATCATGGAGAAAGGAGCTAAATGAATATTATGACAGTCCTAGGCCCGAAGAAAAGACTGATATTTTGGATTGGTGGCGGAAACACGAAATAGCCTATCCAAATTTATCGAGAATGGCCAAAGATGTTTTATCTATCATGGCAACATCTACTCCGAGTGAAAGGTTATTTTCCAAGGCTTCTTTATATATCAGAAAACATCGTAATAGGCTGAACAATGAGTCCTGCAGGAGCCAGCTCTGCTTGAATTCTTGGCTTACCAATGAATTGTGAAATACTGAATGAAATAAAGTTTTTTCAAATTCAATATTTTTTCTAATTAATAATGGGTGGTATAGAGAAAAATCAAGAAATTCTCGATTTTCTGTCAAGATCTCTCGATTCTTGACAGAGTCGTTCTTGTCTTGTCTTGAAATTTGAAGTTCACTTCTTGTCTTGATCTTGTCTTGAAATCGAGACAAGAACAAGACAAAATCGAGAAACTTTCTTGTCTTGATGAAACACTATTGACGTACGTATCGAAAAATAAATATTTAATTACAATTCAATTATATGTATTGTCTATATACTTTACAAAAAATGAGATGTTAAATTTATATTATTCAATAGAAATAGGAATTTAAAAGTTATCATTATTTTTTATACATGAAATAATAGGTTTATAATAACTAAAATGTGAGACATAGATTTTACTCTCTAAATACCATTAATTTATTTGAAACCGTTTAAAAATTTTGAAAATTTCATAAATAAATTTTGAAAATTTAAGCTTCTTCCATAGCTGAAATCGCACCGTTACTTCCATCAGGATCTTCCGTTAGAATCTAACGTTAGAGTTACCCCTAGTCGTATAAGTTTTGCTTCAATAATAGGCAAACAATATTAAAAATATACACACATTACGTTTAGAATGTGTGATTTTGTAGCTGTATCTACCTTATTGTAATACAACACAACACAAGAGCCTTCGATAGTTAGATAACCATTTCATTTTGTAGCATTTTATAGTATATTCCATAAAATTTAAAATCCTGAGTTGAGTTCGTTTTCTTCAGTTCTACGAAGGATTTGTTATTGCTGGTAAAAGATCAGCTATCCTGACTAGTGATTTTATGGCCTTTATGGCTACCTAACCAAACCTAAAAGAAGTATAAGCAAGTGTTAAAACATTTCGAATTTTATTATTTTATGAACAAAAACGTGCAACATGCTTCTTTACTTAACGTAAACCTTCCCTATAAACAATTATTTACTATCATAATATGTATGTATGTATATAAACTTACTTAATCAAATCATAATGAATGTCGCTATCTCGTCTTTTTTTCATTTTCATTTTTCTTCAAATCTTTCTAGCGCTTATAATATACCCTTTGACGTTCACAACTTCTTTTTCTTTTTAGCTCTTTAAGTCTATAAAACGAAAATAGCTAGGTATAAATAATAGGTATAAATATTTAGGTATAAATAGTGTAATTACACACCAAAAATAAAATTTATGAATATAGAGTACCTACTCACTCATTTTCATTCAATATTTTTTCATCACTTTCTTTCATTAATAAATCCACTTTGTTTATTCATATTTAAAACAAACACTTTATACACAAATTTAAACTATTTACCACCAATGTATTTTGGTTGTGAAGCTGTCAATTCATACAATAACAGATTCAATTTTATTTAATATAGTAGGCGGAACCGTGTTAGGTATTTTGTATCAGGTTTTGTTTCCGGTGCGTGGTACATTAGAATGACGTCACGTCCGTTAGAATTACTGAGTTACCCCTAGTCGCCGCTAAAGAAGTTTTACTTTAAAAATTTCCTCACACCTAGAACTATTAAAAACATTCAAAGTTTCATCGGCTTATGCAACTACTATCTTAAGTTTATTAATAATTTTGCAGCAATAGCAAGACCAATGCACAGAGCAACTACAAAAGAAACAGGATTTATTTGGGGAAAAGAACAAGAGCAGTTGTTATTGTTTTTAATCTTTGTTTTTCTGAGCTACCCTTCAAACAACCCTACGCTCTTCCTACACCCCGGAAGACGTGACAATATATGTTGAAAAAATAATTGATTTAAGTAAGTATATTCTTAAAATAAGTTTAAAAAGGAAAATAAGTCTAAAAAAAAACATTAACTTGTGGATATAACAATTTAGTAAGTAAAAATATATTCCGGAAGTAAGTGAATTTGCACATAGTTTCTTACAATTATGATTTAAAGAATAATTGTGAGATAAGTTTAAAAAAAAATACATTAAGAATTACTGTAAAATTTAGTTAAGCAAAGATTATTCAAGTTCTTTTGCAGATATGACAATTTCTTTATCTACAATTTAAGTAGAATTTATATAAATTAGGTAAGTTTTAAAAGAAAAAATAAACGCAAATTTTTAATATTTATTTAAATCACTGTTTTGAACAAGTTCTTTGCATTTTTGTAATCCTAATTTGCAAATGTGGCAGTTTCTTTGCGATTGCGCAGGACCGTCCACATGTGACGTCCACTCAGGACGATTATGATAATAACAAGGTAGATGTGTTCGCAACTCAAAATCCAATTTATATTCTCGTGGAAGCCTATGCCAAACTTGTATTAACTTACAAGGTTTCGCATGTATTTTAAAATATCGGATTGGAATATTTTTTCAATTTTCAATAGTCAAATCACTCAACATCTTTTCATGATAAATATATATTCCAAAATATTTTCCATCTCAACAGATTTTATAATAAAATTTTAATTATAACTTATTTTTAACCACTGTATATTCACTTTTAAAGATGAAAGAATACTTAGGAAATACAAAAGCAATGATTTAATGATATATATATATATATATATATATATATATATATATATATATATATATATATATATATATATATATATATATATATATTGTTATGGTATTCAATAGTTGGTCTTTATATGTAATATAAGTGTAATTAAGACTAACTAGATATTAGAATTGAATAATCAATTTATGCAAATTATCAAGGAATCATAAATAAAAAAAAATTTGGGTTGCGAGGTTTCTAGGGGGATAAAAAAAAAAAAAAAAAAAATTATTGATAGAATGTCATAGAATTTTGGAGAGTAAAGTCAGAGAAAAAGTTTAGGAAATTATATAGAATTTTAAAAATTTAAAAACCATTATAAAGTAAATATAATAATAATAGAAATTGAAAATGAAGATAAATACTGAATGTTAATGAATATAAATATAAAAATTATAAAAGAAGATTAATGTATGAATAGAATGTTATAATAACTATATGGTAGAGTTAAATATGGAATAAAATGGATATATATAGAGAAGATTAATTGGATATTTGCATAGATTGGATTTTCAAAATAAAATAAGCATAGTTTATAAAGATAAGTATTTCTGGTATAGTTTGTTATCAGCTGGTAATAGAGGTATATTAGAAATAGTTATTCGGGGATTTTAGGAAAAGAGGGCAAAATTTCATTTAAAATTAATTAGTGTTAAGTTTATGACAGGATAAATGATGAATGTTATATTGTTTTTTAAAGTGTTGTAAAGAATTAATATATTTATATATTAAATGATGTTAAAATTGAGATGGACTTTTTAGTTTAATATTATCGAAGAACCCAACCTTGAAGAGTCACAAGAATACAATTATATGAGTATAGAGATCATAACAATTATGGCGAGCCAACGTGTGGCGTGAATAAAACAAGAATCCAGTTTAAAATAGAACAGTATATTGAAATTGAGAGGGTGATATAGACAATTGAAGTGATTAGAAAATTAGAACAGTGAAGAATTGAAATAAAACATAAATACATTATAATAGAAATAAGAGGATTAGGTGAGAGTTTTAAGTATATTTATATTTATATATAAAGACCATAAAATTTTGAAAATTTTAAAACTAAATACAAATCGAATAAATATAATAAAGTAATATAATAAGTTAACATTATAAATTAAATAAATATATAAAATAATTAAAAGATTTGAATAAAATGAATACAAGACAAAATAGAAGAAATAGAAGGAGAGAAGATGGAATACAGGAATCTAATGAAAATATGCATGAAACAGAAAGTAATGATGGATCGTCGGAAGGAGAAGAAAAAACAATGTTTCAAGTGGTACAAGCTGATGTGATAGGAGATGCGACTAGTTCAAAACCACATCAAGAAACAGAGATGGAGAAAATGTTTAAATTTTTGGAAAATAAATTTGATGAAAATAATAGAAAAATGGATTCTATGAAAAAAGAAATAAGAGAAGATATAAAAAAAGAAATAAAAGATATGAACAAGAATATGGAAACATTTAAAGATGAAATGAAAAATATTATTAAAGAAGAAAATATCAAAATACAAAAAGAAGTCGATCAATTGAAAGATGGAATTAAGGCGATGGAGGAAATGAGTAATATACACCAGGAGAAGATTAATAATATAGAAAAAAATGTGAAGGAGCAGAAAAATGAAAATAAGAAAGAAAATGAAAGAATACTACAAACTATGGAAAGGAATGTAATGGAAGTAGCAAAGAAATTTGAAGATGAAACAAAAAAATTACAAGAAATGCAAAATGAAAGAACTGAGGATGGTTCCTATATGATAATACATGGAGGAGAAGGAGCAGTAAAATTTACAGGGAATATCAGTATATTACATCCATGCACGTATATGAATATGATTAAAACTAAGACTAGGAACAAAAGAGATTGGAAAGAAATTATAAGAAGTTCTTTGAAAGATAATGCTGCATTATGGTATGCAACACAGGAAAATGAAATATTAACCTTTAATGATTTTGAAAGGGAATTTCTTAAATATTTCTGGGGTGAATCAAAACAAGGGGTGAGTAGGGAAAAATTATATTTCGGAAAATTCAATTATAGATTAGGGAATAATTTAACTAATTATGCGTTACAATTATATAATGTTGCACAATATTTGGAACCTCCTATGAGAGAAGAGGAAATAATTTTATATATTTCTCGACATTATGATATAACAGTTTCTGAAACAATAGTTATACAAAATATTAAAAAAAAAAGAACAATTGATTGAGTATTTAAATCGAGTTGAAAGAAATTTAAAGATTAATGAAAATAGATCACAAAATTATGAAAATGATAGATTTAGAAATTATCAAAACAGAAATGGATATAATAGAGTAAGAGAAGAAATGCGTAATAGAAACAATGGAAATTATAATTATGGATATAATGGGAGAGAAAATGAAATCGTATAAACGGAAATACATATAGAAATGGAAATAATATGGATAATAATAATAATATAAGAAATGGAAATAACAGAAATGAAAATGGTTTTCAAAATGTAAATAATGGAAGATATGAAAGATCAAGATATAGAAATATAAATGAAATTCATAATAATAATAATAATAATCGAGAAGATAGAAATGGAAACAATAATGTACCTAGAAGAATAAATCAAATTAATATGCAAAGTAGAGAAATAGAAGAAAATGTAGAAAATGTTAGGGTAGAACCAGAACAAGAAAATTTTTAAATAAGCACCTACAAAATTTTAATGTTAAATGTTGTTATATACATCCTAGTGAATTTATAAAATTAGAAGAAAATAATAATAAATTAGAAGATAAAATTGGATTAGTAGTTGTTGAAGGAAATTTAGAAAATAAGAAAATTAGAATTTTAATAGATACCGGATCAGAAGCAACATTGATAAATGAAAAAATTATTGAGGATAATAAATTAGAAGAAATGATTAAAATTCCAAGAATTAAGTTAATAGGTGCTAATGGAAAAAAATTAGGGGAAATTAATAAGATTATAAATATTAGTATTAAAATTGGAAATAGTATATATAAAATACAAGGTTTGATTATAGGAAATATGGAGTATGATATAATATTAGGTACTGATGAATTAGAAAGAATGAATGTTATTATTAATTATGAAGAAGGTTGGATAAAATTGAAAGAAGAACAAATCAAATTAAATAAAATAAACAATAATGAGGAGATAATACATATAAATGAACTAAGAATTAATGGGGAAATGATGAAAGAAGGAGAAGATATAAAAAGTGATGATAAATATAAAGATGAAATTAATTTGTTATTTAAAAAATATCAAAATTTAATTACATTAGAGAATAATACTGCCAAAGAATATACTCACAGATTTGAAGTAAAGAATATAGAAAATTTTCGAGTTAAAACTTATCCAATTCCATATCAATATAGAAAACAAGTAGCTATAGAAATAGATAAAATGCTAGAAAATAATATAATTGAGAGAAGTGATACATCTTTCATTAATCCAATTGTAGTTGTGAAAAAAGGGAATGGAGAGTTAAGGTTATGTCTAGATGCTAGAAATATTAACAAATTTTCAATACCACAATATGAGAAACCTATGCATATTGAAGCAATATTTGGTAGAATAACAGGAATTGAAATTTTTAGTAAAATAGATTTAAAACATAGTTTTTGGTTAATACCTCTACATAAAAGTAGTAGGAAATATACTGGTTTTAGTATTGATGGTGTAGTATATCAATTTAAAGTAGTACCATTCGGTATACAAAGTGCATGTGCAGCTTTGGTTAAAGCATTACATAAAATTTTAAACAAATATGAAAATTTTGTTGTTCATTATGTAGATGATATATTAATTTATTCAAAAAGTGAAGAAGAACATAAAAAACACTTAAATATTGTGTTAAAAGAATTGGATTTAGCGGGATTGAAAGTAAATAAAGAAAAATGTCAATTTTTCTTAAAAGAAGTGATATATTTAGGATTTAAAATTAATAAAAATGGAGTAGAGATGGATACGGAAAGAGTAGATAAAATTTTAAAATTTGAGAAACCAAAAAGTTTAAAGCAAATAAGGGGATTTTTGGGAATGATGAATTATTATAAAAAGTTAATACCAAATCTATCAGAAAAACAGATTCCATTAGTAGAATTATTAAAGAAAAATGTAAAATGGAACTGGAATGAAGAAAGAGAACAAGCATTCAATGATTTAAAAAAAAATGTTTACTAATAATTTGAAGGTATATCATCCAAATTATGAATTAGATTTTATATTAAGAACAGATGCATCAATTAATAAGTTAGCAGGGGTTTTAATACAAGTACAAAATGGAATAGAAGTACCAATATGTTTTATGTCTAGAGTCACAAAAATGTATGAAAGAAATTATAGTGTATCAGAATTGGAATTTGCGAGTATAGTTTTTTGTGTGCAAAAATGTCGATTTTATTTAATTGGAAAAAAATTTATAATTGAAACCGATCACATGGCTTTGAAGAATGTAATGGTCAATCGATTTAATAATAATAGGATATATCGATGGAGTTTATTATTACAAGAATATGATTTTGAAATTAGATATTTATCAGGAAAGGAAAATATTATTGCAGATACATTATCAAGAGAAAGTAGTGAAAATAAGGATAAAGGAAGAATAATACAAATTGGAATGAACAAATTAATAGAAGATGAAGGTATGTTTTCGGAAGAAGAAATAATAAGAAGTCAACAAAATTTAACAGAAAAAGAAAAACAGAATACTTTAATTAAAGATGGATATTATATAAAGGAAATAGGAAATGAAGAAGTTTATGTAATTGAGAGTTATTTAGGAAAACAAATATTAAAAAATTTACATGTAACATATGGACATATAGGTTCAAGAAAATTATGGTTATTATTTAGAGAAAATTTTATCATGAAAAAAGATCAAAAGATAGCAAAAGGAATAACAAGAACATGTAAGATATGTCAATTGAATAAAAATAAGAATAAAGTGAATAAAAATATTGGGAAAAGTGTTACAGCAATGGAAAAATTGGAAATAATAGCAATAGATTTCATTAGTAATCTAATAAGAAGTAAAAATAATAATAAACATATATTGGTAATTGTTGATGTTTTTACAAAATTTATAAAATTATACCCATGTAGAAGGACAAATTATAAAAGTATTAAAAATTGTTTACAAAAATTTATAGAAGAAATAGGTAAACCAAGGACATGTGTAATGGATAATGCAACGTATTTTCAAGGACAGAATTTAGAAAAATTTTTAAAAAGGAAAGGAATCAAAAAGAATTGTATTAGTATAAGACATCCTGCAGCAAATCCTGCAAAAAGATATATTAAAGAAGTGATAAAATTTTTACGAATAAGTTTAAATGGAAAGAAACATAAAGAATGGGAAAATTATATTAATAAAGTAGAAATGTATATCAATGATATTCCAAATGTAATAACAGAAGAAACACCAACATATTTAATGTTAGGTCAAAAACCAAAACGAAATTGGGAAGAAGAAGAAGAAAGAAAAAAATATGATGAAATTATAGAAAAAGTAAGAAAAAGGTTAATGGATGCGTGGGAAAAATATTATAAAAAAATTAAGAAAAAAGTTGAAGATCCGATAACAAGAAATGTTAGAGGAGTATTTAATATTGAAAGCCTATATAGGTATTTTGAAGAAACTTAGAGTATTCAGAATTTGTGTTAATATGTTAATTGTTATATACTTTAAATTTTAAATTATTAAAATTTTTTTTTCTAAAATTTATAAAATTTTAAATTTGGGAAATTGTTATGGTATTCAATAGTTGGTCTTTATATGTAATATAAGTGTAATTAAGACTAACTAGATATTAGAATTGAATAATCAATTTATGCAAATTATCAAGGAATCATAAATAAAAAAAAATTTGGGTTGCGAGGTTTCTAGGGGGATAAAAAAAAAAAAAAAAAAAAATTATTGATAGAATGTCATAGAATTTTGGAGAGTAAAGTCAGAGAAAAAGTTTAGGAAATTATATAGAATTTTAAAAATTTAAAAACCATTATAAAGTAAATATAATAATAATAGAAATTGAAAATGAAGATAAATACTGAATGTTAATGAATATAAATATAAAAATTATAAAAGAAGATTAATGTATGAATAGAATGTTATAATAACTATATGGTAGAGTTAAATATGGAATAAAATGGATATATATAGAGAAGATTAATTGGATATTTGCATAGATTGGATTTTCAAAATAAAATAAGCATAGTTTATAAAGATAAGTATTTCTGGTATAGTTTGTTATCAGCTGGTAATAGAGGTATATTAGAAATAGTTATTCGGGGATTTTAGGAAAAGAGGGCAAAATTTCATTTAAAATTAATTAGTGTTAAGTTTATGACAGGATAAATGATGAATGTTATATTGTTTTTTAAAGTGTTGTAAAGAATTAATATATTTATATATTAAATGATGTTAAAATTGAGATGGACTTTTTAGTTTAATATTATCGAAGAACCCAACCTTGAAGAGTCACAAGAATACAATTATATGAGTATAGAGATCATAACAATATATATATATATATATATATATATATTTATATATTTATATATAGCGGTAAGCTCAAGAAGAAAAACTATTAAATTCAATTCAATTTATTTCCTATCATTATTATAAGATGCTCATTTAAGCTAAAAATATAATGGCCCTGAAGAGCGAGGCAAGCCTAGCTGTACTCAGGGATTGTTACTTACATACTAACTAAACATTTTTGAAAATACATCACTACCTACTACTACCTAAAAAATACACTTACCCTTTCTAAAATTACATTTCCTTATCATACTACATTAATTTTTATTAAGCAAAGACTTTAACGTTCAATAAATTTCCATTCTCGTTTTTGGGATTTTGATAACCGTGGCGGTTCAGTTCGTATTATGTCCATGAACATAACTGGTGGTGTATATGTACCACATGGTTCCTCTAAATCCCAGTTTTCTTTGATGGGCACTTTGTGGTTATATATTGGGTACTTCTGTAACAAAAGAGGGTTATGTAAACATTAAAAATTTTAAACTAAAACGGATTGCTAATTCAATCTCAAATCTAACTCAAATTTGTTTAAAAATCTTCGGCTGTATTCCAAGCGGAAAAAAAGTTGGATTCAGTCTGTAATATTAAAAGATTAGTTTTGAAAAAATATTAAAAGAAAATCTAACTTACTTGCCACCAGATGAAGAAAACATTTTTTGGTTTTTTTTTCAGTTCGATAAAACACTGATAACCATCTTAAATTCTCTACCACTTTTTATATACAATTGGTGACCTCAATTTTAAGAAGAAAAAGGCCGCTACAGGTTTTCTCGGGTTATATAAACCCAACAATTGCGTTAACAGATATACACACTTTTTAAAAGTCTTACAGTTTAGTTTTTAATACAACAATAATAGTTCAGGTACGATATTTAAATATTTTATATTATGGTTTTCTAATACAGTTTACGTTTTTTTAGAATATGGATTTAAAAACAATTAACGAATTCCGTCTTTTAGAAGAAGTTCCTAAACCAGTAGAAAAATTGAAAACGTTAGCAATAAATATACCGTATAGAATAAAAAGTGCCAAATTCGGAGAAACAGTTCTTATTGAATTGGACGACAGAGTTGTTTTTCTACCACAACGGTCAACTCCAGTAATAAAAGATCATCTAATTGAATTGGGGAACGGACGATATTTGTTGGTGCTTATTGGTGAAAAGGATACCGGCAAAGGCAACCCAGCAACTATTTTTAAATTTGTTAAAAATTAAGGTAAGTGGTTTTTAAAATGACAGAAAAACTTGCGTTAGATATTGATAAATTAGTTAAAAAAATTTTATGAAAAAGGTTTCGATTTTACTTTGCAAGATCATGATGCGTGGAAGAAACATGTTAAAATTGCTTTATCGCTATGTTATAATGTTTTACGAGATAATTTTTTTTATTTGGAAACGTATATGGCAGACAAAATTAGGTCATATAAAAGCGGTTTATAGCTACTTTAATCAATCGATTTCGAATAATAAACCAGAAAAGAAAATTAAATGGTCAGACAGAATTTCAATATTTAAAAATATGGTAAGTTCTAGTATAATTATAAATTAAAGACACAAAGATATACTACAGTTTTTAGAAGACGCTTTCAGTGTTTTGCAAAAAAAATTGTTGAAATTCTTAAAAAAAATTTAACGATTAAAATTAAGACAACTTTTTGCGCTGAATTTTTATAAAAATTAATTGGGAATAACGATATAGTATATTTCAAATATTTTCATACTAAAAATTCTATCATCGACGGATCAACAGATTTATAAGAATGGTTTATGGACAATGTGGAAGATTATATTTTAAATAAATTGTCAGAATTTCAAGAAAAAGGTTCTGGTTGGGCTTTGAAGTAAAATTATTTCATTGGAAATAAATGTTAATAAATTTGAAATAGGAAATGGATCGAGCTATATTCAGTTACCCAACAGTATTGCAAATAAAAAGGCGTGTATAGATATTAAAAACTCTGACAATGCATGTTTTTATTGGAGCGTCGTAAGTTGTTTGTATCCAGCTGTAGTAAATGTGAATAGAACAAGATCATATCCTCATTATAGTCAAGTTTTAAATGTAAAGGGATTGAATATTCTAATTACATTAAAAATATTTTTGTATTTGAAAAATTAAATCAAATTTCCATTAATGTTTACGGATTAGTGCTAACGGGCAAAAAATTTAACGTTATTCCTTTACGTCTCACTCCAAATAAAATGGAAAGACATGTTAATTTGCTAAGGATTTAAAATCAATATTTTCAAAAATTAAATGATTATAAGGTTCCTGATCCGAGTGATCTTGAAAAAATTGAAATAAAATATCATTATTGTTGGATTAAAAATCTTTCAAAATTAGTGAATAGTCAGTTTAATAAAACTGGATATAAAAAATTTATCTGCGATAGATGTTTAAATTATTTTAGTAATGAACTTCGTTTAAATACACATTTAGAATTATGTGAAAAAATGAATGAGGCAGAAATTACTCTACCACCAAATCCAGTAATTAAATATAAAAATTTTATATATCAACAAAGAGTTCCATTTTGATTCTGAATCAATACTTGAACCGATTAAAATACCTGTTAACGCAAATACGGTAAAATATCAAAAACATGTTGCATTCAGCTGTGGATATTATGTCAAATGTGATTACAATGATACACTTTCTTACTATAAAAGTTATCGTGGAGAACATTGTATGGAATGGTTTTCTGAAGAAATAAAATGTGTAGGCGAATCTATTCAGGCAAAAATTAGAAATATAATTCCAATGAAAGGAAATGTAAATACTTTAGATGCTAAAATGTGTCATATTTGCGAAGAACTATTTAATCCTAGAGACGTAATCGTACGCGACCACTGCCACTTTCGAGGTTGTTTCAGAGGATTTGCGCATACGCAGTGCAATTTTAGCAAACAGTTTGTTGTACCCGTAGTATTTCATAATTTTTAATTCGCGATCTTTCAAAAACCGGTAAAACTAGTTTGTTGCCAATAAATAAAGAAAAATATATCTCTTTTACTCTACATCTAAAGTGTGGCATTAGACTTCGTTTCATTGATTCACTCCGATTTATGAATACATCTTTAGATGAACTTGTTTAGTATAGGCTATGTCTCTCAAGTCACTTATCACTGATGAGCTCAAAATGAGAGCGAAACACGTGTCTGTAGTTTGGTTTTGCCCTGATATAGGTTGAATGATATTTATATCTATTTATATCGCAGCATCCAAGGTGTCTTTTAAAGTGTTAGAAATTTCTAACCGACACCATTTCAGTTCAAAACTGAAATTATTACTTTTGACAGTATGGCACTAGATACGTTATGTATCATCTTTGACATTTTGTTATATTAGACTGTCACAAAACGCTCCGTTCTCTTATATATATATATATATATAAGAAGAAAGGTAGTCTTTGCTGACTAGTCAGGAAATAAAATTCTCAATATATTGGGGTGACAGCAATAACGCAAGTGTACTCTTTATAATATTTAATCCAAGCTTTCGGGTATGCACATACCCATCATCAGGGAAACTACAATAGTGATTATATTTTAAGAAAATTTATAAATTATATAATTTACAATATTACTTACATTATATGAGAATGGTCGTAATGATGTTAGTTACAAAATGTAAAAGATAAAAATACATATATCAAGACGATGACACTTTCATGTAAAATCGTTATACAAACATTATTATAATAAAACTAATAAAACATTAAGGATGAAATTGAAAAATTTTTTAAAATCACAAAAAGAAAGCCATGTGCAAAACTACTGGTACTCATGTCAATGTCATGTAAAAGTGCGAAATGTCAACCAAGAGAATCAAAAAAGAAGAATACTACATATTCATACTGGCCTAAGGCTAATGAGACCTCTAGTCAGTATTCAAATGTTAATATTAAGTTTTTTTAAAAAATTTTATTAATTCTAAACAGTGGTATTAATTTATATTAATTCGATGAATGAGAACCATATGTTAATTCTTATTATTATACAATATCATTGACAATATGTATCAGAAGATTGCTGTTGACTCTATACATAAAAGTATTGACTATTTGAATTTAGTAACAAAAGATAAAATTGACATTAATATTACCAAAATATAATATGAAAATTAAGCTTCATATATCGAAAATTTTTAAATATCTATTGAAATTGAAATTTAATCATTATTAAACCTGAATTTTTAATTATTATGTGGATTGAAGGGAGAGAAAGAAGACAACCAATGCACGAATAGCATGACCGTTAAGCTGATGAGACCATATAATCAGCCATTATATGCATAATTGAGGGTCGAGGGTGAAGATAATTATGCATATAATGGCTGATTATATGGTCTCATCAGCTTAACGGTCATGCTATTCGTGCATTGGTTGTCTTCTTTCTCTCCCTTCAATCCACATAATAATTAAAAATTCAGGTTTAATAATGATTAAATTTCAATTTCAATAGATATTTAAAAATTTTCGATATATGAAGCTTAATTTTCATATTATATTTTGGTAATATTAATGTCAATTTTATCTTTTGTTACTAAATTCAAATAGTCAATACTTTTATGTATAGAGTCAACAGCAATCTTCTGATACATATTGTCAATGATATTGTATAATAATAAGAATTAACATATGGTTCTCATTCATCGAATTAATATAAATTAATACCACTGTTTAGAATTAATAAAATTTTTTAAAAAAACTTAATATTAACATTTGAATACTGACTAGAGGTCTCATTAGCCTTAGGCCAGTATGAATATGTAGTATTCTTCTTTTTTGATTCTCTTGGTTGACATTTCGCACTTTTACATGACATTGACATGAGTACCAGTAGTTTTGCACATGGCTTTCTTTTTGTGATTTTAAAAAATTTTTCAATTTCATCCTTAATGTTTTATTAGTTTTATTATAATAATGTTTGTATAACGATTTTACATGAAAGTGTCATCGTCTTGATATATGTATTTTTATCTTTTACATTTTGTAACTAACATCATTACGACCATTCTCATATAATGTAAGTAATATTGTAAATTATATAATTTATAAATTTTCTTAAAATATAATCACTATTGTAGTTTCCCTGATGATGGGTATGTGCATACCCGAAAGCTTGGATTAAATATTATAAAGAGTACACTTGCGTTATTGCTGTCACCCCAATATATTGAGAATTTTATATATATATATATATATATATATATATATATATATTTATATCTAAATCTAAATTGGATATTGGGTATGCAGCAAATAAATATGATAAGAGTACTCTTTTAAGATTCTTTATTCCAAGCTTTCGGCTAGTATTACAGCCATCATCAGGGAGCTACAATAATGTTATTTAATAGAGATATAATATAATATTACTGGTATTTTACTTACAACTTGTTGAGGTTATTAATTTAATGATGTTGTTGAATAAAAATTATTAAATGAAAACATTAAATTCACAGTTTTAAATTAATATAAAATATTAAAATTAGCACATTATTAATATTATAAATTATGTTGAATAAAAATTATTTGATGTTAATATTGAAGACAAATTTGACATTATTTTTTGAATGTTATTTAGAAAAAATTTTTGTTTTTAAAATTGGAATCATAGCAACAGTTAATCAAGTAATGAAGTATCAACTAAGTTTTTGTTATCAAGTTGTAATAAATATGAAAACATTTCATTTAGATGACCTATATCTGATCTTCGGTTCATTGAAAAGGGGTGTTTATTGATATAAACCATTTCTAAAAAAAGCCTTTTGGCTAAGTTTGATTCATGAAACAATACTTTAACATCATTATAATTAATTAAATGATCGTTATTAATAACATGTTCACCTAAAGCACATCTTTCAGGGTGAAGTCTGCAATCAGATTTATGAGATGTAAGTCGATCTTTTAAACGTCTGAAAGTTTGTCCAATATAGACTTTATTGCATACGGAACAAGGTATGCTATAGACAACGTCTGTTAATGATAACAAAGGTGTTTTATCTTTTAATTTAGTAAAGATTCCATTGACTGTGAGGGCAGTTCTAAAGGCAATTTTGATGTTAGGAATTGGTTTTAGGATACGAGCTAATTTAGGAGAAAGGTCTTTTATATATGGTAAAGATTTATAACAAATTGAGTTAAGATTATTGACGGGTACTTGTGGATTATTGACAACATTATTAATGTTGGGAAGTGGAATTGACATTGTATTAAATAGTAGTCTTTTTAATAGAACTTCAGGATAACTATTTTCAGTGAATAATTGGAAAAGAATTTTAATATTTTTATTATGAAAGGATTTATCACTGATTTTAAGGACACGGTTCTTCATGGTTTTGACTAAGTTGATTTTCATGGAGAATTTATGGTATGAATTATAGTTCAGATATCTACCAGAGCTTAAAGGCTTTCTATACCAATCAACTAAAAGTTTGTTATTTTTACGTAAGATTCTTGTGTCCAAGAAAGGAACAGAACAATTAGAATCTTCTTTTTCAAGAGTAAATTGGATATAATCATTAAAGCCATTGAAGTAATACAAAATAGTATCAAGCTCATTACCAGGAAGGCAGATTAAAATGTCATCTACATATTTTTTAATGAAAAAAACTTGAAAAGGTAATGCTTGGATGACAAAATCTAAAATATAATCCATAACATAGTCAGCCAGAATAGGTGATATCATATTACCCATAGGGGTACCAAAAATTTGTTTATAGAACTTACTATCAAATACAAAGTAATTATTATTAAATACAAAAATAAGAAGATTAAAAAATGATTGTTTAGAAAACCCACAATTGTTAGATATAAGGTACCATTTCCTTTCTATAGCTTTAATAACTATATTTAAATAAACATTGCTAAATAATGAAACAACGTCAAGGCTGGCAATGACATAACCATTAGGAATTATAAGATTGTTAAAATTGGAGTTAATTTGGAAAGAATCAGTAATATGATAGTTATTATCAAATTCATATGATTTGGTTAAAATTTCAGTAAGGAATTTAGCAATAGGTTCAGTAGGGGTGCTTAGTGATGCTAGAATTGGTCTAACGGTCAAAGGGTCTTTATGAATTTTAGGAAGTGTATAAAATTTTCCAGGTACACCATTATATTTGGATAACAATTTTCTTTGATTTTCAGTTATTTCATTATTGGTAAACAAGGTTTTAATAAGTTTGTTATAATTTTGTTCAATACTACTTGTAGGATCTTTATTTATGATGGTGTAAGAAGTATCATTGTCAATAATATTTTTACTAAGTTGGAAATAAGCTTGTTTTTCCATAATGACAGTAACACCACCTTTGTCAGATCTTGTTACGATTAAGTTTGGATTAGATTTCAAAAATTTTTTTGTTTTATAATACATATTACGATAAAAATAATTATTAAATTTTGAGTTATGAACAGAATTAGTAACAATATTAGTAGATTTAGCTATAATAATGTTCTTTGTATCAATGTCATTAATGGTGGAAAAAATGTAATCTAAATCAGCCAAAATACTTCTAATAGGAATGTCTATACCAATTATAGGTTCAATACTAAATTTAGGACCAAGAGAAAGAAATTTTAAAATATCATCTGGTATGATAGTATTAGATAAATTTTTAATCCATCTAGGATTTGTGTTTAATTTATTATTTAATTGATTGTTAATTAATTTATCAATTTTAATTAAATTTTTTCTTTTGGTGTTATGAAATGTTTTGTTATAAGATTTCATTTGAAAACTTTTAAAGTTGTTGAATAAATCAATGTTAGTATTAGTTATAATATCATTACCAAGGGAACTGAGTAGGGATTCCAATTTTAAGATTATTTTATGATTACCACTTATTTCCAAATTTAAAATTTTAATTCTTAACCTAATGTTGAGGTCCAAGTTATCATTTTGTCTATGGATAAGGTCTTCAATTGGTTTTGTGGAATGTTCTATATGTGGAGGGGACAGCCCTAATTTTCTGCATTTAAGTAGGAAACATCTTCGGTTATACATTTTTGCTAATTTTAAGTTTGTTCTGCACCATGTTTTCATTTTTTTTAAAAACAAAAAATTTTTCTAAATAACATTCAAAAAATAATGTCAAATTTGTCTTCAATATTAACATCAAATAATTTTTATTCAACATAATTTATAATATTAATAATGTGCTAATTTTAATATTTTATATTAATTTAAAACTGTGAATTTAATGTTTTCATTTAATAATTTTTATTCAACAACATCATTAAATTAATAACCTCAACAAGTTGTAAGTAAAATACCAGTAATATTATATTATATCTCTATTAAATAACATTATTGTAGCTCCCTGATGATGGCTGTAATACTAGCCGAAAGCTTGGAATAAAGAATCTTAAAAGAGTACTCTTATCATATTTATTTGCTGCATACCCAATATCCAATTTAGATTTAATTCTTAATTAGTCAGCAAAGACTACTTTCTATTCTAATTACAGGATGGGTTTTTACCAACGTATGAAAGCTACCTATGGTAACCTACTGGTAGAAAAAATGAAAACATGGTGCAGAACAAACTTAAAATTAGCAAAAATGTATAACCGAAGATGTTTCCTACTTAAATGCAGAAAATTAGGGCTGTCCCCTCCACATATAGAACATTCCACAAAACCAATTGAAGACCTTATCCATAGACAAAATGATAACTTGGACCTCAACATTAGGTTAAGAATTAAAATTTTAAATTTGGAAATAAGTGGTAATCATAAAATAATCTTAAAATTGGAATCCCTACTCAGTTCCCTTGGTAATGATATTATAACTAATACTAACATTGATTTATTCAACAACTTTAAAAGTTTTCAAACGAAATCTTATAACAAAACATTTCATAACACCAAAAGAAAAAATTTAATTAAAATTGATAAATTAATTAACAATCAATTAAATAATAAATTAAACACAAATCCTAGATGGATTAAAAATTTATCTAATACTATCATACCAGATGATATTTTAAAATTTCTTTCTCTTGGTCCTAAATTTAGTATTGAACCTATAATTGGTATAGACATTCCTATTAGAAGTATTTTGGCTGATTTAGATTACATTTTTTCCACCATTAATGACATTGATACAAAGAACATTATTATAGCTAAATCTACTAATATTGTTACTAATTCTGTTCATAACTCAAAATTTAATAATTATTTTTATCGTAATATGTATTATAAAACAAAAAAATTTTTGAAATCTAATCCAAACTTAATCGTAACAAGATCTGACAAAGGTGGTGTTACTGTCATTATGGAAAAACAAGCTTATTTCCAACTTAGTAAAAATATTATTGACAATGATACTTCTTACACCATCATAAATAAAGATCCTACAAGTAGTATTAAACAAAATTATAACAAACTTATTAAAACCTTGTTTACCAATAATGAAATAACTGAAAATCAAAGAAAATTGTTATCCAAATATAATGGTGTACCTGGAAAATTTTATACACTTCCTAAAATTCATAAAGACCCTTTGACCGTTAGACCAATTCTAGCATCACTAAGCACCCCTACTGAACCTATTGCTAAATTCCTTACTGAAATTTTAACCAAATCATATGAATTTGATAATAACTATCATATTACTGATTCTTTCCAAATTAACTCCAATTTTAACAATCTTATAATTCCTAATGGTTATGTCATTGCCAGCCTTGACGTTGTTTCATTATTTAGCAATGTTTATTTAAATATAGTTATTAAAGCTATAGAAAGGAAATGGTACCTTATATCTAACAATTGTGGGTTTTCTAAACAATCATTTTTTAATCTTCTTATTTTTGTATTTAATAATAATTACTTTGTATTTGATAGTAAGTTCTATAAACAAATTTTTGGTACCCCTATGGGTAATATGATATCACCTATTCTGGCTGACTATGTTATGGATTATATTTTAGATTTTGTCATCCAAGCATTACCTTTTCAAGTTTTTTTCATTAAAAAATATGTAGATGACATTTTAATCTGCCTTCCTGGTAATGAGCTTGATACTATTTTGTATTACTTCAATGGCTTTAATGATTATATCCAATTTACTCTTGAAAAAGAAGATTCTTATTGTTCTGTTCCTTTCTTGGACACAAGAATCTTACGTAAAAATAACAAACTTTTAGTTGATTGGTACAGAAAGCCTTTAAACTCTGGTAGATATCTGAACTATAATTCATACCATAAATTCTCCATGAAAATCAACTTAGTCAAAACCATGAAGAACCGTGTCCTTAAAATCAGTGATAAATCCTTTCATAATAAAAATATTAAAATTCTTTTCCAATTATTCACTGAAAATAGTTATCCTGAAGTTCTATTAAAAAGACTACTATTTAATACAATGTCAATTCCACTTCCCAACATTAATAATGTTGTCAATAATCCACAAGTACCCGTCAATAATCTTAACTCAATTTGTTATAAATCTTTACCATATATAAAAGACCTTTCTCCTAAATTAGCTCGTATCCTAAAACCAATTCCTAACATCAAAATTGCCTTTAGAACTGCCCTCACAGTCAATGGAATCTTTACTAAATTAAAAGATAAAACACCTTTGTTATCATTAACAGACGTTGTCTATAGCATACCTTGTTCCGTATGCAATAAAGTCTATATTGGACAAACTTCCAGACGTTTAAAAGATCGACTTACATCTCATAAATCTGATTGCAGACTTCACCCTGAAAGATGTGCTTTAGGTGAACATGTTATTAATAACGATCATTTAATTAATTATAATGATGTTAAAGTATTGTGTCATGAATCAAACTTAGCCAAAAGGCTTTTTTTAGAAATGGTTTATATCAATAAACACCCCTTTTCAATGAACCGAAGATCAGATATAGGTCATCTAAATGAAATGTTTTCATATTTATTACAACTTGATAACAAAAACTTAGTTGATACTTCATTACTTGATTAACTGTTGCTATGATTCCAATTTTAAAAACAAAAAATTTTTCTAAATAACATTTAAAAAATAATGTCAAATTTGTCTTCAATATTAACATCAAATAATTTTTATTCAACATAATTTATAATATTAATAATGTGCTAATTTTAATATTTTATATTAATTTAAAACTGTGAATTTAATGTTTTCATTTAATAATTTTTATTCAACAACATCATTAAATTAATAACCTCAACAAGTTGTAAGTAAAATACCAGTAATATTATATTATATCTCTATTAAATAACATTATTGTAGCTCCCTGATGATGGCTGTAATACTAGCCGAAAGCTTGGAATAAAGAATCTTAAAAGAGTACTCTTATCATATTTATTTGCTGCATACCCAATATCCAATTTAGATTTAATTCTTAATAAGTCAGCAAAGACTACTTTCTATTATATATATATATATATATATATATATATATATATATATATATATATATATATATATATACGAAATGTTTGTTATCGACCAAAATAATTGTAAATTCTAGTTCGGGACTAGCAGGTACAGTGGTCAAGGCAAAAAGGTTTAAAGTGAAACTCTTTTTTGATTTGTTAAGCTTTCGGAAACTTTTATTTCCTTCATCAGAACATCTGTAATGGTTTGGATATAATGTTATTTTACAGTCATTTATTAAAATATTGAACTTACCAAGGTGTGTTTGTAAATATGATGGTAATGAGTAAGTTCATCCAAAAGAAACATTAGAGGCAGTGTTAATATAGTGTAACGAGCGAGATTCGCTTAGTACGCCTCTGTCGCCCTGATAGCGCTAGGTAAACAACTGATTCCCGGAAGTCTGGTGACTACGCGTACGAACGAGAATAATTCCTTTCCTTCTACGCTCGACGAGAAACTGTTACCGAAGCACGTTCTGGAAGCGGTGGACTGGTATATAAGCTATGATGCCGCGACCCAGGGGAAGTTAAAAAAAAGTTAACGGTGACAGTCTAAATATTCGAACGAGCTACGCAGTGCAAATAAATATAGTGAATATAAATCGAAGTTAATTGTAGTACATAAATTAGTGTGTTATAGTTAGTTTAGTTATTTAGTTATAATTCGTTTAGTTTATTGTGTGTGTAAATAAATTAGACATTTTCGTTCAGCAGTGATTTTATTTTGAACCCCTAGAACGTAACAATTGGTGTCAGGTGTGGGGTAAATTAAACTGCTGTGTTAATTTAAATTGTGGACTTCATTAGTGAATATTTTGTATGCCAGTTACGAGATCACAGACGAAGAAAATGGATCAGGCGACAATGGAATTTTTCAAGCAAGCCCTTGAAAAAATGAGCTTGAAAATGGATGAGAATACCCAGAAAATGGAAAATAAAATGGAAGAAAACACTAAGAAAATGGAAGAAAGCACTAAGAAAATGGAAGAAAACACTAAGAATATGGAAGATAATTTGGGAGATAAATTGACATTTATTGAAAATGAGTTGAAGAATAATTACTCCAAACTGGAAAACGAGATTGGAAGCGTAAAAGACGAAATTGGAAGCGTAAAAGACGAAATGGGAAACGTAAAAGACGAGATGGGGAACGTGAGCGATAAAATTGGAAAATTAGAAGACAGGGTTGGAAAATTTGAAGACAGGGTTGGAAACATTGAAGGCAGATTGGTTAATATGGAAGAAGAAATACAAGTAAAATTGGAAGAACAGGTGAAAACCATGGAAGAACGATTGAGTAAGAACTTCAACAAATATTGTTCTGTTAAGCTGGGAGAACCCTGGAGCACTTATCAGAAACAATTTGAAGCAGCAGCCAACGCCAACTGCTGGGACGATGAAGAGAAAGCAACTGCCTTAATTGTTGCATTAAGAGGAGACGCACTGAATATCCTTCAGACCATGCCTGTAAGTCAACAAGGCAATTATAAGACTCTGACAAGTAGACTGCAAATGAGATATGGTGATGCACATCTCCAACAAGTGTATCACGCACAAATCAAGAGTCGTCATCAGAAGAGCGCAGAAACATTGCAGGAATTCGAAGCAGACATAGCAAGGTTGGTAAGGCTGGCCTATCCTTCAGCACCGGACAGCTTCCTAGAACAACTTGCTGTCAGACCTTCGTCGATGGGTTGAGAGACACGGAGACTCAGCAGACGTTGCGGTTGGCACGGCCCAAAACCTTAGATGATGCCCTGGCCCATGCACTAGAATTTGAAGCTGCTAAACAAGCTTCTCACAGAGGACAGAGCAAAGTGAGACAGCTTGATGATTCACCAGTCTGCGACGATAGACTTGAGGAAGTAATTCGCCGAGTTCTCCAGGAGAAACGTAATGGTGGACCAAGATGCTGGAACTGCGGCGAAAGAGGACACATTCGGCGTAACTGCAAGAAGCCGGTTAAACCACAACGCCAAGAACAGGAAAACTAAAGCGGGTTGGCAAGAAGGGGCATAAACCGACCCGCCACGACAATGCCCCTGAGGTTATTATTCAGGCCATCTCTTCAAGTATTTATGTCGACGGTAAAATTAATGGGAGGTCCGTAAAAATGTTAGTCGACACTGGCGCAACCCGAACTATAGTTAAGCCGAGTGTAGTTGAAGGAAATGGAAAAACCTTACCAGCGATGGTTCGTTTACGGACTGCAACTGGTGAAGACGTGCCAACACATGGAAAGAAGAAGATCGTCATCAACATTGGGGACAGGTCTCTCGAACATGAGGTGCTGGTGGCAGATATCATGGAGGAAGTCATCTTGGGAATGGATGTCATTAAGGGTTATGGCTTCCAGATGGATATGAGAAACGATGTTCTGAGGATCGGAAGTCTGGAAATTCCATTCCTGGGATGTGAAGATATCACGACTCGAGTCTTACTCAGCGAAGATGTTCACCTACGTGGACAGGCGGAAACCATAGTAAAGGGGTATTTAGATAGAGACCTTCGAGATAGCTGTATAAGACTCATCGAACCAGCCAGTGAGAGTAACCTCGGGAAAGGACTGTTAGTCGGAAAAACCTTCGTGAGAGGCGGAAACGAAGTTCCTGTGAGAATGTTGAACACCAACATGTACCCTGTGATCTTGAAGAAAGGTACGATCCTGGGAGAAAGCTGTTCCGTGCTTTGTGTGACAGGAAGAGTTCAGGATGTGAAGAACCCGCTACCAAGAAGCGACAAGAGTTCGAAAAAATTATTTGAGACATTGGCTTCTTCCTACACAGAACTTGCACCAGAACATATTAGCAAGGTGAAGAAACTGATTTATGAATACAGTGACGTTTTTGCTATGGACAACACTCAGATGGGTAGGACGAATGTTGTGAAGCATTCCATCAATACCGGAAGTTCAGATCCCATTCGCCAACAACCGCGAAGGCTTCCCATAGCAAAGAGAGAAGAAGCAGAGAATATAATCAAGGACATACACGAACAAGGAATAATAGAGCAATCTGATAGTCCTTGGTCATCACCTGTGGTTTTGGTAAAGAAGAAAGATGGCAGCACCAGATTTTGTGTCGACTATCGTCGTTTGAACGACGTCACCAAGAAGGATTGCTACCCCATTCCAAGGATTGACGACACTTTGGACACGCTTTCTGGCTCGAAATGGTTCTCCACGCTGGATTTGAAGAGTGGGTATTGGCAGGTGGAATTAGATCCCAAAGACAAAGAGAAAACAGCTTTTACTATTGGGACAGGATTGTGGCAGTTCACAGTAATGCCATTTGGCCTCTGTAACGCACCTGCAACTTTCGAGCAATTAATGGAAACCATTCTTCGGGGATTGTCATGGAAGTCGTGCCTAGTTTATTTGGACGATGTCATAGTATTTGGCCGGACATTTGACGAACACCTGGAAAATTTAAGAGAAGTCCTTGAAAGACTACGCACTGCAAATTTAAGACTCAGTCCAAAGAAATGCCACCTCTTCAGGAAAGAAGTGAAATATCTAGGACATGTAGTATCTGCAGATGGCATTAGTGCTGACCCAGACAAAGTCAAGGTTGTACGAGAATGGCCAGTACCACAGGACAAGCACCAAGTAAGGAGTTTTCTTGGCTTGTGCACATACTACAGGAAGTTCGTCTTTGGATTTGCTGACATCGCGAAGCCTCTAACAAGACTGACGGAAGATGGAAGGGACTTCAAATGGGATACTGAATGCGAGGATGCTTTCAATCGACTGAAGCAAGCACTAACAACAGCTCCTATATTAAGTTATCCTCAGACCAGTGGAAGGTTTATAATGGACACGGACGCAAGCAACACGGCCATAGGAGGCATATTATCCCAAATTCAGAATGGCCAAGAGAAAGTTATAGGATATTTCAGCAAGGTCCTGTCGAAGCCTGAGCGTAACTATTGTGTTACGAGGAGAGAACTTCTCGCCGCAGTCAAGTCCATGGAACATTTTTATAAATACTTGTACGGTCGCGAATTCCTTCTAAGAACAGATCATGCTGTTCTGAAGTGGCTTCTACAATTCAAGAACCCAGAAGGTCAGGTTGCGAGATGGATAGAAAGGCTGCAGGAATATCATTTTTCTGTGGAACACCGGGCCGGAAAGTCACATGGCAACGCTGACGCATTATCTAGGAGACCTTGTCCTTCCGACTGCAAACACTGCAGCAAAGCAGAAGAGAAGGAATTGTGTTTAAGAACAACCGTAGTGGATCTGGATTGGCTGCCAGAATCCCTGAAGCAAGACCAAGAAGGTGACACCGAACTAAAGATGTTGCTTGACTGGAAAGCAAAAGGACAGAGACCAAGATGGGAAGAAGTGAGTCACCTGAGTCCTAGGGTCAAGTCCTACTGGGCGCAGTGGGACTCCATCATTTTAGAGGATGGATTGTTGAAGAGGTCCGTCGAGAATGACGAGGGTACTGCAGCTAGGACTCAGCTGATAATTCCCCGGAGTCGGACGACAGAAGTATTGGAGAAACTTCATAATGGAACCTCCGGTGGACACTTCGGCATCAAGAAAACGTTGGAAAAGATCTGAGAACGTTTTTACTGGGTCAACTGCAAAGAAGACGTCAAGGACTGGTGTCGAAAATGTAGACTTTGTGCTTCAACGAATGGCCCAAGAGGAAAACGACGAGCGCCAATGAATCAGTATAACGTAGGCAGTCCT
Organism: Altica lythri; assembly: GCA_964028335.1. Lineage (NCBI taxonomy): Eukaryota > Metazoa > Arthropoda > Insecta > Coleoptera > Chrysomelidae > Altica > Altica lythri. The sequence continues at coordinate 46,762,831 of OZ034808.1, read as the reverse complement.
ATGGAAAGAGTTGCTATAGATATCGCAGGCCCATTCCCAGAGACCGACGATGGGAACAAGTACATATTGGTGGCGTCGGATTACTTTACCAAATGGGTTGAAGCACATGCCATCCCAAACCAAGAGGCCTCGACAGTGGCAGACGTGCTGATAAAAGAGATGTTTAGTCGGTTTGGAGTGCCACTGGAGCTACATTCCGATCAGGGACGAAATTTCGAGTCTGGCCTATTCCAGAGCATTTGTGAAATACTCGGAGTCAAGAAGACCAGGACAACGCCTCTTCACCCACAGTCAGATGGCCTAGTCGAAAGAATGAATAAAACTGTGGGAAAATATTTGGCTAAAGTGGTCTCTGACCATCAAAGAGACTGGGACCGATACCTTCATCTGTTCACCATGGCCTACAGATCAGCCGTACAGGAGTCTACTAGAGAGACACCAGCTTGTGTCATGTTCGGCCGGGAAATAAGATTACCCTGTGACCTAGAGTTTGGTTGTAAGCCCGGAACAGAGATAGCTGGTGAGGACTACGTGAGCACATTGAGGGGCAGGCTACACTACATTCATGAAAAGGTCCGACAAAATATACAAATTGCTAGTGACCGAATGAAGATCCGTTATGACAGCAAAGCTACAGAAGGTGGTTTTAACGCTGGAGATTTGGTCTGGCTGTACAACCCCCAGAAGAAGAGAGGATTATCACCTAAGCTACAGAGGAATTGGGAGGGTCCATACAGAGTGGTAAAGAGGATCAATGATGTAGTGTACCGTATACAAAAACTACCAAGGGGCAAGAGGCGCGTGGTCCATGTAAATCGGTTGGCGAAATACGAGGCGGACTACGACGAACAAGACGAGACCCATCTGAGAAGGACGACCAGCCCAGAGCATGTTGAGATGAGTTTCGACCAGTTCATGGAGAACTATGGTGGAACTGGGAAGGCACGATTCGGAGTTACCACCGAGCAGCAGCAGGACCTCTTCTCTGTGCCTGGAGATTATTCCCTAGCTCATGGTGTCGCCGAAGATCTGCGTATGTCCAGGGGAATAGCATTAGTCTTCAGGAAGAAGTTTGGCCGTGTATCTGAGCTCTCCAGACAACAGCCCCATCCCGGAAAAATTCTGAGTCTCACTGACAGTCATCGTCACCTCTTCTACATGGTGACTAAGAGGTTTTCCGATCACAAGCCCAGCTATAGAAGTATGTGGAATACCCTGCTGAACCTAAGAGACGAACTCACCAGGTTGGGAGTGAAGAAGCTGGCTGTGCCTAAGTTGGGTTGTGGTCTAGACCAACTCAACTGGAGAGTCGTCCGGAACATGCTCGAGGTGCTTTTCCATAAGACAGGAATAGAGATACTCGTGTGCATTTTCAACCCGAGCGGAAACACAATGAAGGAGAAGACTGTGGATTGCTATTTCGAAAAGCAAGGGAGCTGCAGAAAGGGAGATGCCTGTAGGTTCAGACATACCAACCAAGGTGTTCGGGGACCGAACGTCTTAAGGAGGGGGCAGTGTAACGAGCGAGATTCCCTTAGTACGCCTCTGTCGCCCTGATAGCGCTAGGTAAACAACTGATTCCCGGAAGTCTGGTGACTACGCGTACGAACGAGAATAATTCCTTTCCTTTTACGCTCGACGAGAAACTGTTACCGAAGCACGTTCTGGAAGCGGTGGACTGGTATATAAGCTGAGATGCCGCGACCCAGGGGAAGTTAAAAAAAAGTTAACGGTGACAGTCTAAATATTCGAACGAGCTACGCAGTGCAAATAAATATAGTGAATATAAATCGAAGTTAATTGTAGTACATAAATTAGTGTGTTATAGTTAGTTTAGTTATTTAGTTATAATTCGTTTAGTTTATTGTGTGTGTAAATAAATTAGACATTTTCGTTCAGCAGTGATTTTATTTTGAACCCCTAGAACGTAACAATTGGTGTCAGGTGTGGGGTAAATTAAACTGCTGTGTTAATTTAAATTGTGGACTTCATTAGTGAATATTTTGTATGCCAGTTACGAGATCACAGACGAAGAAAATGGATCAGGCGACAATGGAATTTTTCAAGCAAGCCCTTGAAAAAATGAGCTTGAAAATGGATGAGAATACCCAGAAAATGGAAAATAAAATGGAAGAAAACACTAAGAAAATGGAAGAAAGCACTAAGAAAATGGAAGAAAACACTAAGAATATGGAAGATAATTTGGGAGATAAATTGACATTTATTGAAAATGAGTTGAAGAATAATTACTCCAAACTGGAAAACGAGATTGGAAGCGTAAAAGACGAAATTGGAAGCGTAAAAGACGAAATGGGAAACGTAAAAGACGAGATGGGGAACGTGAGCGATAAAATTGGAAAATTAGAAGACAGGGTTGGAAAATTTGAAGACAGGGTTGGAAACATTGAAGGCAGATTGGTTAATATGGAAGAAGAAATACAAGTAAAATTGGAAGAACAGGTGAAAACCATGGAAGAACGATTGAGTAAGAACTTCAACAAATATTGTTCTGTTAAGCTGGGAGAACGGGGTGAGCCAGGGCGAACAAAGATCAAACCTCCAACTTTTGATGGCAAAACACCCTGGAGCACTTATCAGAAACAATTTGAAGCAGCAGCCAACGCCAACTGCTGGGACGATGAAGAGAAAGCAACTGCCTTAATTGTTGCATTAAGAGGAGACGCACTGAATATCCTTCAGACCATGCCTGTAAGTCAACAAGGCAATTATAAGACTCTGACAAGTAGACTGCAAATGAGATATGGTGATGCACATCTCCAACAAGTGTATCACGCACAAATCAAGAGTCGTCATCAGAAGAGCGCAGAAACATTGCAGGAATTCGAAGCAGACATAGCAAGGTTGGTAAGGCTGGCCTATCCTTCAGCACCGGACAGCTTCCTAGAACAACTTGCTGTCAGACCTTCGTCGATGGGTTGAGAGACACGGAGACTCAGCAGACGTTGCGGTTGGCACGGCCCAAAACCTTAGATGATGCCCTGGCCCATGCACTAGAATTTGAAGCTGCTAAACAAGCTTCTCACAGAGGACAGAGCAAAGTGAGACAGCTTGATGATTCACCAGTCTGCGACGATAGACTTGAGGAAGTAATTCGCCGAGTTCTCCAGGAGAAACGTAATGGTGGACCAAGATGCTGGAACTGCGGCGAAAGAGGACACATTCGGCGTAACTGCAAGAAGCCGGTTAAACCACAACGCCAAGAACAGGAAAACTAAAGCGGGTTGGCAAGAAGGGGCATAAACCGACCCGCCACGACAATGCCCCTGAGGTTATTATTCAGGCCATCTCTTCAAGTAAAAATGTTAGTCGACACTGGCGCAACCCGAACTATAGTTAAGCCGAGTGTAGTTGAAGGAAATGGAAAAACCTTACCAGCGATGGTTCGTTTACGGACTGCAACTGGTGAAGACGTGCCAACACATGGAAAGAAGAAGATCGTCATCAACATTGGGGACAGGTCTCTCGAACATGAGGTGCTGGTGGCAGATATCATGGAGGAAGTCATCTTGGGAATGGATGTCATTAAGGGTTATGGCTTCCAGATGGATATGAGAAACGATGTTCTGAGGATCGGAAGTCTGGAAATTCCATTCCTGGGATGTGAAGATATCACGACTCGAGTCTTACTCAGCGAAGATGTTCACCTACGTGGACAGGCGGAAACCATAGTAAAGGGGTATTTAGATAGAGACTTTCGAGATAGCTGTATAAGACTCATCGAACCAGCCAGTGAGAGTAACCTCGGGAAAGGACTGTTAGTCGGAAAAACCTTCGTGAGAGGCGGAAACGAAGTTCCTGTGAGAATGTTGAACACCAACATGTACCCTGTGATCTTGAAGAAAGGTACGATCCTGGGAGAAAGCTGTTCCGTGCTTTGTGTGACAGGAAGAGTTCAGGATGTGAAGAACCCGCTACCAAGAAGCGACAAGAGTTCGAAAAAATTATTTGAGACATTGGCTTCTTCCTACACAGAACTTGCACCAGAACATATTAGCAAGGTGAAGAAACTGATTTATGAATACAGTGACGTTTTTGCTATGGACAACACTCAGATGGGTAGGACGAATGTTGTGAAGCATTCCATCAATACCGGAAGTTCAGATCCCATTCGCCAACAACCGCGAAGGCTTCCCATAGCAAAGAGAGAAGAAGCAGAGAATATAATCAAGGACATGCACGAACAAGGAATAATAGAGCAATCTGATAGTCCTTGGTCATCACCTGTGGTTTTGGTAAAGAAGAAAGATGGCAGCACCAGATTTTGTGTCGACTATCGTCGTTTGAACGACGTCACCAAGAAGGATTGCTACCCCATTCCAAGGATTGACGACACTTTGGACACGCTTTCTGGCTCGAAATGGTTCTCCACGCTGGATTTGAAGAGTGGGTATTGGCAGGTGGAATTAGATCCCAAAGGCAAAGAGAAAACAGCTTTTACTATTGGGACAGGATTGTGGCAGTTCACAGTAATGCCATTTGGCCTCTGTAACGCACCTGCAACTTTCGAGCAATTAATGGAAACCATTCTTCGGGGATTGTCATGGAAGTCGTGCCTAGTTTATTTGGACGATGTCATAGTATTTGGCCGGACATTTGACGAACACCTGGAAAATTTAAGAGAAGTCCTTGAAAGACTACGCACTGCAAATTTAAGACTCAGTCCAAAGAAATGCCACCTCTTCAGGAAAGAAGTGAAATATCTAGGACATGTAGTATCTGCAGATGGCATTAGTGCTGACCCAGACAAAGTCAAGGTTGTACGAGAATGGCCAGTACCACAGGACAAGCACCAAGTAAGGAGTTTTCTTGGCTTGTGCACATACTACAGGAAGTTCGTCTTTGGATTTGCTGACATCGCGAAGCCTCTAACAAGACTGACGGAAGATGGAAGGGACTTCAAATGGGATACTGAATGCGAGGATGCTTTCAATCGACTGAAGCAAGCACTAACAACAGCTCCTATATTAAGTTATCCTCAGACCAGTGGAAGGTTTATAATGGACACGGACGCAAGCAACACGGCCATAGGAGGCATATTATCCCAAATTCAGAATGGCCAAGAGAAAGTTATAGGATATTTCAGCAAGGTCCTGTCGAAGCCTGAGCGTAACTATTGTGTTACGAGGAGAGAACTTCTCGCCGCAGTCAAGTCCATGGAACATTTTTATAAATACTTGTACGGTCGCGAATTCCTTCTAAGAACAGATCATGCTGCTCTGAAGTGGCTTCTACAATTCAAGAACCCAGAAGGTCAGGTTGCGAGATGGATAGAAAGGCTGCAGGAATATCATTTTTCTGTGGAACACCGGGCCGGAAAGTCACATGGCAACGCTGACGCATTATCTAGGAGACCTTGTCCTTCCGACTGCAAACACTGCAGCAAAGCAGAAGAGAAGGAATTGTGTTTAAGAACAACCGTAGTGGATCTGGATTGGCTGCCAGAATCCCTGAAGCAAGACCAAGAAGGTGACACCGAACTAAAGATGTTGCTTGACTGGAAAGCAAAAGGACAGAGACCAAGATGGGAAGAAGTGGGTCACCTGAGTCCTAGGGTCAAGTCCTACTGGGCGCAGTGGGACTCCATCATTTTAGAGGATGGATTGTTGAAGAGGTCCGTCGAGAATGACGAGGGTACTGCAGCTAGGACTCAGCTGATAATTCCCCGGAGTCGGACGACAGAAGTATTGGAGAAACTTCATAATGGAACCTCCGGTGGACACTTCGGCATCAAGAAAACGTTGGAAAAGATCTGAGAACGTTTTTACTGGGTCAACTGCAAAGAAGACGTCAAGGACTGGTGTCGAAAATGTAGACTTTGTGCTTCAACGAATGGCCCAAGAGGAAAACGACGAGCGCCAATGAATCAGTATAACGTAGGCAGTCCTATGGAAAGAGTTGCTATAGATATCGCAGGCCCATTCCCAGAGACCGACGATGGGAACAAGTACATATTGGTGGCGTCGGATTACTTTACCAAATGGGTTGAAGCACATGCCATCCCAAACCAAGAGGCCTCGACAGTGGCAGACGTGCTGATAAAAGAGATGTTTAGTCGGTTTGGAGTGCCACTGGAGCTACATTCCGATCAGGGACGAAATTTCGAGTCTGGCCTATTCCAGAGCATTTGTGAAATACTCGGAGTCAAGAAGACCAGGACAACGCCTCTTCACCCACAGTCAGATGGCCTAGTCGAAAGAATGAATAAAACTGTGGGAAAATATTTGGCTAAAGTGGTCTCTGACCATCAAAGAGACTGGGACCGATACCTTCATCTGTTCACCATGGCCTACAGATCAGCCGTACAGGAGTCTACTAGAGAGACACCAGCTTGTGTCATGTTCGGCCGGGAAATAAGATTACCCTGTGAGCTAGAGTTTGGTTGTAAGCCCGGAACAGAGATAGCTGGTGAGGACTACGTGAGCACATTGAGGGGCAGGCTACACTACATTCATGAAAAGGTCCGACAAAATATACAAATTGCTAGTGACCGAATGAAGATCCGTTATGACAGCAAAGCTACAGAAGGTGGTTTTAACGCTGGAGATTTGGTCTGGCTGTACAACCCCCAGAAGAAGAGAGGATTATCACCTAAGCTACAGAGGAATTGGGAGGGTCCATACAGAGTGGTAAAGAGGATCAATGATGTAGTGTACCGTATACAAAAACTACCAAGGGGCAAGAGGCGCGTGGTCCATGTAAATCGGTTGGCGAAATACGAGGCGGACTACGACGAACAAGACGAGACCCATCTGAGAAGGACGACCAGCCCAGAGCATGTTGAGATGAGTTTCGACCAGTTCATGGAGAACTATGGTGGAACTGGGAAGGCACGATTCGGAGTTACCACCGAGCAGCAGCAGGACCTCTTCTCTGTGCCTGGAGATTATTCTCTAGCTCATGGTGTCGCCGAAGATCTGCGTATGTCCAGGGGAATAGCATTAGTCTTCAGGAAGAAGTTTGGCCGTGTATCTGAGCTCTCCAGACAACAGCCCCATCCCGGAAAAATTCTGAGTCTCACTGACAGTCATCGTCACCTCTTCTACATGGTGACTAAGAGGTTTTCCGATCACAAGCCCAGCTATAGAAGTATGTGGAATACCCTGCTGAACCTAAGAGACGAACTCACCAGGTTGGGAGTGAAGAAGCTGGCTGTGCCTAAGTTGGGTTGTGGTCTAGACCAACTCAACTGGAGAGTCGTCCGGAACATGCTCGAGGTGCTTTTCCATAAGACAGGAATAGAGATACTCGTGTGCATTTTCAACCCGAGCGGAAACACAATGAAGGAGAAGACTGTGGATTGCTATTTCGAAAAGCAAGGGAGCTGCAGAAAGGGAGATGCCTGTAGGTTCAGACATACCAACCAAGGTGTTCGGGGACCGAACGTCTTAAGGAGGGGGCAGTGTAACGAGCGAGATTCCCTTAGTACGCCTCTGTCGCCCTGATAGCGCTAGGTAAACAACTGATTCCCGGAAGTCTGGTGACTACGCGTACGAACGAGAATAATTCCTTTCCTTTTACGCTCGACGAGAAACTGTTACCGAAGCACGTTCTGGAAGCGGTGGACTGGTATATAAGCTGAGATGCCGCGACCCAGGGGAAGTTAAAAAAAAGTTAACGGTGACAGTCTAAATATTCGAACGAGCTACGCAGTGCAAATAAATATAGTGAATATAAATCGAAGTTAATTGTAGTACATAAATTAGTGTGTTATAGTTAGTTTAGTTATTTAGTTATAATTCGTTTAGTTTATTGTGTGTGTAAATAAATTAGACATTTTCGTTCAGCAGTGATTTTATTTTGAACCCCCAGAACGTAACAATATATTAGAGGTACATAATGTGTTAAAGGAACATAATATTAAAAACATCCATCAGGTTTGTTGTTCGTTTGTATACAAAACTAAATTGCATAGTTTATAAGATCTAGAAAGAACTCACTTTTTCAGTGTTTGGGTGGTGGTGATAATTTGTTTTTCGAAAATAATTTTAATGTATTGCTACTCGTCTCACTGGTAAATTGAGTTGTTTCTTCGGATTTACACAGATGTTTCTTGGTTAAAAGAACTTAAAACTAATAACAGAAGACCAAGGAACTAAACAAACACAATATTAAAAACGAAGCAGGGCACAACGTTGTGCGGCAGAAGATTTTTTTTTAAATTTTCATAAAATAGTTTATAACAACACTGTTACGTTAATTTCGTATGCTGCACCGTAACCAGTTATTAAATAGAAAAAGTATAGAAATTAAACGCAAATACTGATGTAATGTACTATATTACTTACTAAGAGTATAAAAAAAATGTAATTTGTCCCTAGCTCTTGCAAGAGAGTATGGATACTTGGCGGAGATGACCAAACCCCAATCATATGTATATCTCTTTCTCCCCAAATATCCAATACATAAATTTAATAGTTTCCTAATCTTAAGAAATAAATAATAGTGAGACGAAAGGTTTTGAAAATGTTACGAAATTCATAAAATCTATTGAAGGTAAGTATAATTCCCACACTGGGGTACTTATCGTTGTTTTCTTTCCACCGATGATGGGGAAAAGCACCCTTAAGTTGTACTGGAAAACCCGTTACAATTTTGGACACAGTCAGCTCATTGATAGTTATGAATAATTTTCTGCTATCTTTTAATAGTTCTAATGGCAACCAAACCATGTATTAATGTATTACCATATAAAAACCATACATTAAAAAAAACGCCTAAGGAAAGAAAGAATTTATTGTGCTAAACTTCTAGTTAAAATATAAAGTACTAACCTCTCGTACAGTAGCCTTATTGCAGAGACGTTTTCTTTATTTTTCTGTTATCAACCCAACCAGTTAAATCCGTAGGAACGTATAAAAAATTGTATAAATCACCGCAAAACTCCAAATTACACAATTTCAAAGAAATATTCAAAAGATCTGCCTAAAGCAATCAAACTTGAATTTTAGAAATATTTCCGTACTTGTTGGAGGAGAATAATGGTTTAGCACAATAACCAAATTGTAATTCTTTTAGCCGGCAGTGCCTTTACGCATGTTTTCTAGTGATAAGGTATTGGTAAAAACCGATTTGTCGTTTAATTTTTAAAAGCTGATATTTGTTATATAGAGTGTCCCCAATAGGCCAATAGTTAAATTAATGTTTTAAAATTCTATATTAATTTATTTAATTTATAATTGTGAAATTATTGTTAAAAAAAATGTTAGTTCGTAACAACACATAATGGCGATGACAATTTAAAAACCTTTTGGACGTGCGCGGTATTAGACTGTTTTTTGGTCTTTTGTACAGGATGGTCATTTTTAACTTACAATAAATTAAATGTATTTCAGGATATTGTAGGTATTTTTCATATGACTGTTAGAGCCTAGTGGTCAAGTCCACCAAGAGACCGTTGAGAGTTTGAATATAATATATGTAGAGATATCACCAACAACCAGATTTTTGGGTTGTAAGTGAATAGGTTTTATTATGAAGGTTGATATCGTAAATGCAATATGTTTATGATTGTTAGAGAAGTTTATTTTTAGTTCATAGTCATGAAAATATGTTAGAAAATAAAGGTGTAATTTTATATATTTTGTGTGTGTTTATTTGCTTTCCCAGCTCTTCAATTTATGGGGAAATCCATTATGCAGTTTGTGAGTAGAGTTGTCTATGTATCAGGGGCAACGAGTTGAACTTATTTGTAGAAGGGCGTAGGGGACAAGAAAGCAAATAGTTGTCAGTTGCCAAAAGTTAATATGAGTTGGAATATTGCATGAATAAGAAAACTGATTATGATGGTCTAAGCAGACAATACACTTTCCTACTCCATATCGAAAAATCACTAAATAACAAAAACCTCCAACAGATAATACCTCTGTCACCTGACTCTCTCTCTATATAATGCCCTCACTCACCTGTTACCTCACCAACCACCTAGTTTTCCAAACTGATTATATGTATATGTATGTGTATCAATTGTTTATTGTATATGTGTGTATGTGTATATAGTGTATATAGTGAAGCAACATTACAAGATCTTTAAATAAAAAGACTGAAATATCCAACTCATATTAACTTTTGGCAATTGACAACTATTTGCTTTCTTGTCCCCTACGCCCTTCTACTAATAAGTTCAACTCGTTGTCCCTGATACATAGACAACTCTACTCACAAACTGCATAATGGATTTCCCCATAAATTGAAGCGCTGGGAGAGCAAATAAACACACACAAAATATATAAATTTACACCTTTATTTTCTAACATATTTTCATTAATATGAACTAAAAATAAACTTATTTAACAATCATAAACATATTGCATTCACGATATCAACCTTCATAATAAAACCTATTCACTTACAACCCAAAAATCTGGTTTTTGGTGATATCTCTACATATATTATATTCAAACTCTCATATTTGTAAATTGGTTGTCCATGTTAAGTATTTTTTGGTATCTTGATTGTTTTTGTTTGGTTGATAAGTTGTTTTTGAAATATTTGAGGATTATTGATTTAGATTGTCAAGAAGTGAATTGTAAAAATGTCAGATGAAATAAATTTGTAAAAAATTAAATATTGAAATTTAAATTAAAATAAGAAGAGTTTATAAATAAATAAAAAGGTAATTGGAATTGGATAAGAGGATACAGAGAGGTCAGAGTTGGAAAATTGTAAAAGAAGAAGGTATAGAGACAGAGTTGAGCAGCAGAAAGGTATTAAATAGATGGAAAGGTAGCAGCAAGAAGGAGTTGGAAAGTAGTTGGAAGAGGAAGATATAGAGAAAGAGTGGAAAAACGGAAGAAGAAAGATTTAGAAAGACGAGAAAGAATTATTTTTTATATTTATAATTTTGTACTTTAATTTTAGGACGATCAATTTAAAAATTCTTGAATCCACGACCGATAATTTTATTGAAAGAGGGTGTTCCGGAAGGAGGAGCCATATCAATTGGCGCCCAGAACGTGTGGCTGCTTCGGCACTGAGGGTAAGAGATTTTTCTTAACTGTTAGGTGTCAAGCTTGCTTTATTAAAAACAAAGTGTGTGATTCGGAGTAAAAGATTAGATAAATTATAAATAGTGGTATGAAATTAAGAGGGGGAAAGGAAATTACAGATAGAATGTTAGAGCAAGGGGATAATATTGATAATCAGGAGAGTCAGGATGGACAGGATAGTCAGGGAAGTCAGGGTAATCAGGTTATTCAGGATAATCAGGGTAGTCAGGGTATTCAGGATAATCAGGGTAATCAGGATAGTAAAATAGGGGATAGAAGGGATTCATCATGGGAACAAATGATGGAAATGTTGAAAAATATGAACAAAAACAATGAAACAATGAATAAAAATATGGAAGCAATAAACAAGAATATGGATTCAATGAAAAAGAAAATAAAGAAGACATGAAGAAAAATACTGAAGCAATAAACAAGAATATGGATGCAATGAAAAAAGAAATAAAACAAGACATGAACAAGAATATGGATTCTATGAAAAAAGAAATAAAAGAAGAGATGAACAAAAACATTTAAAGATGAGATGAGGAACCAAATGGAAACAAACAAACAAAAATTGGAAGAAACAAAGAAAGAAATAAGAAATGAAATTATAATGAGAAAAACAGATTCAGAGGAATTACAAGAAGTAAAAATTAAACTAATTATTAACAAGGAATGCAAAGATGAAATAAAAGAAACTAATGCTAATACAAATAAAAAATTAAATGACTTAGAGAATGTGGAAAAGAAAAATGTAATAGAAGAAATGCAAAATACAGTAAAGAAGATAGGTATGTGAGATAGAAGAAAAAGAAGAAGAAATAAAGGTAGTACAAGAAAAAGAACGTGAAATGTTATTAGAAGAAAGGGTAAAGGGTAAATTTATAAGAAACTTCTGTATTTGCAAACATCAGGAAAGGGGAAAGGTATCTAAATTTATAAAAAGTTTGTATCGAGGGAAATATCAAGAAAGGGGAAAGCAATTTAAATTTATGAAAAGTTTGTATCGAGGGAAATATCAGGAAAGGGGCAAGGTATTTAAATTTATCAGAAAGTTATATATAGGAAATATCAGGAAAGGGGCGTATTTAAATTTATTAGAAAGTTATATATAGGGAAATATCAGGAAAGAGGTAAGGTCACAAAATTTATAAAAAATTATATGTATAGGGAAATTTTAAAAGAGGGGGAACAAATCTAAAACTAAAAAAAAGTATATTTTAATAAATGTTAAGAAGGGGGAATGAATTTTATAAAATAGTAAAACAGAAATAAAAAATTGAATAAAGAAGAATGTTAAAGTAGGTAGATATAAAAGTAGATATGATAGGGGACTCATATGTTAGGGGTAGTGTATTAGGTAAAATTGAAATATTCCAAATTAAAAGCTTGACAACTGATGGTGAAGAAAAATTTCCTACTGTAAGGAAATTTGATTTGGCAAGGTGAAGTAATTCACCAAGTCAAATCAAATTTGGGGGAAATTGATATGGATTTCTCTTCATGGTGTACGTTCTTTCAATGGAATGTTGGAACGTGATTCATTATTTGTAAATTGGTTGTCCAGGTTAAGTATTTTTTGGTATCTTGATTGTTTTTGTTTAGTTGATAAGTTATTTTTGAAATATTTGAGGATTATTGATTTAGATTGTCAAGAAGTGAATTGTAAAAATGTCAGATGAAATAAATTTGTAAAAAATTAAATATTGAAATTTAAATTAAAATAAGAAGAGTTTATAAATAAATAAAAAGGTAATTGGAATTGGATAAGAGGATACAGAGAGGTCAGAGTTGGAAAATTGTAAAAGAAGAAGGTATAGAGACAGAGTTGAGCAGCAGAAAGGTATTAAATAGATGGAAAGCTAGCAGCAAGAAGGAGTTGGAAAGTAGTTGGAAGAGGAAGATATAGAGAAAGAGTGGAAAAACGGAAGAAGAAAGATTTAGAAAGACGCGAAAGAATTATTTTTTATATTTATAATTTTGTACTTTAATTTTAGGACGATCAATTTAAAAATTCTTGAATCCACGACCGATAATTTTATTGAAAGAGGGTGTTCCGGAAGGAGGATCCATATCAATATATATATATATATATATATATATATATATATATATATATATATATATACAAAAGGAAAAAATTATTGGGCATGTACGCAAAAAGAATCAATAAGGGCACGAGTAGGAATGGTAACCGCAGACATGCATGTTTCTGGCTCATTAGCCGTCATCAGTGCGGCATAACCAAGTAGGGTATTGCACTTGGCTAACAAAAGTGTTGGGTACTTGGGAGCAAATGATGTTGGGGAAACATGTGTAAAGAAACATAAAAACACAAAAACAACGAAAGCTCACACAGGAGTCCTATCGCCATTTTGTGCTTTCGGCCAGCTGTGCCAATGGGTTTTCGGCTAGCAACCAGCGTCGCAACGTTGGCGAAACGGACTCATTGTGTTTGAGTCGTTCTAAGCACAGCTGGCCGAAAGCACAAAATGGCGATAGGACTCCTGTGTGAGCTTTCGTTGTTTTTGTGTTTTTATGTTTCTTTACACATGTTTCCCCAACATCATTTGCTCCCAAGTACCCAACACTTTTGTTAGCCAAGTGCAATACCCTACTTGGTTATGCCGCACTGATGACGGCTAATGAGCCAGAAACATGCATGTCTGCGGTTACCATTCCTACTCGTGCCCTTATTGATTCTTTTTGCGTACATGCCCAATAATTTTTTCCTTTTGTTTATATTAATACGCATTTTCTTGGCACCTTGTTTATATATATATATATATATATATATATATATATATATATATATATATATATATATATATATATATATATATCCTTAGTAATAAGTGAGACACTTTCAAGTAAAAAGTGTGTTTTAAGTGAGGACCTAGTTAAAGTGAGGACCGTATACGGACCTCATAGAGTGATGTGTTCCAGACTTTGTCAGTAAGATGAAAACTGCAGTTACTTTTAATTAAACTAAAAAAATAATTGTCCTCACTTGTGGTCAGAATTGAAATTCCGTGTATAGATAGTTCCAACGTTCGCCGCTGGGATGTACTCTGCGTTGAGTATATTTTTGTATATGCGTATACTTAAACCAGACAGAGTAATAACTGAGGACATTAAAATTGGCAACATTGTAATATTGTCGGTTGAAATTATTACCTAACAGTTAAAACAAAATCTTCGAAGTGTATGAATTTCACAATGAGATTTTAATATTTTTATGATTATTAAGTGATTTTTTTAGTTATGAAAGACAGATGTCTGGATATGATAAGCAAAAATTGGGGCATGATTCTTTATAAAAATAAATGACCACATTTTTAAAAAAAATCAAAACAGTTAACTAAAATATATTTAATTTTTTTAATTATGCTTCGTTTTTCTTCAAAATTGGTTTAGTACTTACATTTAATCTGTTAAATCTTTTTTTAAATTTGATTTTAATTTTACAAAGGGTTTAAACTGCCTAATGAATAATGGCCTAATAATTATTTGTTTGAAGGTTTTTGTTTTTTATTACGTTAAAATGAAGCTAAATATTTGTTTTAATTACAGAAATAGTTCATAAAATTTGCTTTTCTTTGTTTATGAATTTACAAATTTACTTTAGCATTTTAATTTTTAAAATTTAATTATTTTAGATGTATTCCTTTTTCTTGTTTAAAACTAAAATTGAATCCGCTTTTTAAAGCCTTTGACTAAAACATTTTTTTAAAGTTTAGATATTTTACTAATACTTTAACAATATCACATGCTTGGAATTAAAATGCAAATTAAATAAATGTCAAAAGCTTTAAATTTGTAGATAATTAACAAAATAAAAAACAAATAATAATTAACAAATTAAAAGGTTAACTTTTATTGTATAAATTAACAATATATATTTTAATTTTTGTCCACGATTTGTTGTGAAGCAAATCTGGATAACGGTCTTTCAACGTACAACAATCCAGTTTTTTTGGTGGTGTTTTATTTTTCAAATGTTCTTTAAAAAAACTTTGTACCACTTTCTTTTGTTCCTTTGTCCATGGTTCCAAAATTCTTTTAGTTTTGGTTAACGGCTTGCTTTGTTCCTGTTCCTAAAATATTTTAAATTAAGCTTCTTTTAAATAGCATATAATTCTTTAAACTGATAGAGAATAATGGATTCCTAGTATATTTTATTCCCGATACTAGTGAGCAATTTAAAAAAATGTCTTTAGAAAACATACAAACATCAAAAGCATATTTTAATATTATGGTTATTTTAAGTTAATTAATAATCCCTTAAATATAACTGCTTACCTGTTGTTGATAATTAATTTCTTCAGTGGTATCTACATCTATACGATTTTCCATTTCTTCTAATTCATTATCTTCTTCTACCTCCATATCAATATTAATCTCGTCCAACTGTTTTCCTTTATATTTTGCTAGTTGCCCCTTTTCGGATAATAACAACAATTTTGATATTTTCGCTGTCTGGTATATATCGTTTGGAAGTCTATAGTAAATCTTATGAATATCAGATGTATGTCCCATAAATAAAGCCAGCTGCTCTAGATCTTGTTGTGTTAAATTAATCACTTGCGACATTGTAGCTAAATGTTTTCTTAGCTTTGTTGATGTTAATGCATTTGGATCTTTTACTTTGGCAAGACGTACATGTTTGTAAATAGCTTTTGATCCATCTATACTACTGTTTGATACAGTGTTTGCAAATAGGTACACATTGGAAGGATCTATAAAGTTTTCCCTTAACTTTACCAGAACCTCTGTGGCATTAAATATTTGTTCAGTAAAAAGTACAGGTACACCCCGACCCCTTTTTCCTTTTATTACAATTCGTTTAAAGGACCGCATTAAGACTTTCTCTTCCTCTGTAATACAGTTATCAAATTCACCTGAATTTTCGTTATTAATATTCTTTTTGTATACCTGCAGCGTTATACGTTGCAATTCTCCAACACGGCGTCTATTCAGTATAATTAACTGAACGTAAACAAGTTCTTGTAAAATTTTAAATGATTTTAAATCAAGCATGTTGGACTGAAGATTTGCTAGATATTTTGTAATTTCAGTTTTTAAATATTTTTTTAATAAGATCAAGTCTTCAGCCAACGGTATCAAGGCAGGCTTGTTCCACTTATTTTGTTGTAAGTTGCTATTGGCCACAGTAGAAATTTCAAACTTCCATTCGCTAGAAATCAGCTTTTTCAAGGAATTAATTTTGTTAATTCTCTCAGAATTTATGTCAAATTTTTTAAGAGCCAAAGTATATGCAACATCCAGACATTCTTTAAGTAGTGTACCCATATTAGCAGCTAATGAAGGGGCTCCAAAACTGTAGGTTTTTTCGTCAAACTTTGAAATTACTTTTGTACATTTTATTAAAAGATCAAAATTTTCAGGAACTAACACATTAAAAAGATTAGTCGGACCTGTATTTTTTTTTATTTCCATTAATAATAAACCTAATTGTCTCATTTTTCTAGAAGCAACAACTTTGTACTGTTTATCTCTGTGACTTTTAAGATATCTAGAGGCTACTGCACAGATTAACTGATCTTTCTTAGCTGTTAAAGAAATTGGATCTGCTCTCAAACTAGGAAAAATTTCTGTTCTTAATATGTCACAGTTTCTAAAGTTCGAAAGAAGAGTTTGTCCTTCTGCTTGAGCATTTGTTCTAGCGTTTTTATTATCAGTGTTATGAGCACATCGTTTTATATGTCTGAATAAAAAGCGTTTTTTATAAAATCCTTTGCAAAACTTACACGGTAAATAAGAAAACTGAGTGGGAGTCTCTTCAGTTGCTGTTGGTTTTCTAACCGGAACAACGCCATCAACATTGCAGGCACTTTTTAGAAAGTTTCCTTCGTTTCTTAATTTTGTAATGAGATTTTTTCTTTGTCGACTGCCAGTGGTTAGTGATAAAATTTGTATAACTGCTGTCTCATTAGAATGGTGTCGTGTTATGTGACGAGAAAATTTTAAGACATCCGTTTCACAATAGAGACAGTAATCTCTTTTATTCCATTCTCTTTTTTTATTCTGTTTTCAAAAAAAAAGTAATTAAGTAAATTTTAACAATAATTGAATAAATCTAAATCATACCTTAACTGATTTAATACACTTCTTTTGTGTTTGAGTATCTAAAGTAGTACTAACATTTTCTTTCTGTAAAAAATAATAATAACGATAAAAATGCATTTAAAGTATAGAAATATTTTGCTTACGTCGTTAATATTTTCATGATCTAGAAAAGAATCCGCTACACGAACAAATTTTTCTGGTATCTCTTGATAATCAGATCCGGAATCTGATTCTAAAGTAGACCCCGGGCTATATGATGAATCTGTATCTTCTTTTACAAATTCGAAAGCTTCTTCCTTATAAGGACTTGATCCCAAAAAGCAATCCTCTTCTATAGGGGAATTACGTAATTGCGATAAATTACTGACATCAATATTTTCCTTATCACTGCTACATAATTTATTGAAAGTGTTCCTTTTTACAGAAGAACCTAAAATATTCGAAGTAGTCTTCAATACTTAGTTTAAATTTATTAAAACACATTACTTACCTTCAAGGGCTAGATTTAATATTCTTTTAGATCTATTCATTTTTAAGAAATTCTCAACTAACACATTAATCACGTATAAACAGGGTTCGAGTTTTTCTGTTACTGAATACTTATTGTTAAAAGTAATTTTAAAAGACGTAAAAGATCGATTAGTGGTTCACACAGACAGATTAAACTCAGTTTGTAACTAATAAAATGGCAACATCGGCGGTTCTTACTTTGTCATTTATTTTAAAATGTATATTATAATTGGGGCTCACGCTGTCATCTATATAAACAAAGTATAACATAGTCTCATTAAGTAAGCTACTTAAACAATCCTCACTTTAACCACATATACAGTAACAATTTTTTTCCACTAATTTTGATAAAAAGATGAGTATATTGCAATACATAATATTTTTATTAGAGTTTTGTGCCAAAAAAATATGTTTATCTAATTCTTAAACTATTGTTTTTAGTGGTCCTCACACCGTTCTTTGTTTATATGAACCTCACTTTGTATTGTAGCGATAAATATATATATATATATATATAAATATATATAACCCGACTACATCTCTATACATAATCTTTCAAATTTTAAAACATGATACTTAAAAAACAAAAATTGTCTCTTCCTATCACTAATCATGATGATATTGTAAAAAATCAAATAATACAGAAACACGGAAATTTAATTGGAGGAAATTCAAAAAGATGTTTAATTGTCGGACCTTCAGGGTGTGGAAAAACTAACGTTTTGTTATCTCTTATTGAGCATGCAAACGGTTTAAGATTTGAAAATATATATTTATATTCAAAATCATTGTACCAACCAAAATATGTATATTTACGTAATTTGTTAGAACCTTTAAATGAAATTGGTTATAAGAAATATTGTAATCCTGAAGATCTACCAAGTCCAGAAGATATAAAAGATAATTCACTTATTATATTTGATGACGTTGCCACTGGCGATCAAAGCATTATTCAGAAATATTTTTCTTTTGGTCGACATAAAACTACTGATTGTTTTTTTATTTGTCAAACGTATAGTTATGTAAATAAAAGGATGCTTAGAGACAATACAAATTTTTTAATAATTTTTCAACAGGATATGACAAATTTGAAACACATTTATGATGATCACATATCCGATATGTCTTTTCAAAAATTTAAAGATTTGTGTAATCTTTGTTGGAAAAATAAATACAGCTTTGTAGTCGTTGACAAAGATTGTTCAATTTCAAATGGAAGATATCGTAAGGAATTTAATAATTTTATTATTATATAAATAACAGTGCGTATGTGATAAAGAATTAGTGAAACGATGAACACTCACTTAACCAGACAGCTATTAAAGTCACGTAAAGCTTTAAAAAAGAAATATAAAAGTTTAAAAAGCGATATAATTAAATCACGGTCTACTTTAGAGAAAAATTATGAACCTATAACACAACCTTTAAAACAATTGGTAAGTTATTTCGAAAAATCTAAACAAATTAAACATGAATTAGTTTCCCCAAAAGTTGAATTTTCCCAGTCACCTTATGAATTAGGAAATCGTAGCTATGCACCCAGAAGATCCAACTATAGAATTGCGTTTAATGATGACAATGATGATGATTTATTAATTCCTTCTAAAAACAATGCAATGTCTAGTACACAAGCTGAAAACCTCACTTCAGGTCCGAAAGAGGTGTTTGAAAATATACCAGAAGAAAATGATAATGACAATAATGAAGAAAATGCACCAAACTATGCAGAATCAATACAAGAACTATCACAAATATTTCAAAATCAAGTAGTAATGGAAGACTATTATTCAAGTTTTTCAAGACCGCTTCCACGAGATTACATTAAAGGAAACATTGAGGATTTTAAGGGAAATTTTGATAATGTTTTAGGAGTTCACCATGATCTAACAACTCATAAGATTTCTATTGGCGACTCTAATATAGATTTTATTGGACCTGACTTGCAAATCAGGGGAATTAGATACAAAGGTACACCGGGGTTATATGAGTTATTGTTTAAAGCAAGTACTAATATTTTTACATCAAAAGACGCTGATGAGTATGTTGATATTTTACGTAGAACAAATGCTCTACACAAAGATAACAATCCTGAATTGTCACTTAGAAAAATAGAGAGTAAAATTAGAGATAAATATAATTTCGTTATCAAACCAAGATTAGAAAGTAGACCATATAGACCTAGAATAAGTTCAATACCTACTTTAAGTACAAACATACTTACAAGAAATAAAACAAAATTTCTTAATCAAAAGAAAAAAGGTAAAAGTTTAACATTATTGAAATATAATAGGAAACCGATACAGTATAAATACTTTGATGATTTTAATGAACTTGTAGAAAGGTTACAACCACTGATAGCATCCCAGGCTGCTGGATATAACGGTCATACCAATGAAATAGTATCAATTATAGAAGAACTTAAAGAAGCAGGTGTTATACAATAAATATGCCGATAAATAAATTTGGATCACACTTTTTAACTGATTCAAAAGCTTGTGGTGACTTTACATCGAATAATCAACCAGCTCCTCTATACTTTGTGTGTGATCCATCATCATTTCACAGCAAATGTCTTAATTTTTTTAAAAGGTGAAAAGAAAATAACCCTAAATAAAGAATATTATGTACTTGATCACGGTGGCACAACATACGTATTTTCGATTAAAGGAAAAATCGAATCTGTTCAACATTATGCCTTTAATGGTCTTATTGATATAAATGGTACTGAGTACAAGTATTATGAATTAAAAGGTTTAGATATAAATATCGGAGATAAAATTTCTTTTAAATTAGAAGCAAATGACAATGTTTTCGTAAGATTTACACTACAGTGTCCTCTAGAAAAAAATGTCTGATGTAAAAATTCAAATTGTTAATGAGCTACACAAACCTGCAAGAAAAATATACAAAAGAAGACGTGTTATAGTTAAAGGTTTAAATGATTTAATCCAAGCAGATTTAGCTATTATGGATCGTTATGCAAAAATAAACAATGGATACCGTTATATTCTCATTGTAATTAATGCATTTAGTAAATTCATTTGGGCTGAACCACTTAAAACAAAAAATGGTAAAGAGGTGACTATTGCTATGAAAAAAAATTTATCTAGAAGGAAAAAAATACCAAAAAATTTACAAACAGACAATGGTACAGAATTTTATAATTCAAATTTTAAACAGCTTATGGAATCATTTAGTTTAAACCATTATAGTACTTTTTCAAATTTAAAAGCTTCTATTGCAGAGAGAGCAAATCAAACTACCAAATCTTTAATATGGAAAGAATTTAGTTTACAAGGTTCGTACAAGTGGAAAAACATTCTTCCTAACATTATTGAAAAGTACAACAACACTAAACATTCAACAACGAAATATATGTCTAGTAAATTAAATGAAAAAAATTCGAAATTTATACTTTCATTTAATCATTTAAAAACTACAGATCCTCGAAAAAATAAATTTAAAAAAGGTGATTACGTCACAATTAGCAAGTATCGACATGTTTTTGCCAAAGGTTACACACCTTCATGGACTAACGAAATTTTTAAAATTCGGAAAGTTCGCTACACCAATCCTACAACATATTTGTTAGAAGATTCTAGAAACGAAAAAATTCAAGGATATTTCTATACTAAGGAATTACAAAAAGTTCAAAATCCAAATGCATATTTAGTTGAGAAAATTTTAAGAAAAAAAGGTAATAAAGTGTATGTTAAATGGTTAGGAATGGATAAATCTCATAATTCTTTGCTAAATAAACATAATATTTTGTAGTATAATTTTACATTTAATAAAAATAATATTTCAATTAAGAATTTTATTTATACAAATTTTTGTAAACTTTATTTCTATGAATTTTATTCAAAATCGGATTTAAAATCCGTGCTAAAGTTACAATCCAATATTCAAACCAATATTTTTTTAACATTGTTACCACTAAGATGTTGAAAATTGTAGTGGGAATCAAATTAAATATAAAACAAGAAGAAATGTTTACAGTTTTCATTTGTGAGTTAAAATCGACTACGAGATGTCTTATAACATATTTAATTGTGAGTGTCCGTTAAAAGATTACTGGAGTTCTAAAAGAAAATTATTTGAATTTAGTGAAGATGAAATTAAAAAATTTCCTGTAGAGTACATAATTCAAAAAGTTTCCCCAACAGAACTTTTATTTGCTTGGATAAACTACCGTACAAATACAGGAATAATTTTGATTTGCAAGTACAACTACCGTGTTATGTCCATCACAATAGACCAGAATGGAGAACACACATGGATGGTTCAGCTTCAGCTCAATCAAGGTGTAATTTATGTAAATTAGCTCTTGAAGAATTTACTGTTAAAAGGAATAAATAAACACTTACAAAATACATAATATGTGTTTTAATAATCAAAGTTACAAAACATATATTTTTTATTACGAAAAATATAAAATTAATATATAAATTAAATATCCAATATATAATTAACTAAAAAAGATACAATATCTATTATAGTCTATACATAATTAATTTAAATAGCAAAAATTAAATAAAAGCAATAGGCTTGTAACTTGTCATACTCGTTACATGAGTTTATATTAATTTTGTATAGACTCCTTTATTACACAATACAAAAATACGTAATATGGAATGTTTTATATTCAACTAAAAACTTACACAGTATATTATAGATATTTATTGCAAATACAATTTATAATTGTAATAATGTTATACTTTTTTCAACGTGATTATTGTGATTATAAAATTAATAACTCAATAAAATGGTAATATTAGCCAACATCACTACTGTCGTTACTATCAGTTTCGTTAGAAGCAATGAAACGATTAGATTGTGGTTTGTTTTCTTCTTTATATGTATCAGTATTGTGCAAATCCATATTACATACATATGGTTCTTTTAACACAAATAGTAAATCTTTAAAATCATTTTGACACCACATACGCTTACCTTTATAAATACAATGTAGGTATCTATTGTCATAACACAAATGATAATGATCTCTTACAATTATTATATCAAAATTTATGTTATAAATTTTCAAAACAGCTAATAAAAACTTGTAACATAATCGACAAAAAATAAATTAAAATTTTTAATATGATATCTATTTACCCAAACACAAAATTTAAAGCTATTGAATTCTAGCTCCGAAACAGGAGAAAAATTAATTATAGCAGATCTTGCTTGTGAACTTGGAATGTCTTGTCTATCAAAAATATCCAAAGGAATGTACTGATCATCTACGTTTTTAAAATTTTTCACGAGAAACTTCTATCTATAATTACTATATTTCTTAATAATTTTCAAAGTTAATTTTTTAGGTAGCGGTGAAACACTAATAAATCTAATAATTGATGTAATATTTTGACAAATTATTTCTACACACATTTCTTCTAGTCGCATGTTTACCTGCAAAAAACTAATTATTCACTATAGTGACCGTGGGGAAGCGTTTTAAACGAACCAGGAACTAATCTACGTTTGTCATCATATGGACTTAAACCAATTTTTGTTTGTTCTTTACTAAACACGTTATGACCAAATGATTAAATCGTTTGTTGTTTTACAACTTTTTCTTTTAAATTTTTTAGACAATCAACATAATCATTAAAAGTAATTTTTTTTAACAACATGCTTTTTAATACCTTTTGATTTCTTTTGAATGCCTAAATTTTGAAGTTCGATATTTATCTGGTCTTCACTGATACCTTTTTGGTTTAACTTGGCTTTTAATTTTTTTCTATCTTCATCAGTTACTTGTAATTTGTAGCTATACATTTTAGATCGAAGACCAGCAAAATGAGTAATGATTCTACCATTGGCTTCGTCTTTCATCAAACCAGGTACTTTTTTGTGGATTATTTTTATCATAATCAGAAGTATCAAACATTGATAAAAAAAATTATAATATCTTTGTAAACATCCTTTCCAGATATTTCTAGGTGAAAGGAGTCAGTATCTATATATAATAAATTAAAATTGTCTATACCTACTTGTGGTACCAAAAAATTATAATAGAAATCATACATGCAAGTTTTAGAAATAACTAATATAGACATTCCGATATAAAGTGGTTTATTAAAAACAAGTTCGGCTTTTTTCAATTCGATTGCCAAAAATTCTTTATCGAAAATTTTTCTGTTATGAAATCGAGGACTTGCAATTAAATTTTTAGCTCCATAACGTCCTTCGTAACAATTTACCAGTTTAACTACTCTATGTAATTTAATATTTTCCATTGTTTTGCCGAAAACTTCATTGTTTGCCAATTTAAATTGATTTTGTTGAAATTTACTGGTTTCCAAGGTTCTTAATCTTGTATTTAATTCTATATATGGTTGTAACCATGCAGACTGTTTAAACTCCAACACTTTGTGAATTTTTGTTAAAATTAAACCATGATCTAATGCCTGTTTTAGATTTCTGTAGTGTAACACATATTTTTTTATCATATAAATCACAAATTAATTTGGGTAATTTCGATCCTGGTGGAATACGATGATTTGCGAAAAAAGGTAAATCTTTATGTAAATCATGCAACTCCTTAGGATAATCTAGATCAACCTGTAAAATATACCTCACCGAAGAATCATCAGGAATAGTTGTCACATCAATATTTGGGTCCACCCAATTAAACCCGTCATAGGGTAAATATTGACACATTGCCCATCCATACAGATTATTTACATCAAGATACAATATAATTAATGTTGGTTTTAATGGATCAAATTTGGGCATATATATGTTATTAACTTCTGAATAACGCTTACAACAAACAGAATTTGCACCCTGAATTGACTTTTCAATAACCAGTATCATATCAACGTCCTTTAAAATTTGTAACTTACATTTTGTATATTTTAACATTGCATCCCAAGTATATCCAGGCATTGTAAAATACCAAGCAGGATCCAAACCGTATGTTTTTGTTGCAGTGTCTCTAAAATTTTCCATTACATCAGCCAGTAGTAAAATGTCTGTTTTCATATACAAATTGCTATATTCTTCAAGTGTTTGTATGTTAAATGTATGCCAAATCTTTTGAGCATGCAAGTACTCTTCTGTACTTAGTTCATTGTCATTTAATCTACTATAAAAATTTTCAATTGATGGAAGCTCAGTTTCTTTTAGTTTTTCTAAACTATCAACATAATCGTATGGAAAAACCCCTTTTCTAGTTAAAAGACTAAAACCATCGTTGTTTAAATGTTCAAATTCTTTTTTTAAATTTAAAAAATTGTTTTCACATAGGGTGGACACCAACTCATCAAGACTGGCTCCCAAAAATCGTAAAGAATCTATGAACCTGAATTTAATTTTAGTTTCTGATTCATGTAAAGTAAAAGAAATATATTTTTCTTTGTTTAAAGGTAGTAAGCTAACAGTACCACATATAATAATTTCTTTAACAACAATATGTCCATCATAACCTGAGAGATTATGAAATACAATTGGAACTATAAACAACTATAATCCTATGAAGTCGTCATGGTCGCGCACGATCAAATCGTTATTTTCAAAAGGTTTTTCGCAAATGTGACATATACATAGGTTTACAGTAGTTGGTTTGTATACCATTGGTATCATATTTAATATTTTACCAGATACAAATTTTGCAATATTCTTTAATTGGTTTAAAAACCATTCTATGCAATCTTCTCCAGTATAACTGGAGAATTAGGAAATTGAGTTATCGTATGAACATTTTAAAAAGTAGCTACAAGAAAACGCTTTGTGGTGTTGATATTTTTTCATTTTCTTTGATATTCTATTGCTACATGATTGTAAATAGGATTCAAAATCTGCATACACCACAAAGGGTGCTTTTTGTTTATAAATATAATTTCGAAACTCTACGTAATCATATTTTGGAAACGAAATTTTACTATTATTTAACTCCTTGCAAACATCAGAATGTTCAATTAATTTTTTTTCACAATAAAAATAATTTAGGCAACGGTCACAAAAATACTTTTCTTGGTTGATCAACTAAGCTAACTAGACATAATACGTGAAAAATTTTTGATCCAACAATAATGGAATTCGATTTCAGTTTTATCATCATCTGGTATGGGTGCTTCATAATCGTTTAATTTTGAAAAATATTTATTTTGTATAATAAATTGCAATAAATTAACGTGACGGTCTAATTTATTTTCGGTTAATCTAACAGGAACTACATCAAACCTTTGAAAATAATTTAGTTCCAAAGCATAAACATTTACAGAAATATTATTCATATTTTCAAACTTCGATATTTGTGATAATTTCATAGGCAATTCAGAGCCATTAGTCTGTAACACATCAGTATATCTCGGGTAGGAACTAATAAAACGATAGTTTCCTTTAGGTGGAAATAACGCGCTGACTACACTCCAGAAAAAACAAACCTCATTATTATTTTGAATGTTAATGCAAGCTTTTTTCTTTTCAATCTAAAGAGGTAATTTAATAAAAGAAGAACCGTTTCCAATTTCAAATTTGTTTATGGCTAATTCCAAATATAAAATTTTTTGTAAAGACCAACCGCTAGATTTCTCTAAAAATTCTGATAATTGATTTAATATCTGATCTTCTACAAAAGTTTTAAACCAATCTGTTAAATTTGTACTTCTATCTATTATGTGATTGGGTGTTAAAAAATTTTTTTGGTCAATCAATTCCTGGTCTCTTGACTGCTTTATAAATTCTCCAGAGAAAGTTGAATTTACTTTTATTATTACTAAATTTTTTAAAATATTTGATATCTTTTTCTTAAACAAATTACAAGAATCAGTAAAAAACTCTTAATTTCTTTATGACTTAAATTAATAATAACACCAGTTTGGATTCAGCTATCAAAACAATTATTCACATTTTCCCATTTAACTCTACTACCTATTTTATTAGAGGACCCTATTCCGTAACCTAAATGTTTATTCTTTAATGTAAGTAAACACCGCAACCGTTTTAGTTGAAAAATTTTTGTTAAAATCTTACGTTTTTGTCCAACCAAAAAATGAAAAATTTTAAATGCTTTATAACACTTTCTTATATGTTTATTTAGTAAATTAATTGATAAATTTTTTTATTTAATGTATAGAAACATTTTTCTAAGTTGTCCATATTACGTATAAGTTAAAAAAGTAATAAATTAATAATCGTAATCCTTATCTTGAACATAAAATAAAATCGAAAAGATTATCCATCCTCAAATGTGGTGGTTTATGACATAAACGAAAACTCAAAATCAATCCACATATATAATATAATATATTTGTTCAAAATTACAAAATGTTGGCAACTAGTTTCGGGATATGATTCCCATCATCAGGCCTATAAGTTATAAAAGAGAGTGTTACAAACAAAATATTATGGTAGTTACAATATACAAACCTTAATAATTATAAATATATATTCTTCAAAAATATGGATAACATCGGTAACTTAGTTAAGAGTCTTCCTGTACTTCAGTGACATTGAATGATACAAAGATCAAGCAAATTGGGTTTATATGTGGATTAAAAGTTCAAATGAAAAAAACTTCTTAAAAAATTAACATAAAATAAAATGTTATATAAAAGAATAATTAGAAACTAACATTTAACAATTTCAAAAGATGATGCCGGTTTTGGCTTTCCAACATCTAATTGTCCACAAAAAATTACTGCATAGCAATTCTCGTTAAAATACTGAATAGAGTTTCTGTACTTCTCAGTTACGCGTTGAGGTAAACATGTTATACAATCCTCTAACTGGAAGAGAACAGCATCACCAAAACGACTTTTAACTATTTTCGCATTGTAAATTTTGTATGATTGGTCAACTGTTAACTTATTTAATTTTTTTATTGGTTATGATTTTTTTTTCTATAAGAGAGGTTGAATTTAGCTCTTTTAAATCCATCTAAAATAATACATAAACACTAAAAAAATAGAAACAAAGAAAAAAAACTTACTTTTTAAAACACAAACACTTTGCAGAACTGGCAAAAGACTTTACTTCTCTGGAACTGCCAACTAACAATAATCTGACAAAATCAATGCCTTTTAATATTAAACCACCTCTACCACTACCACTACTTGAACTACAGATGGTACATATAATAATTAAAAATATTATATCTAGGTACTTCCTAGTTGTCCAGATTCACATTTTATTGCACACATATCAATTGGCAAATGCTAAATTAAATATAAAACAAGAAGAAATGTTTACAGTTTTCATTTGTGGGTTAAAATCGACTACGAGATGTCTTATAACACATTTAATTGTGAGTGTCCGTTAAAAGATTACTGGAGTTCTAAAAGAAAATTATTTGAATTTAGTGAAGATGAAATTAAAAAATTTCCTGTAGAGTACATAATTCAAAAAGTTTCCCCAACAGAACTTTTATTTGCTTGGATAAACTACCGTACAAATACAGGAATAATTTTGATTTGCAAGTACAACTACCGTGTTATGTCCATCACAATAGACCAGAATGGAGAACACACATGGATGGTTCAGCTTCAGCTCAATCAAGGTGTAATTTATGTAAATTAGCTCTTGAAGAATTCACTGTTAAAAGGAATAAATAAACACTTACAAAATACATAATATGTGTTTTAATTATCAAAGTTACAAAACATATATTTTTTATTATGAAAAATATAAAATAAATATACAAATTAAATATCCAATATATAATTAACTACAAAAGATACAATATCTGTTATAGTGTATACATAAATAATTTAAATAGCAAAAATTAAATAAAAGCAATAGGCTAGTAACTTGTCATACTCGTTACATGAGTTTATATTAAAAACGAATAATTACAGAAAACTGTATCATTGTCATATTTAATAAAGCGTGTTTGTCAATAGATGGCTAAGAATAATATAATTTCATTCTAAACGCTTTACAAGTATTTGAAAATTTCAAAAACAATGACCGTTCAACTAAGAAGAAACAACTACTTCCTGGGCTATATGCCCCAACGGATATTGGATTATACTTCAAAGTCAAACGGGGTTGGAATATCTACAAGATAACTTAACCCAACCATTCTAGTTTGCAGTTAGAAGGGACAACACAACTTATAGACCGGTTTCGGTGTTTTTGCACCTCGTCAGTATAAGGTATATGTTATCCGTCAGCGAGCTGTAAAGCATAATCACTGACTAAAGACTGAACTAAAATCGTAATCCTTATATATCTTTCAATAAAGAAAGTTTAAAGGACACGATAGTAGTGACATCCTTACCTCCAACTGCAAACTAAAATTCGACTTGACACAAGACTTTCGTCGTGATCTATAAACGAATAATTACTCTTAGCCATCTATTGACAAACACGCTTTATTAAATATGACAATGATACAGTTTTCTGTAATTATTCGTTTATAGATCACGACGAAAGTCTTGTGTCAAGTCGAATTTTAGTTTGCAGTTGGAGGTAAGGATGTCACTACTATCGTGTCCTTTAAACTTTCTTTATTGAAAGATATATAAGGATTACGATTTTAGTTCAGTCTTTAGTCAGTGATTATGCTTTACAGCTCGCTGACGGATAACATATACCTTATACTGACGAGGTGCAAAAACACCGAAACCGGTCTATAAGTTGTGTTGTCCCTTCTAACTGCAAACTAGAATGGTTGGGTTAAGTTATCTTGCAGATATTCCAACCCCGTTTGACTTTGAAGTATAATCCAATATCCGTTGGGGCATATAGCCCAGGAAGTAGTTGTTTCTTCTTAGTTGAACGGTCATTGTTTTTGAAATTTTCAAATACTTGTAAAGCGTTTAGAATGAAATTATATTATTCTTAGCCATTTATATTAAAAACTTTGCTCCACATTACAATCCAAAAACTGGTCAATTTAAAGCAATACCAAATATATCAATTGGTATTTTACCAACTCCACAATTAAATCCAACAAATGATACTGTAAATTTTCAAAATACTGCAATGTATTTTTCTGTTGTTTGTGAATTAATTATAGAAGTAAATAATGATTCAATATTTAATCTTGGTAGTGCTAGTCATACAGATGCGTCATCAGTTATATTAATGGGTGACAGAGGTGTCGTTAATCATGGAGTTATCGATCCATTAGCATTAGAATCATATGGTAGCTAAGAAAACACAAAATATGTATAAACATTTATTATAATAGTGAATAATGATGTAATAAATTATACAATGTAAAGGAATGTATTTTTTTTTATATTCCTTCAAATCACTGCAATAACGAAAAGTGTATGTCACAACTCTATGAGAGAAAGCTTCATCATTTGGTAGCCAATTTTTATTAGTTAATATAATTACTGGAGTACGAGAAACAATGTGATCTCCTAAATATTTAACTTTCGCATTCACATTATCTCCTCCAAAAAGCATTTTTAATGTATCAAATGCAGCTGGTTCGGCATTTGGCTCATTCCATAAATTAATACGTCTATTTACTGCTTCCATTAATGGAAAATTACAATATTTATTAAAATTTCCAATTTGACCAGAATTTATAAAAAAAGCTAAAAGGGAATCAAAAAAAAAATTTTTTCCAGCACTCGGTTGTCCAATAATCTGTAAAGTACTTACTTTAGGAAGTTTCTTATCTACAATATTATAAATATCTGTTAAAAATGCAATAATACTATCTTCGTCACCTAATTGAAAAAATAAAAATTTATGAAAACTATCATTTTCATTAAAATAAAAATCATCAAATATAGTATTATATGACCCAAACAGTGGTTGACAACTTTTTAAATAGTTATACATTTCAGTTACTGAAAAATTATTTAAAAAATGACTAAAGACTGGCATTACTGAACGAATCAATTGATCTCCATTATTTAAAAATTTATATTTCGAGTTCATCCATACTCGCGATCCAACAATAGCTAATATGGGGCTTGTCGGAAATTGTTTAAGCCACTCAAGTAGTTCTTCTTCTTCACTTCTTTCTTGACGTTTTCGTTTTCTGCTATGCGTTTTACTACTTGATGCATCACTTTTTCTAGAAGAATATGTACTGGATCTACTTTGCTCATTGTCAGAAAACTCATCTTCATTAAGGCCGTCCTCCACCATTGGGATTTGTCTAATTGAGCAATATCTTTCGTATTGTACATTTCTAATTTGAAAAGGTACTGACCATGCTCGTCCTCCAATTTCATATTTAACAATGAATCTTGGCGGTTTACATAGATACTTTGTGAGATTGAAGAAGTATCGTTCGGAGAAGAAATGCTGGCGATAAAATTGTCGAGACCGTCCTTTAATAGGGAGCAATTGTATTCTGGTGCATCGACATTTATTTGATGAGTAACTGCAGTCATGGACGACATGGACGTGATCGGTGTGAAATGCCCAGATGAAAACTCTTCCTGAAAATGCTTTTCCCATACATCTTTTAAATAAGTATTGACTGTCAGCAATAGAGACTCCTGGCACAACGTCATGAATAATTCATGTTCTTTGCACTGCTCCTTGAATTGCTCGAAGGAAATTACTAATTTGATCAATTCCTTGTCCTGAGTCTTCAACAACTTCATTAATTTCTGAAAAGTCTGTAAAAAATTCTTTAATTGTCGTTTGCCTGGTAAGTCGCTTTTCTGTATCGCTACGAGTTGAGTCATTTCCAACAAACGTACTATCGTTAGTAATGTCAGCCCCACTTCCGGCCAAATTAATTCCAAAAAGAGGATCAGACAATCCTGTTTCGGACATACATTCATTATTGGTGATTGAGGTAGTGGAGAGGACATCATTCAACTAAAATAATAAAACAGTAATTCATTTTTAAAAAATACAAATGGTTTTTGTATGAATATTTAAGTTCTCACAACTACTATAAGCGCAGTAGTCAATGTTGACAACGTCATATCCACAATTTGTACAATGTAAATGACCAAAAGTGTGTACATGTGAAATATACACATTAGTGAATAAATCGTCGATTTTTAATTTATAGAAACATGATCGAAGACATTTTTGACATAACATTGCATATTTTTCGGTTTTAAAATATTTACACCAATAGAGTTGAAAATATTGCACACAACAAAATCTTCACCACAATGAAATTGATACGATACATTTTTTGGAATTAAATCATCATAAGTTACAACATTTGGGTTCTTATAATATTGTACACGTTGCTCGTCTGTTGATACAATTCTATGAAAATCAAACAATTTGCCATCATGTGGAAGTACCACAAGCTTACATTTGTCGTTATCCATCTTAAATATACACCTTTAGTACACAATACAAAAATACGTAATATGGAATGTTTTATATTCAACTAAAAATTACACAGTATATTATAGATATTTATTGCAAATACAATTTATAATTGTAATAATGTTATACTTTTTTCAACGTGATTATTGTGATTATAAAATTAATAATTCAATAAAATGGTAATATTAGCCAACATCACTACTGTCGTTACTATCAGTTTCGTTAGAAGCAATGAAACGATTAAATTGTGGTTTGTTTTCTTCTTTATATGTATCAGTATTGTGCAAATCCATATTACATACATATGGTTCTTTTAACACAAATAGTAAATCTTTAAAATCATTTTGACACCACATACGCTTACTTTTATAAATACAATGTCGGTATCTATTGTCATAACACAAATGATAATAATCTCTTACAATTATTATATCAAAATTTATGTTATAAATTTTCAAAACAGCTAATAAAAACTTGTAACATGATCGACAAAAAATAAATTAAAATTTTTAATATGATATCTATTTACCCAAACACAAAATTTAAAGCTATTGAATTCTAGCTCCGAATCAGGAGAAAAATTAATTATAGCAGATCTTGCTTGTGAACTTGGAATGTCTTGTCTATCAAAAATATCCAAAGGAATGTACTCATCATCTACGTTTTTAAAATTTTTCACGAGAAACTTCTATCTATAATTACTAAATTTCTTAATAATTTTCAAAGTTATTTTTTTAGGTAGCGGTGAAACACTAATAAATCTGATAATTGATGTAATATTTTGACAAATTATTTCTACACACATTTCTTCTAGTCGCATGTTTACCTGCAAAAAACTAATTATTCACTATAGTGACCGTGGGGAAGCGTTTTAAACGAACCAGGAACTAATCTACGTTTGTCATCATATGGACTTAAACCAATTTTTGTTTGTTCTTTACTAAACACGTTATGACCAAATGATTAAATCGTTTGTTGTTTTACAACGTTTTCTTTTAAATTTTTTAGACAATCAACTTAATCATTAAAAGTAGTTTTTTTTAACAACATGCTTTTTAATACCTTTTGATTTCTTTTGAATGCCTAAATTTTGAAGTTCGATATTTATCTGGTCTTCACTGATACCTTTTTGTTTGAACTTGGCTTTTAATTTTTTTCTATCTTCATCAGTTACTTGTAATTTGTAGCTATACATTTTAGATCGAAAACCAGCAAAATGAGTAATGATTCTACCATTGGCTTCGTCTTTCATCAAACCAGGTACTTTTTTGTGGATTATTTTTATCATAATCAGAAGTATCAAACATTGATAAAAAAAAATTATAATATCTTTGTAAACATCCTTTCCAAATATTTCTAGGTGAAAGGAGTCAGTATCTATATATAATAAATTAAAATTGTCTATACCTACTTGTGGTACCAAAAAATTATAATAGAAATCATACATGCAAGTTTTAGAAATATCTAATATAGACATTCCGATATAAAGTGGTTTATTAAAAACAAGTTCGGCTTTTTTCAATTCGATTGCCAAAAATTCTTTATCGAAAATTTTTCTGTTATGAAATCGAGGACTTGCAATTAAATTTTTAGCTCCATAACGTCCTTCGTAACAATTTACCAGTTTAACTACTCTATGTAATCTAATATTTTCCATTGTTTTGCCGAAAACTTCATTGTTTGCCAATTTAAATTGATTTTGTTGAAATTTACTGGTTGCCAAGGTTCTTAATCTTGTATTTAATTCTATATATGGTTGTAACCATGCAGACTGTTTAAACTCCAACACTTTGTGAATTTTTGTTAAAATTAAACCATGATCTAATGCCTGTTTTAGATTTCTGTAGTGTAACACATATTTTTTTATCATATAAATCACAAATTAATTTGGGTAATTTCGATCCTGGTGGAATACGATGATTTGCGAAAAAAGGTAAATCTTTATGTAAATCATGCAACTCCTTAGGATAATCTAGATCAACCTGTAAAATATACCTCACCGAAGAATCATCAGGAATAGTTGTCACATCAATATTTGGGTCCACCCAATTAAACCCGTCATAGGGTAAATATTGACACATTGCCCATCCATACAGATTATTTACATCAAGATACAATATAATTAATGTTGGTTTTAATGGATCAAATTTGGGCATATATATGTTATTAACTTCTGAATAACGCTTACAACAAACAGAATTTGCACCCTGAATTGACTTTTCAATAACCAGTATCATATCAACGTCCTTTAAAATTTGTAACTTACATTTTGTATATTTTAACATTGCATCCCAAGTATATCCAGGCATTGTAAAATACCAAGCAGGATCCAAACCGTATGTTTTTGTTGCAGTGTCTCTAAAATTTTCCATTACATCAGCCAGTAGTAAAATGTCTGTTTTCATATACAAATTGCTATATTCTTCAAGTGTTTGTATGTTAAATGTATGCCAAATCTTTTGAGCATGCAAGTACTCTTCTGTACTTAGTTCATTGTCATTTAATCTACTATAAAAATTTTCAATGGATGGAAGCTCAGTTTCTTTTAGTTTTTCTAAACTATCAACATAATCGTATGGAAAAACCCCTTTTCTAGTTAAAAGACTAAAACCATCGTTGTTTAAATGTTCAAATTCTTTTTTTAAATTTAAAAAATTGTTTTCACATAGGGTGGACACCCACTCATCAAGACTGGCTCCCAAAAATCGTAAAGAATCTATGAACCTGAATTTAATTTTAGTTTCTGATTCATGTAAAGTAAAAGAAATATATTTTTCTTTGTTTAAAGGTAGTAAGCTAACAGTACCACATATAATAATTTCTTTAACAACAATATGTCCATCATAACCTGAGAGATTATGAAATACAATTGGAACTATAAACAACTATAATCCTATGAAGTCGTCATGGTCGCGCACGATCAAATCGTTATTTTCAAAAGGTTTTTCGCAAATGTGACATATACATAGGTTTACAGTAGTTGGTTTGTATACCATTGGTATCATATTTAATATTTTACCAGATACAAATTTTGCAATATTCTTTAATTGGTTTAAAAACCATTCTATGCAATCTTCTCCAGTATAACTGGAGAATTAGGAAATTGAGTTATCGTATGAACATTTTAAAAAGTAGCTACAAGAAAACGCTTTGTGGTGTTGATATTTTTTCATTTTCTTTGATATTCTATTGCTACATGATTGTAAATAGGATTCAAAATCTGCATACACCACAAAGGGTGCTTTTTGTTTATAAATATAATTTCGAAACTCTACGTAATCATATTTTGGAAACGAAATTTTACTATTATTTAACTCCTTGCAAACATCAGAATGTTCAATTAATTTTTTTTCACAATAAAAATAATTTAGGCAACGGTCACAAAAATACTTTTCTTGGTTGATCAACTAAGCTAACTAGACATAATACGTGAAAAATTTTTGATCCAACAATAATGGAATTCGATTTCAGTTTTATCATCATCTGGTATGGGTGCTTCATAATCGTTTAATTTTGAAAAATATTTATTTTGTATAAGCAATAAATTAACGTGACGGTCTAATTTATTTTCGGTTAATCTAACAGGAACTACATCAAACCTTTGAAAATAATTTAGTTCCAAAGCATAAACATTTACAGAAATATTATTCATATTTTCAAACTTCGATATTTGTGATAATTTCATAGGCAATTCAGAGCCATTAGTCTGTAACACATCAGTATATCTCGGGTAGGAACTAATAAAACGATAGTTTCCTTTAGGTGGAAATAACGCGCTGACTACACTCCAGAAAAAACAAACCTCATTATTATTTTGAATGTTAATGCAAGCTTTTTTCTTTTCAATCTAAAGAGGTAATTTAATAAAAGAAGAACCGTTTCCAATTTCAAATTTGTTTATGGCTAATTCCAAATATAAAATTTTTTGTAAAGACCAACCGCTAGATTTCTCTAAAAATTCTGATAATTGATTTAATATCTGATCTTCTACAAAAGTTTTAAACCAATCTGTTAAATTTGTACTTCTATCTATTATGTGATTGGGTGTTAAAAAATTTTTTTGGTCAATCAATTCCTGGTCTCTTGACTGCTTTATAAATTCTCCAGAGAAAGTTGAATTTACTTTTATTATTACTAAATTTTTTAAAATATTTGATATCTTTTTCTTAAACAAATTACAAGAATCAGTAAAAAACTCTTAATTTCTTTATGACTTAAATTAATAATAACACCAGTTTGGATTCAGCTATCAAAACAATTATTCACATTTTCCCATTTAACTCTACTACCTATTTTATTAGAGGACCCTATTCCGTAACCTAAATGTTTATTCTTTAATGTAAGTAAACACCGCAACCGTTTTAGTTGAAAAATTTTTGTTAAAATCTTACGTTTTTGTCCAACCAAAAAATGAAAAATTTTAAATGCTTTATAACACTTTCTTATATGTTTATTTAGTAAATTAATTGATAAATTTTTTTATTTAATGTATAGAAACATTTTTCTAAGTTGTCCATATTACGTATAAGTTAAAAAAGTAATAAATTAATAATCGTAATCCTTATCTTGAACATAAAATAAAATCGAAAAGATTATCCATCCTCAAATGTGGTGGTTTATGACATAAACGAAAACTCAAAATCAATCCACATATATAATATAATATATTTGTTCAAAATTACAAAATGTTGGCAACTAGTTTCGGGATATGATTCCCATCATCAGGCCTATAAGTTATAAAAGAGAGTGTTACAAACAAAATATTATGGTAGTTACAATATACAAACCTTAATAATTATAAATATATATTCTTCAAAAATATGGATAACATCGGTAACTTAGTTAAGAGTCTTCCTGTACTTCAGTGACATTGAATGATACAAAGATCAAGCAAATTGGGTTTATATGTGGATTAAAAGTTCAAATGAAAAAAACTTCTTAAAAAATTAACATAAAATAAAATGTTATATAAAAGAATAATTAGAAACTAACATTTAACAATTTCAAAAGATGATGCCGGTTTTGGCTTTCCAACATCTAATTGTCCACAAAAAATTACTGCATAGCAATTCTCGTTAAAATACTGAATAGAGTTTCTGTACTTCTCAGTTACGCGTTGAGGTAAACATGTTATACAATCCTCTAACTGGAAGAGAACAGCATCACCAAAACGACTTTTAACTATTTTCGCATTGTAAATTTTGTATGATTGGTCAACTGTTAACTTATTTAATTTTTTTATTGGTTATGATTTTTTTTCTATAAGAGAGGTTGAATTTAGCTCTTTTAAATCCATCTAAAATAATACATAAACACTAAAAAAATAGAAACAAAGAAAAAAAACTTACTTTTTAAAACACAAACACTTTGCAGAACTGGCAAAAGACTTTACTTCTCTGGAACTGCCAACTAACAATAATCTGACAAAATCAATGCCTTTTAATATTAAACCACCTCTACCACTACCACTACTTGAACTACAGATGGTACATATAATAATTAAAAATATTATATCTAGGTACTTCCTAGTTGTCCAGATTCACATTTTATTGCAAATTTATTGCACACATATCAATTGGCAAATGCTAAATTAAATATAAAACAAGAAGAAATGTTTACAGTTTTCATTTGTGGGTTAAAATCGACTACGAGATGTCTTATAACACATTTAATTGTGAGTGTCCGTTAAAAGATTACTGGAGTTCTAAAAGAAAATTATTTGAATTTAGTGAAGATGAAATTAAAAAATTTCCTGTAGAGTACATAATTCAAAAAGTTTCCCCAACAGAACTTTTATTTGCTTGGATAAACTACCGTACAAATACAGGAATAATTTTGATTTGCAAGTACAACTACCGTGTTATGTCCATCACAATAGACCAGAATGGAGAACACACATGGATGGTTCAGCTTCAGCTCAATCAAGGTGTAATTTATGTAAATTAGCTCTTGAAGAATTCACTGTTAAAAGGAATAAATAAACACTTACAAAATACATAATATGTGTTTTAATTATCAAAGTTACAAAACATATATTTTTTATTATGAAAAATATAAAATAAATATACAAATTAAATATCCAATATATAATTAACTAAAAAAGATACAATATCTGTTATAGTGTATACATAAATAATTTAAATAGCAAAAATTAAATAAAAGCAATAGGCTAGTAACTTGTCATACTCGTTACATGAGTTTATATTAAAAACGAATAATTACAGAAAACTGTATCATTGTCATATTTAATAAAGCGTGTTTGTCAATAGATGGCTAAGAATAATATAATTTCATTCTAAACGCTTTACAAGTATTTGAAAATTTCAAAAACAATGACCGTTCAACTAAGAAGAAACAACTACTTCCTGGGCTATATGCCCCAACGGATATTGGATTATACTTCAAAGTCAAACGGGGTTGGAATATCTACAAGATAACTTAACCCAACCATTCTAGTTTGCAGTTAGAAGGGACAACACAACTTATAGACCGGTTTCGGTGTTTTTGCACCTCGTCAGTATAAGGTATATGTTATCCGTCAGCGAGCTGTAAAGCATAATCACTGACTAAAGACTGAACTAAAATCGTAATCCTTATATATCTTTCAATACAGAAAGTTTAAAGGACACGATAGTAGTGACATCCTTACCTCCAACTGCAAACTAAAATTCGACTTGACACAAGACTTTCGTCGTGATCTATAAACGAATAATTACTCTTAGCCATCTATTGACACACACGCTTTATTAAATATGACAATTAATTATTCGTTTATAGATCACGACGAAAGTCTTGTGTCAAGTCGAATTTTAGTTTGCAGTTGGAGGTAAGGATGTCACTACTATCGTGTCCTTTAAACTTTCTTTATTGAAAGATATATAAGGATTACGATTTTAGTTCAGTCTTTAGTCAGTGATTATGCTTTACAGCTCGCTGACGGATAACATATACCTTATACTGACGAGGTGCAAAAACACCGAAACCGGTCTATAAGTTGTGTTGTCCCTTCTAACTGCAAACTAGAATGGTTGGGTTAAGTTATCTTGCAGATATTCCAACCCCGTTTGACTTTGAAGTATAATCCAATATCCGTTGGGGCATATAGCCCAGGAAGTAGTTGTTTCTTCTTAGTTGAACGGTCATTGTTTTTGAAATTTTCAAATACTTGTAAAGCGTTTAGAATGAAATTATATTATTCTTAGCCATTTATATTAAAAACTTTGCTCCACATTACAATCCAAAAACTGGTCAATTTAAAGCAATACCAAATATATCAATTGGTATTTTACCAACTCCACAATTAAATCCAACAAATGATACTGTAAATTTTCAAAATACTGCAATGTATTTTTCTGTTGTTTGTGAATTAATTATAGAAGTAAATAATGATTCAATATTTAATCTTGGTAGTGCTAGTCATACAGATGCGTCATCAGTTATATTAATGGGTAACAGAGGTGTCGTTAATCATGGAGTTATCGATCCATTAGCATTAGAATCATATGGTAGCTAAGAAAACACAAAATATGTATAAACATTTATTATAATAGTGAATAATGATGTAATAAATTATACAATGTAAAGGAATGTATTTTTTTTATATTCCTTCAAATCACTGCAATAACGAAAAGTGTATGTCACAACTCTATGAGAGAAAGCTTCATCATTTGGTAGCCAATTTTTATTAGTTAATATAATTACTGGAGTACGAGAAACAATGTGATCTCCTAAATATTTAACTTTCGCATTCACATTATCTCCTCCAAAAAGCATTTTTAATGTATCAAATGCAGCTGGTTCGGCATTTGGCTCATTCCATAAATTAATACGTCTATTTACTGCTTCCATTAATGGAAAATTACAATATTTATTAAAATTTCCAATTTGACCAGAATTTATAAAAAAAGCTAAAAGGGAATCAAAAAAAAAATTTTTTCCAGCACTCGGTTGTCCAATAATCTGTAAAGTACTTACTTTAGGAAGTTTCTTATCTACAATATTATAAATATCTGTTAAAAATGCAATAATACTATCTTCGTCACCTAATTGAAAAAATAAAAATTTATGAAAACTATCATTTTCATTAAAATAAAAATCATCAAATATAGTATTATATGACCCAAACAGTGGTTGACAACTTTTTAAATAGTTAAACATTTCAGTTACTGAAAAATTATTTAAAAAATGACTAAAGACTGGCATTACTGAACGAATCAATTGATCTCCATTATTTAAAAATTTATATTTCGAGTTCATCCATACTCGCGATCCAACAATAGCTAATATGGGGCTTGTCGGAAATTGTTTAAGCCACTCAAGTAGTTCTTCTTCTTCACTTCTTTCTTGACGTTTTCGTTTTCTGCTATGCGTTTTACTACTTGATGCATCACTTTTTCTAGAAGAATATGTACTGGATCTACTTTGCTCATTGTCAGAAAACTCATCTTCATTAAGGCCGTCCTCCACCATTGGGATTTGTCTAATTGAGCAATATCTTTCGTATTGTACATTTCTAATTTGAAAAGGTACTGACCATGCTCGTCCTCCAATTTCATATTTAACAATGAATCTTGGCGGTTTGCATAGATACTTTGTGAGATTGAAGAAGTATCGTTCGGAGAAGAAATGCTGGCGATAAAATTGTCGAGACCGTCCTTTAATAGGGAGCAATTGTATTCTGGTGCATCGACATTTATTTGATGAGTAACTGCAGTCATGGACGACATGGACGTGATCGGTGTGAAATGCCCAGATGAAAACTCTTCCTGAAAATGCTTTTCCCATACATCTTTTAAATAAGTATTGACTGTCAGCAATAGAGACTCCTGGCACAACGTCATGAATAATTCATGTTCTTTGCACTGCTCCTTGAATTGCTCGAAGGAAATTACTAATTTGATCAATTCCTTGTCCTGAGTCTTCAACAACTTCATTAATTTCTGAAAAGTCTGTAAAAAATTCTTTAATTGTCGTTTGCCTGGTAAGTCGCTTTTCTGTATCGCTACGAGTTGAGTCATTTCCAACAAACGTACTATCGTTAGTAATGTCAGCCCCACTTCCGGCCAAATTAATTCCAAAAAGAGGATCAGACAATCCTGTTTCGGACATACATTCATTATTGGTGATTGAGGTAGTGGAGAGGACATCATTCAACTAAAATAATAAAACAGTAATTCATTTTTAAAAAATACAAATGGTTTTTGTATGAATATTTAAGTTCTCACAACTACTATAAGCGCAGTAGTCAATGTTGACAACGTCATATCCACAATTTGTACAATGTAAATGACCAAAAGTGTGTACATGTGAAATATACACATTAGTGAATAAATCGTCGATTTTTAATTTATAGAAACATGATCGAAGACATTTTTGACATAACATTGCATATTTTTCGGTTTTAAAATATTTACACCAATAGAGTTGAAAATATTGCACACAACAAAATCTTCACCACAATGAAATTGATACGATACATTTTTTGGAATTAAATCATCATAAGTTACAACATTTGGGTTCTTATAATATTGTACACGTTGCTCGTCTGTTGATACAATTCTATGAAAATCAAACAATTTGCCATCATGTGGAAGTACCACAAGCTTACATTTGTCGTTATCCATCTTAAATATACACCTTTAGTACACAATACAAAAATACGTAATATGGAATGTTTTATATTCAACTAAAAATTACACAGTATATTATAGATATTTATTGCAAATACAATTTATAATTGTAATAATGTTATACTTTTTTCAACGTGATTATTGTGATTATAAAATTAATAATTCAATAAAATGGTAATATTAGCCAACATCACTACTGTCGTTACTATCAGTTTCGTTAGAAGCAATGAAACGATTAAA
This sequence comes from Altica lythri, assembly GCA_964028335.1. Lineage (NCBI taxonomy): Eukaryota > Metazoa > Arthropoda > Insecta > Coleoptera > Chrysomelidae > Altica > Altica lythri. Next base: position 46,721,133 of record OZ034808.1, on the reverse strand, counting down.
TTGTGGTTTGTTTTCTTCTTTATATGTATCAGTATTGTGCAAATCCATATTACATACATATGGTTCTTTTAACACAAATAGTAAATCTTTAAAATCATTTTGACACCACATACGCTTACTTTTATAAATACAATGTCGGTATCTATTGTCATAACACAAATGATAATAATCTCTTACAATTATTATATCAAAATTTATGTTATAAATTTTCAAAACAGCTAATAAAAACTTGTAACATGATCGACAAAAAATAAATTAAAATTTTTAATATGATATCTATTTACCCAAACACAAAATTTAAAGCTATTGAATTCTAGCTCCGAATCAGGAGAAAAATTAATTATAGCAGATCTTGCTTGTGAACTTGGAATGTCTTGTCTATCAAAAATATCCAAAGGAATGTACTCATCATCTACGTTTTTTAAATTTTTCACGAGAAACTTCTATCTATAATTACTATATTTCTTAATAATTTTCAAAGTTATTTTTTTAGGTAGCGGTGAAACACTAATAAAACTAATAATTGATGTAATATTTTGACAAATTATTTCTACACACATTTCTTCTAGTCGCATGTTTACCTGCAAAAAACTAATTATTCACTATAGTGACCGTGGGGAAGCGTTTTAAACGAACCAGGAACTAATCTACGTTTGTCATTATATGGACTTAAACCAATTTTTGTTTGTTCTTTACTAAACACGTTATGACCAAATGATTAAATCGTTTGTTGTTTTACAACGTTTTCTTTTAAATTTTTTAGACAATCAACTTAATCATTAAAAGTAGTTTTTTTTAACAACATGCTTTTTAATACCTTTTGATTTCTTTTGAATGCCTAAATTTTGAAGTTCGATATTTATCTGGTCTTCACTGATACCTTTTTGTTTGAACTTGGCTTTTAATTTTTTTCTATCTTCATCAGTTACTTGTAATTTGTAGCTATACATTTTAGATCGAAAACCAGCAAAATGAGTAATGATTCTACCATTGGCTTCGTCTTTCATCAAACCAGGTACTTTTTTGTGGATTATTTTTATCATAATCAGAAGTATCACACATTGATAAAAAAAAATTATAATATCTTTGTAAACATCCTTTCCAAATATTTCTAGGTGAAAGGAGTCAGTATCTATATATAATAAATTAAAATTGTCTATACCTACTTGTGGTACCAAAAAATTATAATAGAAATCATACATGCAAGTTTTAGAAATATCTAATATAGACATTCCGATATAAAGTGGTTTATTAAAAACAAGTTCGGCTTTTTTCAATTCGATTGCCAAAAATTCTTTATCGAAAATTTTTCTGTTATGAAATCGAGGACTTGCAATTAAATTTTTAGCTCCATAACGTCCTTCGTAACAATTTACCAGTTTAACTACTCTATGTAATCTAATATTTTCCATTGTTTTGCCGAAAACTTCATTGTTTGCCAATTTAAATTGATTTTGTTGAAATTTACTGGTTGCCAAGGTTCTTAATCTTGTATTTAATTCTATATATGGTTGTAACCATGCAGACTGTTTAAACTCCAACACTTTGTGAATTTTTGTTAAAATTAAACCATGATCTAATGCCTGTTTTAGATTTCTGTAGTGTAACACATATTTTTTTATCATATAAATCACAAATTAATTTGGGTAATTTCGATCCTGGTGGAATACGATGATTTGCGAAAAAAGGTAAATCTTTATGTAAATCATGCAACTGCTTAGGATAATCTAGATCAACCTGTAAAATATACCCCACCGAAGAATCATCAGGAATAGTTGTCACATCAATATTTGGGTCCACCCAATTAAACCCGTCATAGGGTAAATATTGACACATTGCCCATCCATACAGATTATTTACATCAAGATACAATATACTTGATGTTGGTTTTGATGGATCAAATTAGTAGTAGAACAACACAAGAGCTGTATCACAGGACCTTGAGTTAACCTTGAGTTTTCCCTTGAGGAAAATGACTTTGTAGTTTGATGATTTTGAGGTTATTGAACCTTTGGAAAAATTATTTTAGTGAAATAAAGTGTCAGTGAACCTTTTCCAATTGAATTGTGTGATTAGATTAGTTTTCCTATGAGGAAAATGATTGGGAAATGACTTTTTATAGTTTTAATAATTTTGAGTTTATTGAACCTTTGGAAATAATTATTTGAGTGAAATAAAGCGTCAGTGAACCTTTTCTAATTGAATTGAGTATTTTCCCAAAATATATTTGTATTATTTTAGAGATATTACCCTTTTAAAAATAAATGTGGTCCGGCCGTGGCGGAAGCTGAGATGTGTATGCCCGGTATTTTGGAAGACTGATTCCTTTTAAGTCAGTTAAACCGGATTTTGAACTTGATACATCGACTGGTATGAGAGAAACAAGAAAGAATTATAGTAATTTGTATTGGATTTTTTTTGATTTCTCAACAGACGACTTAAGTTTATTCGCATTTAACAAGAACATTTTTTTTCGTGGTAATATATTAAAAACTTGATTTCTCAAAGTAAAGTTTATTCACTCGTCGATGCAATTAAAATGTATTATAAAATATCAATTGGTATGAATTGACCTTGAATTATAATAGCATTCTGTATCTGTAGTGGTAGAGGTCAGTTATGTTTTATACGTGATTTTCGAACTCGATGATGCAATTAAATGTAAAAAAAAAACATTAACTAAGCAATGCAATTTCGGAATAAGTAGAAAACCTTCTGATATCTTTACAAAACAAAAAGTCAGTAAACAAGTTTGGATGCAGGATGACTGTGCTAATATATAAGTAATTGATTGCATTAAATGGCTTAAGCAAGGACAGTGCTGGGTGTTTTTGTCCAAAATGATAATCAACATTTAACCTTAAAATTCAGCAATATTTTTTTAACTTCGTACACAAAAGTGATTTTGTCAAGGCAACTGTCTGATGTGTTTACGTATACGATTGTATAACCTATATTCTTATGTAGATGCTTTAAAAGAAGATGTAGAATATTACCTTGAGAGGTTTTAATAAAAAAAGTTGTATAAAAAATTTCCCACTATTGTAATTAACTGAAAACCTGTCTGAAAATTTTATCAGTGGGATATTCTCTTATAAATATACTTCGAGTTGTATCGTAGATTCACTACCATTTTGTAAGAATGGGTAAAACTATTAAGGTGTTGAGTAATGTGCAAGTTAAAAAACCAAAAATGGAAAAAATAGTAAAGAAATCGAAAACAAGTGAAAATCAAAAAAATAATTCAGTAAGTAAAGAAGTATAGTTATATTTTATATATTTATATGCATTATTTATGTTTTGTCAGACAGTGGAAAAACAAATTCTAACTATGTAAAAGTAGGTAAAACTTTTATTAATTGAAATTCATTCTTTATAGATTGCGTTTGCAAAGGATACCGATGACTTGTTGGAGAGATTATTAAATGAATTAGAAATTCCGACTACATCATCATCAATGGAATATTCTACATCCAGAGCAACCACTCCCCCGCCACTTAAGAACGTATCATCTATTGACTGGACAGTAGAAACAATGTCATCATTCGCCACCCATTTACAGCAAAATTATACCTTCTTTTATGAACATTACCAAGCAGTAATGCTTAACATCAATAAATTCTGTACGGATAAAAAACAAGATGAAGAAATTGATGAAAAAATATCCCAAATTGATAAACAAGCGCGCCAACTGGAAACTGAGAGACAAACTCTATTGGAAACTAAACGAAAACATGAAGAAAGAAAGCAGCAGATTGTAAATGATATGATTAATATGTACAACCTCTATTTAAAAAATAAAAGAAAAAATTAAAAGTAGTATTGTTTTTTTTTTCAAAGAAGTAAAAAAAAGATTAGGAACTAGAAGGAAAATAGTTTATCGTTGTTACAATTATAATTTAACGATATTCATACAATAAGTTTGAAAAAAAAAGGAAAATACATTAACCATAAAATTGGTTAAGCGTGAATTCTATAAGTCCTTTCTCATTTTGCAGATTTGACAATTTGGTTACACCAAAATTATCTTCAAAAGTTTAAAGATTGTATTTGATGAAAAAAATAAAAAAAGTAAAAGTAATTACTGTTTTTTATTTTCAACGAACTAAAAGTCGAGAAACTAAAATTAATATATATGTTGAAAAAATAATTGATTTAAGTAAGTATATACTTGAAATAAGTTTAAAAAGAAAAAAAACATTAACGTGTGGATATAACAATTTAGTAAGTAAGAATATATTCCGGAAGTAAGTGAATTTGCATATGGTTTGTTACAATTATGATTTAAAGAATAAGTGTAAGAAAAGTTTAAAAAAGAAAAATACATTAACATTTACTGTAAAATTTAGTTAAGCAAAGATGATCCAAGTTCTTCTACAGATATGACAATTTCTTTATCCACAATTCAAGTAGAATTTATATAAATTAGGTAATTTTTTTAAAGAAAAAATAAACGTAAATTTTTTAATATTTATTTAAACCACTGTTTTGAACAAGTTCTTTACATTTTTGTAATCCTAATTTGCAAATGTGACAGTTTCTTTGCGATTGCGCAGGACCATCCACATGTGACGTCCACTCAGGACGATTATGATGTACATAACAAGGTAGATATGTGCGCAACTCAAAATCCAATTTATATTCTCGTGGAAGCCTATGCCAAACTTCTAATAACTCACAAGGTTTCGCATGTATTTTTAAACATCGGATTGGAATATTTTTTAAAACTTCAATAGTCAAATCACTCAACATCTTTTCATGATGAATATATTCCAAAATATTTTCCATCTCAACAGATTTTATAATAAAATTTTAATTATAACTTATTTTTTAACCACTGTATATTCACTTTTAAAGATAAAAGAACACTTAGGACGTACAAAAGCAAGGATGCTACATATAGAGAGCGGTAAGGTTAAAAAAGAGAAAAAAGTTAAAATTTTATATATTAATTTTATTCAAACATTCTGGCATGTCGATCCCTCTCATTTAATTTCCAAGCCCTTCTTTGTTTTTTTGATAAGCCTGGCGGTGTGGTTCGAACTATGTTCATAAACCATACTGGAGGAACATAGGTACCGCAAGGCTCATCTTCATCCCAATTCTCATCACAAGGTACCTTGTGATTATATATTGGATAAATCTGTAACAAAAGTGAGAGAGAGTTTTAAACATCAAAATTTTAACATAAACGGATTTTCTGATTAAATCTATAACTTACTGTTGGATTTGAAACAGGCTCTTTGTCATCTTCATCCCAATTTTCATCACAAGGTACTATTGGATAAATCTGCAACAAAAAATGAGAGAGAGTTTTAAACATCAAAATTTCAACATAAACGGTTTTCAGATTAAATCTATAACTTACTTTTGGATTTGAAACAGGCTCTTTATCATCTACATCCCAATTTTCATCACAAGGTACTATTAGATAAATCTGTAACAAAAGTGAGAGAGAGTTTTTAAACATCAAAATTTCAACATAAACGGTTTTCTAATTAAATCTATAACTTACTTTTGGATTTGAAACAGGCTCTTTATCATCTTCATCCCAATTTTCATCACAAGGTACTATTGGATTAATCTGCAACAAAAAATGAGAGAGAGTTTTTAAACATCAAAATTTCAACATAAACGGTTTTCTGATTAAATCTATAACTTATTTTTGGATTTGAAACAGGCTCTTTATCATCTACATCCCAATTTTCATCACAAGGTACTATTGGATAAATCTGTAACAAAAGTGAGAGAGAGTTTTTAAACATCAAAATTTCAACATAAACGGTTTTCTGATTAAATCTATAACTTACTTTTGGATTTGAAACAGGCTCTTTATCATCTACATTCCAATTTTCATCACAAGGGTCAATTTTATTATACACTGGATAACTCTGTAACAAAAGAGGGTTTGTAAACATTAAAATTTAAAACTTTAACGGTTTTCTACTAATTCAAACCCAAATCTAACTTACATTTAATTGAAAGTTTTCAACTTTATCCAAATTGGAAGGATAGAATTTATTAAGGATATTAAAAGATTAGTTTTGAAAAAATATTAAAAGAAAATTTAACTTACTTGCCACTTGCCACAAGATGAACAAAACATTTTTTTCTTTTTTTCAGTTCGATAAAACAATGATAACCATCTTAAATTCTCTACCACTTTTTATATACAATTGATGACCTCAATTTTAAGAAAAAAAAGGCCGCTACAGGTTTTCTCGGGTTATATAAACCCAACAATTGCGTTAAGAGATACACACACTTTTTAAAAGTCTTACAGTTTAGTTTTTTCAATACAACAATAATAGTTCAGGTACGATATTTAATTATTTTATATTATGGTTTTTTGATACAGTTTACGTTTTTTTAGAATATGGATTTAAATACAATTAACGAATTTCTTCTTTTAGAAGAAGTTCCTAAACCAGTAGAAAAATTAAAATCGTTAGCAGTAAATATACCATATAGAATAAAAAGTGCTAAAATCACATCATCCAAATTCGGAGAAACAGTTCTTATTGAATTGGACGACAATGTTGTTTTTCTACTACAACGGGCAACTCCAGTAATAAAAGATCATCTAATTAAATTGGGGAACGGACGATATTCGTTGGTGTTTATTGGTGAAAGGGATTCTGGCAAATTCAACCCAGCAACTATTTTTAAATTTGTTAAAAATTAAGGTTAGTGGTTTTTAAAATGACAGAAAAACTTGCGTTAGATATTGATAAATTAGTTAAAAAATTTTATGAAAAAGGTTACAATTTCACTTTGCAAGAACATGATGCGTGGAAGAAACATGTTAAAATTGCTTTATCGCTATGTTATGATGTTTTACGAGATAGAAATTTTTTATTTGGAAACTCACGTATGTGGCAGACAAAATTAGGTCATTTAAAAGCGGTTTATAGCTACTTTAATCAATCGATTTCGAATAATCAGAAAAGAAAAGAAAATTAAATGGTCAGACGGAATTTCAATATTTAAAAATAGAGTAAGTTCTGGTATAATTATAAATTTAAAACACAAGGATATACTACAGTTTTTAGAAGACGCTTTTAGTGTTTTGCAAAAAAAAATTGTTGAAATTCTTAAAAAAATTTCAATGATTAAAATTAATACCACTTTTTGCGGTGAATTTGTAAAAAAATCAATTGGAAATATCAATATAGTAGATTTTAAATATTTTCATACTAAAAATTCTATCATCGACGGATCGACTGAATTAAGAAAATGGTTTATGGACAACGTGGTAGATTATATTTTAAATAAATTGTCAGAATTTCAAGAAAAAGATTCTGGTTGGGCTTTGAGTAAAATTATCTCATTGGAAATAAATGTTAATAAATTTGAAATAGGAAATGGATCGAGCTATATTCAGTTACCCAAAAGTATTGCAAATAAAAAGGCATGTATAAATATTAAAAACTCTGACAATGCATGTTTTTATTGGAGTGTCGTAAGTTGTTTGTATCCAGCTGTAGTAAATGCGAATAGAACAACATCATATCCTCATTATAGTCAAGTTTTAAATGTAAAAGGATTGAATATTCCAATTACATTAAAAAATATTTTTGTATTTGAAAAATTAAATCAAATTTCAATTAATGTTTACGGATTAGAGCTAACCGGCAACAAATTTAACGTTATTCCTTTACGTCTCACTCCAAATAAAATGGAAAGACATGTTAATTTGCTAAGGATTCAAGATCAATATTTTCAAAAATTAAATGATTATGAGGCGCCTGATCCAAATGATATTAAAAAAATTGAAATAAAATATTATTATTGTTGGATTAAAAATCTTTCAAAATTAGTGAATAGTCAGCTTAATAAAACTGGATATAAAAAAATTTTCTGCGACAGGTGTTTAAATTATTTTAGTAATAACCTTCGTTTAAATACTCATTTAGAATTATGTAAAAAAATGAATGAGGTAAAAATTACTATACCAACAAATCCAGTAATTAAAATTAAAAATTTTATATATCAACAAAGAGTTCCATTTATAATATATGCAGATTTTGAGTCAATACTTGAACCGATTAAAATACCTGTTAACGCAAATACGGTAAAATATCAAAAACATGTTGCATTCAGCTGTGGATATTATGTCAAATGTGATTACAATGATACACTTTCTTACTATAAAATTTATCGTGGAGAAAATTGTATGGAATGGTTTTCTGAAGAAATGAAATCTGTAGGCGAATCTATTAAGGCAAAAATTAAAAATATAATTCCAATGAAAGGAAATGTAAATACTTTCGATGCTAAAATGTGTCACATTTGCGAAGAACTATTTAATCCTAGAGACGTCATAGTACGCGATCACTGCCATTTCCAAGGTTATTTCAGAGGATTTGCGCATGCGCAGTGCAACTTAAATTTTAGAAAACAGTTTGTTGTACCCCTAGTATTTAATAATTTTAGTTCATACGATTCACACCTTTTAATTCGCGATCTTTCAAAAACCGGTCAAATTAGTTTGTTGCCAATAAATAAAGAAAAATATATCTCTTTTACTCTACATCTAGAGTGTGGCATAAGACTTTGTTTCATTGATTCACTCCGATTTATGAATACATCTTTGGATGAACTTGTTTCGACTTTGGAAATTAAAGACTTGAAAAATTTACAACAAGAGTTTAGGTACTTGTCTATGAAACAATTTTCGTTGCTGACAAGAAAAGGGATATTTTGTTATGATTATATTGACAAAATAGAAAAGCTTAATAAACAAAATTGCCGTTGCAACAAGAATTTTATAATCAGTTAACTGATGAATCAATTAGTGATGAAAAATATAAACATGCCAAAAATGTTTGGGAAAAATTTAACATTCAAAATTTAGGAGAATACTCTGATTTATATTTAAAAACTGATGTACTTTTACTATGTGATGTTTTTGAAAATTTTAGAAATGTAGGTGTTAATACTAGCAAAATCGATCCTGGGTGGTATTATACGTTAGCAGGATATTCCTGGGATTTAATGCTAAAATATACAAAATGCGAATTAGATCTTTTAACAGATGTAGATATGATTTTATTTATTGAAAAAGGTATTCGTGGCGGTATAAGTCAATGTTGTTCGAGATATTCAGAAGCTAATAATAAATATATGCCAAACTATGATCCGGCAAAACCTGATCAGTATTTGTTTTACATAGATGTTAATAATTTGTATGGATGGGCCTTGTCAATGGTTTTACCCTATGGAAAATTTAAGTGGAGCGATACTAATTTAAATGTTACTAGCATTCCCGACGATGCACCTGAAGGATATATTCTTGAAGTTAATTTAGAATATCCTAATATACTTCATGATAAACATCGAGATTTGCCTTTTTGTTTAGAAAGCAAAAAACCACCGAATACAAAGTTACCAAAATTATTGACAACGCTGTATGATAAAGAAAAATATGTTATTCATTACCGTGCTCTGAAACAGGCCATATCACACGGATTAGTGGTTAAAAAAATTCATAGAGTTTTAAAATTTCAACAAAGTGCATGGTTAAAACCCTATATTGATCTTAATACAAAATTACGAGAAAATGCTAAAAGCAAGTTTGAGCAAGATCATTTCAAACTAAAAGTAAATTCTATTTATGGTAAAACAATAGAAAATATTCAAAAACATCGAGTTGTTAAATTGATAAAACAATGGGAAGGTAGATATGGAGCAAAAAATTTAATAGCAAGTCCAAAATTTCACCGCAGAACTATTTTCGATACTGATTTAATGCCAATAGAACTAAGAAAATCTGAAATTGTATTTAATAAGCCTATCTACATAGGAATGAGTATTCTCGATATTTCAAAAACTTGTATACATGAATTTCATTATGATTATATAATACCTAAAGTGGGCCTAGACTCTTGCAAAATTAATTATATAGATACAGACGGATGGTTGTATACTATAAAAATTAAAGACTTGTATGAGGAAATTATAAAAACTGATATTCATAGGTTTGATACAAGCGACTACGAACCAAATAATCAATATAATATACCACGTTGCAATAAACAAATTCCGGGGTTAATGAAAGATGAGGCAAACGGTAAAATCATTACGCATTTTGTAGGTTTACGATCAAAAATGTATTCATTTAAAATTCATGACGATTATGTAGTAAAAAAATCGAAAGGAGTTAAACAGTATATCGTTAATCGAATTACATTTGACGACTACGTAAATTGTCTTAACAAAAAATCCGAAATAACAATTTCTCAATGTAGTATTCAGTCAACTGCCCATAACGTGTTTACTGTAAAGCAAAGTAAAATTGGATTAAGTCCATTTGATGATAAAAGATATTTATTACCAAATTCTTACGACACTCTTCCGTGGGGTCACCATTCTTTAAACTAGAAATTTTCTGTCATTTTACACCTAAGGTTATGTATAAATTAAATAAAATTAAGTTTTATACGCAAACTTTATGTAAATGTATAAAATAAATAGTTCTTACACATGATTATTTTTTTAATCCCTACCCTTTTCCTGTAATATATATATATAAATTTTAAGTAATATTAAATAAATTTCAGTAAGAATTTTATCATGGATAGTTGCAATCAAAATTTTCAACAAATTTATTTGGGAGAAAAAAGATTTTATTTAAATAATGTAAATACCAAATATATTACAGTTGCACTATCTCAAAGTTTGAATTTTTTACCATGTGTTAAAATGAATAGTTATATGGAATCATCACTAATATTTAACATTAATGAGTGGGATGAATTTTTAACCTTCAAACCAATAATTAACAATTTTTTGGAATTTAAACAAAATCCTACAAGGAGATATACAAACAAGTTTTTGTTGGAATTTGAAGTATTGGATAACGTTAAAACAATAAAAATATCGACAGAGAATTTGAATATTCGGTTAAGAAAATCTTCAATTTTAGAATTATGGAAAGTGTTACCTCTAATAACTCATACTTTGGAAACATATAAATTACAAAATTTTGCAAGTTGCTTAAAGATTTTGCAGTTAGGAGTTGCAAACGCAGAAAATATAAAAGAAACTGCCTTGAATATAATAAACCCGATAAAAATAGTTAATCCGGTTACTTTTGAATTATCACTTGAAGTAATATATAAGTATACGCAATTGTTGAAAAGTACCTCTGATGAAAAAAACTACAATCTACATCATTGACACCGTGAATCGCAATCAATTTTAATGGAAGAATTTAGAAAGCCGACTCGTATATTTTATTAAATTGTAGCGTGTTCAAAAAACTCTGAGTATAAAATTAAATTTTTTATTTTTTTCATAATTCTTCCTGACTTATTACCGCCCTGTACTCTCAACCTATTAGACGGTTGCACATCTGTAACGGTTTTCTGTTGCTAAGCGAGAGTATCGATCGGTGTATTAGCCAATAAAGTTCCGTTTTTAACATCACATGAGGGGACGCGAAACAGAGCACCCTTGCGTACCGCCATTTCCTAATCAGTCTAGCGTGGGTTTTTGTGCGATACAGATGAAATGTACAACCCCTAGATTCAAGTACCGGCAAATTTTCTTAAGATTTTTAAAGAATTACTTGCTCTTTAGTGTTTCTAACTAAGTTAAAGTCAGTGAATGAGAGATGGAACCGTCCTGATGAAAAAGCTGTCGATTATTACCGAAGAATAACTGAATTCTACCGTATTGTATAAGCTGGATGTGGCCCCATTTAATTCTACTATCTAGGAATCAAACTGTGAGTTTTTTTATATCATTACTATTGCTTAACTACCAGAAAAAGAAGGGATGCCATTTATTTCTTTGGAATAAAAAGTTATTTGTAACCCGCATGGATAATATCCAAGTGTGGGTAATTAACGTAAGAAGTGATCATAAACTCCATAGTGCTACTTGTTTTATAACAAAAAAAAAACCGGTACCTTTTCTACAGACCCCAAAAGTGCGAAAATTTGGGCAGGTTTACCGAATACATGTTTCATTTATCAGTGAAAGAGTTGCGCAGAGTCTGATTTAATATTTTTGTAACACATTTATGGTAAATTTTTGATTTCTTAATGTTTCTTATAACTTAATTGTCTTAATTTAAATTATAATATGGTACCCCATTCTTTACTCGAGTAAAAAATCTTTTAAGCTAAAAGTGATTTATTATTTTTTTACATAACATTTTGATATTTTTAAATTTCTTTCCCTTCACATTCTGCTTAAATGGGTACACAAAAATAACAATATAAAATTACTTAGCTGTTATTGGATGTGTAATATTATTTCTATATGTGATTAAACACTAGTGTGTTTCACTGTATTTTACCTTATTTAATTTGTTGGTATTTTATATGTCTATTGTTTCGTTCATACGCCTGACTTATTACTACTCTCAGTAATAAATATTGTTTATTGTTTATTTATATGTTTTATGTCTGACCTGGTGTAAGTTATTCTGATCTAGTTTCATCAACAATAAGAATGAGACGTATTTAAATCATAAATCTTAACTTTTGAATTCATTTTTATCTCATTAATATAAATGGAGTTGTTGTGATAAGTAAGAAAAAAAGTAAGTATAACTTTCTCTTTCTAGCTTTGCCAATAAAAGTGTTTAATTTAAAGTTTAACAAGAACATCTACCGGGTTACTCAATTTTACCGTATCTTATCTTATATTTCCTATATCATTCTAATTTTAACTTGATCTACAACAACTTATTAATTATCCTATCCTATTAACATAGTCAAATCTTTTTCCAACTGGGTTTCTTATATTTTTCCATCCTTATGATAAAAAAAATAAGTGGCGCCCATTTACCTTTCCCTTTTCCAAACATTTCTCTCATTTTCTCTTTAGTCCCTTTTAAATTCTTTTATCTTTTATTTTTTCTAGTAAATATATCCCCTTAAATCTTTCCAATACGATATCATCTAGCTCGTTCGAATCCACGCTCACTCTCCTCCTACCCTCTGAGTGCCGTTCGCATTGGTTAACCTCTATAAAACGAGCATTTAACATCACTTGAGAAAAAAGAGGTTACAAAATTTCAATTAAAAAATTATAAAAATAAGGTGTATTATTTCTGAAATAAAACATAATTCTGAAATATAACTTTTGTTTTATTAAAAATAATTTTACTACAATAAGTATCTAAATAACATTATTCTTATTTATCCAAGATTTTTGATTCATTCCCAACCATTTCACAAATACTTGATCGCCTTTTTTTCTTAACACTTTTTCTACTAAGAAAACATCTGGATATTTCACTTTTTGCAATTCTTCAGTGTAAAAGCCACCTCGAATCTCTTCTTTTTGCTCATCTTCTAAGATATAAGTTCGTGGGTTGGTTAAATTAATTTTTTTAATTTTAAATATTTCAGTCGTCCAATTAGGTGTATATCCCTTCTTAAAAGCGTATCGATATTTACTAATACGTACATAGTCTCCAATTTTAAACTTTGGTTTCCTAGGATCGACCATTTTTAAATGGTTAAATGCGATAATATTTTTTGCATTTTTACTGTTTATTTTGCTAGGTATAGCTCCAGTTGTAGAATGTCTAGTATTGTTATATTTTTCTACAATTTTCGATAATATATTTAACCAATTATACGATCCTTGTATGCTGAATTCTTTCCAAATTACACGTTCGGCAATACTGGCTTTAAGAGTAGAAAACGAACTATAATGATTTATATTAAATTTTTCCATTAAGTTTTTAAAGTCTTTGTTATAAAATTCTTTTCCGTTATCAGTTTGCAAATTTTTCGGAAGTATTTTCATTTGTGTCAAAATGACTTTCATAGCATTCGTAACATCTTTACCTGTCTTCTTTTTTAGTGGGGCGGCCCAAACATATTTGCTAAATGCATTAATAACAATTAAAATATAATTATATCCACGGTTTTGCTTGGCAAATGAATTCATAACAGCCAAATCTGCTTGAATTAAATCATTCAAACCTTTAATTATAACATGTCTTCGGCGAAAGTTAATTCGTGCTGGCGCATGTAGTTCATTTACAACTTGTAGTTTAGACATTTTTTACTAAAGGACTTTGCACAAGCAGCTCAATACAGATAGAAGAGGGTTTTCCCAACTTAAATAGTATTTTATCTTTTTTTGTTATATTTATATCAGTTAATTCGTGGAACTTGTAAACTTTGTTGTTTAATAAAACGTCTCCGTCGGCTGAATAATGAGCAACACTTTCAATTTTTAATGAAAATGGAAAAACAAACGCAATTCCTCCGTTATCTAACACATTAAAGTCCTTATTAAGATTCGTTTTCTTTTCACCTCTTAAACGTATTACAGACTTAACATGATAGTTAAAGGTATCACAAATATAAAATGGAGACTTTAATTGTGGAAGTGTAGATGACACAATTTCTTCCTCTTCTCCTGAACATGCTACAGAAGTAAGATAATGTTGATTAAACTTGTTGAGAGGGATATTTGTTAATGAATCAAAAAATTAAACTTTTTCCTATTTATTCTCCTCAAGGGGACACTGAATAACAAACTCAACATACAGAATATCTTCTGCTATAGCTGCAATACCCAAAGGAAACTCAATAATATCTCCTTTACTAACAGTACTATCATTCAGCAGGTTCTGTATAGAATTCTGTTGATTTTTATATGATACATGTAGAATGGATGGAAAACATTTTATACTTTCAATTTTACCTGCTACGGGAAAGGTGTATGCTGTTGTTTGAGTATCAAGGACATAATGAGATTTACTTATACCAAATTCCTTTCGTCCTCGAATGGTTATTACACAAATGCTATGAAAATTAGATGGTACACAAATATAGAAAGGTGATGATGATGATGATGGATTTGATGCTGATACAATCTCTTCTGGACACGTAGTGGTCGATGCAAGAAAGTGTTGATTAAACTTGTTGAGAGGCATGTTTGTACTAAATAAAATCTATTAATAAACATATATTTAAGCAATAATTCCCCCTTCTCGTAATTCCTCTATGATTGATATAATTTCATTATTGTGTCCAGTATTACCAGCTGATTGTGATGCTTTTAGTAAACGAAGTCGTTCCACAATTTCATTAAAATCATCAAAATATTTATAATCAATTTTTTAATTGTTTAAATCCTTTAGACCTCTTCCTTCTTTATTATTTTTAGTATTTTTACTTCGCAGTGCTATGTGGGAATAGAGCTACTTCTTCTTCAACCAGCAGAATTTTGTTCTTCAGACATAAAATAAAGATTTGTGACCCGAGGTTTTATAATATCTACAAATTTTTTTGAATTTGATGTTGATAAACCTCTAGTACGATTGTAACCCAAATGGTGTAAATTAGTTCGTTTCACAATATCAATAAATTCATCAAGATCTTTTTGTTTATAACCAGCTGGGTATTTTTTAAATAAGAGTTCATATAAACCAGGGGTGCCCTTGTATCTAATACCCTGTATCATTACATCAGGACCTTCAAAAGAAACTGGCGAATCGCCTATAGCGTATGACTTTGCGTCGGGCTCAAAATAAACGCCAAATGTACTATCGTAGTCATTATTTGTATCATTAATTTTTTTTTCAATATATCCTCTAGGTAAAGGATGAAACTGTTGTAAATAATTTTGAAATGTAGATTCTAACTGACTGACAGGAACATCTTCAAAATAACTATTAATAAAGTCTGGTTCTAATAGACTAATATCTTTCTGTGTTCTTGGAATATTTTCAAAAGTTTCTTCACTAACATTTAAATTCGGTATTAAATTATAATATCTTCTGATTTTTCCACTCACGGGTGTTGAATCCTCTTTTTGGGGAGTTGAAATCTCATTTTTGGTTAACTCTGCTTTAACATGTGGTTTCTCGTTTTTCTTTAATACTAAAAGTTCTTTAATAGGTTCCACTAAAAGATTTAATTTTTCTCTTTGATGTGTTGCTGTTTGTGCTCTATTTTGTTTGTAACTTTTATATTTTTCTTTAATAGCCTTTCGCGAAAGAATCAATTGCTTTTTTAAACGGTCATCCATCGCAAATGAATCGTACTAGCAAGTCTATGCTATTTATATACAAATGAACGTATCAAACCCTTTTCTATATCTACCTGATGATATTTCACAGTCTTTATCGATAACTAAAAATCCATACTTTTCCTTCCAACAAAGAGAACCTATATCCTTAAAATGTTGAAATGATATACCAGTCACATGATCGTCATAAATATGTTTTAGGTTAGTAAGATCTTGTTGAAAGATCACTAAAACATTCGCATTATCTCTCAGTCTCATCTTCGGAATTGAGCTGTATGTTTGCGATAAGTAAAAGCTGTCAGTCTGATTGTGTCGTCCAAATGAAAAATAATCTTTTATAATATCCTGATTATCAGAACCCACATCATCGAATATGATTATAGAATTTGGTTTAATTTCTGTAGGTGAAGGAACATCTTCCAGTTTACTATACTCACTATATCCAATTTCTTTAAGAGGTTCCAATATTAGTCGCAAGAAATGATATTTTGATTGCTGCAAGGATTTGGAGTATACATATACATTTTTAAATTTTAATCCATTGGGATGTTCTAAAAGACTTATCATAACATTGGTTTTTTCACAACCGCTAGGACCTACAATCAGTCCTCTCTTGGACTCACCTCCAAAGAGAATACCATGTTTTGTGGGGGATTTTGAAATATTTTCATAGTTGGTAATAGGTAAACAAACTGATTGTTTTTCAACTCTCATTTTAAACACCTTGAAGGTACTGAGGGTATATATAGAAGGTCCGGTATATATAAATAGCACAATGGTAAAGCGTCATTACTTGAGATTACATCGAGGACAAGGTCTGGTAAACTCATTAATTGATAAACTTCCTTTTGAATTACATATTCCTTCGTATTCCTTTTGTGGACCGGGCACTAAACTAAAAGACCGTTTGCTAAGAGGAGATTCAGGAATAAACCTCTTAGACGAAGCCTGTAAAAGTCACGATATTGCATATTCACAAAACAAAGATTTAGCTGCTAGACATATCGCTGATAGAGAGTTGGAAAATAAAGCTTGGGAGCGTGTTAAATCAAAAGACGCTAAATTATCTGAAGAAGCAGCTGCGTGGCTAGTTACCACTGCAATGAAAGCCAAACGTAAATTAGGAATGGGACTTAAACAAAGCAAAGGTTTAAGAAAAAAGAAACGAATAATTCGTGCTCCAAAAAAAGGAGGATTTCTTCCGTTTCTCCTTCCATTGCTGGGGGCGCTAGGAGCGGTGGGAGGTGGAGCAGCTGGCATTGCTAAAGCTGTAAACGATGCAAAAGCTAATCGTAAGCAACTTGCAGAACAACAAAGACATAATATGGCTATGGAACAAGCGACAAAGGGATCAGGGTTTTATTTGAGACCGTACAAAGGTTATGGTATGAAACAACAACGACGACGACGACAATCAAAAAACGGAAAAGGATTTTATTTAAAACCATATTCAAAAAACTCCCCTTAAAATTACCCCGTCATGCGGTGACAAACATTGAACTTAAACAATATATTAAAATTTTAAAAATACCTTAATTTCGAGGTGTGTTTATGCGAGATTCTCTTCCCAATAAAATTAAAACATTGGAATCTGGTATAGTTAATCATGATGTTAAAAGAGGACCTGGTACACACTGGACAGCTTATTCAAAACATGGTTCGAGAATTATTTACTTTGATAGTTATGGTAATTTGGCTCCTCCAGTTGAATTAGTGAAATATTTTAAAAGTAACGGAGATGTTACAATAAAATTTAACTATAGTTTAGTACAAAAATTTAATTCTGTTACTTGTGGACAGCACTGTTTAAGGTTTTTATTTAGTCAATATAAATAAATTATTTAACTCATTAGGTTTTCAACCATCATGTCGTACACATTTACGCTAAGTGGATGTTCATCAATTTTAAGTGACGATTTCAATCCACCGATATACCTTGATGAAAATTCAAGTTATGAGATAGGCGTCGCTAACCTTGACACCTTTAATACAATTTCAAAAGTTGATGAAACTAATAATGTACTTGTATGGGGCGATCAAGATAAATTTAAATTTACAATTCCAGTAGGTGCATATGAAATTAATGAAATAATTAAAATTATTGAAAACGAAACTCTTAAAACGGGTATAATTACGCGTTTATGGGCAGATCCAAACACACAAAAAGTTACAATTAAAACTACAGATCGGATTAATTTTAACGTTGACAATTCTATTGGAAAATTGTTGGGGTTTTCGAGAGTTGCCCTTGAACCTAAAAAAGTTTATACTTCTTCAAAAAGGGTAAATATTTTAAAAGTAAACTCTATATGTATTGATTGTAATATTGCAGTTGGCTCATTTTTAAACGGTCAACCAGTTCATATAATTCATCAATTTTTTCCCCAAGTTCCAAATGGGTATAAAATAGTTGAACAACCGTTAACCATACTGTACTATCCAGTTAGTATTAAAACAATAACCAACATTACTGTGAAGGTAATTGATCAAGCCGGTAACTTGGTAAATTTTGGTAACGAAACTATTACTATTCGATTACATCTTAGAAAAATTGATTAAAATGGTATGGCAGTTTCATCGTTTCGAACATTCCTATAAAAAAAAAGATTATAAAAGGAAGATGCAAAACAAACGGATTAGTAAGATTCCGACCACCAAATTGATAACATTAGAAAATCGCAAATTTTTAAAATCTCTAGGATTTCAAGTTTTAGTATAATGAAAGTATTAGATGTTTTGGGTCAACCTTTTAGTGATACCACTATTGAGGATTATCAGTTTCATTCATATCAGCCATTTACTTCAGGAAATATAAACTATAACGATGAAATAAGGATTAGTTTACACGAGTTAGATATTTTCACATTGCCTTGTAACTCCTACATTTACATTGAAGGGAAAATGTTAACTGATCAAAATAAAGTTCCAACTAAATTTGAGTTTATCAATAATGGAATTGCATACTTGTTTAGGGAAATGAGATACGAATTAAACGGAGTAGTTATCGATTCCGTGCGAAATGTTGGTTTGGTATCAACTATAAATAATTATTTATCTCTAAACGAAAATGAAAGCAAACTTTTACAAAACGGTGGTTGGTTTCCAAAAGGTGGAAAACTTTTAATGAATAATGGAGGTAATTTTAATGTATGCATACCATTGAAAATCTGGTCAGGGTTTTTTGAGGATTTTCGTAAAATTGTTATGAATATGAGACCAGAACTTGTTTTAATTAGAGAAAAGGATGATGTAGACGGAATTGTTGCTTCCGATGAAACTGAAAAACCAAAAATTTAAATTACTAAACTTTATTGGAATGTACCTCATGTAACTCCAAATATGAAGGAACAATTGCGACTAAACAAAATACTTCGAAGTAATTTAGAATTACCTATTAAATTTAGAAGTTGGGAGATAATTGAATATCCAGCTTTAAATGATTCAACACGTCATACATGGCCTGTAAAAACTACAACAAAATTGGAAAGTCCAAGACATATTGTAATAGCATTTCAAAATGATCGAAAAGGAAAGTTGTTGAAAGATATGAGTAAATTTGATCACTGCAGTTTATCTAATGTACGGGTATTTTTAAATTCTGAACGTTATCCTTATAATGATTTAAATTTAGATTTTGATGCTAATCGATTTGCAACACTGTATGAAATGTTTGCAAACTTTCAAGAATCCTACTATCATATTCAAACCAATCAACCTATATTTAATCCCGGGGAATTTAAAACTCTCGCTCCTATAGTTCATATTGATTGTTCACGTCAAAAGGAAATCATTCAAAGCGGATCGGTTGTTCTAAGAGTTGGTAGCAGCGTTTCGGCTTATTGTTTAATTTTACATGAAAAAGAATTTTCTTACAATCCGTTAACTAAAATTGTAAGACAAGTGTAGTGTCACTATAGGTAACAGAATGAAAATGGTAATAGATGTTCAAGGTTTCAAAGTAGAAAACAATAAATTCGTGGTAAAAGAATTTGCTGCGTACAATGGAACGCAAATTTCTCATTATATTTTCAAACCACCATTTCCGTTTAGATTGCTGTCTTTTTATCTACAGCGACAAGCGAATTGGATGACAAAAAACCATCACTTTATTGACTGGAATTGTGGATTTACACCTTTACATCAATTTGGAAATATTTAAAAAAAATTAACAACTGACGTCGATTGTGTATACGTTAAGGGTATGGAAAAGGCAAATTACATTAGAAAATTGGTAAAAGTTCCTGTTTGTGAATTTGATGAACAACCACATCTTGAATTCAGTCAACCGCTATGTTTTAGTCATAAAAGTAATAAATGTTTTTGTGCTTTGTCAAATGTAACTTGGTTGTATAATAATTTTTTAATGCATGAATAAAAACTTGAACAAAATTTAAATCTTTTATTTACCACCAATTACATATTACAATTTTTAGGTTCAAATCTCTTGCATAATTTGGATATCCTTAGTTTTTGAAATGTTCTAAACATTATTTGTTTTTCTTCATATTTTTTAAATTTTGCTTTTAACAATTTGATGTCTTTCATAAAGTCATCAAGTTTACTGACTATCTAAAGAAAAAAAACACAATAAAGGTTAAGAATTTATTTTTTGGAAATTTCATACATTATTTTCTATTTCAACTTCCTGTGTATTATCCATATGCTTTTCATCATTATCACCATCATCCTCATCTTCACGCAGATAGTCTGGTAAACTATCCTTCAAATCATGGTAATATTCTAAATCCAACCTCTCTAAAATTGATATTAGACAACAGGCACACGTAATTATACCATTGATGAAATCATCGCACGCTTTAACACCTTTCCGATATGTTGCAGCCAAATGTTTGCATTCCTCTTGAGAATATCTTCTCTCTCTTATCAATGCAAGTTGACCTTCATGTTCAAAATCATAATAAAAATTTTCATAAAAATCTTTTAAATGCTGAACAGCCATCTTCATGTTAAGCGACATTCTAAAATAATTATTTATTATTATCAAATATTTGTAAAACTAAGAAATAACTATTACCTTTTATCGAAAAGTTACACAGCACTGACTGACATAAACCAAAGATTGTTGGTTCATTTTATAGAAAAAACACTGATTTACTGCGCATGTAACACTTCAGTTGTTTACCTCATTTATTTTTGTAAACATATCAGACAATTATTATTCCGAAATGCTATAATTCTTGAAAAAAAATATTGCATTCTTATATAAACCTCAGTTGTCGGATGCTAAAACTCATAGTGAATGTTTCTTAATTAATGTCTTCAGGGTCAATTCATACCAATTGATATTTTATAAAACATTTTAATTGCATCGACGAGTGAATAAACTTTACTTTGAGAAATCAAGTTTTTAATATATTACCACGAAAAAAAATGTCCTTGTTAAATGCGAATAAACTTAATTAACTATAATTCTTTCTTGTTTCTCTCATACCAGTCGATGTATCAAGTTCAAAATCCGGTTTAACTGACTTAAAAGGAATCAGTCTTCCAAAATACCGGGCATACACATCTTAGCTTCCGCCACGGCCGGACCACATTTATTTTTAAAAGGGTAATATCTCTAAAATAATACAAGTATATTTTGGGAAAATACTCAATTCAATTAGAAAAGGTTCACTGACGCTTTATTTCACTCAAATAATTATTTCCAAAGGTTCAATAAACTCAAAATCATTAAAACTAAAAAAGTCATTTCCCAATCATTTTCCTCATAGGAAAACTAATCTAATCACACAATTCAATTGGAAAAGGTTTACTGACACTTTATTTCACTAAAATAATATTTCCAAAGGTTCAATAACCTCAAAATCATCAAACTACAAAGTCATTTTCCTCAAGTGAAAACTCCAGGTTAACTCAAGGTCCTGTGATACAGCTCTTGTGTTGTTCTACTACTCAAATTTGGGCATATATATGTTATTAGCTTCTGAATAACGCTAACAACAAATTCCACCCCGAATTGACTTTTCAATAAACAGTATCATATCAACGTCCTTTAAAATTTGTAACTTACATTTTGTATATTTTAACATTGCATCCCAAGTATATCCAGGCATTGTAAAATACCAAGCAGGATCCAAACCGTATGTTTTTGTTGCAGTGTCTCTAAAATTTTCCATTACATCAGCCAGTAGTAAAATGTCTGTTTTCATATACAAATTGCTATATTCTTCAAGTGTTTGTATGTTAAATGTATGCCAAATCTTTTGAGCATGCAAGTACTCTTCTGTACTTAGTTCATTGTCATTTAATCTACTATAAAAATTTTCAATTGATGGAAGCTCAGTTTCCTTTAGTTTTTCTAAACTATCAACATAATCGTATGGAAAAACTTCTTTTCTAGTTAAAAGACTAAAATCATCGTTGTTTAAATGTTCAAATTCTTTTTTTAAATTTAAAAAATTGTTTTCACATAGGGTGGACACCAACTCATCAAGACTGGCTCCCAAAAATCGTAAAGAATCTATGAACCTGAATTTAATTTTAGTTTCTGATTCATGAAAAGTAAAAGAAATATATTTTTCTTTGTTTAAAGGTAGTAAGCTAACAGTACCACATATAGTAATTTCTTTAACAACAATATGTCCATCATAACCTGAGAGATTATGAAATACAATTGGAACTATAAACAATTTTTTAAACATTAGATTACAAGTCAGTCTGATGCGCAAGTTCTCTGAATAATCCTATGAAGTCGTCATGGTCGCGCACTATCAAATTGTTATTTTCAAAAGGTTTTTCGCAAATGTGACATATACATGGGTTTACAGTAGTTGGTTTGTATACCATTGGTATCATATTTAATATTTTACCGGATAAAAATTTTGCAATATTCTTTAATTAGTTTGAAAACCATTCTATGCAATCTTCTCCAGTATAACTGGAGAATTAGGAAATTGAGTTATCGTATGAACATTTTAAAAAGTAGCCACAAGAAAACGCTTTGTGGTGTTGATATTTTTTCATTTTCTTTGATATTCTATTGCTACATGATTGTTAATAGGATTCAAAATCTGCATACACCACAAAGGGTGCTTTTTGTTTATAAATATAATTTCGAAACTCTACGTAATCATATTTTGGAAACGAAATTTTACTATTATTTAACTCCTTGCAAACATCAGAATGTTCAATTAATTTTTTTTCACAATAAAAGTAATTTAGGCAACGGTCACAAAAATACTTTTCTTGGTTGATCAACTAAGGTGACTAGACATAATACGTGAAAAATTTTTGATCCAACAATAATGGAATTCGATTTCAGTTTTATCATCATCTGGTATGGGTGCTTCATAATCGTTTAATTTTGGAAAATATTTATTTTGTATAAGCAATAAATTAACGTGACGGTCTAATTTATTTTCGGTTAATCTAACAGGAACTACATCAAACTTTTGAAAATAATTTAGTTCTAAAGCATAAACATTTACAGAAATATTATTCATATTTTCAAACTTCGATATTTGTGATAATTTCATAGGCAATTCTGAGCCATTAGTCTGTAACACATCAGTATATCTCGGGTATGAACTAATAAAACGATAGTTTCCTTTAGGTGGAAATAACGTGCTGACTACACTCCAGAAAAAACAAGCCTCATCATTATTTTGAATGTTAATGCAAGCTTTTTTCTTTTCAATCTAAAGAGGTAATTTAATAAAAGAAGAACCGTTTCCAATTTCAAATTTGTTTATGGCTAATTCCAAATATAAAAATTTTTGTAAAGACCAACCGCTAGATTTCTCTGAAAATTCTGATAATTGATTTAATATCTGATCTTCTACAAAAGTTTTAAACCAATCTGTTAAATTTGTACTTCTATCTATTATGTGATTGGGTGTTAAAAAATTTTTTTGGTCAATCAATTCCTGGTCTCTTGACTGCTTTATAAATTCTCCAGAGAAAGTTGAATTTACTTTTATTATTACTAAATTTTTTAAAATATTTGATATCTTTTTCTTAAACAAATTACAAGAATCAGTAAAAAACTCTTAATTTCTTTATGACTTAAATTAATAATAACACCAGTTTGGATTCAGCTATCAAAACAATTATTCACATTTTCCCATTTAACTCTACTACCTATTTTATTAGAGGACCCTATTCCGTAACCTAAATGTTTATTCTTTAATGTAAGTAAACACCGCAACCGTTTTAGTTGAAAAATTTTTGTTAAAATCTTACGTTTTTGTCCAACCGAGAAATGAAAAATTTTAAATGCTTTATAACACTTTCTAATATGTTTATTTAGTAAATTAATTGATAAATTTTTTTATTTAATGTATAGAAACATTTTTCAAAGTTGTCCATATGACGTATAAGTTAAAAAAGTAATAAATTAATAATCGTAATCCTAATCTTGAACATAAAATAAAATGTTATATAAAAGAATAATTAGAAACTAACATTTAACAATTTCAAAAGATGATGCCGGTTTTGGCTTTCCAACATCTAATTGTCCACAAAAAATTACTGCATAGCAATTCTCGTTAAAATACTGAATAGAGTTTCTGTACTTCTCAGTTACGCGTTGTGGTAAACATGTTATACAATCCTTTAACTGGAAGAGCACAGCATCACCAAAACGACTTTTAACTATTTTCGCATTGTAAATTTTGTATGATTGGTCTACTGTTAACTTATTTAATTTTTTTATTGGTTATGATTTTTTTTCTATAAGAGAGGTTGAATTTAGCTCTTTTAAATCCATCTAAAATTATACATAAACACTAAAAAAATAGAAACAAAGGAAAAAAACTTACTTTTTAAAACACAAACATTTTGCAGAACTGGCAAAAGACTTTACTTCTCTGGAACTGCCAACTAACAATAATCTGACAAAATCAATGCCTTTTAATATTAAACCACCTCTACCACTACCACTACTTAAACTACAGATGGTACATATAATAATTAAAAATATTATATCTAGGTACTTCCTAGTTGTCCAGATTCACATTTTATTGCAAATTTATTGCACACATATCAATTGGCAAATGCTAAATTAAATATAAAACAAGAAGAAATGTTTACAGTTTTCATTTGTGGGTTAAAGTCGACTACGAGATGTCTTATAACACATTTAATTGTGAGTGTCCGTTAAAAGATTACTGGAGTTCTAAAAGAAAATTATTTGAATTTAGTCAAGATGAAATTAATAAATTTCCTGTAGAGTACATAATTCAAAAAGTTTCTCCAACAGAACTTTTATTTGCTTGCATAAACTACCGTACAAATACAGGAATAATTTTGATTTGCAAGTACAACTACCGTGTTATGTCCATCACAATAGACCAGAATGGAGAACACACATGGATGGTTCAGCTTCAGCTCAATCAAGGTGTAATTTATGTAAATTAGCTCTTGAAGAATTCATTGTTAAAAGGAATAAATAAACACTTACAAAATACATAATATGTGTTTTAATTATCAAAGTTACAAAACATATATTTTTTATTATGAAAAATATAAAATTAATATACAAATTAAATATCCAATATATAATTAACTAAAAAAGATACAATATCTGTTATAGTCTATACATAATTAATTTAAATAGCAAAAATTAAATAAAAGCAATAGGCTAGTAACTTGTCATACTCGTTACATGAGTTTATATTAAAAACTTTGCTCCACATTACAATCCAAAAAATGGTCAATTTAAAGCAATACCAAATATATTAATTGGTATTTTACCAACTCCACAATTAAATCCACCAAATGATACTGTAAATTTTCAAAATACTGCAATGTATTTTTCTGATGTTTGTGAATTAATTATAGAAGTAAATAATGATTCAATATTTAATCTTGGTAGTGCTAGTCATACAGATGCGTCATCAGTTATATTAATGGGTGACAGAGGTGTCGTTAATCATGGAGTTATCGATCCATTAGCATTAGAATCATATGGTAGTTAAGAAAACACAAAATATGTATAAACATTTATTATAATAGTGAATAATGATGTAATAAATTATACAATGTAAAGGGATGTATTTTTTTTATATTCCTTCAAATCACTGCAATAACAAAAACTGTATGTCACAACTCTATGAGAGAAACCTTCATCATTTGGTAGCCAATTTTTATTAGTTAATATAATTACTGGAGTACGAGAAACAATGTGATCTCCTAAATATTTAACTTTCGCATTCACATTATCTCCTCCAAAAAGCATTTTTAATGTATCAAATGCAGCTGGTTCGTCATTTGGCTCATTCCATAAATTAATACGTCTATTTACTGCTTCCATTAATGGAAAATTACAATATTTATTAAAATTTCCAATTTGACCATAATTTATAAAAAAAGCTAAAACGGAATCAAAAAAAAAAAAAATTCCAGCACTCGGTTGTCCAATAATCTGTAAAGTATTTACTTTAGGAAGTTTCTTATCTACAATATTATAAATATCTGTTAAAAATGCAATAATACTATCTTCGTCACCTAATTGAAAAAATAAACATTTATGAATAATATCAAAACTATCATTTGCATTAAAATAAAAATCATCAAATATAGTATTATATGACCCAAACAGTGGTTGACAACTTTTTAAATAGTTATACATATCAGTTACTGAAAAATTATTTAAAAAATGACTAAAGACTGGCATTACTGAACGAATCAATTGATCTCCATTATTTAAAAATTTATATTTCGAGTTCATCCATACTCGCGATCCAACAATAGCTAATATGGGGCTTGTCGGAAATTGTTTAAGCCGCTCAAGTAGTTCTTCTTCTTCACTTCTTTCTTGACGTTTTCGTTTTCTGCTATGCGTTTTACTACTTGATGCATCACTTTTTCTAGAAGAATAAGTACTGGATCTACTTTGCTCATTGTCAGAAAACTCATCTTCATTAAGGCCGTCCTCCACCATTGGGATTTGTCTAATTGAGCAATATCTTTCGTATTGTACATTTCTAATTTGAAAAGGTACTGACCATGCTCGTCCTCCAATTTCATATTTAACAATGAATCTTATTTAATGAGTAACTGCAGTCATGGACGACATGGATGTGATCGGTGTGAAATGCCCAGATGAAAACTCCTCCTGAAAATGCTTTTCCCATACATCTTTTAAATAATTCGTGTTCCTCGCACTGCTCCTTGAATTGCTCGAAGGAAATTACTAATTTGATCAATTCCTTGTCCTGAGTCTTCAACAACTTCATTAATTTCTGAAAAGTCTGTAAAAAATTCTTTAATTGTCGTTTGCCTGGTAAGTCGCTTTTCTGTATTGCTACGAGTTGAGTCATTTCCAACAAACGTACTATCGTTAGTAATGTCAGTCCCACTTCCGGCCAAATTAATTCCAAAAACAGGATCGGACAGTTCTGTTTCTGACACACATTCGTTATTGGAGATGGAGGAGGAGAAGACATCATTCAACTAAAATAATAAAATTAAAATAAGTACAACATTTTAACAGATGCGCATTGTTTTAGTGTGTATATTTAGTGATTCCACAGTTTCAAAAGCACAATACTCGTAATTAACAACATCGTAACCACAGTTAGTGCAATGGAGGTGTCCAAACGTATGAAAATGTGATAAATAGATGTCTGTAAATAAATCATCAATTCGCATTTTGTAGAAGCAGGATTTTAGACATTTCTGACACAGCATGGCATACTTTTCTGTCTCAAAATATTTACAAACGATTGAATTGAATATGTTACAAACAACGAAATCTTCTCCACCGTGAAACAAATAAGTTAAATTTTTCGGAATCAAATCATCGTAGGTACAAATCATTGGATTACGATAGTACTGTACGCGTTGATCATCAGCGGACACAATCCGTTAAAAATCGAATAATTTTACCAGCACTCGATTGTCCGATTATTTGTAACGTATTGACTTTTGGTAATTTTTTATCAACAATATTGTATACATCTGTTAAAAAGGTAATAACGTTTTCCTCCTCTCCTAATTGGAAAAATAAGAATTTGTGTATAATATCAAAACTGTCTGATTCTGAAAAATAAAACTCATCAAAAGCAGTATTATACGATCCAAACAAGGGTTGACTACTCTGTAAATAATTATACATATCTAACAACGAAAAATTATTAATAAAATGACTAAATACTGGCATTACTGATCGAATGAATTGATCACCATGATTTAAAAATTTATACTTGGAGTTCATCCAAACACAAGAACCCACTATTGCTAATATGGGGCTTGTCAGAAATTGCTTAAACCAGTCAAGTAATTCTTCTTCTTCACTTCTTTCTTGACGTTTTCGTTTTCGGCTATACGTTTTACTACTTGATGCATTACTTTTTCTAAGAGGATGTGAATTGGATCCACTTTGCTCATTGTCAGAAAACTCATCTTCATTAAGGCCGTCCTCCACCATTGGGATTTGTTTAATTGCGCAATATCTTTCGTATTGTACATTTCTAATTTGAACAGGTACTGTCCATGTTCGTCCTCCAATTTCATATTTAACAATGAATCTTGGCGGTTTACATAAATACTTTGTGAGATTGAAGAAGTATCTTTCACTGAAGAAATGCTGGCGATAAAACTGTCGAGACCGTCCTTTAATTGGAAGAAGTTGGATTCTTGTGCATCTACATTTGTTGGAGAAGTAGCTGCAGTCGTGTACAACATGGATGTGGTCTGTGTGAAATGCCCAGATGAAAACTCCTCCAGAAAATGCTTTTCCCATACATCTTTTAAATAAGTATTGACTGTCTGCAACAGTGACTCCTGGCACAACGTCATGAATAATTCGTGTTCCTCGCACTGCTCCTTGAATTGCTCGAAGGAAATTATTAATTTGCTCAATTCCTTGTCCTGTATCTTCAACAGTCTCACTAACTTTTGAAGGATCTGTAAAAAATTCTTCAATTGTCGTTTCCCTGGTAAATCGCTTTTCTGAATTGCTACGAGTTGAGTTATTTCCAATAAACGCACTGTCGTTAGTAATGTCAGTCCCAATTCCGGCCAAATTAATTCCAAAAACAGGATCAGACAGTCCTGTTTCTGACACACATTCGTTATTGGAGATGGAGGAGGAGAAGACATCATTCAACTAAAATAATAAAATTAAAATAAGTACAACATTTTAACAGATGCACATTGTTTTAGTGTGGATATTCAGTGATTCCACAGTTTCAAAAGCACAATACTCGTAATTAACAACATCATAACCACAGTTAGTGCAATGGAGGTGTCCAAACGTATGAACATGTGATAAATAGATGTCTGTAAATAAATCATCAATTCGCATTTTGTAGAAGCAGGATTTTAGACATTTCTGACACAGCATGGCATACTTTTCTGTCTCAAAATATTTACAAACGATTGAATTGAATATGTTACAAACAACGAAATCTTCTCCACAGTGAAACAAATAAGTTAAATTTTTCGGATTCAAATCATCGTAGGTACAAATCATTGGATTACGATAGTACTGTACGCGTTGATTATCAGCGGACACAATCCGTTGAAAATCGAATAATTTTACCAGCACTCGGTTGTCCGATTATTTGTAACGTATTGACTTTTGGTAATTTTTTATCAACAATATTGTATACATCTGTTAAAAAGGTAATAACATTTTCCTCCTCTCCTAATTGGAAAAATAAGAATTTGTGTATGATATGAAAACTGTCTGATTCTGAAAAATAAAACTCATCAAAAGCAGTATTATACGATCCAAACAAGGGTTGACTACTCTGTAAATAATTATACATATCTAACAACGAAAAATTATTAATAAAATGACTAAATACTGGCATTACTGATCGAATGAATTGATCACCATGATTTAAAAATTTATACTTGGAGTTCATCCAAACACAAGAACCCACTATTGCTAATATGGGGCTTGTCGGAAATTGCTTAAACCAGTCAAGTAATTCTTCTTCTTCACTTCTTTCTTGACGTTTTCATTTTCGGCTATACGTTTTACTACTTGATGCATTACTTTTTCTAAGAGGATGTGAATTGGATCCACTTTGCTCATTGTCAGAAAACTCATCTTCATTAAGGCCGTCCTCCACCATTGGGATTTGTCTAATTGCGCAATATCTTTCGTATTGTACATTTCTAATTTGAACAGGTACTGTCCATGTTCGTCCTCCAATTTCATATTTAACAATGAATCTTGGCGGTTTACATAAATACTTTGTGAGATTAAAGAAATATCTTTCACTGAAGAAATGCTGGCGATAAAACTGTCGAGACCGTCCTTTAATTGGAAGGAGTTGGATTCTTGTGCATCTACATTTGTTGGAAGAGAAGCTGCAGTCGTGTACAACATGGATGTGGTCTGTGTGAAATGCCCAGATAAAAACTCCTCCAGAAAATGCTTTTCCCATACATCTTTTAAATAAGTATTGACTGTATGCAACAGTGACTCCTGGCACAACGTCATGAATAATTCGTGTTCCTCGCACTGCTCCTTGAATTGCTCGAAGGAAATTATTGATTTGCTCAATTCCTTGTCCTGTATCTTCAACAGTCTCACTAACTTCTGAAGGATCTGTAAAAAATTCTTCAATTGTCGTTTTCCTGGTAAATCGCTTTTGTGAATTGCTACGAGTTAAGTCATTTCCAATAAACGCACTATCGTTAGTAATGTCAGTCCCACTTCCGGCCAAATTAATTCCAAAAACAGGATCAGACAGTCCTGTTTCTGACACACATTCGTTATTGGAGATGGAGGAGGAGAAGACATCATTCAACTAAAATAATAAAATTAAAATAAGTACAACATTTTAACAGATGCACATTGTTTTAGTGTGGATATTCAGTGATTCCACAGTTTCAAAAGCACAATACTCGTAATTAACAACATCGTAACCACAGTTAGTGCAATGGAGGTGTCCAAACGTATAAACATGTGATAAATAGATGTCTGTAAATAAATCATCAATTCGCATTTTGTAGAAGCAGGATTTTAGACATTTCTGACACAGCATGGCATACTTTTCTGTCTTAAAATATTTACAAACGATTGAATTGAATATGTTACAAACAACGAAATTTTCTCCACAGTGAAACAAATAAGTTAAATTTTTCGGAATCAAATCATAGTAGGTACAAATCATTGGATTACGATAGTACTGTACGCGTTGATCATCAGCGGACACAATCCGTTGAAAATCGAATAATTTTACCAGCACTCGGTTGTCCGATTATTTGTAACGTATTGACTTTTGGTAATTTTTTATCAACAATATTGTATACATCTGGTAAAAAGGTAATAACATTTTCCTCCTCTCCTAATTGGAAAAATAAGAATTTGTGTATAATATCAAAACTGTCTGATTCTGAAAAATAAAACTCATCAAAAGCAGTATTATACGATCCAAACAAGGGCTGACTACTCTGTAAATAATTATACATATCTAACAACGAAAAATTATTAATAAAATGACTAAATACTGGCATTACTGATCGAATTAATTGATCACCATGATTTAAAAATTTATACTTGGAGTTCATCCAAACACAAGAACCCACTATTGCTAATATGGGGCTTGTCGGAAATTGCTTAAACCAGTCAAGTAATTCTTCTTCTTCACTTCTTTCTTGACGTTTTCGTTTTTGGCTATACGTTTTACTACTTGATGCATTACTTTTTCTAAGAAGATGTGAATTGGATCCACTTTGCTCATTGTCAGAAAACTCATCTTCATTAAGGCCGTCCTCCACCATTGGGATTTGTCTAATTGCGCAATATCTTTCGTATTGTACATTTCTAATTTGAACAGGTACTGTCCATGTTCGTCCTCCAATTTCATATTTAGCAATGAATCTTGGCGGTTTACATAAATACTTTGTAAGATTGAAGAAGTATCTTTCACTGAAGAAATGCTGGCGATAAAACTGTCGAGACCGTCCTTTAATTGGAAGGAGTTAGATTCTTGTGCATCTACATTTGTTGGAAAAGTAGCTGCAGTCGTGTACAACATGGATGTGGTCTGTGTGAAATGCCCAGATAAAAACTCCTCCAGAAAATGCTTTTCCCATACATCTTTTAAATAAGTATTGACTGTCTGCAACAGTGACTCCTGGCACAACGTCATGAATAATTCGTGTTCCTCGCACTGCTCCTTGAATTGCTCGAAGGAAATTATTGATTTGCTCAATTCCTTTTCCTGTATCTTCAACAGTCTCACTAACTTCTGAAGGATCTGTGAAAAATTCTTCAATTGTCGTTTGCCTGGTAAATCGCTTTTCTGAATTGCTACGAGTTGAGTCATTTCCAATAAACGCACTATCGTTAGTAATGTCAGTCCCACTTCCGGCCAAATTAATTCCAAAAACAGGATCAGACAGTCCTGTTTCTGACACACATTCGTTATTGGAGATGGAGGAGAAGACATCATTCAACTAAACTAATAAAATTAAAATAAGTACAACATTTTAACAGATGCACATTGTTTTAGTGTGGATATTTAGTGATTCCACAGTTTCAAAAGCACAATACTCGTAACTAACAACATCGTAACCACAGTTAGTGCAATGGAGGTGTCCAAACGTATGAACATGTGATTAATAGATGTCTGTAAATAAATCATCAATTCGCATTTTGTAGAAGCAGGATTTTAGACATTTCTGACACAGCATGGCATACTTTTCTGTTTTAAAATATTTACAAACGATTGAATTGAATATGTTACAAACAACGAAATCTTCTCCACAGTGAAACAAATAAGTTAAATTTTTCGGAATCAATTCATCGTAGGTACAAATCATTGGATTACGATAGTACTGTACGCGTTGATCATCAGCGGACACAATCCGTTGAAAATCGAATAATTTTACCAGCACTCGGTTGTCCGATTATTTGTAACGTATTGACTTTTGGTAATTTTTTATCAACAATATTGTATACATCTGTTAAAAGGGTAATAACATTTTCCTCCTCTCCTAATTGGAAAAATAAGAATTTGTGTATAATATCAAAACTGTCTGATTCTGAAAAATAAAACTCATCAAAAGCAGTATTATACGATCCAAACAAGGGTTGACTACTCTGTAAATAATTATACATATCTAACAACGAAAAATTATTCATAAAATGACTAAATACTGGCATTACTGATCGAATTAATTGATCACCATGATTTAAAAATTTATACTTGGAGTTCATCCAAACACAAGAACCCACTATTGCTAATATAGGGCTTGTCGGAAATTGCTTAAACCAGTCAAGTAATTCTTCTTCTTCACTTCTTTCTTGACGTTTTCGTTTTCGGCTATACGTTTTACTACTTGATGCATTACTTTTTCTAAGAGGATGTGAATTGGATCCACTTTGCTCATTGTCAGAAAACTCATCTTCATTAAGGCCGTCCTCCACCATTGGGATTTGTCTAATTGCGCAATATCTTTCGTATTGTACATTTCTAATTTGAACAGGTACTGTCCATCTTCGTCCTCCAATTTCATATTTAACAATGAATCTTGGCGGTTTACATAAATACTTTGTGAGATTGAAGAAGTATCTTTCACTGAAGAAATGCTGGCGATAAAACTGTCGAGACCGTTCTTTAATTGGAAGGAGTTGGATTCTTGTGCATCCACATTTGTTGGAAGAGTAGCTGCAGTCGTGTACAACATGGATGTGGTCTGTGTGAAATGCCCAGATGAAAACTCCTCCAGAAAATGCTTTTTCCATACATCTTTTAAATAAGTATTGACTGTCTGCAACAGTGACTCCTGGCACAACGTCATGAATAATTCGTGTTCCTCGCACTGCTCCTTGAATTGCTCGAAGGAAATTATTGATTTGCTCAATTCCTTGTCCTGTATCTTCAACAGTCTCACTAACTTCTGAAGGATCTGTAAAAAATTCTTCAATTGTCGTTAGCCTGGTAAATCGCTTTTCTGAATTGCTACGAGTTGAGTCATTTGCAATAAACGCACTATCGTTATTAATGTCAGTCCCACTTCCGGCCAAATTAATTCCAAAAACAGGATCAGACAGTCCTGTTTCTGACACACATTCGTTATTGGAGATGGAGGAGGAGAAGACATCATTCAACTAAAATAATAAAATTAAAATAAGTACAACATTTTAACAGATGCACATTGTTTTAGTGAGGATATTCAGTGATTCCACAGTTTCAAAAGCACAATACTCGTAATTAACAACATCGTAACCACAGTTAGTGCAATGGAGGTGTCCAAACGTATGAACATGTGATAAATAGATGTCTGTAAATAAATCATCAATTCGCATTTTGTAGAAGCAGGATTTTAGACATTTCTGACACAGCATGGCATACTCTTCTGTCTTAAAATATTTACAAACGATTGAATTGAATATGTTACAAACAACGAAATCTTCTCCAGAGTGAAACAAATAAGTTAAATTTTTCGGAATCAAATTATCGTAGGTACAAATCATTGGATTACGATAGTACTGTACGCGTTGATCATTAGCGGACACAATCCGTTGAAAATCGAATAATTTTACCAGCACTCGGTTGTCCGATTATTTGTAACTTATTGACTTTTGGTAATTTTTTATCAACAATATTGTATACATCTGTTAAAAAGGTAATCACATTTTCCTCCTCTCCTAATTGGAAAAATAAGAATTTGTGTATAATATCAAAACTGTCTGATTTTGAAAAATAAAACTCATCAAAAGCAGTATTACACGATCCAAACAAGGGTTGACTACTCTGTAAATAATTATACATATCTAACAACGAAAAATTATTAATAAAATGACTAAATACTGGCATTACTGATCGAATTAATTGATCACCATGATTTAAAAATTTATACTTGGAGTTCATCCAAACACAAGAAACCACTATTGCTAATATGGGGCTTGTCGGAAATTGCTTAAACCAGTCAAGTAATTCTTCTTCTTCACTTCTTTCTTGACGTTTTCGTTTTCGGCTGTACGTTTTACTACTTGATGCATTACTTTTTCTATGAGGATGTAAATTGGATCCACTTTGCTCATTGTCAGAAAACTCATCTTCATTAAGGCCGTCATCCACCATTGGGATTTGTCTAATTGCGCAATATCTTTCGTATTGTACATTTCTAATTTGAACAGGTACTGTCCATGTTCGTCCTTTAATTTCATATTTAACAATGAATCTTGGCGGTTTACATAAATACTTTGTGAGATTGAAGAAGTATCTTTCACTGAAGAAATGCTGGCGATAAAACTGTCGAGACCGTCCTTTAATTGGAAGGAGTTGGATTCTTGTGCATCTACATTTGTTGGAAGAGTAGCTGCAGTTGTGTACAACATTGATGTGGTCTGTGTGAAATGCCCAGATGAAAACTCCTCCAGAAAATGCTTTTCCCATACATCTTTTAAATAAGTATTGACTGTCTGCAACAGTGACTCCTGGCACAACGTCATGAATAATTCGTGTTCCTCGCACTGCTCCTTAAATTGCTCGAAGGAAATTATTGATTTGCTCAATTTCTTGTCCTGTATCTTCAACAGTCTCACTAACTTCTGAAGGATCTGTAAAAAATTCTTCAATTGTCGTTTGCCTGGTAAATCGCTTTTCTGAATTGCTACGAGTTGAGTCATTTCCAATTAACGCACTATCGTTAGTAATGTCAGTCCCACTTCTGGCCAAATTAACTCCAAAAACAGGATCAGACAGTCCTGTTTCTGACACACATTCGTTATTGGAGATGGAGGAGGAGAAGACATCATTCAACTAAAATAATAAAATTAAAATAAGTACAACACTTTAACAGATGCACATTGTTTTAATGTGGATATTCAGTGATTCCACAGTTTCAAAAGCACAATACTCCTAATTAACAACATCGTAACCACAGTTAGTGCAATGGAGGTGTCCAAACGTATAAACATGTGATAAATAGATGTCTGTAAATAAATCATCAATTCGCATTTTGTAGAAGCAGGATTTTAGACATTTCTGACACAGCATGGCATACTTTTCTGTCTCAAAATATTTACAAACGATTGAATTGAATATGTTACAAACAACGAAATCTTTTCCACAGTGAAACAAATAAGTTAAATTTTTCGGAATCAAATCATCGTAGGTACAAATCATTGGATTACGATAGTACTGTACGCGTTGATCATCAGCGGACACAATCCGTTGAAAATCGAATAATTTTACCAGCACTCGGTTGTCCGATTATTTGTAACGTATTGACTTTTGGTAATTTTTTATCAACAATATTGTATACATCTGTTAAAAAGGTAATAACATTTTCCTCCTCTCCTAATTGGAAAAATAAGAATTTGTGTATAATATCAAAACTGTCTGATTCTGAAAAATAAATTTCATCAAAACAGTATTATACGATCCAAACAAACAAGGGTTGACTACTCTGTAAATAATTATACATAT
This sequence comes from Altica lythri, assembly GCA_964028335.1. Taxonomy (NCBI): domain Eukaryota; kingdom Metazoa; phylum Arthropoda; class Insecta; order Coleoptera; family Chrysomelidae; genus Altica; species Altica lythri. Next base: position 46,684,756 of record OZ034808.1, on the reverse strand, counting down.
CTAACAACGAAAAATTATTAATAAAATGACTAAATACTGGCATTACTGATCGAATTAATTGATCACCATGATTTAAAAATTTATACTTGGAGTTCATCCAAACACAAGAACCCACTATTGCTAATATGGGGCTTGTCGGAAATTGCTTAAACCAGTCAAGTAATTCTTCTTCTTCACTTCTTTCTTGACGTTTTCGTTTTCGGCTATACGTTTTACTACTTGATGCATTACTTTTTCTAAGAGGGTGTGAATTGGATCAACTTTGCTCATTGTCAGAAAACTCATCTTCATTAAGGCCGTCCTCCACCATTGGGATTTGTCTAATTGCGCAATATCTTTCGTATTGTACATTTCTAATTTGAACAGGTACTGTTCATGTTCGTCCTCCAATTTCATATTTAACAATGAATCTTGGCGGTTTACATAAATACTTTGTTAGATTGAAGAACTATCTTTCACTGAAGAAATGCTGGCGATGAAACTGTCGAGACCGTCCTTTAATTGGAAGGAGTTGGATTCTTGTGCATCTACATTTGTTGAAAGAGTAGCTGCAGTCGTGTACAACATGGATGTTGTCTGTGTGAAATGCCCAGATGAAAACTCCTCCAGAAAATGCTTTTCCCATACATCTTTTAAATAAGTATTGACTGTCTGCAACAGTGATCCTGGCACAACGTCATTAATAATTCGTGTTCCTCGCACTGCTCCTTGAATTGCTCAAAGTAAATTATTGATTTGCTCAATTCCTTGTCCTGTATCTTTAACAGTCTCACTAACTTCTGAAGGATCTGTAAAAAATTCTTCAATTGTCGTTTGCCTGGTAAATCGCTTTTGTGAATTGCTACAAGTTGAGTCATTTTCAATAAACGCACTATCGTTAGTAATGTCAGTCCCACTTCCGGCCAAATTAATTCCAAAAACAGGATCAGACAGTCCTGTTTCTGACACACATTCGTTATTGGAGATGGAGGAGGAGAAGACATCATTCAACTAAAATAATAAAATTAAAATAAGTACAACATTTTAACAGATGCACATTGTTTTAGTGTGGATATTCAGTGATTCCACAGTTTCAAAAGCACAATACTCGTAATTAACAACATCGTAACCACAGTTAGTGCAATGGAGGTGTTCAAACGTATGAACATGTGATAAATAGATGTCTGTAAATAAATCATCAATTCGCATTTTGTAAAAGCAGGATTTTAGACAATTCTGACACAGCATGGCATACTTTTCTGTCTCAAAATATTTACAAACGATTGAATTGAATAGGTTACAAACAACGAAATCTTCTCCACAGTGAAACAAATAAGTTAAATTTTTCGGAATCAAATCATCGTAGGTACAAATCATTGGATTACGATAGTACTGTACGCGTTGATCATCAGCGGACACAATCCGTTGAAAATCGAATAATTTTACCAGCACTCGGTTGTCCGATTATTTGTAACGTATTGACTTTTGGTAATTTTTTATCAACAATATTGTATACATCTGTTAAAAAGGTAATAACATTTTCCTCCTCTCCTAATTGGAAAAATAAGAATTTGTGTATAATATCAAAACTGTCTGATTCTGAAAAATAAAACTCATCAAAAGCAGTATTATACGATCCAAACAAGGGTTGACTACTCTGTAAATAATTATACATATCTAACAACAAAAAATTATTAATAAAATGACTTAATACTGGCATTACTGATCGAATTAATTGATCACCATGATTTAAAAATTTATACTTGGAGTTCATCCAAACACAAGAACCCACTATTGCTAATATGGGGCTTGTCGGAAATTGCTTAAACCAGTCAAGTAATTCTTCTTCTTCACTTCTTTCTTGACGTTTTCGTTTTCGGCTATACGTTTTACTACTTGATGCATTACTTTTTCTAAGAGGATGTGAATTGGATCCACTTTGCTCATTGTCAGAAAACTCATCTTCATTAAGGCCGTTCTCCACCATTGGGATTTGTCTAATTGCGCAATATCTTTCGTATTGTACATTTCTAATTTGAACAGGTACTGTCCATGTTCGTCCTCCAATTTCATATTTAACAATGAATCTTGGCGGTTTACATAAATACTTTGTAAGATTGAAGAAGTATCTTTCACTGAAGAAATGCTGGCGATAAAACTGTCGAGACCGTCCTTTAATTGGAAGGAGTTGGATTCTTGTGCATCTACATTTGTTGGAAGAGTAGCTGCAGTCGTGTACAACATGGATGTGGTATGTGTGAAATGCCCAGATATAAACTTCTCCAGAAAATGCTTTTCCCATACATCTTTTAAATAAGTATTGACTGTCTGCAACAGTGACTCCTGGCACAACGTCATGAATAATTCGTGTTCCTCGCACTGCTCCTTGAATTGCTCAAAGGAAATTATTGATTTGCTCAATTCCTTGTCCTGTATCTTCAACAGTCTCACTAACTTCTGAAGGATCTGTAAAAAATTCTTCAATTGTCGTTTGCCTGGTAAATCGCTTTTCTGAATTGCTACGAGTTGAGTCATTTCCAATAACGCACTATCGTTAGTAATGTCAGTCCCACTTCCGGCCAAATTAATTCCAAAAACAGGATCAGACAGTCCTGTTTCTGACACACATTCGTTATTGGAGATGGAGGAGGAGAAGACATCATTCAACTAAAATAATAAAATTAAAATAAGTACAACATTTTAACAGATGCACATTGTTTTAGTGTGGATATTCAGTGATTCCACAGTTTCAAAAGCACCATACTCGTAATTAACAACATCGTAACCACAGTTAGTGCAATGGAGGTGTCCAAACGTATGAACATGTGATAAATAGATGTCTGTAAATAAATCATCAATTCGCATTTTGTAGAAGCAGGATTTTAGACATTTCTGACACAGCATGGCATACTTTTCTGTCTCAAAATATTTACAAACGATTGAATTGAATATGTTACAAACAAAAAAATCTTCTCCACAGTGAAACAAATAAGTTAAATTTTTCGGAATCAAATCATCGTAGGTACAAATCATTGGATTACGATAGTACTGTGCGCGTTGATCATCAGCGGACACAATTCGTTGAAAATCGAATAATTTTACCAGCACTCGGTTGTCCGATTATTTGTAACGTATTGACTTTTGGTAATTTTTTATCAACAATATTGTATACATCTGTTAAAAAGGTAATAACATTTTCCTCCTCTCCTAATTGGAAAAATCAGAATTTGTGTATAATATCAAAACTGTCTGATTCTGAAAAATAAAACTCATCAAAAGCAGTATTATACGATCCAAACAAGGGTTGACTACTCTGTAAATAATTATACATATCTAACAACGAAAAATTATTAATAAAATGACTAAATACTGGCATTACTGATCGAATTAATTGATCACCATGATTTAAAAATTTATACTTGGAGTTCATCCAAACACAAGAACCCACTATTGCTAATATGGGGCTTGTCGGAAATTGCTTAAACCAGTCAAGTAATTCTTCTTCTTCACTTCTTTCTTGACGTTTTCGTTTTCGGCTATAAATTTTAATACTTGATGCATTACTTTTTCTAAGAGGATGTGAATTGGATCCACTTTGCTCATTGTCAGAAAACTCATCTTCATTAAGGCCGTCCTCCACCATTGGGATTTGTCTAATTGCGCAATATCTTTCGTATTGTACATTTCTAATTTGAATAGGTACTGTCCATGTTCGTCCTCCAATTTTATATTTAACAATAAATCTTGGCGGTTTTCATAAATACTTTGTAAGATTGAAGAAGTATCTTTCACTGAAGAAATGCTGGCGATAAAACTGTCGAGACCGTCCTTTAATTGGAAGGAGTTGGATTCTTGTGCATCTACATTTGTTGGAAGAGTAGCTGCAGTCGTGACAACATGGATGTGGTCTGTGTGAAATACCCAGATGAAAACTCCTCCAGAAAATGCTTTTCCCATACATCTTTTAAATAAGTATTGACTGTCTGCAACAGTGACTCCTGGCACAACGTCATGAATAATTCGTGTTCCTTGCACTGCTCCTTGAATTGCTCGAAGTAAATTATTGATTTGCTCAATTCCTTGTCCTGTATCTTCAACAGTCTCACTAACTTCTGAAGGATCTGTAAAAAATTCTTCAATTGTCGTTTGCCTGGTAAATCGCTTTTCTGAATTGCTACGAGTTGAGTCATTTCCAATAAACGCACTATCGTTAGTAATGTCAGTCCCACTTCCGGCCAAATTAATTCCAAAAACAGGATCAGACAGTCCTGTTTCTGACACACATTCGTTATTGGAGATGGAGGAGGAGAAGACATCATTCAACTAAAATAATAAAATTAAAATAAGTACAACATTTTAACAGATGCACATTGTTTTAGTGTGGATATTCAGTGATTCCACAGTTTCAAAAGCACAATACTCGTAATTAACAACATCGTAACCACAGTTAGTGCAATGGAGGTGTCCAAACGTATGAACATGTGATAAATAGATGTCTGTAAATAAATCATCAATTCGCATTTTGTAGAAGCAGGATTTTAGACATTTCTGACACAGCATGGCATACTTTTCTGTCTTAAAATATTTACAAACGATTGAATTGAATATGTTACAAACAACGAAATCTTCTCCACAGTAAAAAAAATAAGTTAAATTTTTCGGAATCAAATCATCGTAGGTACAAATCATTGGATTACGATAGTACTGTACGCGTTGATCATCAGCGGACACAATCCGTTGAAAATCGAATAATTTTACCAGCACTCGGTTGTCCGATTATTTGTAACGTATTGACTTTTGGTAATTTTTTATCAACAATATTGTATACATCTGTTAAAAAGGTAATAACATTTTCCTCCTCTCCTAATTGGAAAAATAAGAATTTGTGTATAATATCAAAACTGTCTGATTCTGAAAAATAAAACTCATCAAAAGCAGTATTATACGATCCAAACAAGGGTTGACTACTCTGTAAATAATTATACATATCTAACAACGAAAAATTATTAATAAAATGACTAAATACTGGCATTACTGATCGAATTAATTGATCACCATGATTTAAAAATTTATACTTGGGGTTCATCCAAACACAAGAACCCACTATTGCTAATATGGGGCTTGTCGGAAATTGCGTAAACCAGTCAAGTAATTCTTCTTCTTCACTTCTTTCTTGACGTTTTCGTTTTTGGCTATACGTTTTACTACTTAATGCATTACTTTTTCTAAGAGGATGTGAATTGGATCCACTTTGCTCATTGTCAGAAAACTCATCTTAATTAAGGCCGTCCTCCACCATTGGGATTTGTCTAATTGCGCAATATCTTTCGTATTGTACATTTCTAATTTGAACAGGTACTGTCCATGTTCGTCCTTCAATTTCATATTTAACAATGAATCTTGGCGGTTTACATAATAAATACTTTGTGAGATTGAAGAAGTATCTTTCACTGAAGAAATGCTGGCGATAAAACTGTCGAGACCGTCCTTTAATTGGAAGGAGTTGGATTCTTGTGCATCTACATTTGTTGGAAGAGTAGCTGCAGTCGTGTACAACATGGATGTGGTCTGTGTGAAATGCCCAGATGAAAACTCCTCCAGAAAATGCTTTTCCCATACATCTTTTAAATAAGTATTGACTGTCTGCAACAGTGACTCCTGGCACAACGTCATGAATAATTCGTGTTCCTCGCACTGCTCCTTGAATTGCTCGAAGGAAATTATTGATTTGCTCAATTCCTTGTCCTGTATCTTCAACAGTCTCACTAACTTCTGAAGGATCTGTAAAAAATTCTTCAATTGTCGTTTGCCTGGTAAATCGCTTTTCTGAATTGCTACGAGTTGAGTCATTTCCAATAACGCACTATCGTTAGTAATGTCAGTCCCACTTCCGGCCAAATTAATTCCAAAAACAGGATCAGACAGTCCTGTTTCTGACACACATTCGTTATTGGAGATGGAGGAGGAGGATTCCACAGTTTCAAAAGCACAATACTCGTAATTAACAACATCGTAACCACAGTTAGTGCAATGGAGGTGTCCAAACGTATGAACATGTGATAAATAGATGTCTGTAAATAAATCATCAATTCGCATTTTGTAGAAGCATGATTTTAGACATTTCTGACAAAGCATGGCATACTTTTCTGTCTCAAAATATTTACAAACGATTGAATTGAATATGTTACAATCAACGAAATTATCTCCACAGTGAAACAAATAAGTTAAATTTTTCGGAATCAAATCATCGTAGGTACAAATCATTGGATTACGATAGTACTGTACGCGTTGATCATCAGCGGACACAATCCGTTGAAAATCGAATAATTTTACCAGCACTCGGTTATCCGATTATTTGTACCTAACGTATTGACTTTTGGTAATTTTTTATCAACAATATTGTATACATCTGTTAAAAAGGTAATAACATTTTCCTCCTCTCCTAATTGGAAAAATAAGAATTTGTGTATAATATCAAAACTGTCTGATTCTGAAAAATAAAACTCATCAAAAGCAGTATTATACGATCCAAACAAGGGTTGACTACTCTGTAAATAATTATACATATCTAACAACGAAAAATTATTAATAAAATGACTAAATACTGGCATTACTGATCGAATTAATTGATCACCATGATTTAAAAATTTATACTTGGGGTTCATCCAAACACAAGAACCCACTATTGCTAATATGGGGCTTGTCGGAAATTGCGTAAACCAGTCAAGTAATTCTTCTTCTTCACTTCTTTCTTGACGTTTTCGTTTTTGGCTATACGTTTTACTACTTAATGCATTACTTTTTCTAAGAGGATGTGAATTGGATCCACTTTGCTCATTGTCAGAAAACTCATCTTAATTAAGGCCGTCCTCCACCATTGGGATTTGTCTAATTGCGCAATATCTTTCGTATTGTACATTTCTAATTTGAACAGGTACTGTCCATGTTCGTCCTTCAATTTCATATTTAACAATGAATCTTGGCGGTTTACATAATAAATACTTTGTGAGATTGAAGAAGTATCTTTCACTGAAGAAATGCTGGCGATAAAACTGTCGAGACCGTCCTTTAATTGGAAGGAGTTGGATTCTTGTGCATCTACATTTGTTGGAAGAGTAGCTGCAGTCGTGTACAACATGGATGTGGTCTGTGTGAAATGCCCAGATGAAAACTCCTCCAGAAAATGCTTTTCCCATACATCTTTTAAATAAGTATTGACTGTCTGCAACAGTGACTCCTGGCACAACGTCATGAATAATTCGTGTTCCTCGCACTGCTCCTTGAATTGCTCGAAGGAAATTATTGATTTGCTCAATTCCTTGTCCTGTATCTTCAACAGTCTCACTAACTTCTGAAGGATCTGTAAAAAATTCTTCAATTGTCGTTTGCCTGGTAAATCGCTTTTCTGAATTGCTACGAGTTGAGTCATTTCCAATAAACGCACTATCGTTAGTAATGTCAGTCCCACTTCCGGCCAAATTAATTCCAAAAACAGGATCAGACAGTCCTGTTTCTGACACACATTCGTTATTGGAGATGGAGGAGGAGAAGACATCATTCAACTAAAATAATAAAATTAAAATAAGTACAACATTTTAACAGATGCACATTGTTTTAGTGTGGATATTTAGTGATTCCACAGTTTCAAAAGCACAATACTCGTAATTAACAACATCGTAACCACAGTTAGTGCAATGGAGGTGTCCAAACGTATGAACATGTGATAAATAGATGTCTGTAAATAAATCATCAATTCGCATTTTGTAGAAGCAGGATTTTAGACATTTCTGACACAGCATGGCATACTTTTCTGTCTTAAAATATTTACAAACGATTGAATTGAATATGTTACAAACAACGAAATCTTCTCCACAGTAAAACAAATAAGTTAAATTTTTCGGAATCAAATCATCGTAGGTACAAATCATTGGATTACGATAGTACTGTACGCGTTGATCATCAGCGGACACAATCCGTTGAAAATCGAATAATTTTACCAGCACTCGGTTGTCCGATTATTTGTAACGTATTGACTTTTGGTAATTTTTTATCAACAATATTGTATACATCTGTTAAAAAGGTAATAACATTTTCCTCCTCTCCTAATTGGAAAAATAAGAATTTGTGTATAATATCAAAACTGTCTGATTCTGAAAAATAAATTTCATCAAAACAGTATTATACGATCCAAACAAACAAGGGTTGACTACTCTGTAAATAATTATACATATCTAACAACGAAAAATTATTAATAAAATGACTAAATACTGGCATTACTGATCGAATTAATTGATCACCATGATTTAAAAATTTATACTTGGAGTTCATCCAAACACAAGAACCCACTATTGCTAATATGGGGCTTGTCGGAAATTGCTTAAACCAGTCAAGTAATTCTTCTTCTTCACTACTTTCTTGACGTTTTCGTTTTCGGCTATACGTTTTACTACTTGATGCATTACTTTTTCTAAGAGGATGTGAATTGGATCCACTTTGCTCATTGTCAGAAAACTCATCTTCATTAAGGCCGTCCTCCACCATTGGGATTTGTCTAATTGCGCAATATCTTTCGTATTGTACATTTCTAATTTGAACAGGTACTGTCCATGTTCGTCCTCCAATTTCATATTTAACAATGAGTCTTGGCGGTTTACATAAATACTTTGTGAGATTGAAGAAGTATCTTTCACTGAAGAAATGCTGGCGATAAAACTGTCGAGACCGTCCTTTAATTGGAAGGAGTTGGATTTTTGTGCATCTACATTTGCTGGAAGAGTAGCTGCAGTCGTGTACAACATGGATGTGGTCTGTGTGAAATGCCCAGATGAAAACTCCTCCAGAAAATGCTTTTCCCATACATCTTTTAAATAAGTATTGACTGTCTGCAACAGTGACTCCTGGCACAACGTCATGAATAATTCGTGTTCCTCGCACTGCTCCTTGAATTGCTCGAAGGAAATTATTGATTTGCTCAATTCCTTGTCCTGTATCTTCAACAGTCTCACTAACTTCTGAAGGATCTGTAAAAAATTCTTCAATTGTCCTTTGCCTGGTAAATCGCTTTTCTGAATTGCTACGAGTTGAGTCATTTCCAATAACGCACTATCGTTAGTAATGTCAGTCCCACTTCCGGCCAAATTAATTCCAAAAACAGGATCAGACAGTCCTGTTTCTGACACACATTCGTTATTGGAGATGGAGGAGGAGAAGACATCATTCAACTAAAATAATAAAATTAAAATAAGTACAACATTTTAACAGATGCACATTGTTTTAGTGTGGATATTCAGTGATTCCACAGTTTCAAAAGCACAATACTCGTAATTAACAACATCGTAACCACAGTTAGTGCAATGGAGGTGTCCAAACGTATGAACATGTGATAAATAGATGTCTGTAAATAAATCATCAATTCGCATTTTGTAGAAGCATGATTTTAGACATTTCTGACAAAGCATGGCATACTTTTCTGTCTCAAAATATTTACAAACGATTGAATTGAATATGTTACAATCAACGAAATTATCTCCACAGTGAAACAAATAAGTTAAATTTTTCGGAATCAAATCATCGTAGGTACAAATCATTGGATTACGATAGTACTGTACGCGTTGATCATCAGCGGACACAATCCGTTGAAAATCAAATAATTTTACCAGCACTCGGTTGTCCGATTATTTGTAACGTATTGACTTTTGGTAATTTTTATCAACAATATTGTATACATCTGTTAAAAAGGTAATAACATTTTCCTCCTCTCCTAAATGGAAAAATAAGAATTTGTGTATAATATCAAAACTGTCTGATTCTGAAAAATAAAACTCATCAAAAGCAGTATTATACGATCCAAACAAGGGTTGACTACTCTGTAAATAATTATACATATCTAACAACGAAAAATTATTAATAAAATGACTAAATACTGGCATTACTGATCGAATTAATTGATCACCATGATTTAAAAATTTATACTTGGAGTTCATCCAAACACAAGAACCCACTATTGCTAATATGGGGCTTGTCGGAAATTGCTTAAACCAGTCAAGTAATTCTTCTTCTTCACTTCTTTCTTGACGTTTTCGTTTTCGGCTATACGTTTTACTACTTGATGCATTACTTTGTCTAAGAGGATGTGAATTGGATCCACTTTGCTCATTGTCAGAAAACTCATCTTCATTAAGGCCGTCCTCCACCATTGGGATTTGTCTAATTGCGCAATATCTTTCGTATTGTACATTTCTAATTTGAACAGGTACTGTCCATGTTTGTCCTCCAATTTCATATTTAACAATGAATCTTGGCGGTTTACATAAATACTTTGTGAGATTGAAGAAGTATCTTTCACTGAAGAAATGCTGGCGATAAAACTGTCGAGACCGTCCTTAAATTGGAAGGAGTTGGATTCTTGTGCATCTACATTTGTTGGAAGAGTAGCTGCAGTCGTGTACAACATGGATGTGGTCTGTGTGAAATGCCCAGATGAAAACTCCTCCAGAAAATGCTTTTCCCATACATCTTTTAAATAAGTATTGACTGTCTGCAACAGTGACTCCTGGCACAACGTCATGAATAATTCGTGTTCCTCGCACTGCTCCTTGAATTGCTCGAAGGAAATTATTGATTTGCTCAATTCCTTGTCCTGTATATTCAACAGTCTCACTAACTTCTGAAGGATCTGTAAAAAATTCTTCAATTGTCGTTTGCCTGGTAAATCGCTTTTCTGAATTGCTACGAGTTGAGTCATTTCCAATAAACGCACTATCGTTAGTAATGTCAGTCCCACTTCCGGCCAAATTAATTCCAAAAACAGGATCAGACAGTCCTGTTTCTGACACACATTCGTTATTGGAGATGGAGGAGGAGAAGACATTATTCAACTAAAATAATAAAATTAAAATAAGTACAACATTTTAACAGATGCACATTGTTTTAGTGTGGATATTCAGTGATTCCACAGTTTCAAAAGCACAATACTCGTAATGAACAACATCGTAACCACAGTTAGTGCAATGGAGGTGTCCAAACGTATGAACATGTGATAAATAGATGTCTGTAAATAAATCATCAATTCGCATTTTGTAGAAGCAGGATTTTAGACATTTCTGACACAGCATGGCATACTTTTCTGTCTCAAAATATTTACAAACGATTGAATTGAATATGTTACAAACAACGAAATCTTCTCCACAGTGAAACAAATAAGTTTAATTTTTCGGAATCAAATCATCGTAGGTACAAATCATTGGATTACGATAGTACGGTACGCGTTGATCATCAGCGGACACAATCCGTTGAAAATCGAATAATTTTACCAGCACTCGGTTGTCCGATTATTTGTAACGTATTGACTTTTGGTAATTTTTTATCAACAATATTGTATACATCTGTTAAAAAGGTAATAACATTTTCCTCCTCTCCTAATTGGAAAAATAAGAATTTGTGTATAATATCAAAACTGTCTGATTCTGAAAAATAAAACTCATTAAAAGCAGTATTATACGATCCAAACAAGGGTTAACTACTCTTTAAATAATTATACATATCTAACAACGAAAAATTATTAATAAAATGACTAAATACTGGCATTACTGATCGAATTAATTGATCACCATGATTTAAAAATTTATACTTGGAGTTCATCCAAACACAAGAACCCACTATTGCTAATATGGGGCTTGTCGGAAATTGCTTAAACCAGTCAAGTAATTCTTCTTCTTCACTTCTTTCTTGACGTTTTCGTTTTCGGCTATACGTTTTACCACTTGATGCATTACTTTTTCTAAGAGGATGTGAATTGATCCACTTTGCTCATTGTCAGAAAACTCATCTTCATTAAGGCCGTCCTCCACCATTGGGATTTGTCTAATTGCGCAATATCTTTCGTATTGTACATTTCTAATTTGAACAGGTACTGTCCATGTTCGTCCTCCAATTTCATATTTAACAATGAATCTTGGCGGTTTACATAAATACTTTGTGAGATTGAAGAAGTATCTTTCACTGAAGAAATGCTGGCGATAAAACTGTCGAGACCGTCCTTTAATTGGAAGGAGTTGGATTCTTGTGCATCTACATTTGTTGGAAGAGTAGCTGCAGTCGTGTACAACATGGATTTGGTCTGTGTGAAATGCCCAGATGAAAACTTCTCCAGAAAATGCTTTTCCCATACATCTTTTAAATAAGTATTGACTGTCTGCAACAGTGACTCCTGGCACAACGTCATGAATAATTCGTGTTCCTCGCACTGCTCCTTGAATTGCTCGAAGGAAATTATTGATTTGCTCAATTCCTTGTCCTGTATCTTCAACAGTCTCACTAACTTCTGTAGGATCTGTAAAAAATTCTTCAATTGTCGTTTGCCTGGTAAATCGCTTTTCTGAGTTGCTACGAGTTGAGTCATTTCCAATAAACGCACTATCGTTAGTAATGTTAGTCCCACTTCCGGCCAAATTAATTCCAAAAACAGGATCAGACAGTCCTGTTTCTGACACACATTCGTTATTGGAAATGGAGGAGGAGAAGACATCATTTAACTAAAATAATAAAATTAAAATAAGTACAACATTTTAACAGATGCACATTGTTTTAGTGTGGATATTCAGTGATTCCACAGTTTTAAAAGCACAATACTCGTAATTAACAACATCGTAACCACAGTTAGTGCAATGGAGGTGTCCAAACGTATGAACATGTGATAAATAGATGTCTGTAAATAAATCATCAATTCGCATTTTGTAGAAGCAGGATTTTAGACATTTCTGACACAGCATGGCATACTTTTCTGTCTTAAAATATTTACAAACGATTGAATTGAATATGTTACAAACAACGAAATCTTCTCCACAGTGAAACAAATAAGTTAAATTTTTCGGAATCAAATCATCGTAGGTACAAATCATTGGATTACGATAGTACTGTACGCGTTGATCATCAGCGGACACAATCCGTTAAAAATTGAATAATTTTACCAGCACTCGGTTGTCCGATTATTTGTAACGTATTGACTTTTGGTAATTTTTAATCAACAATATTGTATACATCTGTTAAAAAGGTAATAACATTTTCCTCCTCTCCTAATTGGAAAAATAAGAATTTGTGTATAATATCAAAACTGTCTGATTCTGAAAAATAAATTTCATCAAAAGCAGTATTATACGATCCAAACAAACAAGGGTTGACTACTCTGTAAATAATTATACATATCTAACAACGAAAAATTATTAATAAAATGACTAAATACTGGCATTACTGATCGAATTAATTGATCACCATGATTTAAAAATTTATACTTGGAGTTCATCCAAACACAAGAACCCACTATTGCTAATATGGGGCTTGTCGGAAATTGCTTAAACCAGTCAAGTAATTCTTCTTCTTCACTTCTTTCTTGACGTTTTCGTTTTCGGCTATACGTTTTACTAATTGATGCATTACTTTTTCTAAGAGGATGTGAATTGGATTCACTTTGCTCATTGTCAGAAAACTCATCTTCATTAAGGCCGTCCTCCACCATTGGGATTTGTCTAATTGCGCAATATCTTTTGTATTGTACATTTCTAATTTGAACAGGTACTGTCCATGTTCGTCCTCCAATTTCATATTTAACAATGAATCTTGGCGATTTACATAAATACTTTGTGAGATTGAAGAAGTATCTTTCACTGAAGAAATGCTGGCGATAAAACTGTCGAGACCGTCCTTTAATTGGAAGGAGTTGGATTCTTGTGCATCTACATTTGTTGGAAGAGTAGCTGCAGTCGTGTGCAACATGGATGTGGTCTGTGTGAAATGCCCAGATGAAAACTCCTCCAGAAAATGCTTTTCCCATACATCTTTTAAATAAGTATTGACTGTCTGCAACAGTGACTCCTGGCACAACGTCATGAATAATTCGTGTTCCTCGCACTGCTCCTTGAATTGCTCGAAGGAAATTGAATATGTTACAAACAACGAAATTTTCTTCACAGTGAAACAAATAAGTTAAATTTTTCGGAATCAAATCATCGTAGGTACAAATCATTGGATTACGATAGTACTGTACGCGTTGATCATCAGCGGACACAATCCGTTGAAAATCGAATAATTTTACCAGCACTCGGTTGTCCGATTATTTGTAACGTATTGACTTTTGGTAATTTTTATCAACAATATTGTATACATCTGTTAAAAAGGTAATAACATTTTCCTCCTCTCCTAATTGGAAAAATAAGAATTTGTGTATAATATCAAAACTGTCTGATTCTGAAAAATAAAACTCATCAAAAGCAGTATTATACGATCCAAACAAGGGTTGACTACTCTTTAAATAATTATACATATCTAACAACAAAACATTATTAATAAAATGACTAAATACTGGCATTACTGATCGAATTAATTGATCACCATGATTTAAAAATTTATACTTGGAGTTCATCCAAACACAAGAACCCACTATTGCTAATATGGAGCTTGTCAGAAATTGCTTAAACCAGTCAAGTAATTCTTCTTCTTCACTTCTTTCTTGACGTTTTCGTTTTCGGCTATACGTTTTACCACTTGATGCATTACTTTTTCTAAGAGGATGTGAATTGATCCACTTTGCTCATTGTCAGAAAACTCATCTTCATTAAGGCCGTCCTCCACCATTGGGATTTGTCTAATTGCGCAATATCTTTCGTATTGTACATTTCTAATTTGAACAGGTACTGTCCATGTTCGTCCTCCAATTTCATATTTAACAATGAATCGTGGCGGTTTACATAATTACTTTGTGAGATTGAAGAAGTATCTTTCACTGAAGAAATGCTGGCGATAAAACTGTCGAGACCGTCCTTAAATTGGAAGGAGTTGGATTCTTGTGCATCTACATTTGTTGGAAGAGTAGCTGCAGTCGTGTACAACATGGATGTGGTCTGTGTGAAATGCCCAGATGAAAACTCCTTCAGAAAATGCTTTTCCCATACATCTTTTAAATAAGTATTGACTGTCTGCAACAGTGACTCCTGGCACAACGTCATGAATAATTCGTGTTCCTCGCACTGCTCCTTGAATTGCTCGAAGGAAATTATTGATTTGCTCAATTCCTTGTCCTGTATCTTCAACAGTCTCACTAAGTTCTGAAGGATCTGTAAAAAATTCTTCAATTGTCGTTTGCCTGGTAAATCGCTTTTCTGAATTGCTACGAGTTGAGTCATTTCCAATAAACGCACTATCGTTAGTAATGTCAGTCCCACTTCCGGCCAAATTAATTCCAAAAACAGGATCAGACAGTCCTGTTTCTGACACACATTCGTTATTGGAGATGGAGGAGGAGAAGACATCATTCAACTAAAATAATAAAATTAAAATAAGTACAACATTTTAACAGATGCACATTGTTTTAGTGTGGATATTCAGTGATTCCACAGTTTCAAAAGCACAATACTCGTAATTAACAACATCGTAACCACAGTTAGTGCAATGGAGGTGTCCAAACGTATGAACATGTGATAAATAGATGTCTGTAAATAAATCATCAATTCGCATTTTGTAGAAGCAGGATTTTAGACATTTCTGACACAGCAAGGCATACTTTTCTGTCTCAAAATATTTACAAACGATTGAATTGAATATGTTACAAACAACGAAATTTTCTTCACAGTGAAACAAATAAGTTAAATTTTTTGGAATCAAATCATCGTAGGTACAAATCATTGGATTACGATAGTACTGTACGCGTTGATCATCAGCGGACACAATACGTTGAAAATCGAATAATTTTACCAGCACTCGGTTGTCCGATTATTTGTAACGTATTGACTTTTGGTAATTTTTATCAACAATATTGTATACATCTGTTAAAAAGGTAATAACATTTTCCTCCTCTCCTAATTGGAAAAATAAGAATTTGTGTATAATATCAAAACTGTCTGATTCTGAAAAATAAAACTCATCAAAAGCAGTATTATACGATCCAAACAAGGGTTGACTACTCTGTAAATAATTATACATATCTAACAACGTATAATTATTAATAAAATGACTAAATACTGGCATTACTGATCGAATTAATTGATCACCATGATTTAAAAATTTATACTTGGAGTTTATCCAAACACAAGAACCCACTATTGCTAATATGGGGCTTGTCGGAAATTGCTTAAATCAGTCAAGTAATTCGTCTTCTTCACTTCTTTCTTGACGTTTTCGTTTTCGGCTATACGTTTTACTACTTGATGCATTACTTTTTCTAAGAGGATGTGAATTGGATCCACTTTGCTCATTGTCAGAAAACTCATCTTCATTAAGGCCGTCCTCCACCATTGGGATTTGTCTAATTGCGCAATATCTTTCGTATTGTTCATTTCTAATTTGAACAGGTACTGTCCATGTTCGTCCTCCAATTTGATATTTAACAATGAATCTTGGCGGTTTACATAAATACTTTGTGAGATTGAAGAAATATCTTTCACTGAAGAAATGCTGGCGATAAAACTGTCGAGACCGTCCTTTAATTGGAAGGAGTTGGATTCTTGTGCATCTACATTTGTTGGAAGAGTAGCTGCAGTCGTGTACAACATGGATGTGGTCTGTGTGAAATGCCCAGATGAAAACTCCTCCAGAAAATGCTTTTCCCATACATCTTTTAAATAAGTATTGACTGTCTGCAACAGTGACTCTTGGCACAACGTCATGAATAATTCGTGTTCCTCGCACTGCTCCTTGAATTGCTCGAAGGAAATTATTGATTTGCTCAATTCCTTGTCCTGTATCTTCAACAGTCTCACTAACTTCTGAAAGATCTGTAAAAAATTCTTCAATTTTCGTTTGCCTGGTAAATCGCTTTTCTGAATTGCTACGAGTTGAGTCATTTCCAATAAACGCACTATCGTTAGTAATGTCAGTCCCACTTCCGGCCAAATTAATTCCAAAAACAGGATCAGACAGTCCTGTTTCTGACACACATTCGTTATTGGAGATGGAGGAGGAGAAGACATCATTCAACTAAAATAATAAAATTAAAATAAGTACAACATTTTAACAGATGCACATTGTTTTAGTGTGGATATTCAGTGATTCCACAGTTTCAAAAGCACAATACTCGTAAATAACAACATCGTAACCACAGTTAGTGCAATGGAGGTGTCCAAACGTATGAACATGTGATAAATAGATCTCTGTAAATAAATCATCAATTCGCATTTTGTAGAAGCAGGATTTTAGACATTTCTGACACAGCATGGCATACTTTTCTGTCTCAAAATATTTACAAACGATTGAATTGAATATGTTACAAACAACGAAATCTTCTCCACAGTGAAACAAATAAGTTAAATTTTTCGGAATCAAATCATCGTAGGTACAAATCATTGGATTACGATAGTACCGTACGCGTTGATTATCAGCGGACACAATCCGTTAAAAATCGAATAATTTTACCAGCACTTGGTTGTCCGATTATTTGTAACGTATTGACTTTTGGTAATTTTTTATCAACAATATTGTATACATCTGTTAAAAAGGTAATAACATTTTCCTCCTCTCCTAATTGGAAAAATAAGAATTTGTGTATAATATCAAAACTGTCTGATTCTGAAAAATAAATTTCATCAAAAGCAGTATTATACGATCCACACAAACAAGGGTTGACTACTCTGTAAATAATTATACATATCTAACAACGAAAAATTATTAATAAAATGACTAAATACTGGCATTACTGATCGAATTAATTGATCACCATGATTTAAAAATTTATACTTGGAGTTTATCCAAACACAAGAACCCACTATTGCTAATATGGGGCTTGTCGGAAATTGCTTAAACCAGTCAAGTAATTCTTCTTCTTCACTTCTTTCTTGACGTTTTCGTTTTCGGCTATACGTTTTACTACTTGATACATTACTTTTTCTAAGAGGATGTGAATTGGATCCACTTTGCTCATTGTCAGAAAACTCATCTTCATTAAGGCCGTCCTCCACCATTGGGATTTGTCTAATTGCGCAATATCTTTCGTATTGTACATTTCTAATTTGAACAGGTACTGTCCATGTTCGTCCTCCAATTTCATATTTAACAATGAATCTTGGCGGTTTACATAAATACTTTGTGAGATTGAAGAAGTATCTTTCACTGAAGAAATGCTGGCGATAAAACTGTCGAGACCGTCCTTTAATTGGAAGGAGTTGGATTCTTGTGCATCTACATTTGTTGGAAGAGTAGCTGCAGTCGTGTACAACATGGATGTGGTCTGTGTGAAATGCCCAGATGAAAACTCCTCCAGAAAATGCTTTTCCCATACATCTTTTAAATAAGCATTGACTGTCTGCAACAGTGACTCCTGGCACAACGTCATGAATTATTCGTGTTCCTCGCACGTCTCCTTGAATTGCTCGAAGGAAATTATTGATTTGCTCAATTCCTTGTCCTGTATCTTCAACAGTCTCACTAACTTCTGAAGGATCTGTAAAAAATTCTTCAATTGTCGTTTGCCTGGTAAATCGCTTTTCTGAATTGCTACGAGTTGATTCATTTCCAATAAACGCACTATCGTTAGTAATGTCAGTCCCACTTTCAGCCAAATTAATTCCAAAAACAGGATCAAACAGTCCAGTTTCTGACACACATTCGTTATTGGAGATGGAGGAGGAGAAGACATCATTCAACTAAAATAATAAAATTAAAATAAGTACAACATTTTAACAGATGCACATTGTTTTAGTGTGGATATTCAGTGATTCCACAGTTTCAAAAGCACAATACTCGTAATTAACAACATCGTAACCACAGTTAGTGCAATGGAGGTGTCCAAACGTATGAACATGTGATAAATAGATGTCTGTAAATAAATCATCAATTCGCATTTTGTAGAAGCAGGATTTTAGACATTTCTGACACAGCATGGCATACTTTTCTGTCTCAAAATATTTACAAACGATTGAATTGAATATGTTACAAGCAACGAAATCTTCCCCACAGTGAAACAAATAAGTTAAATTTTTCGGAATCAAATCATCGTAGGTACAAATCATTGGATTACGATAGTACTGTACGCGTTGATCATCAGCGGACACAATCCGTTGAAAATCGAATAATTTTACCAGCACTCGGTTGTCCGATTATTTGTAACGTATTGACTTTTGGTAATTTTTTATCAACAATATTGTATACATCTGTTAAAAAGGTAATAACATTTTCCTCCTCTCCTAATTGGAAAAATAAGAATTTGTGTATAATATCAAAACTGTCTGATTCTGAAAAATAAATTTCATCAAAACAGTATTATACGATCCAAACAAACAAGGGTTGACTACTCTGTAAATAATTATACATATCTAACAACGAAAAATTATTAATAAAATGACTAAATACTGGCATTACTGATCGAATTAATTGATCACCATGATTTAAAAATTTATACTTGGAGTTCATCCAAACACAAGAACCCACTATTGCTAATATGGGGCTTGTCGGAAATTGCTTAAACCAGTCAAGTAATTCTTCTGCTTCACTACTTTCTTGACGTTTTCGTTTTCGGCTATACGTTTTACTACTTGATGCATTACTTTTTCTAAGAGGATGTGAATTGGATCCACTTTGCTCATTGTCAGAAAACTCATCTTCATTAAGGCCGTCCTCCACCATTGGGATTTGTCTAATTGCGCAATATCTTTCGTATTGTACATTTCTAATTTGAACAGGTACTGTCCATGTTCGTCCTCCAATTTCATATTTAACAATGAGTCTTGGCGGTTTACATAAATACTTTGTGAGATTGAAGAACTATCTTTCACTGAAGAAATGCTGGCGATAAAACTGTCGAGACCGTCCTTTAATTGGAAGGAGTTGGATTTTTGTGCATCTACATTTGCTGGAAGAGTAGCTGCAGTCGTGTACAACATGGATGTGGTCTGTGTGAAATGCCCAGATGAAAACTCCTCCAGAAAATGCTTTTCCCATACATCTTTTAAATAAGTATTGACTGTCTGCAACAGTGACTCCTGGCACAACGTCATGAATAATTCGTGTTCTTTGCACTGCTCCTTGAATTGCTCGAAGGAAATTATTGATTTGCTCAATTCCTTGTCCTGTATCTTCAACAGTCTCACTAACTTCTGAAGGATCTGTAAAAAATTCTTCAATTGTCCTTTGCCTGGTAAATCGCTTTTCTGAATTGCTACGAGTTGAGTCATTTCCAATAACGCACTATCGTTAGTAATGTCACTCCCACTTCCGGCCAAATTAATTCTAAAAACAGGATCAGACAGTCCTGTTTCTGACACACATTCGTTATTGGAGATGGAGGAGGAGAAGACATCATTCAACTAAAATAATAAAATTAAAATAAGTACAACATTTTAACAGATGCACATTGTTTTAGTGTGGATATTCAGTGATTCCACAGTTTCAAAAGCACAATACTCGTAATTAACAACATCGTAACCACAGTTAGTGCAATGGAGGTGTCCAAACGTATGAACATGTGATAAATAGATGTCTGTAAATAAATCATCAATTCGCATTTTGTAGAAGCATGATTTTAGACATTTCTGACAAAGCATGGCATACTTTTCTGTCTCAAAATATTTACAAACGATTGAATTGAATATGTTACAATCAACGAAATTATCTCCACAGTGAAACAAATAAGTTAAATTTTTCGGAATCAAATCATCGTAGGTACAAATCATTGGATTACGATAGTACTGTACGCGTTGATCATCAGCGGACACAATCCGTTGAAAATCAAATAATTTTACCAGCACTCGGTTGTCCGATTATTTGTAACGTATTGACTTTTGGTAATTTTTATCAACAATATTGTATACATCTGTTAAAAAGGTAATAACATTTTCCTCCTCTCCTAAATGGAAAAATAAGAATTTGTGTATAATATCAAAACTGTCTGATTCTGAAAAATAAAACTCATCAAAAGCAGTATTATACGATCCAAACAAGGGTTGACTACTCTGTAAATAATTATACATATCTAACAACGAAAAATTATTAATAAAATGACTAAATACTGGCATTACTGATCGAATTAATTGATCACCATGATTTAAAAATTTATACTTGGAGTTCATCCAAACACAAGAACCCACTATTGCTAATATGGGGCTTGTCGGAAATTGCTTAAACCAGTCAAGTAATTCTTCTTCTTCACTTCTTTCTTGACGTTTTCGTTTTCGGCTATACGTTTTACTACTTGATGCATTACTTTGTCTAAGAGGATGTGAATTGGATCCACTTTGCTCATTGTCAGAAAACTCATCTTCATTAAGGCCGTCCTCCACCATTGGGATTTGTCTAATTGCGCAATATCTTTCGTATTGTACATTTCTAATTTGAACAGGTACTGTCCATGTTTGTCCTCCAATTTCATATTTAACAATGAATCTTGGCGGTTTACATAAATACTTTGTGAGATTGAAGAAGTATCTTTCACTGAAGAAATGCTGGCGATAAAACTGTCGAGACCGTCCTTAAATTGGAAGGAGTTGGATTCTTGTGCATCTACATTTGTTGGAAGAGTAGCTGCAGTCGTGTACAACATGGATGTGGTCTGTGTGAAATGCCCAGATGAAAACTCCTCCAGAAAATGCTTTTCCCATACATCTTTTAAATAAGTATTGACTGTCTGCAACAGTGACTCCTGGCACAACGTCATGAATAATTCGTGTTCCTCGCACTGCTCCTTGAATTGCTCGAAGGAAATTATTGATTTGCTTAATTCCTTGTCCTGTATATTCAACAGTCTCACTAACTTCTGAAGGATCTGTAAAAAATTCTTCAATTGTCGTTTGCCTGGTAAATCGCTTTTCTGAATTGCTACGAGTTGAGTCATTTCCAATAAACGCACTATCGTTAGTAATGTCAGTCCCACTTCCGGCCAAATTAATTCCAAAAACAGGATCAGACAGTCCTGTTTCTGACACACATTCGTTATTGGAGATGGAGGAGGAGAAGATATCATTCAACTAAAATAATAAAATTAAAATAAGTACAACATTTTAACAGATGCACATTGTTTTAGTGTGGATATTCAGTGATTCCACAGTTTCAAAAGCACAATACTCGTAATGAACAACATCGTAACCACAGTTAGTGCAATGGAGGTGTCCAAACGTATGAACATGTGATAAATAGATGTCTGTAAATAAATCATCAATTCGCATTTTGTAGAAGCAGGATTTTAGACATTTCTGACACAGCATGGCATACTTTTCTGTCTCAAAATATTTACAAACGATTGAATTGAATATGTTACAAACAACGAAATCTTCTCCACAGTGAAACAAATAAGTTTAATTTTTCGGAATCAAATCATCGTAGGTACAAATCATTGGATTACGATAGTACGGTACGCGTTGATCATCAGCGGACACAATCCGTTGAAAATCGAATAATTTTACCAGCACTCGGTTGTCCGATTATTTGTAACGTATTGACTTTTGGTAATTTTTTATCAACAATATTGTATACATCTGTTAAAAAGGTAATAACATTTTCCTCCTCTCCTAATTGGAAAAATAAGAATTTGTGTATAATATCAAAACTGTCTGATTCTGAAAAATAAAACTCATTAAAAGCAGTATTATACGATCCAAACAAGGGTTAACTACTCTTTAAATAATTATACATATCTAACAACGAAAAATTATTAATAAAATGACTAAATACTGGCATTACTGATCGAATTAATTGATCACCATGATTTAAAAATTTATACTTGGAGTTCATCCAAACACAAGAACCCACTATTGCTAATATGGGGCTTGTCGGAAATTGCTTAAACCAGTCAAGTAATTCTTCTTCTTCACTTCTTTCTTGACGTTTTCGTTTTCGGCTATACGTTTTACCACTTGATGCATTACTTTTTCTAAGAGGATGTGAATTGATCCACTTTGCTCATTGTCAGAAAACTCATCTTCATTAAGGCCGTCCTCCACCATTGGGATTTGTCTAATTGCGCAATATCTTTCGTATTGTACATTTCTAATTTGAACAGGTACTGTCCATGTTCGTCCTCCAATTTCATATTTAACAATGAATCTTGGCGGTTTACATAAATACTTTGTGAGATTGAAGAAGTATCTTTCACTGAAGAAATGCTGGCAATAAAACTGTCTAGACCGTCCTTTAATTGGAAGGAGTTGGATTCTTGTGCATCTACATTTGTTGGAAGAGTAGCTGCAGTCGTGTACAACATGGATTTGGTCTGTGTGAAATGCCCAGATGAAAACTTCTCCAGAAAATGCTTTTCCCATACATCTTTTAAATAAGTATTGACTGTCTGCAACAGTGACTCCTGGCACAACGTCATGAATAATTCGTGTTCCTCGCACTGCTCCTTGAATTGCTCGAAGGAAATTATTGAATTGCTCAATTCCTTGTCCTGTATCTTCAACAGTCTCACTAACTTCTGTAGGATCTGTAAAAAATTCTTCAATTGTCGTTTGCCTGGTAAATCGCTTTTCTGAGTTGCTACGAGTTGAGTCATTTCCAATAAACGCACTATCGTTAGTAATGTTAGTCCCACTTCCGGCCAAATTAATTCCAAAAACAGGATCAGACAGTCCTGTTTCTGACACACATTCGTTATTGGAAATGGAGGAGGAGAAGACATCATTTAACTAAAATAATAAAATTAAAATAAGTACAACATTTTAACAGATGCACATTGTTTTAGTGTGGATATTCAGTGATTTCACAGTTTTAAAAGCACAATACTCGTAATTAACAACATCGTAACCACAGTTAGTGCAATGGAGGTGTCCAAACGTATGAACATGTGATAAATAGATGTCTGTAAATAAATCATCAATTCGCATTTTGTAGAAGCAGGATTTTAGACATTTCTGACACAGCATGGCATACTTTTCTGTCTTAAAATATTTACAAACGATTGAATTGAATATGTTACAAACAACGAAATCTTCTCCACAGTGAAACAAATAAGTTAAATTTTTCGGAATCAAATCATCGTAGGTACAAATCATTGGATTACGATAGTACTGTACGCGTTGATCATCAGCGGACACAATCCGTTAAAAATTGAATAATTTTACCAGCACTCGGTTGTCCGATTATTTGTAACGTATTGACTTTTGGTAATTTTTTATCAACAATATTGTATACATCTGTTAAAAAGGTAATAACATTTTCCTCCTCTCCTAATTGGAAAAATAAGAATTTGTGTATAATATCAAAACTGTCTGATTCTGAAAAATAAATTTCATCAAAAGCAGTATTATACGATCCAAACAAACAAGGGTTGACTACTCTGTAAATAATTATACATATCTAACAACGAAAAATTATTAATAAAATGACTAAATACTGGCATTACTGATCGAATTAATTGATCACCATGATTTAAAAATTTATACTTGGAGTTCATCCAAACACAAGAACCCACTATTGCTAATATGGGGCTTGTCGGAAATTGCTTAAACCAGTCAAGTAATTCTTCTTCTTCACTTCTTTCTTGACGTTTTCGTTTTCGGCTATACGTTTTACTAATTGATGCATTACTTTTTCTAAGAGGATGTGAATTGGATTCACTTTGCTCATTGTCAGAAAACTCATCTTCATTAAGGCCGTCCTCCACCATTGGGATTTGTCTAATTGCGCAATATCTTTTGTATTGTACATTTCTAATTTGAACAGGTACTGTCCATGTTCGTCCTCCAATTTCATATTTAACAATGAATCTTGGCGATTTACATAAATACTTTGTGAGATTGAAGAAGTATCTTTCACTGAAGAAATGCTGGCGATAAAACTGTCGAGACCGTCCTTTAATTGGAAGGAGTTGGATTCTTGTGCATCTACATTTGTTGGAAGAGTAGCTGCAGTCGTGTGCAACATGGATGTGGTCTGTGTGAAATGCCCAGATGAAAACTCCTCCAGAAAATGCTTTTCCCATACATCTTTTAAATAAGTATTGACTGTCTGCAACAGTGACTCCTGGCACAACGTCATGAATAATTCGTGTTCCTCGCACTGCTCCTTGAATTGCTCGAAGGAAATTGAATATGTTACAAACAACGAAATTTTCTTCACAGTGAAACAAATAAGTTAAATTTTTCGGAATCAAATCATCGTAGGTACAAATCATTGGATTACGATAGGACTGTACGCGTTGATCATCAGCGGACACAATCCGTTGAAAATCGAATAATTTTACCAGCACTCGGTTGTCCGATTATTTGTAACGTATTGACTTTTGGTAATTTTTATCAACAATATTGTATACATCTGTTAAAAAGGTAATAACATTTTCCTCCTCTCCTAATTGGAAAAATAAGAATTTGTGTATAATATCAAAACTGTCTGATTCTGAAAAATAAAACTCATCAAAAGCAGTATTATACGATCCAAACAAGGGTTGACTACTCTTTAAATAATTATACATATCTAACAACAAAACATTATTAATAAAATGACTAAATACTGGCATTACTGATCGAATTAATTGATCACCATGATTTAAAAATTTATACTTGGAGTTCATCCAAACACAAGAACCCACTATTGCTAATATGGAGCTTGTCAGAAATTGCTTAAACCAGTCAAGTAATTCTTCTTCTTCACTTCTTTCTTGACGTTTTCGTTTTCGGCTATACGTTTTACTACTTGATGCATTACTTTTTCTAAGAGGATGTGAATTGGATCCACTTTGCTCATTGTCAGAAAACTCATCTTCATTAAGGCCGTCCTCCACCATTGGGATTTGTCTAATTGCGCAATATCTTTCGTATTGTACATTTCTAATTTGAACAGGTACTGTTCGTCCTCCAATTTCATATTTAACAATGAATCTTGGCGGTTTACATAAATACTTTGTGAGATTGAAGAAGTATCTTTCACTGAAGAAATGCTGGCGATAAAACTGTCGAGACCGTCCTTTAATTGGAAGGAGTTGGATTCTTGTGCATCTACATTTGTTGGAAGAGTAGCTGCAGTCGTGTACAACATGGATGTGGTCTGTGTGAAATGCCCAGATGAAAACTCCTCCAGAAAATGCTTTTCCCATACATCTTTTAAATAAGCATTGACTGTCTGCAACAGTGACTCCTGGCACAACGTCATGAATTATTCGTGTTCCTCGCACTGCTCCTTGAATTGCTCGAAGGAAATTATTGATTTGCTCAATTCCTTGTCCTGTATCTTCAACAGTCTCACTAACTTCTGAAGGATCTGTAAAAAATTCTTCAATTGTCGTTTGCCTGGTAAATCGCTTTTCTGAATTGCTACGAGTTGATTCATTGCCAATAAACGCACTATCGTTAGTAATGTCAGTCCCACTTTCGGCCAAATTAATTCCAAAAACAGGATCAAACAGTCCTGTTTCTGACACACATTCGTTATTGGAGATGGAGGAGGAGAAGACATCATTCAACTAAAATAATAAAATTAAAATAAGTACAACATTTTAACAGATGCACATTGTTTTAGTGTGGATATTCAGTGATTCCACAGTTTCAAAAGCACAATACTCGTAATTAACAACATCGTAACCACAGTTAGTGCAATGGAGGTGTCCAAACGTATGAACATGTGATAAATAGATGTCTGTAAATAAATCATCAATTCGCATTTTGTAGAAGCAGGATTTTAGACATTTCTGACACAGCATGGCATACTTTTCTGTCTCAAAATATTTACAAACGATTGAATTGAATATGTTACAAGCAACGAAATCTTCCCCACAGTGAAACAAATAAGTTAAATTTTTCGGAATCAAATCATCGTAGGTACAAATCATTGGATTACGATAGTACTGTACGCGTTGATCATCAGCGGACACAATCCGTTGAAAATCGAATAATTTTACCAGCACTCGGTTGTCCGATTATTTGTAACGTATTGACTTTTGGTAATTTTTTATCAACAATATTGTATACATCTGTTAAAAAAGTAATAACATTTTCCTCCTCTCCTAATTGGAAAAATAAGAATTTGTGTATAATATCAAACCTGTCTGATTCTGAAAAATAAAACTCATCAAAAGCAGTATTATACGATCCAAACAAGGGTTGACTACTCTGTAAATAATTATACATATCTAACAACGAAAAATTATTAATAAAATGACTAAATACTGGCATTACTGATCGAATTAATTGATCACCATGATCTAAAAATTTATACTTGGAGTTCATCCAAACACAAGAACCCACTATTGCTAATATGGGGCTTGTCGGAAATTGCTTAAACCAGTCAAGTAATTCTTCTTCTTCACTTCTTTCTTGACGTTTTCGTTTTCGGCTATACGTTTTACTACTTGATGCATTACTTTTTATAAGAGGATGTGAATTGGATCCACTTTGCTTATTTGCGTTTTACTACTTGATGCATTACTTTTTCTAAGAGGATGTGAATTGGATCCACTTTGCTCATTGTCGGAAAACTCATCCTCATTAAGGCCGTCCTCCACCATTGGGATTTGTCTAATTGCGCAATATCTTTCGTATTGTACATTTCTAATTTGAACAGGTACTGTCCATGTTCGTCCTCCAATTTCATATTTAACAATGAATCTTGGCGGTTTACATAAATACTTTGTGAGATTGAAGAAGTATCTTTCACTGAAGAAATGCTGGCAATAAAACTGTCGAGACCGTCCTTTAATTGGAAGGAGTTGGATTCTTGTGCATCTACATTTGTTGGAAGAGTAGCTGCAGTCGTGTACAACATGGATTTGGTCTGTGTGAAATGCCCAGATGAAAACTTCTCCAGAAAATGCTTTTCCCATACATCTTTTAAATAAGTATTGACTGTCTGCAACAGTGACTCCTGGCACAACGTCATAAATAATTCGTGTTCCTCGCACTGCTCCTTGAATTGCTCGAAGGAAATTATTGATTTGCTCAATTCCTTGTCCTGTATCTTCAACAGTCTCACTAACTTCTGTAGGATCTGTAAAAAATTCTTCAATTGTCGTTTGCCTGGTAAATCGCTTTTCTGAGTTGCTACGAGTTGAGTCATTTCCAATAAACGCACTATCGTTAGTAATGTTAGTCCCACTTCCGGCCAGATGCACATTGTTTTAGTGTGGATATTCAGTGATTCCACAGTTTCAAAAGCACAATACTCGTAATTAACAACATCGTAACCACAGTTAGTGCAATGGAGGTGTCCAAACGTATGAACATGTGATAAATAGATGTCTGTAAATAAATCATCAATTCGCATTTTGTAGAAGCAGGATTTTAGACATTTCTGACACAGCAAGGCATACTTTTCTGTCTCAAAATATTTACAAACGATTGAATTGAATATGTTACAAACAACGAAATTTTCTTCACAGTGAAACAAATAAGTTAAATTTTTCGGAATCAAATCATCGTAGGTACAAATCATTGGATTACGATAGTACTGTACGCGTTGATCATCAGCGGACACAATCCGTTGAAAATCGAATAATTTTACCAGCACTCGGTTGTCCGATTATTTGTAACGTATTGACTTTTGGTAATTTTTATCAACAATATTGTATACATCTGTTAAAAAGGTAATAACATTTTCCTCCTCTCCTAATTGGAAAAATAAGAATTTGTGTATAATATCAAAACTGTCTGATTCTGAAAAATAAAACTCATCAAAAGCAGTATTATACGATCCAAACAAGGGTTGACTACTCTGTAAATAATTATACATATCTAACAACGTATAATTATTAATAAAATGACTAAATACTGGCATTACTGATCGAATTAATTGATCACCATGATTTAAAAATTTATACTTGGAGTTTATCCAAACACAAGAACCCACTATTGCTAATATGGGGCTTGTCGGAAATTGCTTAAACCAGTCAAGTAATTCGTCTTCTTCACTTCTTTCTTGACGTTTTCGTTTTCGGCTATACGTTTTACTACTTGATGCATTACTTTTTCTAAGAGGATGTGAATTGGATCCACTTTGCTCATTGTCAGAAAACTCATCTTCATTAAGGCCGTCCTCCACCATTGGGATTTGTCTAATTGCGCAATATCTTTCGTATTGTTCATTTCTAATTTGAACAGGTACTGTCCATGTTCGTCCTCCAATTTGATATTTAACAATGAATCTTGGCGGTTTACATAAATACTTTGTGAGATTGAAGAAGTATCTTTCACTGAAGAAATGCTGGCGATAAAACTGTCGAGACCGTCCTTTAATTGGAAGGAGTTGGATTCTTGTGCATCTACATTTGTTGGAAGAGTAGCTGCAGTCGTGTACAACATGGATGTGGTCTGTGTGAAATGCCCAGATGAAAACTCCTCCAGAAAATGCTTTTCCCATACATCTTTTAAATAAGCATTGACTGTCTGCAACAGTGACTCCTGGCACAACGTCATGAATTATTCGTGTTCCTCGCACTGCTCCTTGAATTGCTCGAAGGAAATTATTGATTTGCTCAATTCCTTGTCCTGTATCTTCAACAGTCTCACTAACTTCTGAAGGATCTGTAAAAAATTCTTCAATTGTCGTTTGCCTGGTAAATCGCTTTTCTGAATTGCTACGAGTTGATTCATTTCCAATAAACGCACTATCGTTAGTAATGTCAGTCCCACTTCCGGCCAAATTAATTCCAAAAACAGGATCAAACAGTCCTGTTTCTGACACACATTCGTTATTGGAGATGGAGGAGGAGAAGACATCATTCAACTAAAATAATAAAATTAAAATAAGTACAACATTTTAACAGATGCACATTGTTTTAGTGTGGATATTCAGTGATTCCACAGTTTCAAAAGCACAATACTCGTAATTAACAACATCGTAACCACAGTTAGTGCAATGGAGGTGTCCAAACGTATGAACATGTGATAAATAGATCTCTGTAAATAAATCATCAATTCGCATTTTGTAGAAGCAGGATTTTAGACATTTCTGACACAGCATGGCATACTTTTCTGTCTAAAAATATTTACAAACGATTGAATTGAATATGTTACAAACAACGAAATCTTCCCCACAGTGAAACAAATAAGTTAAATTTTTCGGAATCAAATCATCGTAGGTACAAATCATTGGATTACGATAGTACTGTACGCGTTGATCATCAGCGGACACAATCCGTTGAAAATCGAATAATTTTACCAGCACTCGGTTGTCCGATTATTTGTAACGTATTGACTTTTGGTAATTTTTTATCAACAATATTGTATACATCTGTTAAAAAAGTAATAACATTTTCCTCCTCTCCTAATTGGAAAAATAAGAATTTGTGTATAATATCAAACCTGTCTGATTCTGAAAAATAAAACTCATCAAAAGCAGTATTATACGATCCAAACAAGGGTTGACTACTCTGTAAATAATTATACATATCTAACAACGAAAAATTATTAATAAAATGACTAAATACTGGCATTACTGATCGAATTAATTGATCACCATGATCTAAAAATTTATACTTGGAGTTCATCCAAACACAAGAACCCACTATTGCTAATATGGGGCTTGTCGGAAATTGCTTAAACCAGTCAAGTAATTCTTCTTCTTCACTTCTTTCTTGACGTTTTCGTTTTCGGCTATACGTTTTACTACTTGATGCATTACTTTTTATAAGAGGATGTGAATTGGATCCACTTTGCTTATTGTCAGAAAACTCATCTTTATTAAGGCCGTCCTCCACCATTGGGATTTGTCTAATTGCACAATATCTTTCGTATTGTACATTTCTAATTTGAACAGGTACTGTCCATGTTCGTCCTCCAATTTCATATTTAACAATGAATCTTGGCGGTTTACATAAATACTTTGTGAGATTGAAGAAGTATCTTTTACTGAAGAAATGCTGGCGATAAAACTGTCGAGACCGTCCTTTAATTGGAAGGAGTTGGATTCTTGTGCATCTACATTTGTTGGAAGAGTAGCTGCAGTCGTGTACAACATGGATGTGGTCAGTGTGAAATGCCCAGATGAAAACTCCTCCAGAAAATGCTTTTCCCATACATCCTTTAAATAAGTATTGACTGTCTGCAACAGTGACTCCTGGCACAACGTCATGAATAATTCGTGTTCCTCGCACTGCTCCTTGAATTGCTCGAAGGAAATTATTGATTTGCTCAATTCCTTGTCCTGTATCTTCAACAGTCTCACTAACTTCTGAAGGATCTGTAAAAAATTCTTCAATTGTCGTTTGCCTGGTAAATCGCTTTTCTGAATTGCTACGAGTTGATTCATTTCCAATAAACGCACTATCGTTAGTAATGTCAGTCCCACTTCCGGCCAAATTAATTCCAAAAACAGGATCAAACAGTCCTGTTTCTGACACACATTCGTTATTGGAGATGGAGGAGGAGAAGACATCATTCAACTAAAATAATAAAATTAAAATAAGTACAACATTTTAACAGATGCACATTGTTTTAGTGTGGATATTCAGTGATTCCACAGTTTCAAAAGCACAATACTCGTAATTAACAACATCGTAACCACAGTTAGTGCAATGGAGGTGTCCAAACGTATGAACATGTGATAAATAGATGTCTGTAAATAAATCATCAATTTGCATTTTGTAGAAGCAGGATTTTAGACATTTCTGACACAGCATGGCATACTTTTCTGTCTCAAAATATTTACAAACGATTGAATTGAATATGTTACAAACAACGAAATCTTCTCCACAGTGAAACAAATAAGTTAAATTTTTCGGAATCAAATCATCGTAGGTACAAATCAATGGATTACGATAGTACTGTACGCGTTGATCATCAGCGGACACAATCCGTTGAAAATCGAATAATTTTACCAGCACTCGGTTGTCCGATTATTTGTAACGTATTGACTTTTGGGTAATTTTGTATCAACAATATTGTATACATCTGTTAAAAAGGTAATAACATTTTCCTCCTCTCCTAATTGGAAAAATAAGAATTTGTGTATAATATCAAAACTGTCTGATTCTGAAAAATAAAACTCATCAAAAGCAGTATTATACGATCCAAACAAGGGTTGACTACTCTGTAAATAATTATACATATCTAACAACAAAAAATTATTAATAAAATGACTAAATACTGGCATTTCTGATCGAATTAATTGATCACCATGATTTAAAAATTTATACTTGGAGTTCATCCAAACACAAGAACCCACTAGTGCTAATATGAAGCTTGTCGGAAATTGCTTAAACCAGTCAAGTAATTCTTCTTCTTCACTTCTTTCTTGACGTTTTCGTTTTCGGCTATACGTTTTACTACTTGATGCATTACTTTTTCTAAGAGGATGTGAATTGGATCCACTTTGCTCATTGTCGGAAAACTCATCCTCATTAAGGCCGTCCTCCACCATTGGGATTTGTCTAATTGCGCAATATCTTTCGTATTGTACATTTCTAATTTGAACAGGTACTGTCCATGTTCGTCCTCCAATTTCATATTTAACAATGAATCTTGGCGGTTTACATAAATACTTTGTGAGATTGAAGAAGTATCTTTTACTGAAGAAATGCTGGCGATAAAACTGTCGAGACCGTCCTTTAATTGGAAGGAGTTGGATTCTTGTGCATCTACAATAATTGTTGGAAGAGTAGCTGCAGTCGTGTACAACATGGATGTGGTCTGTGTGAAATGCCCAGATGAAAACTCCTCCAGAAAATGCTTTTCCCATACATCTTTTAAATAAGTATTGACTGTCTGCAACAGTGACTCCTGGCACAACGTCATGAATAATTCGTGTTCCTCGCACTGCTCCTTGAATTGCTCGAAGAAAATTATTGATTTGCTCAATTCCTTGTCCTGTATCTTCAACAGTCTCACTAACTTCTGACGGATCTGTAAAAAATTCTTCAATTGTCGTTTGCCTGGAAAATCGCTTTTCTGAATTGCTACGAATTGAGTCATTTCCAATAAACGCACTATCGTTAGTAATGTCAGTCCCACTTCCGGCCAAATTAATTCCAAAAACAGGATCAGACAGTCCTGTTTCTGACACACATTCGTTATTGGAGATGGAGGAGGAGAAGACATCATTCAACTAAAATAATAAAATTAAAATAAGTACAACATTTTAACAGATGCACATTGTTTTAGTGTGGATATTCAGTGATTCCACAGTTTCAAAAGCACAATACTCGTAATTAACAACATCGTAACCACAGTTAGTGCAATGGAGGTGTCCAAACGTATGAACATGTGATAAATAGATGTCTGTAAATAAATCATCAATTCGCATTTTGTACAAGCAGGATTTTAGACATTTCTGACACAGCATGGCATACTTTTCTGTCTCAAAATATTTACAAACGATTGAATTGAATATGTTACAAACAACGAAATCTTCTCCACAGTGAAACAAATAAGTTAAATTTTTCGGTATCAAATCATCGTAGGTACAAATCATTGGATTACGATAGTACTGTACGCGTTGATGATCAGCGGACACAATCCGTTGAAAATCGAATAATTTTACCAGCACTCGGTTGTCCGATTATTTGTAACGTATTGACTTTTGGTAATTTTTTATCAACAATATTGTATACATCTGTTAAAAAGGTAATAACATTTTCCTCCTCTCCTAATTGGAAAAATAAGAATTTGTGTATAATATTAAAACTGTCTGTGTTGTATTCTATAACTCTTAATAGTTATTGTTATGTTTTCATAACTTTTATTTATGTATTTGATACGCCTATGGTCAAGCAAATCTTGCGCTTGTCAGATAGCGAGACGCAAGCGCCATCAGCGGCAGATTATTAAGGCGATAGCTTTGATGTGTAACGTTCACCGTTCGCCATTTTTTGATTTATAAATACTTATTCTTATTTTGAAGTTTAGAATATACGTAAAAGCGTATTATTACAATACGTTTATGTGAATCATAGTTGTTTGGTGAAAATAAATACAGTCCACTACAAAAGAATTGTTTATTTACGATTCCCCAACATTTTGGTCAGTTCGAACCCGATTTGGATGGAACTTCAGCGTGCTTCGGCGTTGGA
Organism: Altica lythri; assembly: GCA_964028335.1. Taxonomy (NCBI): domain Eukaryota; kingdom Metazoa; phylum Arthropoda; class Insecta; order Coleoptera; family Chrysomelidae; genus Altica; species Altica lythri. Next base: position 46,650,873 of record OZ034808.1, on the reverse strand, counting down.
AAAGGTTGGAAACCATTGTGAGTTTTTCCTTTTATTATTATAATTTCCTATTTAACCTTATAACTACCTCATCTATTAGAATTTGCTTTGATATTAAGAAATAATAAGTTATTTTACTTCTTTTCCTTTGCAAATTTATAAAATATTTAAGTGAGGTTTATACTGATCTAACAGATAAGGTAATAGGTAGATTTAGATTTATTATTAATAAGTAGTAATTACTACAGCCTTCATTTTACAATCGGTGACGACACATATCAGAAGCGTGCGTAAATTTAAATATTTAATTTAAAAGATACTTAGATTAAACTATTAAAATGTCTAAAAAGAATTTGAAATCTTTAATTAGAAAAAGAAATACTGTTCAAGAATCTCTTATAAGATTTTCGGATACTTTAGAAGAATTAGAATCAGATTCTGATAAATTGCTAACGCTTCCTGATAGATTCAATCGTTTTGAGTCATTATTAGATGAATTTATTGAAATTCAAAATAACATAGAAGACCTTCAGGAAGATAATGTACAAAATAAAGAAAGTAATAAATTTGATAGAAAAGAATTTGAGGATCTTTACTATTCTGTATTAGGTAAGGCCAGAATTAAACTCTCACAAATTTCACAGCAGTTTAGAAATACTGATGAGTGGGAAAACGATTTAATTAGCATTGCGAGCGGGAGTTAAATCCTTCTAAAAACGTTAGATTACCTAAAATTTCACTACCCACATTTTTTGGGGACGCCAATTGCTGGTCGTCATTTTATGATAGGTTTAAGGCTCTTATTCACGATGATTCTTATCTATCTGTTTCTGAAAAATTCTTTTATTTGCAATCTGCGCTGACAGGTGAAGCTCAAAAATTAATAGAAGATTTGGAGAGTACCGATGTAAATTATGAAATCGCGTGGTCTCTTCTTAAAGAGCGTTATCAGGACACAAAAGTCTTAATAAAAATTCACTTACAAGCCATTTTTGACATTCCTATTTTACAAAAGGAAAATTATTTAGCCTTAAGAAACTTCTTAGATATTCTACAGAAAAACACTAGAGCGTTAACAAATTTAAAAGAACCTGTTGATAAATGGGATACTATTTTGTTGTTTTTACTTGTACAAAAATTAGATAAAGTCACTAAAAGAGAATGGAAAACTGTAAGTAATAAAATAAAATCTCCCACTCTTGATTCATTTGTAGAATTTTTGAAAGAAAGATGTAGTATATTGAAAGGAATAAGTGAAATAAATAAAACATCCAATTTTAACTCAAAATGTAATAAGGTTCAATCACTTTCATCAAGCCAAAAGATAAATAAAAGCTGTGTATTTTGTAATGAATCAAACCATGTAATATATTATTGCAACTCCTTTCTAAAATTAGATATTTCATCTAGAATAGATCACATTAAAAAATTAAAGGTATGTATAAATTGCTTGCGAAGAGGTCACTCATCTTCTTCCTGCAAAGGTATTACCTGCAAAATCTGCAATAAAAGGCATAATCAATTATTACATTTAAAAAACACAGACAATCAAATTAAAAACAATGAAAATAGTACAAACTTACCTGCACTTTTGCATGAAGTAGAACCGGATACTTCTTCTACATCTTCTTCTCAAGTTAGTATGAGTTCCATTAGTATATCTCCTAATTCCTTTGTCATTTTATCTACAGCAATAATATATATTTTTGATCATCAAAATAATCCTAAAAAATGTAGAGCACTGCTTGATAGCGGAAGCCAATCTTCATTTATAACAGAAGAATTGGCTTACAAATTAAAATTACCATTCCAAAAAACCAATGTTTCCATAGTGGGAACTAATGCGGTAGATGCTGCAAAGGTAAATAAATCATTAAAGGCTTGTATAAAAAGTGTAAATTCAGAATATAAGGCTGAGTTGCCATTTTTAGTATTGAAAAATATAACTGACAATGTTCCTCAATATAACTTATCTAATTACAAAATAAACTTACCCCAGAACATAGAACTTGCTGATTCTAGTTTCAACATGTCTAATAAAATTGATATCTTGTTAGGTTGTAATATATTTTATAATTTATTATTAAAAAATCAGATTCATTTGGGAGAAGGCTTGCCCATTCTTCAAGAATCTCACTTAGGATGGATAGTTTCTGGTCCAGTTAATATCAATTCTAACTCTTTATTAAGTCTTAGCGCAATCTGCAAAAATGACATTTAAAATCAGTTAGAAAAGTTTTGGATTGTTGAGGAAATTGAACCCGAAAATAAAATTAATTCGGAGGAAGAAAAGGCTTGTGAAGAGCATTTCGTCCAAAATTATTATAGAGATTCTGAAGGTAGATTCGGTGTTAAACTACCTTTCAGAGATAATTTAAATACCTTAGGGGAAAGCAAAGATATTGCTTTAAAAAGATTTAAAAATTTAGAGAGAAAATTGAAAATGAATTAATCTTTAAATGATGATTATTCAAAATTTATGGACGAATATAAAAGGTTGAGTCATATGGAGAGGATAAATCCTGAAAATGAGAAAGGTTACTATTTACCTCATCATTGTGTTGTCAAGTCTGACTCTTTAACTACTAAGGTCAGAGTTGTTTTCGACGGTTCCTGCAAGACATCTACTGGCACATCTTTAAATGATGTATTGATGGTGGGTCCAAAAATACAAGAAGACATCTTTAACATTTTGTTGCGTTTTCGCAAGCATCCGATTGCATTTACGGCCGACATTGAGAAGATGTACCGACAGATAATGGTGCATCCTGATGATCGAAAATTTCAAAAAATTATGTGGCGTTCAGATATTGATTCTGATATCGAAACCTATGAGCTAACAACGGTAACATATGGTTTAGCACCTAGCTCCTTTTTAGCCACTCGCTGTCTTTAGCAATTAGCTGATGATAGCGAAACCACACATCCAGATATTGGCAAAATTATTCGAACCGATTTTTATATGGATGATTTGATATCAGGAACTGACAGTTTGGATTCTGCTTTTAAGATAATAGAACATTTAATAAAGATTATGGATTCTGCAAATTTTCCGTTGAGGCAATGGGTATCAAACGATGCTAAATTATTGCAAAATGTTTGTATCAATTCAAAAGCTTCTCAATTTTTTATAAAGGACACTAATAGTTCGAAAACCTTAGGCATATTTTGGCATCCTAAAGATGATATATTTGCTTATGTTGTTAACCAATTGGACTCTAACTTACCTATAAAATTTACTAAAAGAATAATTTTGTCTATAATTTCTCAAATTTTCGACCCTCTTGGATTAATCAGTCCTATAATTGTTACCGCCAAGATTTTATTGCAAGGTCTGTGGTCTTTAAAATTAGAATGGGACGATACTTTGCCCGATAATTTTGTTAAATCATTCTTAAAGTTTTATGACAACATTAATCTTATAAATATGTTTAAAATCCCTCGATTTGTCTTAATTTCGAGTTATCGCAAACTTGAATTGCACTGTTTCAGCGATGCTTCTATATCTGCGTATGGAGCTTGTATATACGTTGTTTCAAAAAATGAAGGTGACATAGAATCGCATTTACTTTGTTCAAAGTCTAGGGTAGCACCCTTAAAACCTTTGACATTACCTCGTTTAGAACTGTGCGCAGTTCTGTTAGCAGCACGATTGTATTGTAAAGTGATCGAATCAATGCATTTAGTTTTTGATAGAATAGTTTTTTGGTGCGATTCTACTATAGCCTTAGCTTGAGTCAAACACGATCCTAGTAGATTAAAAACATTTGTAGCGAATAGAGTCGTTCAAATTCAAAATTTAACTAAAAATTGCGAATTTAGATATGTACCTACCAATTTAAATCCAGCAGATTTGGTATCAAGAGGTACCGATTCATTTCTTCTTCTTCATTCTTTAATGTGGTGGAACGGTCCAACTTTCCTTAAAAATGAAGTTGATTGGCCTAATTCTCCTGGAGATGAAGTAACTATCCCTGAAATAAAAATTATTTCTTATAATTTAGTTTCAAATAAAATTAATAATTTTGATATACTGATATTCTGAATTAACAAAATTAATAAGAATTTTTGCTTACCTTCTTAGGTTTATTAAAAATTGTAAAACGCTTGTCGAAAAAAGAAAGGACATATCATCGGTTCTCGAAACCGGCTCACTGACTATTTCAGAAATAAAGACCAGTAAATTAGAATTAATAAAATTGTCTCAATATCAAGTATTTGGTGATGACATAGAAAGATTAAAATTATCAAAACCCATCTCTACGAAGAGTAAGATTTTAACTTTGTCTCCCTTCTTAGATAATGATGGAATATTGCGCGTGGGTGGCAGATTAAGTAAATCGTTATTAAATTATGAGCAGAAGCATCAGATTATATTGCCTTCAGATTGTTCTTTTACTGAACTATTAATAAATTTTGAGCATAAAATTAATCTCCACGCTGGTACTCAGATCGTTTTAAACAACATTCGTAAAAGTTATTGGCCTATTAGAGGCAGGCAAACTGTTAAAAGAGTTCTCAGAAAGTGTTTGACATGTTTTCGGGCTAATCCAAGGTGTTTGCATCAAAAAATGGGTGATTTACCTGCTTCAAGGATAGTCCCTTCCAAGGTCTTTACTAATGTTGGAGTTGATTATGCTGGTCCTTACCTGATAAAAGACAGCAAATTTCGCAATAAAAAATATATTAAAGCCTATATTTGTATTTTTATTTGTTTCGCTTCAAAGGCCATTCATATAGTATTGGTAAGCGATTTAACTTCTGAAGGTTTTCTTAACGCGTTAAAAAGATTTATCTCTAGAAGAGGTTTGTGTCGAAACATTTACTCTGATAATGCTACTAATTTTGTCAAAGCAAATAAAGAGCTTCAAAAGGTTATTCAAATTAACGAAAACACTTTGGTTAAAAATTATTTAATTAATAATGAAATTACTTGGCATTTTATTCCTCCCGGTTCACCTCACATGGGTGGACTATGGGAAAGATCGGTTAGATCAGTGAAATATCACTTAAATAGAGTAATTAATAACGTTTATTTAACTTATGAGGAGTTTTATACCCTTTTATCCCAAATCGAATCTATCCTAAATTCCCGTCCTCTTTTACCCCTCACTGAGGATCCAGCCGACTTGGAAGTGCTGACTCCTGCGCATTTTTTGGTGGGTTCATCCCTTCAAGCATTACCCAAAGAGGAAGTACCTGTAGATTTCCGAGTTTCTACCTCTCGTTACAAACATTTGCAGTTGCTAATGCAGCACTTTCGGAAGAGATGGTCTTCGGAATACCTGCATCATCTTCAACAAAGAGTGAAATGGAAGACTTCTAGTGAAAACAAACTTCAAACAGGTGACTTAGTGCTTTTAAAAGAAAACAATATTCCTCCTATGAACTGGTTAGTTGCCAGAGTCACTGAACTTCATCCCGGGACGGATGGTATAGTGCGTGTTGTGTCTCTTAAAACTAAAAGTGGGTGCACTAAACGTTCAATTACTAAAATTTGTCCACTACCATTGTAGTATTTTGACATTTGGTTTTTAATGTAACTGCATTATTTTATTTTAAATTTTGTCTTTGTATTTATGTTTTGAAAGGCTTGGCCTTCCAAGGGGGGCGCCATGTTGTATTTTATAACTCTTAATATTTATTGTTATGTTTTCATAACTTTTGTTTATGTATTTGATACGCCTATGTTTGATACGCCTATGGTCAAGCAAATCTTGCGCTTGTCAGATAGCGAGACGCAAGCGCCATCAGCGGCAGATTATTATTATTATTATTATTAATTACGGAGCGTAATGGAACTATCGGATACGGGGTGTTCTGTTACAATATTTAGTTTTTTTTATAAGTTTAGTTAGCATATTTCTATAGTTTTTATAATCATTAAGAATTTTTAAATTACCTGGAAATAAGGCACATTGTATTTTTTTCTGATCTCTGATACGTATAGAGGTTAAGAGACCCTGCGTAATCCAAGGCTTTAACCTCAAATTTTTATTTTTAACTCTATATTCATAGGTACAAGCAGCAATGTGCTCCTTCATTGACTGAACAAATAATGAAGTGCATGTTTCAACATCATTCTCATCAAGAACACCGTCCCATCTTGCTTTTGATAAAACTTTTGTTCATTTTGTGTAGTTAATTTTTTTAGTGTTTTGCGCTTTTTGAATCACTGTCAAGCTTCCTGTTTAGCAAAATGGGATAGTGGTCAGTAAAATCCCTAGTCAAAACTACCGAGGTCAAACTATCATAATAATCACTTTTACACTTAATGAACATATGATCAATACAAGTAGATGAATTTCCCTGGACTCGTGTTGCTGCATTCACCAGGCTAGTAAATCCAAAACTGTTCATCATGGTTAAATAATCACCAAATATACTATCACTGCCATTCAAAATGTCAAGGTTAATGTCTCCAGTGAATATTTATATATTTTTTGAATCTATTGTGCTTCTTTTCAAAATGGCACTCAAGTCATTAACCTTCTTGTTTTAAAGGGGGTGATCGATAGAGGCTTAAGATATCTACAGTTTTATTGCATTTTTGTATTGTAATTCTGAGACATTTAATACTATTTTCTGTTAATATTTGATGTTCATGAAAAATATCCGTATTTACATACACTGCACATCCATCAAACTTATTAAGAGTGCTTTGATTCCAAACAGCTTGGTAACCCGGTATACTAAAGTCATTGATATCGTGGATCGTGTAAGTCTCTGACATTACAACAATATCAAACTTTCTTTCCAAAGATTCTAGGAACACTAGAAAGTTATCAAAATTCTTATAAATACTGCGAATATTTACATGTATTATTTTAAGATAATCTGGAGTATCACTTAATTGAGGAACTTTATTGAGATCATTACATGAGGTAATCTGCTGAGTTTTGTATTCATCTAAAATGTAATTTATAGGGGTGAAGGCTTAAATAAATGTTATCTTAAGATGACAGTATAAATCCTTAGGCTTTTTAAATTAATTAAATGAGATTTTGTAAATCTTCTTCAGTTTTAATTTTGAATGGAGTATCTCCATCCTTTTTTTAATATAAATATGCCCATTTAATGTATAGGCTGCTTTATAGCCCTTCTGAGTTTTTATCTCACGAGCTTGTTTAAACAGGATTCTTTTCATAGAGGTCATGTCATCATTAAAGTAGATTTTTTATCATCACCCTCTAATTTGCATTTAGCGACTGTTATTCCCTTTAGTGCCTTTATTCTTCTTAAAAGCTCTGTTTTCTTCTGATGTTCCTCAAAAGTCACCAGAATCCGGTCACTGTCATTTTTTCCCAACCGGAAAAACTCTTTTATGTCCTTTTCATTGACTGAGACTTGCATTGCCCCACATATCTTTTTCACAGCAATGGTTAAGTTAGAATCACTTTGTTTTGGAACACCAAATGTTATCAAGTTATTTACTTTTTCTTTCTGTTCCAGAGCATCTAGTTTTATCTCTAGATGTGGGACTTTTTGCTTAAGATCACTATTTTCCTTTTTCATAGATTTAATCTCTTTCAGTGCTTCTTCGTATGCCCTTTTTTGCTCCTCGAAAGCATCGGACATAAACTGGACAGAGTTTTTTATATCAAGCAAATTCTTTTTCATTTGGGCCTTAAATGGATTCATCATTTCATCCATAGTTTTCCTGATAATCGATTTTAGTTGTTTTTCATCCATTGAAATCACCTTTTTCGTAATATTCTTGCTTAAAGTATGATCTTCCTTAGGCTTAATTTCACTTTTTTTGTTTTTTTCACAACAGATCACTTTATTTTGTTTGTCTGCCACTTTTGCTTGAAACGCACAGCTAGGGTGGAAACTAGAGGTGCACTTTTCACAGTCTAACGAAGTTTTCACTGATTTTTTACACTTTTTACAGAATTTTTTCGCTTCTTCCAAATTTTGCATGCTTTCATAGTAACATTCCAGTTAATTTGTCGAAAACTACAAGATTTTTTCCGAACAACAACGCCACTGGTATACAATTTAACTCTCAGCAATAGAAGTAAAAAACTGATAAGAGAAAACGAGTTTTTGCCAAGATTTTTAACTAGCCGATATTTAAAATAAGGATGATGTCTATAAATATTTTAAAAAATATCAATGATTGCAATGTATTCCTGATAATTATACAACTTTATTAGATCAACGACGTAGGGCACACTTGTAGTCACAATATGATATAAATTTTACCTTCGTACGCGCACTAATACAATTAACCAAAATACGGAGCGTTCGACAAGCACGTGCGTATCATACACATTAGAATTTTTGATAAGTGGCTTGCCGGAAATTGTTTGGCCCATACCAAAAGTTTTTCTTCTTCACTTCCTTCTTTACTTTTTCGTTTTCGCTTAGACGCTTGGTAACTGTGTGAACTATTTTGTCTGCCATTATCTGTAAAGGCTCTACTGGACTCTGTGTCAGAAACTTCGTCCGAACTAGTGAAATCCTCCACCATTGGGATTTGTCTATATTGGCAATATCTTTGGTACGATATATCTTTAAATCTACATGGAACTGCCCAGTTCCTTCTTCCCCTTTGAAACTTAAAAATGCATCGGGGCGGTTTAAGCAGATACTTTGTGGGGCTGAAAAAATATCGTTCGGAGAAGAAATGTTGGCGATGAAATTTTCGAACTCCTCGTTTTGTCGGTAGACATGTGATTCGTGCACATCTACACTTTCTGCATAAGTATCAACAGTCAGGAATGATGTGTGCATGATCTGTGTGGAAGGCCCACACGAAAATTCCTCCTGAATTTTTTTGCCAGGCTTCTGTTTAGAGAATCGCATTGGTCGATAGTGATGGAAGGCACAATGTCGTGTATAATTCTTGTTCCATTAACATATGCCTGAATTCGTTGTAAGAACATTTCAATTCCGTCTGTTTCCCCTTCTGTACTTTGCTTAATTTGTTTACTTTTGTTACTATTTCCAAAATAGTCTTCAATTTTCGTTTGGTTGGAAGGTCTTTTTTTGTATTGATATTATTATAGTCAATTCCAGTAAGTTGACAATCGTTGTTATCGCTAACACTTGCAGCCCAATCAATTCCAGAAACGTCATTAGACAGTCCTGTTTACAAATCTTTTCTTGTACTACTTTCACTTCCTCGTTGGCTGTTGCTGGTGAGTTCGGAGAAGACATCGTTTATCTAAAACAAAATCACATATTATACATGTTTTGCCACATCTACTCCTATATACAGTTCATTTGCGAATGAATCTTCACAATGATCCATAGATTCAACATTAAAATCTCATTTGCCACCATGAAAATGTCCAAGTGTATGCAAATGTACTTTTTCGATTCTAATATTCCCGTTTTCTGCAGGAATATTATGACAAATTGTTGTAAAACATCTACGACAAATTATTGATTCTGCTTTGTTTTCGAAAATACCACAATGTAAAATATAGAAGATGAACTGCAGAACCCTCTTCGGTGTTATCTGTTGATGTGGAAGGAGATTTTTTGGCTTCTTTAGATTTGGATATTGATTGGGCAATTTTTTGAGGTACCAATTTTATTATTAACTGTTTGGCTCGTTCAACAGCATGATCTCAAGAAAATCCAACATTTTTAAACCTAGGATCAAGAAAAGTAGATACTAGTAAAGTTTGCGAATTTTCTAAGTCCCCCAGACGATTTAAAAACTGTCCGACCATATTTTGAACTAAAGGCAAGATATCTTCATTTTTTATATCAAAATAAATGTTCTCAATTCCTTTTGTCAAAATTATTACTGATGATAAAGTAACATATTTTTTGCCACTTATTATTTTAGTTACTTCTTCCATTGGTTTTAAGCTCCTTCTTAACTGTTGAAGCAGTTGCCATTCTTCAATTGATATAATGGGGAGATTGCTTACATTTAATAATGCCATAGTAGTACGAATTTCGTCCTCCAACTCCAAAATCCTATCGAGCATGTATAAAGTAGAATTCCATCTTGTCACTACATCTTGAATAAGTTTTTTTGGATCCTTTTCGGCTTGTCTTTGTACCTCCATTAATTTATTATTTGCATTAGTACTTCTTTTAAAATGTGCTACTAACGTGAGTATTTTAGCGACAATTGGTGACACTACTTTTAACTCATCCTGTACAATTAAATTTATAGTATGAGCGTAACATCCCAAATGCTTCCATGATAGATCTTCTTTTATTGCTTTTGTTATACTTGCTGCGTTATCTGACACTGCTAGAAGAATGTTTGATTCCAGTCCTCACATAGTTATAGCACGATTGAGTTCAGATGCCAAATTTGTACTTGTATGTTCCACAGGCTTAATGGTATTGGATTATTGTTTTCCAGCTTTTGATGTAATTGTAAGATATGTGATGATGGAGATGTAGAAGTACCGTAATCTGGGGTAACTTGGACACCTTTTTGAGACTTTTTCCCAAATATCTGTTTTATTTTTTGACAGATTTGGACCAAAGTTTTTGTACAAACCGACAATAACATAAGGAAAGAGTTGAAGTTTGTAGTAAGTCATATTTTTGTTGTATAATTGAAAAAAATATATATTTCTGGGGTGTCCAAGTTACCCCGAGTTTGGGGCAACTTGGTCACTTTTGGAAATTTTAATGAAATTAGCATTTTTATTGGTTTAAATGACCAGGTTACCCCGGATTCGTTTAGAAAAAGATAAAATTAACCCATAGCTACTTTTCTCTTTTCGAAATTTTCATAAATAGTCGATTTATTGATTATTATTAAAGAATAACGACAAAAAATGTTCAAACAATGTATTAAACTTATATATAGGTACAGAAACAACTTAAAATGTAAAACAAACTCGTAACTCTTACTCTTAGGTAACAGAAACAACTGAAAATACCTACAAAAAAAACTCTTAACTCTAACTCTTAGGTAACTCTTGACTCATTCACTAGTCACTAGGTATAAAATCTACGTCGGCTTCAGAATCGTCTTGATATTCCAACGGCTCTGATGCCTCTGAATCGTCACAGTAATCGCATTTGAAATAAGGATCCTTACTTCCGTTGATGCATACGCCACATATCCATTTAAGGCACTGTATACATTTGATCCAATCTTGTTTGCCATGAAAGTCTTTCCAATTACAAAAACAAAGGCCACACTTTGCATCTGTTTCACTTTTCATTAGTCTTTCACTTTTTTGTCTAGGCTGAATTGAACGGGATTTCCTCTTAATTTTTTTCTTTACGACTACACCAGACGATCCTGGGCAATCTTGTGGATTCATTGCTTAAGCAGTGGGAGAGTCAATGGTTTTATTGGGGTCTACAAGGTCTACAGGGACAGTTACAATAGGTTTATTAGTGGGAGCCACTCCATTATCTTCATCTCTTGCCAAATTTTTACCGGGTTGAACTTTCTTGCCTCTTTTTTTCTTCGGATTGGCTTCACTGCCAACCCCTCTGTGTTCTCTCAGAAGATCAACCAATGATGCATCAAGAGATCTTCCAATGGTGTCTCGATCATCTGGTATCAATCCATCTTGAATCCTCTTTAAGACCTCGTTTGGTTCAAGTGGATAAAGCCCTGTGGCTCGAAATCCAGATATCAAATTTTGGCTGACACTCTCAGACATGGCGTTCCATAACCTAGAGAGTAAATTGGGAAACTGCTCTTTGGGAAGATTTCCTGGATATCGGCTCTCTTTTCTCCAGTTATCTAAAATCTTTCTCCAACACTTTTTCATGGGTCCAAATACAGCCACATCAAGTGGCTGCATTAGATGGGTGGCATTTGCAGAGAATGGAGTTATATAAATATCATTCTCCTTACAGGACTTAATAACTGCAGGCGAAAAGTGGCTGGCGAGATTATCACCTACAACAATAGTTGTAGCACCGGGTTTTCGGGTTTCCATTATGTGTGGGAGGAGGATTTTAAAAAGCCACATCTCGAAAAGATTCATATCGAACCAACCAGAGGGGCTGCTGGCATATCTAGTTCCAGGGGGGCCGCCTTCTGTCCAGTTTTCATATAAGTTTCCAGATTTATAGACGACCATGGGAGGCAGTAGATCCCCTTTGCATTTCCGCACACCATTATACTAATAGAGGTGCGAGAGTGGTTCTGTACCCTTTCTACCCTTTTTGTGTTTCTGGGGACCACCACTTTTTTTGCCCCAGGATCGTCTGTGACATTCGTTTCATCGTAGTTGTAGATATTAAAATCGTCTGCATCTTTTAGAGCTTCATTAATATTTGTGAAAAATTTTAAAATATCTTCACGATCGACGGAGGCTCTGGACCTTTTAATATTCGATGCCATGCGAATGGACAGCCTGTTTCTCTGGATAAATGCATCCAGAAAATCTTCTCCTGGAGTGTTGTTTTTGAAGATCTTAACTGTTTTTCCTTGTTTTTCCAGGTATTTTGCGATTACCGTTCTCACATCCAGCCTAGTTAACAGGAAGCCCCAATCAGCCACTGTAGAAGTACTTGGACCTTCTGTTTGTATATTTTCTGCGGTTGAACCTTCAGACTTTAGTCTCACTAGGGGATTTTTGCGTTCTAAATGTTTTTTTAAGTTTGTTGTTAAACTTGCATAAATTACACTTTGCTACCGGATCATTTTCTCTTAAAAAAATTCCACAGAAAAGAAGTCTTTTTTCTGTTCATTGCTTTTAAATTACTGTTCATTGCTTTTAAATTATTTGTAAATAAAAATGTATTAAAACCAAAGCTCTATTTAAGTGCGCGCTGTATTAAATACTAAATACGCATTATTTTACCAACCACCGTGTTAGTTAAAAAAAATAAAAACGTAAAAGTGGGATGCACAGAACCCATATCCTCACAATTTGTTGAATCTGGGATACACAATCTAAATAATAAATAAACCATAAATTTAAATTGACCAGTGCAGGTGCATATCGGTATAGAGTCACATTTATACTTATGTAAACTCTTAATATTTATTATTTTTGTATATTCCGAATTATATGAATGCACAGCTAAAGGCCGGTAATAAAATAAAAAAATCCATTATATATCAAGTATCAAATCAACAACCATAAATCTGATAGAACTGCGACGCAAGAAAAAGCTTCCTCAGCATTTCTGGTCGCGATTACGCTTTATAATATTTGTAAATAGCAGCTTCATTTTTTTGTGTAGCAATATGGCCAAGCTAAACTGCTCCAGAAAATCACTGCTTTTTTTCACCGTGACAATACTGGAGCAGTAACGTCTTGTCACAGCTCCACTAAAATAGCAAGTTGGCCCACCTCTAGTAAAAACCATTTTGGTTTACTTGACGCCGCAGACGGCCGGCGGCTTCCTCTCCCCTCCCGCTAGGGGGGAATCTTAATAATGTTTTTTATAATTCATGGCGAAGCATTTATTCTTGACAGCGAAATATTTTAAATTATTAACTTTTGAAATGGAAATGAAACATCGGCAACCTTCAATATACCTTTAATAAAATCACCACCACTGAAAGGTTTTAATCTCTTCGCGATTTCTAATGCGATAATAAAACTTGATTTCAGGGCATCTTCGCTCAAGGTATTAGCTTTAGTAACTGTTAAGTCTTTATTTGTTTATTTCTTTTAAAACAACAAATGAATTAACTGCAGCTGTTAAAAGCTCCATAGCTAATTTTTTATACCATTTTAGTGATCGACGGAGACTTTTATTATCAGACAACTACATACAAATAAAATTAATAATATTGAGGTCAATGTTTAGACAAATGATATAATGATTTACAGTTAGATTTTAAAACTGGTCGATTTGCGGCATTATATAAAATGTGCTCAAATTTTCAAAAAAGTTATTATCATCAAATACAAAATCAATCAATTTTTAATCCACAAGACTTAAAAATAATGCTCCATTAATTCACATAGATTGTTCTAGACAAAAAGAAATCATTCAAAGTGGTTCTGTGTTTTTACGAATTAAATTCGAGACTAATGAAGCAACCACCACCGATGTTTCTGCATATTGTTTATTATTACATGAAAAAGAATTTTCCTATAATCCATTAACAAAAATGGTAAGACAAAATTAACAGCGCGCATGTCTCTCACAGATTATAAATTCAAATATTCGAGATAAATAGAATTAGTTCATTATGAATCGTAAATTCGATTTTAGATTACAAAAATTATTTGAAAATATCTCATTAATAAAAAAACAAAGTTTTTGAAGATAGAAAAAAGATTCAAATACTGTTTAAAAAGTTGACTATATGATGTTGGTAATAGATTTTCAAGGTTTTAAACAAGAAAACAATAAATTTATTGTTAAAGAATTGGCTGCATTTGATGGAAATCACATTACTCATTATGTATTTGCACCACCATTTCCATTTAAAATGCTATCACCAGATATTAAAAAACAAGTGACCTGGCTCATGCGAAATCACCATTGTATAAACTGGAACTTAGGGCATACAAATGTATTCAAATTTGGTAACATTATTCAAGAGTTGACAAAAAAATGTTGATAGTGTTTTTTTAAAAGGAAGGGAAAATGTGATTTAAAAAAAAAAATTGTAAGACGCCAGTTTTTGAAGTAGAAGAACATCCAGCTTTGTCACCAATGGAACCAAAGTGTATATATCACATGTCAGAAAAACGTATATGTGCATTAACAAATGTCTTTTTTATAGATGAAAATTTTATTATGCAAGAAAATTAAAACACATAAAGTATTTTATAGGTACTATTTATTAAAAATAAATATTTCATATATATAATTGTTTATTATTACCAATCTTTCTATTCCCAAGGATTCTCAGCCGATTCATTAAGTGGGTTATTTTTTTTAAGTAGTTCAGGATAGTAATAAATTACTTCTAGTCCAAGTGTGTATATTTCAGGGCTCAAATATTTAACTGTTTCCAATATTTCCAAAAACATGTCTTCTTTAGCTCCCTTTAATAAACTCATAACCAGTGGAAATTCTAAGTCTTTTAAAACATTTAGTCTAAATTGAATTAGTGGTGAAATCTGCCTTAATTTTGATAATGAATTTGTGCTTAAGCGTATTCCAGCGTCACCACTGTAAATTCTTATATATTTTGGTAATTGTACAAATTCTACAGCCAATCTTCCTATATCTATCGAATTGGTACTGTTTGTTTTACATATAAAACTATTTATTAACTCCTTGTTAGCTATTACATAATTTCATTCTGGTTGTGTCAAAACTACCGTTGAATTAATTTTTCCATCCGAAATTATAACACACGGAGAAAACTCAAAGTCCACTGATAAGCAAATTGACACAAACTTTGATTTTCTCGAATTTAAATAAAAACTACGTTCTCCTAAAAAAACACCTTTTTGTTTATCATTCATGGTTTTTTAGACACTTTGATGTTGTTTGCACAGTTGAAACATTCACTCTAAGATTAAATTAACTATATGTATCTGGTAACCTTGACTTAAATAATTGAATTAAATAATTAATAATAAAAATAAAATTACGTAAGATATAACATATAATTTAGAAAGTTCTTCAAAAACATCATCATTTTTTATAGGTATTTCTTGATTTACAACTTGCCATTTATCTTGATCACCTTCAGAATTATCGGGAAATATTATTTTTAATTTGTAACTGAACTGTGATGTATTACTTTTTGGGATTTTTATATGATGGACAGGTAATCGACCACTGTTTTCTTGAGCTAAACTTAACAGTTTCCATAAAGTACGATTGCAATCTTCTTTACTATTTTTCATATCAAAACATATTGCCATGTGTTTTACACCTTGAGGAACATTGGTATACAATATGTTGTTTACAATTGCCAGCAAGATAATATAATTTGTTTTTAATAACACCATTTTAATTGCGTATATGTATTCACATAAAGAGATTAAATAATACTAAAATAAAACACATTAATATAGTGGTTAATATTAATTTTATTTTTATATGAGAGAAGAAGAACCAAATCCATTTCCCCTCTTTCTGTACAATTTAAAGTATCAACTTCAACAATACTTGGAATGAAACATTTTTCACAAATTATTTGGGCAATTTTATCACCTCTAAAAAAGTAAACTGGTTCGTATGTTGAATTGTATAACAAAATATTGAATGGTGCCCTATAGTCTGCATCAACAACTTCTGCAAAAATTTTAATCTCATTTTTTAAGGCTAATTCTGATCTTGGAGCTATTCGACCATATGTTTCAGAAGGAAATTCCATTTTTATTAAACTATCTACAAGCACTCGTTCCCAGGGGGTATTACAAAATTTATTGGGGTTTAAATGTCACAACCAGCAGATTGAGAGGTTGCTCTTGTTGGAATAAATTCCTCTCTACTAATTTTAACCACCTTTAAAACCTTAAAACCGCAATACATAAATTTCAGTATAATAAGTAAAATCAAATATTTTACTTCTTTTTCTTTATTGTTGATCTTATCAGTTGTTGATGTTGATTGACCAACAAATGCTTCGTTTTTAGTTCTTTCCATTAAACCCATTGTATTATTCTTAATTAGGCATTCCTCCACCCATGCCCCTTGAACAGATATTAGATACCACTCTCTATCAGGGGTATTACATAACATACCAGGGTCCGCCTAGTCATTAAACTCCTGCTCAAAACAGAGAAATTCTCCTTTACATTTACACATATCTGCGGATAATATATATTATTAATTTTTGCTTAAAGTAAGTAGAGTATGGGCCTCTACCGCCAGACAGGTTTTACCCCCTCCACTACACCCTCGGCTTGCAGCAGGGTGCCAACTTCAGGTTGGTCGGTAAGTTAGGAATCTTAGCCAAGACGCAAATCTTTGTGACGTCATCGTACCAATAGCCTTACCGACTTCAGGTCGTTTTCAAAATAATAAAACTTTTAATAATATTTAAAAAAAAATCCTTGAACCGTAAAATTTATCACATTAAATTATAACCAATTCGTTATCAGAAGGTATATTTTCAAAGTTTGTGCGTTATATCATTAGGTAATAGAGGCGAAAAACATATAAACTGCACTCTGAGATAAGTTTTTATATAAAAATTTATAATGATGTGTCAACTTGGCCTCGTACAGGGCGGCCATCTTGCTAACAGTGGTGCCAACTTCAGACCGCTTGTATGTTTTCAAATAATCTTTTAGGGAAGAAAAACCGCTAATAAAGAATCAGCTTATGTGATAATTGGTATAAAAAACCTTCATATTATTTGGTGTCATTTGAATTTTTCTGCGCACCTTCATCTCTCGATGGCCCCACGCGCTTTTAGAATATTGTATTGTGCCTATCAGCTGTTTTAAAGTGCTTTGTTTTTATAATAAATTGAAATTTGTAAATATATCAGAAGGTATAAAAATAAATGTTCTATGCTCACCTGTCTAATTTTCAAACACTTACAATAAAAATAATAACAACTTAAGTTTTACCACACCAGATAAATGTGTTGTCACTGGGGAAGAAAAACCGCGATTTTAACGATAATAGATAATCAGTCTATGTGATAATTGGTATACAAAAACCAGGACTACTGTCACGTTACCAGACACACAGTTGAACGTCATTTAAATTAAATTGAAATTTTCTGCGCTTCTTTATCAATCTAATTCATCACTCGAACCAAACGACAGCAGGTCCCAAGGTCACGCGCTTTTATTTATTTTCTAGTTTTTAAATTTAAATTACCGTAGAATAAAATAATAAACTTCTTATAACTTCATAGCCCTCGAATTATAATAATGACTCACCAGGTTCGCTTGAAATTCTTAAAACGAAGTATGTTCCGGTAGTTGTGTTAATTCAAAGAAATGTTTTATTTCCATAATGATTTAAAATAAGGCAAAAAATCTATGATTACCTTAAGACACTATAAGTACCGCTTTAAACCCTTGTAACCTTCACAATAATATTAAAAATCTTATTGCAGTAAAACGTTAAGAATTATATTGTAAAAATATATTCGTTATCAGCAGGTATATTTTCAAAGTTTGTACGTTATATCACCAGACAATAGAGGCGAAAAACATATAAACCGCACTCTGAGATAAGTGTTTATATAAAAAATTTCGCTTTTACTTTTTATAATACCCGTAGAATAAACTTCTTATTATTCTGGATGATGCAATACTTTTTAAAATTACGCAATATTACGTAATTAAGAATAAGAGATTCTGAAAAGATCACTCTTTATAATACCCGTAAAATAAACTTCTTATTATTCTGGATGATTCAATACTTTTTAAAATTACGCAATATTACGTAATTAAGAATAAGAGATTCTGAACAGATCACTCTTTATAGGCTTTCGAAAAGGTCACGTGACATGTAAAGTTATGGTGAAAATGGAGGGAAATTATTGATTTAAAACTATTTATCAGTCGTTTGATTATGTACTAATTTAAGGTTACCTGATACAGACAACTACCGATAGAAAAAATGCTGATGTATCAAATGTAAAATATTCTATAGAGTTTAATGAGGGTCATTTAAAATATAAGTTAAAGAATAGAAATTGTTTTGATTTTAACCGGCGCTGGACACTTGAGCGAAAATTCTTAGAAATCAACATGGCTTCTCTAATACTACAGGACAGTTGAGCAAAAATTTATTTTCGATGTTGGGTCAGTTGAGCGAAGAGGTAAAATTTAACCTGAGTTAGAAAATGAACGAAAAGGTCAATTGATAATATAAAATCTATTTATTATAATGGTTTATTCGTGTTTCGGGCGTCGCGTTTTGTGCGAGATCATAAAACCCTCTCGTTTCGAGCGTACACCTTAGATGCAATAAAAGGTGTTTACAACACCTTCTCGTTTCGTGCGCTTTAAACTGAACATAATTAGATGAATAATTACGTCGGATAGAGATCCTACCCTAATTAAGAAGAAGAAAAAGATGATAATCATCCAAAAAAATACTAGGAAAAATATTACATAGGTAGGTACTACTATTTACTCAAATTTAATTATATACATTAGTTTTCTTCGCCTAAGCTCACTTTAGTTTGCACAAAATCGTCAACAGTCTTATGTATACGATAGTCTAAGTCACAGTACTTTTTTGCACGCTTTGGAGTGTTCATATTCAGCTCAGTTTGTTTCACAACAATATCGTAGTACTGTATTTCGTCACTAAGTATTTTAAGTAGTTCATAAATATTTGGATGCGCTTTTCCAACACGGTTATTCAGTCGATGATGCCATCCTTCTACCGAATTTGTAGTGCGGTGTCGCTCCTTGTAACACACCCATATGAAATCACTATCCTCAAGCCATTGCTCCACAAAATATTCCCTGAACTTTACCAGCGCATCTTCCTGTGGAGAGTTTTCCATAATTAGAAGCCATGCTTCAGGAATGTACTCTTTTAGTAAATGTGCCAGTGCTGCACACATACGAACATGTTCCCTGATTGTTGAGTTTTCTTTGTAACTTGTAACCAAACCCAACTCTTGCACTTTTCGCCACAGGCATTGGTTAAAGTGAAAGTTGCACCCTTTGATTTTCACTTCCAAAAAGTTTGCTTCAGAGCGTTTATCGCTGCTCTTTCAAAGTCAACATGGACTTTTTCCTGGCTTAAATTTCGAACTTTTTTCCAACAGTGTAAAAAGTCTTCTATATGTGGCTTTCTTTCTGTCTGGTAAAAGTGCATAAATGGCTGGAACAATCCTTGTACTAACATCACTGCTTCCCAAATCCACGTGTATTGTATACAATTGGTCAAACAGGGAACAACAGCTTTTAAATGTCCCATCCATAAAGAATTCTGAGCCTTGGGATAGAAGTCCCCTATCACTGCTAAAAACCAATATCCGATCTTCCTGGCCGTCGTCTATGAGCACAAGGTGTTGCATTGGCTCTGGAATTATGATTTCTTCTCGCTTCTTTGGTAAACATTTAACTCCCAAAGTTTTTTGTCTGGCTCTGTAAAATCTGTCTTTTACGCTTGTAAGTGTTGGTACTTCTACTACAAAGTCAAGTCCAGCGTCCTTAACTTGCATTAGCTCTTCGCGGTAGATTTTAGGAATTGGTAGCAACTCCTCGCGTGCACGCTTTTTTGCCTTATGAAGACATAAGTCCACATCATTTTTAGCTTTGTTCGGGACACATGTATGATTTTTCTCTTGAAGAACTTTAAAATTATTTGTTGTCAAAAGGGCCCCTGGACATGACCGGTTCGTACAGATCCAGCGCATGGTCTCGTTCTTATTTATGCACTTTATTGAGAAACGATATCCGGAATATAAAATAGCCGGTTTGCCTCTTTTAGTATCAATCACTTTAACTTCCATTATGGCGATTTAAAAAATTTGCACTGACGACGTTTATAACAGAAAAGCTTTTACAAAACTAAGGAATATGAAGATATTGTCACCCTTAAATAAAAAAAAATTCCTCCGGAATAATTTAGAAACGTTATCAGCGGCTTAGAGATTAACAATCGATAATTTATGCAAAACACATTAAAATCCAATATCAAGTAGGTATTATACCTGGCCTATAGTCGAAAATAAAGCAAGTAAATAGCTTATCTGTAAACAAGTAATAAGTGAATAGAATTTCTTGGATTTTACAAATTACCCCCTAATGTGTTTTGAATAAATTATCGATTGTTATTCTCTAAGCCGCTGATAACGTTTCTAAATTATTTCGGAGGCCACTATAAATACCCACCTGCTATTTTGACCCTAATTATGGTAGATACCTACCTAATTACCCACCTTATTTGGATTATTTTGTGTACGCACGAAACGAGAGGAATAAATTCCATAATTTTTAATGCGCCCGAAACGAGAGGGTTACAGGTAGTTTTTAATCTCCGTACGAAACGCGTCGCCCGAAACAAGAAATCACCATTATAATAATGGCTTACAATTTTTATGAAATTTAACCTAGTTATTCTATTTTGTTTATATAAATCAATTGAGTTTTTTAAATATTTTTCTCGATCAATATATTTTCTTCTTTTATTATTCGTCTGATTAACACTATATATTTTGATATAGGTGTGCAGTTGTACGTTTTTAAATATTTCAACGAATTTAAATATATCGGGATGCGAGTTATAAAAACTTGAATTAAAGTGGCTATGAAAAGACTCGCATGCATTAGTTGTTTGCTCAGTAGAACTACTACAAAGAGCCCAAATTGAGGAATGAAACATTGCCTCTTCTGATATAAAAGTGTCTACCAAGTAATCTACGTATTTGGTGAGTCTTTCGTCATTCGGCATAATGGACATTAAATCTTCTACGAAACAATCTCCAACGTCAAATGAATCTAAATATAATAATCCAAATGTCCATTTCAGCCTTTTTCCTATTTCAGAGTTATCATTTTTGTATTCCGCCACTAATCCCAAATTTTGTACTTTTCTGTACCATGCTTGAGTTAAGTGGAATCTACATCCAATTATTTTAATTTCAGGCCAATTATTTTTCGCAGCTAAATGAAGACCTTTTTCAAAGCCGCAAGCAATTTCGTTGGGATTAAAAAATAACAAATTGTTTGATGCACAATATGATTTCAATAATTAAAAAGCTTAAAAGTAGGTCTCAGCTTTTTTATCTTGTAATAATATAAAAACCAAAGGAATGTAGTTCCCATTTTCTACAGTGTGAATCGTGAAGAGTTGAGTAAAAAACTTGGTGCAGTAATTGAAAGTTCCATCAACCTAAATTTTGTTCTGTGAACACAAATATTTCAAGTTTGTCATGCATGAAAATATGATGATATGTACTTTCTTATCATTAATAATTAAAAATTCTTCATTTTTGTTTTTTTTCGCAAGAATAGTTTTGCAGGACATCATGAACTTCTTCTACAGACCTTGGTAAAGAAGGCAAAACCTTTCTTCTGGCTCTATACATGCTCTTTTTGATATTCTCGAGATCTTTCATTGCGATATTGAAGTCAGGACCTTCTTCTTTGATGCCAGCACTTAAAATTTTCGAAGGGCGCTCTGATAAATCATCGACGGCCTTAAGTTTTATTCCGTTTTGCATTTTCTATGAACAAAAAATTAGTTAAAAATAAATTTAGAAATTGAAAATTTAATTTACCTTCACATCAATATTGCTCGATTATGAATAATTATGACTATTGTTTTTCTCCAATAGAATTTCCTCTGTTTTATCAACTGCAATTCTAGCTGGACACTTTGCATTTGTACATCTATGACAAAAATCCTTCGTTATTAACTTGCCAAATATTTGATAATTATTAGAAGAGGTATAAGAATGAAATCAACAATGACATACCTGTACGAAACACCTATTACAGTCTTCCTTTCTTTTCGAAAAGTATATTTATCGACGATTATTAATTTTTTGCCACGCACACTCAACATCACTTCCATTTTCACTGTCTGCTGTTTAAACCAATATTTAAATTATTGTGTTAAGGTGCACTGATATTTATATGCCTTCAAACGAAGAGATTTGTTTAAAATAAGTACCTAATTGATTGTTCTGTTTTCTTAGAAAATTTCCAACTATTCATTAAATCATTCATTCATTAAATCATTAAATCCCTCGTTTTCGCTCAAGTGACCAGTACCCTTTTAGGGTAATTGAATATAGCTGAGAGGATTTCTACAACGTTCGCTCAAGTGACCGGACCCGATTTTAACAACCAATATAGAACTTTAGCTACCAACGATTTTGAAAAGGATCTTTATAAACTCATGAACAATGCAGTGTTTGGTAAAACGATGGAGAACATTCGTAAGCATAGATCAATTAAATTGTTACGAAAATGGGATGGAAGATACGGTGCGAAAATTTTTATTGCTAGTCCAGCATTTCATAGTCGTAACAATTTAATTGATCTATGCTTACGAATGTTCTCTATCGTTTTACCAAACACAGCATTGTTCATGAGTATATAAAGATTCTTTTCAAAATCGTTGGTAGCTAAAGTTCTATAATGGTTGTTAAGATCAAAATATATTTTATAATTTAATTATATTTTAAATGACCTTCATTGAACTCTATAGAATATTTTACAATTGATACATCAGCATTTTTTCTATCGGTAGTTGTCTGTAGACAATACATTTGGTTCAAATTCAAATTTAAATTGATTGTTCTTCATTTACAATGTATTTACAATGTACATAAATAAATGTAAAAAAATCAAAAAATACAAAATATAAAAATATAAAGACATACAGATAAAGATTACAATCAAATAGAACACAAAAGTACAAATCTTTTTGGTAATATAACCTACAAGAAGTTTATTGTATAGTTTAAACATTATCGAGAAGGAAACTAAGCAAGTAAGTACGGCGACAAGTAAGTATGGCGACGCATCCGCAACCCTGTTATAAAATTGCTGATCCACGACACGCTGACCGGGAAAATACGGGAGCGCCCTCCATTATGAACAAAATTTAAAGTCGGATATGCTGTAATATGCACTGTCAATAAGATGTTTTTTAATTTGTCGTTTAAAAGGCTGCTCCCGAAGATCACGAACGTTGGCGGGTAATTGATTATAAAGCCTCAGACCCAGCAAGTTTCTGTGTGAGACTGTTAGTTTGGTTTTTGGGTAAATAAAGTTATTATTGTTACGGGTGTTATATGAATGTATCTGATTAAATTAATTGTACTGACCCTTACTGTTTGAAATTCCATTTTATTAGGAATAATAAAAGAAATAAAAAACCTTAGTTTTTTATATAAAACTTTCACTTTTAATGTTTTTTAAAAAAATGACATATGTTTCCCTTTACTAAGCATCGTCAGACATTTTGTTTATTTGTAGCTAACTATCTGATGTTGAATAGGTAATATTAAGGCTAGATTAAGTATGGAAGTAATAAGATATAACAATATTAAAGCCTAGATGTTATACATAAATAAGATATAATTGTAATACAAATATATTAAGTTATTGTAAAGATCAGCAGATATAGTTTTTTCCTGGTTTTTCTATATCATTGCACAGTTATACTGATCTTAGAGGGAGATACATCCAGGATAATCCCTTAGGGCTAATAACATCTAGGCTTTAATATTGTTATATCTTATTACTTCCATACTTAATCTAGCCTTAATATTACCTATTCAACATCAGATAGTTAGCTACAAATAAACAAAATGTAAGTTTATATGTCAATCTGACGATGTTTAGTAAAGCGAAACATATGTCATTTTTTTTAAAAACATTAAAAGTGAAAGTTTTATATAAAAAACTAAGGTTTTTTATTATTTTTATTATTCCTATGAATGTATCTGGTTAAAGGATTTGAATTTTGCAATATTATTTTTCGTATCTATTAAATTAATGTATATAATAGCGGAGGGCAACGTCAAGATATTATATGTTTTAAACCATGGTCTACAGCTGTCAGTTCGTCTTGTGCTAGAAATCGCTCTTATAGCACGTTTTTGAAGTAGTAATATTTTGTTGATGTTAGTATTGGTTGTATTTCCTCAAGACAGTAATCCATAAGTCATAATGTTATGGAATAGCGAATGATAGTTTGTTATTGCGGCCACTTCATTAACGTAATTTTTGATTTTACAAATTGCATATATGGCCTTGGATAATCTGTCAGCTAAGTAGTTACAATGGTTATTCCAGTTTAAGTGGCTATCTATGTGTATTCCTAAGACGTTTACGCTTTTGTTTTCCGTTCCGAAACCAAAGCGGAGAAACTCTGTTTTATTAGCGTTAAGCTGGAGTTCGTTGCTTAGGAACCAAGCTCTTGCACTGTTGACGGTTGTGTTAATCTCTGAAAGGCTGTTCTTGGTAGGAGCTACTTTATTAAGAATGGTAGTGTCATCCGCAAATAGAAATGTTTTGTATGGGAGGTTTTCAGGTAGATCGTTAACATAGATTAAAAAAAGTAAAGGGCCAAGTATACTCCCTTGAGGGACACCCCAGTTAATATTCAACAGACTGCTGTCTATGTTATTATACGATACTATCTGTTTTCGATCTTTTAGATAGGATGACATTAAATTGTATGCTGTTCCTCTCACACCATAAAACTGCAATTTATACAAAAGAATACTATGGTTCACACAGTCAAAGGCTTTACTGAGGTCCAGGAATGCAGCCATCGGTACCTCACCAGCTTCCAGCACGCCAAGGACGTTCTCTACGAACCGAGTGACAGCGCCTGATGTAGAGCGACCCTCCCGAAAGCCAAACTGGTGCTCGTTTAAAATTGAATTTTTAGCAAAGAAGGATAATAGCTGCTGTGAAATAATCTTTTCAAATATTTTCGATAGAGCAGGAAGTACAGCGATTGGGCGGTAGTTATTCTCATCATTTGTGTAGCGGAACAATTCGCGCTGTTTTAAGTTTTTCTGGAAATATACCAGCCACAAGACATGAATTAATAACATGTACTAGAGGAGTTGCCAAAAAATGTATGTTTGAATAAATAATGTCAGTACTAACTCCGTAGTAATCCTTACTATACTTCCTTTTTATTTTTTTAGAAGTTGAAATGATGTCACTTTCTGTAATTGGGGATAAGAAAAGTGAATTTATAATTGATGAGTTGCTGTCAAGAAAATTTAAGTACTGAACTGTAGGCATATCTAGATTTGTAACAATTTTGTTAGCAATACTAACAAAAAAATTATTGAATTGTTCAGCTCTAATGTGAGATTGTGTATGGTTTGTAGTTTTTCTATTAGTTTCATTGTTGATAACTGTCCATATTGCTTTTGATTTGTTTTCGTTTTTAAGGATGTAATTTAAATTTATTTCTTTTTACCCGACTGACGGAGGGTTATGTTTTCAGCGCGTATCTTGTATCTATGTAATATTCTTCCTTACCTTGTATCTCCAGAACCGCTAAACGGATTTCCACATCTGAGGTATCGTTAGAT
Organism: Altica lythri; assembly: GCA_964028335.1. NCBI lineage: Eukaryota > Metazoa > Arthropoda > Insecta > Coleoptera > Chrysomelidae > Altica > Altica lythri. Next base: position 46,625,075 of record OZ034808.1, on the reverse strand, counting down.
TTGTCTTAATAGCCCAAGTGTTCTTAGATAAGTAATATTTTAAAAAAATCAAAATGGCGGATGTTTGACGCCACATTCTGAGGTAATAAAAAAATAAATTGTACCAAGCATATCGAGTGGGGTATCAAAAGGAAGGATTTTAAACACAAATTCTAAATATGTATATAACTTTTAGTTTTAATATTAAATAGAATGATAAAAAAGAAATGAATATTTTTTCTGCAAAGCAAATCGGATTTTTTTTTTGTATTTCGATCTAAGTTCCTTGGCAAAAGTTGTTTAGTTTCATGAGTAGAACACGTGGTATGAAAATGAAAAACATAATAATAATTGGACGTACAAAATGCTACAGCTGATTTCTCATTTACTATGGGAAATCAATTTTTTTCCATATTTCGATCTATATTTCTTAGGGAAAGTTGTTCAGTTTCATGAATAGAACACGTGAGTTAAATTAAATTATTACTTTTCCTAACAACAGGAATGCTAAAAAAATTAGCTTTACTAATAAAAATAATTCAGAACTCACAAATCTCGCACAACTTTTTACAGAGCCATCCGATATTGATAATATATTTTTTATTGGAAAGAGCATACCGCGTGTGCGGTTCCATATCAATTTCAAAGGAAAAGTCCAACCCTTTAGGGTAGTCAATCGGAAAATATTTGAATATTCCCATACTGATTGTTGTAAAGTAACACCACGTATAAAACCGTTGGTCCCGGTTGTTTTTGTTGAAAATAGTCATCAAGCCATAACGGCCTCTGTAGCGCAGTGGTTGAGCGTTCGGCTCAAGTTACGGAGGTCCCGGGTTCGAATCCCGGTGACCAACGCACATTGTAAATAAGAATATTTGATTCAAAAACACATAAATATTTTAAAAATCCGACACAGATGTCTTGTAGCACCATTTAGAAATTAATGATTTCTCATGAACTCTTTAGCGAGTTTAGAATAAGCACTCTAAACTAAAAAGACATAAATAAAAAAATAATTAAAAAATAACAAAAAACCCGCCTGCATGGATAGCTACAACTAAAAGTCAATTGAAAAGACTAAAACAAGACGCAAATTCAATGACTAGGTATTTAAAAAAAATCAATGATTAGTTACTTAGGACCAGAAACATAAATTGAAACAGTACCACACCTATGTACCTACGTATTGTAGGTACAAATAGAAATATTAGCACGGTAGTCATTCAACTTTTTGCAACATTATAAACAGAATTACAGTCGGAGGCATGCACAAAAGGATAATAATTTAACATAGCATACACTTTCATGCCTCCGACTGCAATTCTGTTTATAATGTTGCAAAAAATTGAATGACTACCGTGCTGATATTTCTATTTGTACCTACAATACGTAGGTACGTAGGTGTGGTACTGTTTCAATTTATGTTTCTGGTCCTAAGTAACTAATCATTGATTTTTTTTAAATACCTAGTCATTGAATTTTCGTCTTGTTTCAGTCTTTTCAATTGACTTTTAGTTGTAGCTATCCATGCAGGCGGGTTTTGTGTTATTTTTTAATTATTTTTTTATTTCTTCGCTATTAACATTTGTTCGTATTTCTTATTTTTGGTTGTTAGAAGTTCTCTACCATTATTTGTTTTTGTAACGCTATATATTGTTTGGCAAATATTGACATGTTGTTTTTGTTGTTGAATAAGTTTGTCGTTTTTTATGGCCTGTTTAAATTTATTGTTATTTATATTCTTGTTTGTATTTCTATTGGTTCAATTACCTATTAAATTTCTGAGTGCAATAATCTTTGTAAAAGTATAAAAATTGTTATATGTTTGGCTATTAAAGGTTTTGAGATAAAAACAATTATTAGCGGTTTAAAATTGTTTATTTAAATAATTACAACGGTAGTATAATATTAACAAACCATTGACATAGATGTTCTGAATTTCTCTGAGTGCAGAGTCCATAAGTTAAATGGTTTCAACATGACTTTGAGTTAGAGTTGAATTTCCCAGTGGCGTGGAGTGTTCCGTCAAACTTAACAACATCCACAATAACAACATTGAAAATTTCAAATTCTTCACACTTCTTTCGCAAAAAATCAGATTTTCATTCACAATAATTCTCCGCTTTTCTCCTTATCCACAAATTGATCTACATTTTTCAAAGGTGACATCTTTCATAAACAGTGATTTCATTTTTCTAGTTTCCTCTTTTTTAGATATTAAAAAAAAAACCTCTTCTCCTCAGAATGCGTGCACTCGGTTTTTACAAAGTCTTCTCCACACTTTCGGCATAGTGTAAACATACATTTGTTATTCATTTTACTTGGAAGAACAGGGTGATAGAGATTGGTAGGAGGCAATATTTTACATTTTATCACACCTGACATTTCTTTTAAATTGACATGTTTGCAATCTTCACCCACGTTAATTCTTTTTGGGAGGCCAACAGGAAATTTTCCGAATTTGCAGACCCAGGGATAAAGTGAGCAAACATCTACATACTTGATCTTTTCCTCTTCCTTGCACTTGTAATATTCCAAGGTATTACCTGTACGACCACCGTATAAAGAGTCTCGAGGATTTAAGGGTAGATTTTTCAAACAGGGACGATTTTCGGTGTACTTTTGAATATCGTTATTAATTTGCTTCCGAAAATCACATTCCCACATTTCAACGACCTTGTACCCCAAAGATTTGAGATGTTGAATCTTAGCAACCGTTTTGTTGTATCGATTCTCCATAGAGGTTGATCCCTCTGGTGTTTATAACAAGAAGGACACCCATGGTAGTAACAACCCTGAAATTCAAATACTTCCACAATATGTAATATTTTTATAACTTTTAATTTCTTTAGTTTGTTTAGGAAATATTAGTTGTAGTGATATTTTTTGTTCTTTCTTATTAATTAATTAATTTATTAAATGAATTGGATAGCCATTAGATGTAGCTATTTGTTTTATAATATTAATTTCTTTATCAAATACTACAAATTTGTAATAAAAAACAAAATTTAGATTTCCTTGAAGAACTTGAAATAAAAAGACATCTCGCAGATCCACAATTTAAAATTGTTAATGACGTATAAATTTTAGAAATTCTCCACTATTAAACTGTTTACTTTGATTGAGTCTTCATTTTATACATAGAAAAGATATAATTGTAATACAAATATATTAAGTTATTGTAAAGATCAGCAGATATAGTTTTTTCTTGGTTTTTCTATATCATTGCACAGTTATACTGATCTTAGAGAGAGATACATCCAGGATAATCCCTTAGGGCTAATAACATCTAGGCTTTAATATTGTTATATCTTATTTACTTCCATACTTAATCTAGCCTTAATACCTATTCAACATCAGATAGTTAGCTACAAATAAACAAAATGTAACTTTATATGTCAATCTGACGATGCTTATTGAAGCGAAACATGTCATCAATTTAAAAAACAAAAAAAGTTTTTAATTAAAAGTGAAAGTTATATAAAAACTAAGAGTTTTTTATTATTTTTATTATTCCTAATCCGTTGTTTCTTACTTTGAACATTGAACATGTATTCTTATGACAAACTAGGTACGTTTTCACATCTTCCGGGGGCCTTTTTTCATTCATGTCATCTACTGCTCAAACCGTTCAGTCTGCGGTCGGACTAAAAAGTTTGACTTAAAAAAACATTTTGTTAAAATTTAGTTTCAAACAAGATGATGACACCAGACAGTGGTGATAGTAGTGAAGACTTGCCGTCATATTCTGAAAGTAGTAGTGAAGATTCTATCTATATGGAAGAAGTAAATAGAATTTTAAATTTTTACGAAGACAAAGTTAAACGTGAAAATTATTTGCTGCTACTATCATCTTTCACAATTGAGGGGTATGTTATAACAGTTGGTTTATCTCCCGCAAGAACATTTTCTTCAGCTATTATTTTACCAGAATACTCTAAGCCAAGTAAATTGTCGTTTGGAAAAATGGAATGGCTTGATCCTATTGAATTTTTAAGCAGAAGCACATTTTTTATTGAACCACTACCAACCTACGCAGATGTGTATGATCCAGTAACATTTTCATGTGGAGATTTTTGTACAATACGACAGTTGGTAGGTATACGATGACACCAAGTTCATAGAAGTTGCAAAACATGGTGTAGGATATCATCTAACGGAAAAGGATGTAGATGAACTTGTTAGAGTACATCATTTTATTGTGGCTTATCAGATTTCACTTATAGAAAATATTAACTTTGGTATTTATTATAATAATGTTATAGATATTGTAAAAAAAATTAGTGATAACTGTTTTCAAGCATTAAATGTATTTTGTGAAATATGTAATGATCCTTTAATATGTAACGCTTTGCGTCAGTATATTTACTTTTATAACCAAAATGTAATCCAAGATTTAGAAAAGATGTAATAAACTTTTATAAAAAATCATGACTTTTATTTTAAAGTTGATAATTATAGCGTCAAAAAATGTTATTTTATCGTTACAAAATTCATGAAAGTCACAGTACCAAAATGTAAAAGGTCAAAACGTTAAAACAGCGTTAAAATTTGTCGTTTCAACGTTTTAAAAAATTGGTAAAAAGAAATTTTCGATTTACATGTATTTCTTATGGAAAACATCATTTCAAAGTGACAAAAAAGCGTCAGTTTTTGACGTTTTATCGTTATTAAATTTATTGTAATATTTTATTCTTTATGCGGGGAAGAAATCAAAGTCAATCAGAGTTTCACTTTCGTCCATTGTCTAATTAATAATGATTTTTACAGAAAGGAATTATTACAACGTGCATTTCGAACATAACAATTATCAACAATAATGTTTACCGATTTAGCTTTAATTGCACCGTTAACAAAAACATGGTGACCTAGTTATTAGTAAATGTAATAAATGAATAATCTACGGGGTGTACGCAAATAAGTAAGAAATTTAAAGAATAACGCACTACATCTCCCCCTTTTGAAAGAATGAACTTCATTTCGGCCGAAAAATGAAGATCATTTATTCTTTCGAATACAACAGAAAATAGGGGACATGTGATGCCGAAATTACAATTTAAAATTTTATAACTGTCTATATTTTACAATATTAAAGAATACAAAGAAAATGAAAACTCTATTTTTTTTTTATATAGGGATCCCTTTTTATACTAACTATACATATTAAATCCCGATAATAGTTACTATCCTTAATTATTATTATATACCTACTTAATTAATGACATCTAAACTTAAATTATACAAATATGTTTACATTTTATTAAAGTATAGTAGTCCGCACCACGCACTATTTTTTAATTTACGAATCACGCACTATTGATGTTGTTTTTTTTTTCACTGTATAGTTGCACTCTGTTTTTATGCACTGTCGTAATTTTATTGTCTTTAAGATTTTTACTTTACAGTTTACATTGTCACAGCTAATGATTGTGAATGGGCCTTGTTGTGAAAACATTCACAACAATAGTTATATATTTTATGAACAAGACGTGACTATTACAATGCCTCTCAATTCTCTCGCCAATAAAAGTAATAGTTTAGAAATTCCTATCTCTTTCAATTAGGCACGCACTACTCTGTAAAATATACCCAAAAAAACCCATCTGCTAATTTCCCTATCATAAAATGTAACATCAAAATACCCGACTTGTACTTTCCCCATCATAAAAGATCATAGTAAAATTCTCGGTAACCATCCTTTCTGAAGACCAATCCTTTTATGATCAGGTTATAATTTTATCATTCCCGATATCCGAAGAAGAGGTAGTACACTCACAGCTCTCTTTCTGCTCGGTAGTCTCCCAAAAGTTCTCTCGCAGCTCAGTTCTCTTATCACTCGGTATTCTCATCACTTTCTCGCTGAGTAGTACACGAACAGCCCTCTCACGAGTAAGTTCTCTTATCACTCCCTATTCACCGCTCTCTCGCAAAGTGATAGTTCTCAGTTCTCTCGTTGCACATAACTTCTTCGCTCAACTCTCTCTTCGCTAAGTTCTCTCGCTTCTTGTCTCGCTGTTGGTACGTGTTCAGAAGTGACAAATTCCGTAACACAGACACATAAACTATTGTAATATTATATAAAAAAGTGTAGTGAAAGTGACAATCGTAATTAAGTTCGTAAACAAACAAAGTGATAGTAATAGTGGTAAAAGATTGTATATAGTAATAAAGCATAGTCTAATAAAACCAATTTGATTATTCCACCCCCAACCAGCGGATTGTGGATTATAGCAAACCGCCGTGTGAGAAGTTGGTACTGAGGTTATCAGCTCCTTAACATATGGTCCTTCGAGCCGGATTTCACTGGAAAAAATCATCAAAAACCTGTAGGTCTGTTCCTTTTATTACAAACTCTAAAACTTAAAATTCACTGCACTCTCGTTTCGTCACCAAAATGGAGTCGCTAGCACAATGTAAAAAAGACAGGAAACATGCAAAGGCACAAATCACTCGCATACAAAAGTGGTTATTGGAAAGCCAAATCGGTGAAGTTAATCTAGAAGTATTTCGTACCAAGGAAGAAATGCTTCGAAACGCATTTGACAAGTATTCAAAGTCGCAGGATGATATTGAAGACTTAGATCCAGAAGACTCTGAAGTTAGAATTATTATCGAAGAACAGTATTGTTCAGTTGTATCAGCACTACGTGAACGTATTAATAAAAATTCCTTCACTTCAAAGATGACACAGTATGTAAACACTCCTGGTGTAAAGTTACCAGAAATAGACATAACGCCCTTTGATGAACAAATTTCCAACTGGAAATCGTATTTTGAACTTTTTACAGCTCTTATAATTAATAACAGTAGCTTAAGTGATATTCAAAAATTTATTTACTTGAAGTTGTCCCTGAAAGGGGAAGCTTTAAGATTAATTAATTCGTTGGAAGTGACTAATAGCAACTTCTATATCGCTATTAAAATATTACAAAAACGCTATGAAAATTTAACTTGTGTTGTTAATAGTCACTTCAACATTATTTTGGATAATACTCCACAATCTAAATGTACCTCCTCTTCTGTGTTGCGCGAATACGTTGCCACACTCAAAAAGAATCCGAATAATGATTTTCAATCTATAGAACTACAAACCGTCACATATGGTACTAACTTCGCTCCCTTCGTTGGAACTCGAGTCATTAAAAAATATCATGCCCTCTCAAGCAAAAGCTCTCGCCCCTTAGTTTCTGATGCACTTATAACTGCTATGTTAATAATATATTTTGTGACTCTAATAACTTCTTTGCATTGAACCAATTGCATTTAGAGTTAGGTACTCAGTTTACTTGGTAATTCTGATTTTAACTTGCACAAATGGTCCTCAAAATCTCAAGAGTTTCTACACACTATCTCTGCTCCCCACTCTGACTCAGAAACGCGTGATTACCAACTTTATTTAGATAAATCTCCAAGTAAAGTGTTAGGCCTAAAATGGGAAACCTCAAAAGATCTTTTAATTACTTCGCTTCCTAATTTCCGTTATGAGGAATTTAACACAGGTCTTAGCCAGTTTAAAGTTGCCTTAAATTCGATGCCAAAGTCTACTCTCTCTTCAGATCCCCTAGATCTTCAATGCCCTACTCCGCGACATTTTTTAATTAGAAAAAGTTACCCTAAAACAGAGGTGATTGATTTCAGGGAAAATAAGCTCAACATCTTTCAAAGAATTTCCAAAATTCAAGAAACCTTTTGGAAACGTTGGTCTGTGGACTATTTAAATCGCCTCCAACACCACCCAGTAATTTACAAGAAAATTATCTGGTGTTGCACAAAGACGATAATACACCTCCTCTATTATAGCCTCGAGCTAGGGTGGTTGAAGTACAGCCAGGGCCTGATGGCAAGTTCACAAGGTCAGATTCGCCAAATTGTTAATTTCAAATGGTATCGTGACACGATCGATTTCTAAAAATGCCCTATTTCAGATCATAACATAAATAAGACATTATATTTTCATCTTATCCTATGTCAATCTCTCCTTATGCCTTTGACAATTGTTTCAAATCTTCTGCCTAGAATTAACTTAACTTCAAATATTCTTGGTTCCCTTTCTCTCAGTTTTTTCTAAGCAACATCAAAAGAGACCTTTTATGACAAAACATGTTTAATTACAATAATGATTAAATATATATTTTACTTACGGTGGAGACAATGGAGGCAGGGATGGCAATGGCATCCTAGAAACACTTCTATGGCATTTTAATAACAATAATCCTTAAATACTTATTTTACTTACATTTTCCTTGGCTCACTCATTGTTGTTATAACTAATGAATAATAATTTCAAATATAACAATGTTATTATATAAACTTTGATAATCTGAAGAGATAAGTTTTCTACTAGCTCAGCAAGTTAGGAATATTCACCTTAACCAGTGATCTGTTCAACATCTCTTATTTCTTAATTACGTACTCTGATTTATGATGAAAAGTAATTTGCGTTCTCATCAAGTTTGTGGATATGTACCGGTGGTATCGAAAGTAAGTGTCTCTGTAGAATATTGTTATAAATTGAGAGAAATTATTGATTTAAAACTATTTATCAGTCGTTTGATTATTTACCAATTTAAGGCTACCTAATAAGACGGTTGTTATAGAGGGTCTATACTTTGCTCTGTTGTGCACTGCTACGCTCTGCTATGCTCTGCTATGATGCTCTGCTACGCTCTGCTACCGTCTGCTACAAAGACGTCACCTTGAAAAATGTAGATCAATGTGGAAAACAGGGTAAGAAGAAACCTGTGTGAATACAGATGGAAAGTTAATTTTTATTATTTTAGTTGTATATAATAGTTTAAAGTAGGGTCTTAGAGATTTTAGATTAGTATGTCGGTACATTTCCCCACCACCTAAGAGGTATTACCGTGGCGCGTTAGTTTTTTTTTTAGTGGAAAACTTCGCCAATAGCCCTATTAAAACCACTTTGAGGCTCCGACTTTATTTAAATTGGCTACCTCAAAAAACTTTTTACATCAGCAAATAATTTTTTTGGTTATTTAGCACATCTTTTTGCTACATTTTTGGTGCATCAGACATCTTTTTAGGCAGCACGACTAACGGTCCTCAAATTAATGAGAATGAGTCATTAATTAGCCATTATTTTTGTAACTAAAAATTTGTCAAGGCTCCAACTTTATTCAAATTGGCTACCTCAAAAAACATTCTAGATAAATATAAAGTTTTTGATCCTTTAGCACATTTTTTTTTCTATATTTTTGGTGCATCACAAATCTTTGTATTAGGAAGCACAAACCATTCTCAAATTAATGAGAACGAGTCTTTAATTTGTTATTAATTATAACTCAATTAAAAGATATATTAGTTTCTCAAGGCTCCAAATTTATTCAAATTGGCTACCTCAAAAAACATTCTAGATAAATATAAAGTTTTTGATCCTTTAGCACATCTTTTTTTCTATATTTTTGGTGCATCAGAAATCTTTGTATTAGGAAGCAAAAACCATTCTCAAGTTAATGAGAACGAGTCTTTAATTTGTTATTAATTATAACTCAATTAAAGGATATATCAGTTTCTCAAGGCTCCAGCTTTATTCAAATTGGCTACCTCAAAAAACATTCTAGATAAATATAAAGTTTTTGGTCCTTTAGCACATTTTTTTCTATATTTTTGGTGCATCAGACATCTTTTTAGGAGGCAATCCTCAAATTAATGAGTCATTAATTAACCATTAAAACTGAAAAATCAAGGCTCCAATTCTCATTGGCTACCTCGAATCACTAAACATTAATTCTTAAAACTAAAAAACCACGGCTCCATTTCTCATGGGCTACCTCGAATCACTAAAATTATTCTAATTTTTGCTGTTTATATCCGTAAGGAACAGAGGTGCCGTCTCAAAAAACTTCCTCTTCATAGAAAGAGGTTTATAAATTTTTTCAAAATTTCTAGTGACCACATCGTGCTCCTTCGTTCGTGCTATTTGTCTACATATAATACTTATAGAATCAGATTTTTCTAATATCATTTCCTTAAATTTTTCAAAATTAACTATACGGCTTGTCGTGTAGTTTAAGGAAATACCTTTTACTTTACAACAAACGTTCTCTTTACCGTTAATGGTGTACCTGTATGCATAGTTTTTGGGCCCGCCAGAAACGAACTCTGTAATGTATCCACCACTCAATTCATCGGTTAAATCACCAATACAATCACCTGTAGGAAGATCAGGGTAACGAGGGTGAGATAAATAGATAACACTATCTGTATCATAATATAGCACCCTATCTTCTATTTGCTCAAGATAGGAATATAATTTTAGTCTAGCTAGAGCTGTGACGTACGCTGCTAAGACCACATTAACCGTAGGAGAAATATTGTAAGCTTCCTCCTTATACTCCCACGTTACGATTAACGTCTCCTCATTAACAGGAAGAATGGTGTTAACATATATAGCAGGGTTTGCCATCATAGTGTAAAATTCTTGACTAGTTCGTACAATACTTGTTTTGGGCAAATTTTCACGTTGGGCGACCTTTCCCCAGAATGAATTTAACATTAGTTTAGCGAGACAACGAAGTCCGGGGTTTTCTGTAATCTCGCCAAACTCCAGTAAAACATCTTCTCTTTGCAGAAATTCCTCAATATATCGATTTTTCTCTAGTAGTATAACTACAGTGGATCTAGATCGGAAGTGACGTCACATAAGATACGGTTCTATTTTTAGACTTATGTGATAAGGTTTTATTTTTAGACTTATGTGATAAGGTTTTATTTTTAGACTTATGTGATAAGGTTCTATTTTTAGACCCACGTGATAAGGTTTTATTTTTAGACTTATGTGATAAGGTTCTATTTTTAGGTCCATGTGATAAGGTTCTATTTTTACACTCACGTGTCTATCATGTTTGATTCACGTGTACCTTTATGAATCAGTATTTGGAGTGTATTTTTAGAATCGGGGATCCATTTTTACTATCTGAAGTCAACTTTTATAATATAGAATCTATATTAAGAATCAGGAATTTAGACAGAAAGTCCCGATCCCAACTTGTTGCATTTATTTCAAACATTATAATGATGATAAATAAAACAAACATATATTCCAATTATTTTATTTATTCATTAAAAAATTGTTATACAACCAAATTACATTTGATAGAGCGCAAATACATTGATCATTTTTGTGATAAAAACATGTAGGATTGTCATGCTTAAAAAGTGGTTGTTCTTCTAGCTCACAAACGGGAACTTTCAAATGTTTTCTAATATAATCAGCCTTTTCTTATCCCTTTACGTAGACAATGGTGGCGTCTTTTAGGATTTTAGCAAAACAGTGTACCGGAGTAAATCCAGACTTCCATTCGAGACCATGATGGTTTTTAGTTAACCAATTTGCTTGTTTATGTAAATATGGAGCCAACATTCTTATGGGAAAAGGTGGTTTGAAAACATAATGACAAACCTGTATCCCATTATATGCTGCTAGTTCTTTTACCACAAATTTGTTATTCTCACCTGTTATCGGGGATTATGCGCATTAAACTTGTTTTACAATTTTAGTGAGAGGATTGTAGGAAAACTCCTTTTCATGTAATATGAAACAATATGCTGAAACGTTATCACCGACACTTTTTGTTGTCTCAAATTCAATTCGTAAAACAACCGATCCACTCTAAATGATTTCTTTTTGACGCGAACAAGCAATATGAATTAAAGGAGCTTTGCTTTTATATTCTTCTGGATTAAAAATTGGTTGATTCGTTTGAATATGATAGCAGGATTCTTGAAAATATGCAAACATTTCATATAATGTGGCAAAACGATCTAAATCTAAATCTAAATTTAAATCTTGATAAGAGTATCGTTCAGAATTTAGAAATACACGTACATTAGTTAAATTGCAATGATCAAACTCGCTCATATTTTTTATTAACTTTCTTTTGCGATTATTCTGAAATGCTATCACAATATGTCTTGGACTCTCCAATTTTGTAGTAGTTTTTACAGACCATGTGTGACGAGTTGAATAACTTAGTGTAGGATATTCAATTAACTCCCAACTCCTAAATTTAATAGGTAATTCTAGATTACTTCGAAGGATTTTGTTTAGTCGTAATTGTTCTTTTAAATTTGGTGTTATATGAGGAACGTACCAATAAAGTTTATTAATCTGAATTTTTGGTATCTCAGTTTCATCAGTAGCAATCACTGCATCAACGTCATCCTTCTCTCGTACTAATATAAGTTCCTGTCTCATATTCATAACAATTTTCCGAAAGTCTTCAAAAAATCCAGACCAGATTTTTAAGGGTATATATACATTAAAATTTCCAAAAGCATCGATAAGAAGTTTTCCATTTTTTGGGAACCATCCTCCGTTTTGTAAGAGTTTGCTTTCATTTTCATTAAGAGACAAGTAATTTTTTAAAGTAGACACCAATCCTACATTTCTTACTGCGTCGATTATTACACCGTTTAATTCATATCTGATTTCCCGAAATAAATATGTAATACCGTTATTGATAAAATTAAATTTTGTAGGTACTGTATTCTTATCAGTTAACATTTTTCCTTCTAAATATACATAGCTATTGCATGGTAGAGTAAATGCATCAAGTTCTTGAACACTGATCCGAATTTCGTCGTTATAATTTAAATTTCCTGAAGTACAAGGCTCATAAGTGTGAAACTGATAGTCCTCAATAGTTGTATCACTAAAAGGCTGATCTAAAACATTTAGTACGTCCATTATACTAAAACGCGAAATCCCAAAGTTTTTAAAAAGTTGCGATTTTCTGGTCTTATCAATTGAAAAGGCAAACTCTTACTAGTTGATTTGTTCTGCCACTTCCTTTTATAATATAATGGTTTGTAGGGACTTTCGAAACGGTGGAACTGCCACACCATTATTCAATTTTTCTAAGATGTAATCGAATGGTAATAGTTTCGTTACCAAAATTTACAATGTTACCAATTTGATCAATTACTTTTACAGTAATGTTGTTTATTGTTTAAATGTTAACTGGATAGTAAAGTATTGTTAGGGGTTGCTCAACTATTTTATACCCGTTTGGAACTTGCGGAAAAAATTGATGAATTATATGAACTGGTTTACCATTTAAAAATGAACCAACTGCAATGTTACAATCAATACATATAGTGTTTACTTTTAAAATGTTTACTTTTTTAGGAGAGGTATAGGCTTTATCAGGTTCGAGCTTAATTCTTGAAAATCCTAACAATGTCCCAATTGAATTGTCAACGTCAAAATTAATCCAATTTGTGCTTCTAATATTAACTTTTTCTGTGTTCTGATCTGCCCTTATACGAGTAATTGTACCGTTTTTAAACATCTGCTTTTCAATTATTTTAATTTTCTCACTTATTTCATAAGCTCCTACCGGAATTAAAAATTTAAATTCACTATTAGTACCCCACACCAGTACATTATTAGTTTCATCGACATTAAAAATGCTGTTAAAGGTATCAAAATTTGCTACTCCAATTTCATAATCTGTATTATCATCCAAATATATTGCAGGATTAAAATCAGCACTTAAAATTGATGAACAACCACTTAATGTAAATGTGTATGACATGATGGTTAAAATATAAATGAGTTAAAGTTTTTAGTTATATTGACTAAATGAAAATTTTAAACAGTACTGTCCACAATTAAACGAATTAAATTTTTGTATTACATTATAATTGAATTTTATGTCAACGTTTCCATTACTTTTAAAATATTTTGCTAACTCATTAGGAGGGGGTAAATTTCCGTAACTATCAAAATAAATAATACTAGAACCTTGTTATGAAAAAGCTGTCCAGTGAGTACCACTGCCACTTTCTGTATCAAGGTTAACTATACCAGATTCATAGTTTTTAATTTTGTTTGGAAGAGAATCTCGCATAAAAACACCACGAAAATGAGGAATTTTTAAGAGATTTGCATATTTTTCCAGATCTATGTTCGTCATTATACGATTAGGTAATTTTAACGGGAGTTTTTTGAATACGGTTTTAAATAAAAACCTTTCCCGTTTTTTGAATGCCGTTTCATTCCATTCCAACCTTTGTATGGTCTCAAATAATAACCTGATCCCTTTTTTGTAGCTTGTTCCATAGCCATATTATGTCTTTGCTGTTCTGCAAGTTGCTCACGATTAGCGTTAGCATCATTTACAGCCTTTGCAATTCCAGCGGCACCGCCCCCAACAGCGCCCAAAGCTCCCAGTAACGGTAACAGTAATGGTAAAAATCCACCCTTTTTGGTGCTCGGATGACACGTTTTTTTTTAAACCTTTCGATTTTTTTTTTAAGACCCATCCCCAATTTACGCTTGCCTTTCATTGCCGTAGTTATTAACCAAGCAGCTGCTTTTTCCTTAAAATTTGCGTCTTTTGATTTAACTCGCTCCCAAGCTTTATTTTCCAAATCTTTATCAGCTATATATACGAGTCGAAATACTGAAAATACCTTGCAAAAGCAACGAAATAACGAACACCATCGAATTTCCAGTTCTTATTCACAATAATAGTAACAAATATCTATGAAAAATCATCACAGTACCAAGGAGCTTATACAAAATAGATATAACCAATAAAATGAGAAATGAAGTACCGAAAACAACATTTAGGAACCAGTATAACTACGTAAATTTAAGGTAAACTATTTAGATCGTATTTTGCATGTTACATCCTCGGGTGGTGAAATTCTTCTACCCCCATCCACAGCGCACAGAAAGAGTCAACGATGGAGTTGCTGAAAAGGGGCTGGATTCAAGTACGAAAGGTAATATAAGATAACAAAAGGTAAGATAGACGTAAGGTAAGAGAAGATAACGTAAGGTACACGCAACTTGAATCCAGAAGTGTTAAGGTTGGAGGACTTTTACCTACCCCGCCTGGAATATCCTCGGGTGGTGAAATTCTTAGGCCCCCAGCCACAGGGCACACAAAAAAAAGGAAGTAAACAAAATCAAACTAAATGAAATAGGACATTAACTGAAAATAATAATAAAAGTAAAGATGAAGGAATATAATTCAGCGAAGGGAAGATAAGGAAAAATCCTAAGTATTCCGTTATTTTAAGGTTCCAAGTTTGGATCACAAAATGGTTTGAGGTCTTGGACATGCCAGACGCCTTTTTAACTACCCTGTTCGTCCTGTAGTTCATAAGACCAAGAGCCACACTTTCTTTTTATGGTATACGGACCTGCATATGTGGGAGCTAATTTTGCGCTGTAATACTTTAGCGCGTCCAAAAGAACTTTTTTCCGACGCCACACCTGATCTCCGCAATTGAAAGATACCGGTCGCCTACGTAAGTTAAAGCGATTAGCGTTATGTGTTCTCGTTGCCGCAATACGTTGTTTCACTTGTCGGTACAACTTAACAAATCCATCTTAACGACTTTTAACGTACGTATCCAGAGTAGGTGTTGCGACTGATGTCTTCGCTCGATGATCTGTCCCATAGAGTTTATGTTCCTTCCCAAATATGAGGTAATACGGGCTGTACTTCGTAGTTTCGCTTGGGGACGTCCTTATGGCACAGCTGATTTCATTCAGGTGCTCGTCCCAGGTCCTATGATTTTCCTGGTCTACATACGTTCACAGCATGGTCTTTATTATCCTGTTATGGCGTTCAGTCGGATTAGCCCGCAGATTGTAAGCTGCAGTGAAAAAGATCTTGGTGTTATACTTCTCGCAAAGTTTACGGAATTCATTGGACTTCATCTGCACCCCGTTGTCACAGGTCACAGACGTTTGCGTTCCAAACAGTAGGAAGAAACCTTCCACCGTCTCAACTAGTGATCTTGCGGTAGCCTTCCGACAAGGATACAGGAAGACGGACTTGCTGAAATAGTCTGAAACCACTAAGACGTATTGATTGCCACGTTTCGAACGTGGTAGTGGTCCGATGTAGTCTAAGCTGATAGCCTGAAAGGGCTCTGTAATCTCCGGTCGTTCTCCCATCAATCCCGCTGGCGGTTTTTGCTCAACCTTGTTTCTAGCACAGCATTTACAGGTCTTCACATACCTAGCCACGTCGGCTCTCATTTTGGGCCAGTAATAGCCTTGACGAACTTTCCCTAGGGTCTTGAATACGCCCATGTGTCCTGAAGCTGGAATATCATGGCAACGTTGCAAAATGAACAAGCGTTCTTCCTTCGGGACTACCGTTTTCCAGTTGTCCATGGTACGAGACAAATCCGGGACAGTTGGTTGATTAGCTTAAGCAGTGCGTTATCATGTACACGCCACAGGGGATACTTGAGCGGATGGTCTTGTACCATTTTTAGCATGGAAGTATACCATTTATCCGACGTAGTCGAGGTGATCCTACAACAGGTGTCCGATGAATCTATTGCGTCGATGGGCTCTGGCACAGCTCGAGAAAGAAAATTAGGGACTATGTGGTCTTTCCCCTTCCGATGGATCAATTGGTAGTCGAACTGCTGCAGTCGCAACTGCCAACGAGCGAGCCTTCCCTGGGGTCTTTCAGGCGGTGTAACCACAAGAGGGATGCGTGGTCCGTAATTACTACAAATCGAACTTTTCTACTGCCCAAATAACTGCTAGGCACTCCTTCTCTGTGACGGACAGCTTCATCTCCTGTTTTGACAATGATCTCGATAGATAGCAGATCACCTTCTCTCCTTCTTCGAATTGCTGTGATAGAACAGCACCAAGGCCGTAGTTGAAAGCGTCAGTATGTAAGTAAAAGGTCTTCTCAAAATTTGGCGCTGTCAAGATAGGGGCAGTAACCAGGCACTCCTTCAGTGCATTAAAGGATTCCTGACAACCACTTGTTCAATGCCATCTAGCATTCTTCTTGATCAATTTCAATAAAGGGGCCAAAAGTGAAGAGAAATTTGGCACAAACCGTCTGTACCACGAAGCGGTTCCTACAAACCGTCGGATTTCGTTGACATTCCGCGGCGGAGGTATATTTACGATGGCCTCTACATTCTCCGGGTCTGGTCGAAATCCTTTGTCGTTCACAACATATCCCAGGTACCTAAGTTGTGGCTTGCAGAAATTGCACTTGTCCTTGGAAACTACTACGCCTGCTCTCCTTAGACGGTCGAATACCTCCTCTAGCAATCTGAGATGATCCTCGAATGAGTTAGAGATGAATATTATGTCATCCAGGTATACCATAACATTCGGTTCCAGCTCTGGGCCCAAGATAGTGTCTACAATTCGTTGCCAGGTGGCAGGGGCGTTAGATAGCCCGAATGGCATTCGGCGGAACTGAAACAACCCTCTTCCAGGTACCGTGAAAGCGGTGTACTTTCGTGACGCCTCGCTTAGTGGTACTTGCCAGAACGCAGATTTGATATCGATGGAACTAATGTACCGTGTGTCTCTCAACCGATCGAGTATGGTGGAAATATACGGTATGGGGTATGCGTCTTAACGAGTCGCAGCATTTACTTGCCGATAATCAACACAAAACCGGAAGGTGTTATCTTTTTATCGTACCAAGCACACGGGGCTGGACCATGGACTAGTAGATCTCTCTATCACGCCTAAACTCACCATCTCGGTTATTTCATCGTCGATGATTTTCTGCTTGTATGGTGAGACCGGATAATAACGTTGTTTAATCGGTCGGGTTCCTGGCTCCAATATAATCTCGTGCTCAGCTACCTTACAGCAACCGAGTCCAATACCCATTGCAGCTATCTTCTGTTCTACCAATACCTCCAGTTTTTTCTTTTCCTCGGGAGTTAGGTGATCCATCCCTTGGACGAGGGCTACATCCATGTTGACTGGAGTGTCCGAGAATCGCCAGACATCTTGCTTTACATCAGGGATGATCTCCATCGCTCTCCAAAAGTCTATCCCTAAGATGAGTTTGTGGGAGAGTTGAGGTAGTACCATTATGTCTACCATGCGGGTCCTTTCCATGAGCGTCACAGGTGTTTTAATATACCCAATGCTGGTACATGATTCTCCATTTGACACAGTACAGGTGGTAGGTTGCTTGGTGAGTCGTAACCCTAATCGCAAGAGTAACTCATACCCTGGTAATCCCACAATCGTGCGACTAGCACCCGAATTAAGTAATCCTAATATAGGGTACCCGGATATTTCTATTCTCAAATAAAGTCGTTGGTCACCTTGCGCGTGCGCAATTACATAATCTAATAGGGTTCTATGAGCTAAATCACGCGGATTGGTCGCTGATGAAGTATGGGGAGGAAGGTCGCGACCTAACGGTTCTCCCTTGATCCGTTTCCCGAACCCGAACATTTGGGACATGCTCTCACGGTCACGTTTGGTGTTCCGCAGCGGTAACACTGGATTTTCCGCGGATTTGGGCAATTCCGATTTATATGGCCCTTCTGTTGACAATTCTAACAAACCGCATTCCTATTAGGTGGTCTATCACGAGGAGCGTCGATTTGATCGATTTCCTCCATCGAAGGTATCGTTTCCGATGTTCTGGGATTACCCTCCACGAAGGCGAAATCCGGTTCTACGAATTGGTTCTTCCTCCTGGACGGTGGAACATATGAGTCGACTCGATGTTTCTTGATCTCCAGCTTTAAGCATTCGGTCTCCAACTCCCCAAGAGTTGTCACCACAGGAAGTTGGGTAGTATAAAACGGTCACAGGTTTCGTGAAATAATATCCAGCCGGACTTCTTCTGTCAGTCCTCCATGACGTCGGAACAATATCTGCATGCAGGTTAGGTAGTCGATTATACTTTCAGAAGTATCCTGCGTTCTATCAAGCATCTCGCGGAATAACCGAGTTCGATAGTCTGGTGGCTCGAAATGGCGTCGAAGCAGGTCTGATATGCTGGTCCAATCGGCGAACCTATGAGAGTTGGCTCGATACCAATGCAGAGCTTTGCCTAAAAACAGGTCGATGGCACTGTCGAACAGTTGTCGTTCTGAAATGTTGCGAGCCCTTCGCAGTTACTCAACTCGCTCGAGAAAATTGTGAATGGATGTTTTCCCTTCTCCGTCGAATTTGAGGTTCCACTTATCGATGGTATGAGGCTTTGTTCTTGGTGGTGAATACGATGCCATCGTTGGTAGCCTTAAGTGTGAAGCTGTGGGTGTGGAGGTGACGTTATCCTCCGGTTCCTGTAGGATGTGACTTAATTCCGGATTTTGTCTGCTAACCGATTCCAATATATCCAGGGCTGCTAGTGCTTCCATGATCCACTTCGTTCTCTCCGCCCGTTCGTTCACGTCCAATCCAATCTCCGGTATCCGATTAATCCGGTGGTAGATGTGCACCAATTTGGAAAGCGTAGAGTTATACTTCGTTTGGGATTCCTCGCTTCCAGCGGTCGGCATTGCCTCTTTTGCCTGTTCCAGGGAGGTTTTAATTTGCTTAATTTCATCTTCGAATGCAAAGAGGTACGGAGGAGCGGTGAATGTTCCCATTTTCTCCATATTTAAGATGGGCCGCAAGGCAGCCCGCAACTGGTCCACTGTTTGTTTAGAATCGGCAGTTATTCCACATACCGCGAGTTCATACATTAACATGTCCTTCTTTAGGTAAGAAATGTCCATTTTATAATCCATGGTTTATTAAAATTACGATAAAATTCAACGGTAATAACGATAATTTAAAACGATTAAAATGATAAATTTCCCCGCTGTATGGGATGATTGACTACAAATAACAATGGCAGAAGAGAAATACAAAAAAAAACAAATTGACGAATAGTGGCACGACAGTTAATGCGTTCTACAACGAAAGCGTAACGATACAGTTGTTTAAGATCGCTAGGGTGTTAGCGAAAATTCAATGAATGCGAAATATGTTTTAGCATAAAAAAAAGGATAGTAATAATAAAAATATCTCATCAAAAGTCATCAAAGTTACTCAGTCTTACTCAGCTCACCAATTAAAATCCTGTTCAATAACAAGATAAAAGTGATAATTTTGCACAACAAAAAATTTTCACCCCAATTAAAAAAAAACTTAACCAATTAAAAAAAATACGCCCCAATTTAAAAAAAATAGGCCCCAATTAACAAAATCGGCCCCACGTTGGGCGCCAAAAATTTGCCACGAACTTTTAATGAAATAACTTTAATTTAGATTTAAAATAAAAAGAAAGGTTGAGTTTTCCAGAACAAGTTGCCAACTCCAGCTAAACAAAATAATGTGAGTCGCGCCACCGATTTTTCGGTATAAATCGGAAACCCCTGATGGTCCAGGCACTGACCTATCTTACTGGAGAGAAATAACTGATTCTTTTGAATCCTGATAATTAGCAAAATAAAATTAATTAAATAGTTAATTTGGTGAATGGGTGATGATCTGAGTAAGAACACAAAGTTAGATCTATCAAATATATTCACGAAAATAACCCCCGCTATAATAAACCCAACAGTGAGGTTATACAATATAAATATCTTATTCATAAAACAAGTAAAGAAAATTAGCAAATAATATCAGCAAATTTAGACCAACAAATAATGCCAAAACCTTGGCAGATTTAATAATGAGTGATCACCCAGCGCAATATGATAAGATTCAAAATTAGTAACTCCTATAAGTAAACAATATTTGACCAACAACTTAAACAATGGTTTGGTCAGTCTTATACCATGCCTTTATTTTAAATTAAATTTTGGCTTATCTGATTAAAAGACGCCCCTGGCGCCGAAGATCTGGTCGTAAGGCTTTCGTTAATAGCCTGCTGCTCCGATGATGGTGAGGCTCGGTGTTGATTCCTCAGTAGTGAGCTGATCTTGCACTACTGCCTGCAATTGTCCACAAGGCTACCACAAGTTTAGCCAGTTCCAAGGAAAAAGATAAATAACTGACCAGGTCCAAAAATATTACTAGCCAGGTCCAAAAACAAATTACTCGCCAGGTCCAAAAACCCTAGTCGAAAAAGCGCATTAGCCAAAAATTCCAACATTAAGTTATTTACGAAAGAAATGTTAAATTTACAAATGTTGATTCTACTTAATACAATAATTTAAAAGATTAAATTCCACACTAAATTATTTAAGAAAGAAATATTAAATTTACAAGTAACGACTCTGCTTAATAAAAAGAGAAAAAAAAGAAAAAAAACAATTTAAAGATTAAATTACTGATAAAACAATTTAAAGGTGTACACGACATAATAATAAAAAATAACAGAATTATTGATGAAATTAATAAGTAAATGAATCAATTATACCAGATGCACGTGTGTCATTATACAATTTACAATTTAGAAATCCAATTACCATAAAAAAAACGATATAAAATAAAGCAACACAATGAAATATAATTAAATTCAAAATTTATAGATTAAATTATAGTTAAGACAGATTAAGCGTATATAAAAAAAATCACTCCACTTGGTTTCAAAATTATTTACAACAGTTTGTACACAAATTAATAATAACCAGTAAAACTAAAAATTTGTAATTTTGCTGGGTTTAATTATGTATGATAAATTTAGTTACACAAAATAAATTTAATCGCAAAAGAAAACGATAGATCTACTATTAGCAAAACACCAAAATTTAACACAATTTTTAGGGTATGTACGTGTAGCTATTATATTGATGATAATTTACGTGATTTTTATCGAATAAACACAGGTAAACACTTACCCTTTTATATTATGATTAGGGGTTAAGCAGCCAATCTGCGATGTTATTTCGCTAACACCCTGTAGCAAATTTCGTGATTCTAAATCGGATGTCCACGCTTTTTCGTAACGAACTCTTAGTAATCACTCTATAATCGAATGACGGTATCAAGATAAAGCATTATATAATAAGGTATAACGTACCGGAGAAAAGCACCATTTAATTATATCCCAAAAAATATGGAGAAATCTAATCGCCTACTCAAAAATACCACAATAGGAATAAACAAAAATGAGGCTTAGATTATAATACTGAAGTGAAATTCAAAATCCAGTGAGGATGGCCCAAATACTGCCAGATAAGAACGTTCAACTTCACAAAATGGCGTTGCTTAATTCGGTAATAGCACTAAATTGTTCGTTCAACTGTTGAAACGCAAAAAGAAAGCCAAAAATCACGATAATTCACGCATACGCTTCTCGCAATGACACTTGAGAGTAAAGAAGGGGAAATTGTGTGTTTTGTTGTGCAAAAACCGCTTTGCTAGATGTTAATTTAATTTCCGAAATGATGTTAAAATTAAATCGAATTCTTTAAACTAAATGTATTATTAATATCAAAAGAAATCAATGCACTTGTTTACTTAATTTTAAATTTTCGCTATTAGCTTAAACAGTTAAAGCACCGCTACATTATCGATCTAAACAATCGAACTACTCTCCCTACGAGTCAAGCCAAAACAACGGTGACCAGAACCTGTTAAGAAGCTAACAATCGCGTTAAAACACTTAACTTTCCTTTTTAAATATATTGATACCGATTTATGCACGTGACACATTATTCTCCTCCAACCAGTACGGAAATATTTCTAAAATTTAAGTTTGATTGCTTTAGGCAGATCTTTTGAATATTTCTTTGAACTTGTGTAATTTGGGGTTTTGCGGTGATTTATACAATTTTTTTATACGTTCCTACGGATTTAACTGGTTGGGTTGATAACAGAAAAATAAAGAAAACGTCACTGCAATAAGGCTACTGTTTGACAGGTTAGTACTTTATATTTTAACTAGAAGTTTAGCACAATAAATTCTTTTTTTCCTTAGGCGTTTTTTTAATGTATGGTTTTTATATGGTAATACATTAATACATGGTTTGGTGGCCATTAGAACTATTAAAAGATAGCAGAAAATTATCCATAACTATCAATGAGCTGACTGTGTCCAAAATTGTAACGGGTTTTCCAGTACAACTTAAGGGTGCTTTTCCCCATCATCGGTGGAAAGAAAACAACGATAAGTACCCCAGTGTGGGAATTTTACTTACCTTCAATAGATTTTATAAATTTCGTAACATTTTCAAAACGTTTCGTCTCACTATTATTTATTTCTTATGATTAGGAAACTATTAAATTTTTGTATTGGATATTTGGGGAGAAAGAGATATATGATTGGGGTTTGGTCATCTCCGCCAAGTATCCATACTTTCTTGCAAGAGATAGGGACAAATTACATTTTTTTTATACTCTTAGTAAGTAATATAGTACATTACATCAGTATTTGCGTCTAAATTCTATAATTTTTCTATTTAATAACTGGTTACGGTGCAGCATACGAAATTAACGTAACTGTTATTTTTGGGAGCTCAACCGGGATCTTTTTTTTGTTTTTGTTGCTTTAACATTAGAGAAAAATATTATTTAATAAGTAATCTTATAAATATTAATTATTATGTATGTATCTATGAATTTCTTTTTCTGTTTGTTGAGATTGAACAGACACCTAATATTTTTGAAAATTTTCATTTTATTTTGTGTTTATAATTTTTTTTTTTTAAAGTGCTAAGATAAGTAATTATATTGCTGCATTTTTTCTATTTTATTCGCATAGATAAAGTATAGACTACTACAAAATTTTTAAAATTTCTAATCGCATTTTAATTCCTTAAAATAAATTAGCGAAGGGTTTTGCTGTTTTTTTTATCGCACTTTTTTTATTTTTTTGTCCTTTATTTATCGATTGTGTTTGGAAAGAAGGATAATTTATCATTTGGAACAAGAATTTAAATGTGTTAATGATTGACTACGAGAATGCTTGTCTATTATTTATTAATCATTTATACAGACTGAGCAAAAAATTCTGAGAGTAAAATTAACTTAAATTATTTTTTTAAATTTATTTCGTACTTTTTGGGTTAGTTACCTGTGGTTTTGGGAAAAAATACTTGATTGCTATGACATTTATATTTTAATTTTTATACAGGGTTGTAACGTTTACAACGTTATTTGTGGCCTGGCCTATTGACTATTAATTTTTTATAATTTTCGGGTTATTGTGAGTCGTCGCGTATACTTTATCAGATTTGAGAAGGGGAATTTCTAGTTCGATCGTAATTTACGTCGCTATTTAAATCCCTTTCAATTTTGTGCTTCGACAGAAATAGTTCTCTCTCACTTCATACTCCCTTCTGGTGAGTAAAATTAAATTTGTTATAATTTTAAGTAATAGTCAAAAATTTGGTGAATATATAATTGGTAGTTTTATTTGATATTTTTACTAACATTTAAATTTTTCGATTATAATCATTTGTCAAGAATCAGTTTTTTATTGAGTTAAAAATAAATAAACACAACATGTGATTAACTTTTTTCTCGAACTTTGGAGAAACCTTGGATGATTGTAATCGAAATTAAAGTTCATTGGGACGGAATTTTGACAGTTTTTATTTTAATTCTTAGGGCCTTTGCCAAATAGTGAAAGGTCTTAAGTGAGGGCTTATCGAGCCAATTTTTCCAACCAAAGGAAAAAAAAACCAATTTAGCCAGAAACACCGTAGCCTGTGTTATTCCATTTCGGAAGATTTCTTCAGTTCTCCTTCAGGGAAAACATCTTGCCAGCGTCACCATAGACCGTTGCTGTTTTTTCAGTTTACAGCTAAGAAAAAAAACATCTTGCCAACGGCACCATTAACCGGTGCTCACTAAATTCCGTCCAGTAATCTCCACAACAACGAAACCGAAGATCACCAGAAAAAAGATAAGAAATTAGTTAATTACTTTCCACTAATATTTTGAAGTCATTTTTTTGAATAAACAATTTAACACTGATTTCTCTCTTTTATTTGTATGTCTGTACTTGGCGCCCTTTTTTATTTTTTGTTTGGGGGAGTTGAAAAAGAAAGCCACGAACCCTGGAGCTAGCCAATGGTTTAGAGCTAACTGCCTTTATTTAAATACAGACAAAACAAAATGTATCCGCTTCCACAACCGACAGAAAGATGTTAATAATATCGAATTGATTGGTTTGCAATCAATAGACACATCTGTACAGTTTCTCGGTGTACATCTTGATAAACATATTTCCTGGGACAAGCAATGTAGATTTTTTATCGGTAAAATGAGTTCTGTTGCTTACCAATTCCGCAACTTAAAAAATGTGTTGAATATTGATCAATTGTTGAAGCTCTATTATGTCCAAGTAGACTCTAGACATCGTTACGGCATTTGCCTGCTGGGAAGGTCTTCTGGATCGGGTGATGTGTTTGTTGCACAAAAGAGAATACTCCGTGTAATGTGTGGTTTGTTCCCAAAAGAAAGTTGTATGAACCACTTTAAAATCCATAAAATTTTGACATTGCCATCACTCTTTATCTTTGAAATGTGTGTTTATGTTTTTTTAAATCGTAACAAGTTTCTAACAAGATCTGCTATTCATAACTATGATACCAGAATCAAAAATAATTTTGATGTGCCTCTCTCGAGAGTGCAGGTATCTAAAAATTGCCCTAAGTCATTGGGTCCTTTAATATTTAATGGGCTACCAGAGACTGTGAAGAGCAGTCAATCATTGTCCCTATTTAAAAAAAATCTTAAAAATTATTTAGTGGATAAATGTTACTATAAAGTGAATCAGGCACTTAATTAATGAATTATTGTATTGTTCATTTGTTTATTTTTAGAAATTTTATACATGTGTATATTGTATATTTAATGTTGTTTTTAGCATATTTTTATTTATTCATCATTATTATATATATATATATTTTTTTTTTCTATTACTAGCTTGCATGTAAATGCATTTTGACGAATTCCAATACAATGTTTATATTGTCTTTTATGGAGAATAAACTTATTATTATTATTATTATTAGCCAAGGGTATTTTTACGCTACAGGGTGAGAAAATTTTTAGGGTAAAAGTAACTAAATTTTCTTTAAGTTTGTATAATTAACTTTGAATACAGTGGTAACCTGTTGTATATAAAAGGAAAATGCTTGATTTTTTTAAGATTTATACAGAGTAAGCAAGAAGTTTTGAAGGTGAAATTGATATTTTTTTTATTATTAATTTGCTTAGTTTTGAGTTAAATCAAATAGCAACCTGTTGTACTGAAAACAAAATACTTGTTTTTTTTTAATATATTTCAAATATATAGGGTTAGGCAAAATATAGTTACCTACTAATTTTTTTAATTTTGTTTTTAGTGATAAGGTATCAGGTTTGCAATTATTGTTTAGTCGATTTATAATTAATTACTATAAATTAATTTTTGAGTTTATTACCTACCTTTACGGATTTAGTTTTAAACCAGGATCTTTGCTTGATAATTTATTTGTTTTCCGTGACCGTTAGACTTTATTAATTCTTTTATTGGTTTTGCACTGTAAAGGTTTTCCAAAGATTTGACTTATTTTATTTTTTTTAAGCTATTGTTTTGTTGATCTGAAACTATATAACATATTTTTGTTTTTTTTTTTTGTAACTAAAAATGGATCCTCAATACTTAGTTAGAGAAGAATTAGAGTATGAATTGCGAGCTAGAGGGTTAACCGAGTTCGGCTCTGAATCGGTTAGGTCCTTAAGGAGAATGTTGACGCGTAGAAAAGATAAGGAAAATTTTGGTACTTTAGAATGCCACTCGTCTTTTACTCCAGATATTAATCAAGAAATTACACTAGAAATAGCAACGTTAGCAATAGCAGCAACTGGAACCAAAAATGACTCTGCACATTTCCGGTCCGCCACACCTTCAAGTAGACCTAACTGATCCAAAAAAAAAATTATTGACCTTTTCCACGCATCTGCTTCATCCAAGGAATCGTCCACCTTAAGCCTGCAACACCTTCCACTTAAGTGTTGAAGACGAGTAAAAATATACTTTGCAGCAGAACTCTCATGATCTCCTACGAACTGATCTATGAATCCTTCTAGAGCAATTAACTTTTGATTGCAAATAGTAATTTCTTGATTAATATCTGGAGTAAAAGACGAGTGGCATTCTAAAGTACCAAAATTTTCCTTATCTTTTCTACGCGTCAACATTCTCCTTAAGGACCTAACCGATTCAGAGCCGAACTCGGTTAACCCTCTAGCTCGCAATTCATACTCTAATTCTTCTCTAACTAAGTATTGAGGATCCATTTTTAGTTACAAAAAAAAACAAAAATATGTTATATAGTTTCAGATCAACAAAACAATAGCTTAAAAAAAATAAAATAAGTCAAATCTTTGGAAAACCTTTACAGTGCAAAACCAATAAAAGAATTAATAAAGTCTAACGGTCACGGAAAACAAATAAATTATCAAGCAAAGATCCTGGTTTAAAACTAAATCCGTAAAGGTAGGTAATAAACTCAAAAATTAATTTATAGTAATTAATTATAAATCGACTAAACAATAATTGCAAACCTGATACCTTATCACTAAAAACAAAATTAAAAAAATTAGTAGGTAACTATATTTTGCCTAACCCTATATATTTGAAATATATTAAAAAAAAAACAAGTATTTTGGTTTCAGTACAACAGGTTGCTATTTGATTTAACTCAAAACTAAGCAAATTAATAATAAAAAAAATATCAATTTCACCTTCAAAACTTCTTGCTTACTCTGTATAAATCTTAAAAAAATCAAGCATTTTCCTTTTATATACAACAGGTTACCACTGTATTCAAAGTTAATTATACAAACTTAAAGAAAATTTAGTTACTTTTACCCTAAAAATTTTCTTACCCTTGGCTAATAATAATAATAATAATAAGTTTATTCTCCATAAAAGACAATATAAACATTGTATTGGAATTCGTCAAAATGCATTTACATGCAAGCTAGTAATAGAAAAAAAAAATATATATATATATATATATATATATATATATATATATATATATATATATATATATATAATGATGATGAATAAATAAAAATATGCTAAAAACAACATTAAATATACAATATACACATTGTATATTTAATGTTGTTTTTAGCATATTTTTATTTATTCATCATCATTATATATATATATATTTTTTTTTTTTCTATTACTAGCTTGCATGTAAATGCATTTTGACGAATTCCAATACAATGTTTATATTGTCTTTTATGGAGAATAAACTTATTATTATTATTATTATTAGCCAAGGGTATTTTTACGCTACAGGGTGAGAAAATTTTTAGGGTAAAAGTAACTAAATTTTCTTTAAGTTTGTATAATTAACTTTGAATACAGTGGTAACCTGTTGTATATAAAAGGAAAATGCTTGATTTTTTTAAGATTTATACAGAGTGAGCAAGAAGTTTTGAAGGTGAAATTGATATTTTTTTTATTATTAATTTGCTTAGTTTTGAGTTAAATCAAATAGCAACCTGTTGTACTGAAAACAAAATACTTGTTTTTTTTTAATATATTTCAAATATATAGGGTTAGGCAAAATATAGTTACCTACTAATTTTTTTAATTTTGTTTTTAGTGATAAGGTATCAGGTTTGCAATTATTGTTTAGTCGATTTATAATTAATTACTATAAATTAATTTTTGAGTTTATTACCTTCCTTTACGGATTTAGTTTTAAACCAGGATCTTTGCTTGATAATTTATTTGTTTTCCGTGACCGTTAGACTTTATTAATTCTTTTATTGGTTTTGCACTGTAAAGGTTTTCCAAAGATTTGACTTATTTTATTTTTTTTAAGCTATTGTTTTGTTGATCTGAAACTATATAACATATTTTTGTTTTTTTTTGTAACTAAAAATGGATCATCAATACATAGTTAGAGAAGAATTAGAGTATGAATTGCGAGCTAGAGGGTTAACCGAGTTCGGCTCTGAATCGGTTAGGTCCTTAAGGAGAATGTTGACGCGTAGAAAAGATAAGGAAAATTTTGGTACTTTAGAATGCCACTCGTCTTTTACTCCAGATATTAATCAAGAAATTACTATTTGCAATCAAAAGTTAATTGCTCTAGAAGGATTCATAGATCAGTTCGTAGGAGATCATGAGAGTTCTGCTGCAAAGTATATTTTTACTCGTCTTCAACACTTAAGTGGAAGGTGTTGCAGGCTTAAGGTGGACGATTCCTTGGATGAAGCAGATGCGTGGAAAAGGTCAATAAATTTTTTTTTGGATCAGTTAGGTCTACTTGAAGGTGTGGCGGACCGGAAATGTGCAGAGTCATTTTTGGTTCCAGTTGCTGCTATTGCTAACGTTGCTATTTCTAGTGTTCCTGCGGCAAGTACTTCTTCAGTTCCTTTACCGAATCCTACAAACCCTAGTACTGGATCAGGTCTAAACATAAATTCCATGGTTGTTCGAGATCGTCATTGTCCTCCTAGTAAATGGGGTGTTGTTTTTACCAGTAAACAGAGTGGATTAAGCGTTAAATCTTTTCTGGAAAAAATTGAAACTTACAGTATGGCACGTAATGTCTCTGAAGATGAGTTAAAAAATTCATTGATTGATCTTCTTCAAGGCGATGCTCTTATTTGGTATACTTCCATCAAATCTCAAAAAGGTTCTTGGTCTACATTTGTCCGGCTATTTAAAGAGGAATACTTACCCTACGATCATAACGAACGGTTATGGGAAATGTTTAGAGCCAGGTGCCAAAACCAAAAGGAGCCTGTAGGGGTTTATTTTGCTTCCATGACTAATTTATTTAATCGTTTGGAGAAACCAGCCACTGAAGAAGAAAAGGTATATATTTTAAAACGTAACATTTTACCTTATCTTATCCATCATCTAGCTGCCTGTGGGAATTTTACTTACCTTCAATAGATTTTATAAATTTCGTAACATTTTCAAAACGTTTCGTCTCACTATTATTTATTTCTTATGATTAGGAAACTATTAAATTTTTGTATTGGATATTTGGGGAGAAAGAGATAAATGATTGGGGTTTGGTCATCTCCGCCAAGTATCCATACTTTCTTGCAAGAGATAGGGACAAATTACATTTTTTTTATACTCTTAGTAAGTAATATAGTACATTACATCAGTATTTGCGTCTAAATTCTATAATTTTTCTATTTAATAACTGGTTACGGTGCAGCATACGAAATTAACGTAACTGTTATTTTTGGGAGCTCAACCGGGATCTTTTTTTTGTTTTTGTTGCTTTAACATTAGAGAAAAATATTATTTAATAAGTAATCTTATAAATATTAATTATTATGTATGTATCTATGAATTTCTTTTTCTGTTTGTTGAGATTGAACAGACACCTAATATTTTTGAAAATTTTCATTTTATTTTGTGTTTATAATTTTTTTTTTATTTAAAGTGCTAAGATAAGTAATTATATTGCTGCATTTTTTCTATTTTATTCGCATAGATAAAGTATAGACTACTACAAAATTTTTAAAATTTCTAATCGCATTTTAATTCCTTAAAATAAATTAGCGAAGGGTTTTGCTGTTTTTTTTATCGCACTTTTTTTATTTTTTTGTCCTTTATTTATCGATTGTGTTTGGAAAAAAGGATAATTTATCATTTGGAACTAGAATTTAAATGTGTTAATGATTGACTACGAGAATGCTTGTCTATTATTTATTAATCATTTATACAGACTGAGCAAAAAATTCTGAGAGTAAAATTAACTTAAATTATTTTTTTAAATTTATTTCGTACTTTTTGGGTTAGTTGCCTGTGGTTTTGGGAAAAAATACTTGATTGCTATGACATTTATATTTTAATTTTTATACAGGGTTGTAACGTTTACAACGTTATTTGTGGCCTGGCCTATTGACTATTAAATTTATATAATTTTCGGGTTATTGTGAGTCGTCGCGTATACTTTATCAGATTTGAGAAGGGGAATTTCTAGTTCGATCGTAATTTACGTCGCTATTTAAATCCCTTTCAATTTTGTGCTTCGACAGAAATAGTTCTCTCTCACTTCATACTCCCTTCTGGTGAGTAAAATTAAATTTGTTATAATTTTAAGTAATAGTCAAAAATTTGGTGAATATATAATTGGTAGTTTTATTTGATATTTTTACTAACATTTAAATTTTTCGATTATAATCATTTGTCAAGAATCAGTTTTTTATTGAGTTAAAAATAAATAAACACAACATGTGATTAACTTTTTTCTCGAACTTTGGAGAAACCTTGGATGATTGTAATCGAAATTAAAGTTCATTGGGACGGAATTTTGACAGTTTTTTATTTTAATTTTTAGGGCCTTTGCCAAATAGTGGAAGGTCTTAAGTGAGGGCTTATCGAGCCAATTTTTCCAACCAAAGGAAAAAAAAAACCAATTTAGCCAGAAACACCGTAGCCTGTGTTATTCCATTTCGGAAGATTTCTTCAGTTCTCCTTCAGGGAAAACATCTTGCCAGCGTCACCATAGACCGTTGCTGTTTCTTCAGTTTACAGCTAAGAAAAAAAAACATCTTGCCAACGGCACCATTAACCGGTGCTCACTAAATTCCGTCCAGTAATCTCCACAACAACGAAACCGAAGATCACCAGAAAAAAGATAAGAAATTAGTTAATTACTTTCCACTAATATTTTGAAGTCATTTTTTTGAATAAACAATTTAACACTGATTTCTCTCTTTTATTTGTATGTCTGTACTTGGCGCCCTTTTTTATTTTTTGTTTGGGGGAGTTGAAAAAGAAAGCCACGAACCCTGGAGCTAGCCAATGGTTTAGAGCTAACTGCCTTTATTTAAATACAGACAAAACAAAATGTATCCGCTTCCACAACCGACAGAAAGATGTTAATAATATCGAATTGATTGGTTTGCAATCAATAGACACATCTGTACAGTTTCTCGGTGTACATCTTGATAAACATATTTCCTGGGACAAGCAATGTAGATTTTTTATCGGTAAAATGAGTTCTGTTGCTTACCAATTCCGCAACTTAAAAAATGTGTTGAATATTGATCAATTGTTGAGGCTCTATTATGTCCAAGTAGACTCTAGACATCGTTACGGCATTTGCCTGCTGAGAAGGTCTTCTGGATCGGGTGATGTGTTTGTTGCACAAAAGAGATTACTCCGTGTAATGTGTGGTTTGTCCCCAAAAGAAAGTTGTATGAACCACTTTAAAATCCATAAAATTTTGACATTGCCATCACTCTTTATCTTTGAAATGTGTGTTTATGTTTTTTTAAATCGTAACAAGTTTCTAACAAGATCTGCTATTCATAACTATGATACCAGAATCAAAAATAATTTTGATGTGCCTCTCTCGAGAGTGCAGGTATCTAAAAATTGCCCTAAGTCATTGGGTCCTTTAATATTTAATGGGCTACCAGAGACTGTGAAGAGCAGTCAATCATTGTCCCTATTTAAAAAAAATCTTAAAAATTATTTAGTGGATAAATGTTACTATAAAGTGAATCAGGCACTTAATTAATGAATTATTGTATTGTTCATTTGTTTATTTTTAGAAATTTTATACATGTGTATATTGTATATTTAATGTTGTTTTTAGCATATTTTTATTTATTCATCATCATTATATATATATATATATTTTTTTTCTATTACTAGCTTGCATGTAAATGCATTTTGACGAATTCCAATACAATGTTTATATTGTCTTTTATGGAGAATAAACTTATTATTATTATTATTATTAGCCAAGGGTATTTTTACGCTACAGGGTGAGAAAATTTTTAGGGTAAAAGTAACTAAATTTTCTTTAAGTTTGTATAATTAACTTTGAATACAGTGGTAACCTGTTGTATATAAAAGGAAAATGCTTGATTTTTTTAAGATTTATACAGAGTAAGCAAGAAGTTTTGAAGGTAAAATTGATATTTTTTTTATTATTAATTTGCTTAGTTTTGAGTTAAATCAAATAGCAACCTGTTGTACTGAAAACAAAATACTTGTTTTTTTTTAATATATTTCAAATATATAGGGTTAGGCAAAATATAGTTACCTACTAATTTTTTTAATTTTGTTTTTAGTGATAAGGTATCAGGTTTGCAATTATTGTTTAGTCGATTTATAATTAATTACTATAAATTAATTTTTGAGTTTATTACCTACCTTTACGGATTTAGTTTTAAACCAGGATCTTTGCTTGATAATTTTTCTGTTTTCCGTGACCGTTAGACTTTATTAATTCTTTTATTGGTTTTGCACTGTAAAGGTTTTCCAAAGATTTGACTTATTTTATTTTTTTTAAGCTATTGTTTTGTTGATCTGAAACTATATAACATATTTTTGTTTTTTTTTTTGTAACTAAAAATGGATCCTCAATACTTAGTTAGAGAAGAATTAGAGTATGAATTGCGAGCTAGAGGGTTAACCGAGTTCGGCTCTGAATCGGTTAGGTCCTTAAGGAGAATGTTGACGCGTAGAAAAGATAAGGAAAATTTTGGTACTTTAGAATGCCACTCGTCTTTTACTCCAGATATTAATCAAGAAATTACTATTTGCAATCAAAAATTAATTGCTCTAGAAGGATTCATAGATCAGTTCGTAGGAGATCATGAGAGTTCTGCTGCAAAGTATATTTTTACTCGTCTTCAACACTTAAGTGGAAGGTGTTGCAGGCTTAAGGTGGACGATTCCTTGGATGAAGCAGATGCGTGGAAAAGGTCAATAAATTTTTTTTTGGAT
Source organism: Altica lythri (assembly GCA_964028335.1). NCBI lineage: Eukaryota > Metazoa > Arthropoda > Insecta > Coleoptera > Chrysomelidae > Altica > Altica lythri. Next base: position 46,591,704 of record OZ034808.1, on the reverse strand, counting down.
CAGTTAGGTCTACTTGAAGGTGTGGCGGACCGGAAATGTGCAGAGTCATTTTTGGTTCCAGTTGCTGCTATTGCTAACGTTGCTATTTCTAGTGTTCCTGCAGCAAGTACTTCTTCAGTTCCTTTACCGAATCCTACAAACCCTAGTACTGGATCAGGTCTAAACATAAATTCCATGGTTGTTCGAGATCGTCATTGTCCTCCTAGTAAATGGGGTGTTGTTTTTACCAGTAAACAGAGTGGATTAAGCGTTAAATCTTTTCTGGAAAAAATTGAAACTTACAGTATGGCACGTAATGTCTCTGAAGATGAGTTAAAAAATTCATTGATTGATCTTCTTCAAGGCGATGCTCTTATTTGGTATACTTCCATCAAATCTCAAAAAGGTTCTTGGTCTACATTTGTCCGGCTATTTAAAGAGGAATACTTACCCTACGATCATAACGAACGGTTATGGGAAATGTTTAGAGCCAGGTGCCAAAACCAAAAGGAGCCTGTAGGGGTTTATTTTGCTTCCATGACTAATTTATTTAATCGTTTGGAGAAACCAGCCACTGAAGAAGAAAAGGTATATATTTTAAAACGTAACATTTTACCTTATCTTATCCATCATCTAGCTGCCTGTGGGAATTTTACTTACCTTCAATAGATTTTATAAATTTCGTAACATTTTCAAAACGTTTCGTCTCACTATTATTTATTTCTTATGATTAGGAAACTATTAAATTTTTGTATTGGATATTTGGGGAGAAAGAGATATATGATTGGGGTTTGGTCATCTCCGTCAAGTATCCATACTTTCTTGCAAGAGATAGGGACAAATTACATTTTTCGTTAAGGGTAGAGTTTTCGCACACTTTATTATTGGGACCCATGTTTTGTTAATCTTGACTGCTTCCTGTTTTTTATTAAAGTTGTTCGGGTGCTTCTCTATCTCTATGGCTTCTCTATAGAGTCTGGAATGGTATGCTGATGTAGTAGCGAGGACTTGGGTCTCCTCAAATTTAATCCGATGGTCCATAGTGAGGGTATGTTCCGCTACGGCGGATTTGTCTGTCTGCCCCAGACGACAATTGGCCTTGTGCTCTTTAATCCTGGTGTTGATCGAGCGTTTGGTGGTACCTATGTACACGCTTCCACATGTGCACGGAATGCGGTAAATTCCCGAAGCCGACAGTGGATCTCTTCTGTCTTTTGCCGATCGAAGACATTCTTTGATTTTTCTCCGTCACTCCCGGAATAAAAGGCAGAAATGCTTTTGCCACTGGTTGGATTTGCTCATTTTCCTTGGGTCTACGATTTGTTGGTCCAATCGATCTTTTGATCTTTAATGGCCAATGGTTATTCAGAACGGGAAATCAAAAGATCGATTGGACCAACAAATCGTAGACCCAAGGAAAATGAGCAAATCTAACCAGTGGCAAAAGCATTTCTGCCTTTTATTCCGGGAGTGACAGACAGAATTGGTCGATTGCTAAGAAAGAAAAATGTGAAAACTATTTTCAAACCAAGGAATTTCCTGACGGAGAGAAGATTATTGCTTACGCAAGTCGTTCTCTTACCCCCCAAGAAGCTAAATATAGTACGACTGAGCTTGAATGCTTGGCTGTCGTTTTTGGGATTGAGAAGTTCCGTCCTTATATTGATGAGGTTCATTTTATAGTTATTACTGACCATAGTAGCTTGCGTTGGTTGTTTAATTTAAAAAATCCTAGTGCCCGTTTAGTTAGGTGGATGTTAAGGCTTCAATCATATGATTTCAACATTGTGCACCGAAAAGGAACTTTACATTCTGCGTTATCTCACGCAGTTTGTTATATTGATGTTACTGAAAGTGATGACGACAAATGGTATTCTGATTTGTTAATGAACGTGTCTGAATTTTCTCATAAATGTTGTTAATGAACGTGTCTGAATTTACTCATAAATATCCTAAATTTAAAGTTAAAAATAATAAATTGTATAAACTCGTGAATGTAGGCGTCCAGCAGTATGATAGTGATTATGACAGAAAATTAGTGGTTCCAAAGAAATTGCTGCAGGCTGTTCTTTTGGAAAACCATGATGAGGCTACGGCAGGTCATTTAGGGTATTATAAAAACTTAAAAAGGACATCTTCCTTGTATTATTAGCCTAAGTTGTCGGTTGATGTTGCCAGGTTTATTAGAGGGTGTGATGTGTGTAAGGCCCAGAAACCAGAGCAAAAACTACCACATGGAGTTATGAAACCCAGGGTAATAGACTACCCATGGCAATATGTTTGCACAGATCTAATGGGACCTTTTCCATTATCCAAAAACAGAAATAGGTATGTGTTAGTTATTTTCGATATGTTTACCAAGTTTTCTTTGGTATTTCCTTTAAAATCAGCTACTGCTGGGGCTTTTGCTAAACATTTAGAGGAAGATGTCTTCCTCGTATATGGTGTTGCTCAGTTTCTTATTTGTGATAATGGTCAGCAATACAATAGTCACTCATTTAAACAATTAGTAAATTCCTATAATTGTCAGATTATTAACAATGCAAATTTTAGTCCACAGTGTAACCCAACAGAAAGAGTTAATCGTACAATTAAAACAATGATTCGTTTGTTTATATCTAAAAACCAAAGAGAATGGGACGTTAATTTACCTAAATTAGGGTTTGCTCTAAGAACTGCAGTTCATGAACTTACCGGTTATTCGCCAGCTTATTTAAACTTTGGTAGAAATCCTTTTATCTCAGGTAAAGTGTACAAAAATTATAAAGATTCTCAAGGTAGCTCTTCGTTACAAGTAGCTGATATTTCTAATTTAGCAACTCACGTTAAGGTTTTAAAAGACATTTGTGTTCAAGTACGACTACACTTAACCAAAGCTTACGAACTGAGTTCTAACAGGTATAACCTTAGGCATGGACCTCTAACCCTTACAGTTGGTCAAGTCGTGTGGAAGAAAAATTATTGTCAGTCAGACAAAGCAAATTATTTTTCCTCCAAATTAGCTCCTAAGTTTATTAAATGTAAAGTCCGGAAAAAAATTAGTACTAATGTATACGAATAGAGTCGCTTGATTCAAGTACATCTTTGGGATCTTGGCATATTAAGGATATTAAGGTGGATTAATTTTTTTTAGAAAGGGGAGAGTGTTACGAAGTAACATTTTTTTTTAACAATAATTCCACAATTATAAATTAAAATGAGTTAAATATTAAAATATAGAATTTTAAAATATTAATTTAACTATTGGGGACACTCTATATAACAAATATCAGCTTTTAAAAATTAGACGACAAATCGGTGTTTACCAATACCTTATCACAGAAAACATGCGTAAAGGCACTGCCGGCTAAAAGAATTACAATTTGGTTATTGTGCTAAACCATTATTCTCCTCCAACCAGTACGGAAATATTTCTAAAATTCAAGTTTGATTGCTTTAGGCAGATCTTTTGAATATCTCTTTAATATTGTGTAATTTGGGGTTTTGCGGTGATTTATACAATTTTTTTATACGTTCCTACGGATTTAACTGGTTGGGTTGATAACAAAAAAATAAAGAAAACGTCTCTACTGTTCGAGAGGTTAGTATTTTATATTTTAAGTAGAAGTTTAGCACAATAAATTCTTTCTTTCCATAGGCGTTTTTTTTTAATGTATGGTTTTTATATGGTAATACATTAATACATGGTTTGGTGGCCATTAGAACTATTAAAAGATAGCAGAAAATTATCCATAACTATCAATGAGCTGACTGTGTCCAAAATTGTAACGGGTTTTCCAGTACAACTTAAGGGTGCTTTTTCCCATCATCGTTGGAAAGAAAACAACGATAAGTACCCCAGTGTGGGAATTTTACTTACCTTCAATAGATTTTATAAATTTCGTAACATTTTCAAAACCTTTCGTCTCACTGTTATTTATTTCTTATGATTAGGAAACTATTAAATTTATGTATTGGATATTTGGGGAGAAAGAGATATATGATTGGGGTTTGGTCATCTCCGCCAAGTATCCATACTCTCTTGCAAAAGCTAGGGACAAATTACATTTTTTTTATACTCTTAGTACATCAGTATTTGCGTCTAAACTCTATACTTTTTCTATTTAATAATAGGTTACGGTGCAGCAAACGAAATTAACGTAACAATATATAAAACGAACAAAGCGTTTGTGACAGTCTTATATAACAAGATGCAAAAGATGATACAAACGTATCTAGTGCCGTGCTGTATATATATATAGACTAAAAAAATTTTTATTTTTAAAAACAACAACCGATCTGGTTGTCAAAAGCTCAGAATTATTTTTAAACAAATTATTTTCATTTTTGTTAGGCACTTTCAGTTTTAAAAAACGAACCTTGACAAATTTGACATCTATCAAGATCAATAAGCAAGGGTCATTTTCAAAATATTGATTTATATTTTTTATAAGTTTGTTTTAGTGGCAAAAAGGTCCCCGAATAAAGAAGTAAAAGATCAATTTAATTTATTTCCAATCATTATAAGATGCTCATTTGAGCTACAAATATAATGGCCCTGAAAAGCGAGGCAAGCCTAGCTGTGCTCAGGGATTGTTACTTACATACTAAGTAATTATTTTTGAAAAAACATTTATATTTCCCTAAAAAATACACTTACCCTCCCTAAAAATACATTTCCCTATCATACTACATTAAGTTTTATTAAGCAAAGACTTTGACATTCCTTTAATTTCCATCCCGTTTTTTTTGGATTTTAGAAAATCGTGGTTAAGGTCTTATTATGTCCATGGTTAAAACTGGTTGTACACCTATATGTACCACATAATTACTCAAAATCCCAGTTTTCTTCGATGGGCACCTTGTGGTTAAATATTGCGTAATTCTGTAACAAAAAAGGGTTTTGTAAACATCAAAATTTCAACATAAATATTTTTCTAATTTAATCTTAAATTTAACTTACATTTGATTGAGAATCCTCGACTTTATTCCAGTTATCGTCGTTAGACAAAGTGGCATGTCTTTTACGTTCAATTAATTTCCATTCTTGTTTTTGGGATTTATATAACCGTGGCGGTTGAGTTCGTATTATGTCCATGGACATAACTGGTGGTGTATATGTACCACATGGTTTCTCTAAATCCCAGTTTTCTTCAATGGGTACCTTGTGGTTAAATATTGGGTAATTCTGTAACAAAAGAGGGTTTTATAAACATCAAAATTCCAACATAAATTGTTTTCTAATTTAATCTCAAATCTAACTTACATTTGATTGCAAATCCTGGACTTTATTCCAGTTATCGTCGTTAAACAGAGTGGCATGTCTTTTACCTTCAATTAATTTCCATTCTCGGTTTTGAGATTTTGATAACCGTGGCGGTTGAGTTCGTACTATGTCCGTGGACATAACTGGTGGTGTATATGTACCACATGATTCCTCTAAATCTCAGGTTTTTTCGATGGGTACCTTGTGGTTAAATATTGGGTAATTCTGAAACAAAAGAGGGTTTTGTGAACATCAAAATTCCAACATAAAGTGTTTTCTAATTTAATCTCAAATCTAACATTTGATTGAAAATCCTCGACTTTATTCCAGTTATCGTCGTAAAACAAAGTGGCATGTCTTTTACGTTCAATTAATTTCCATTCTCGTTTTTGGGATTTTGATAACCGTGGCGGTTAAGTTCGTATTGTATCCATGGACATAACTGGTGGTGTATATGTACCACATGGTTTCTCTAAATCCCAGTCTTTTTCGATGGGCACCTTATGGTTAAATATTGGGTAATTCTGTAATAAAAGAGGGTTTTGTAAACATCAAAATTCCAACTTAAATTGTTTTCTACTTTAATCTCAAATCTTACTTACATTTTTTGATTGAAAATCCTCGACTTTATTCCAGTTATCGTCGTTAAACAAAGTGGCAGGTCTTTTACGGTCAATTAATTTCCATTCTCGTTTTTGGGATTTTGATAACCGTGGCAGTTAAGTTCGTATTATATCCATGGACATAACAAGTGGTGTATATGTACCACATGGTTCCTCTAAATCCTAGGTTTCTTTGATGGGTACCTTGTGGTTAAATATTGGGTAATTCTGTAAGAAAAGAGGGTTTTGTAAACATCAAAATTCCAACATAAATTGTTTTCTAATTTAATCTTAAATCGAACTTACATTTGATTAAAAATCCTTGACTTTATTACAGTTATCGTCGTTAAACAAAATGGCATGTCTTTTACGTTCAATTAATTTCCATTATCGTTTTTGGGATTTTGATAACCGTGGTGGTTGAGTTCGTATTATATCCATGGACATAACAAGTGGTGTATATGTACCACATGGTTCCTCTAAATCCCAGTTTTTTTCGATGGGTACCTTGTGGTTAAATATTGGGTAATTCTGAAACAAAAGAGGGTTTTGTAAACATCAAAATTCCAACATAAAATGTTTTCTAATTTAATCTCAAATCTAACATTTGATTGAAAATCCTCGACTTTATTTCAGTTATCGTCGTAAAACAAAGTAGCATGACTTTTACGTTCAATTAATTTCAATTCTCGTTTTTGGGATTTTGATCACCGTGGCGGTTGAGTTCGTATTATATCCATGGACATAACTGGTGGTGTATATGTACCAGATGGTTTCTCTAAATCCCAGTCTTCTTCGATGGGCACCTTGTGGTTAAATATTGGGTAATTCTGTAATAAAAGAGGGTTTTGTAAACATGAAAATTCCAACATAAATTGTTTTCTACTTTAATCTCCAATCTTACTTACATTTGATCGAAAATCCTTGACTTTATTCCAGTTATCGTCGTTAAATAAAGTGGTATGTCTTTTACGTTCAATTAATTTCCATTCTCGTTTTTGGGATTTTGATAACCGTGGCGGTTGAGTTCGTATTATATTCATGGACATAACTGGTGGTGTATATGTACCACATGGTTTCTCTAAATCCCAGTTTTCTTCGATGGGCACCTTGTGGTTAAATATTGGGTAATTCTGTAACAAAAGAGGGTTTTGTAAACATCAAATTTCAAACATAAATTGTTTTCTAATTTATTCTTAAATCTTACTTACATTTGATTGAAAATCCTCGACTTTATTCCAGTTATCGTCGTTAAACAAAGTGGCATGACTTTTACGTTCAATTAATTTCCATTCTCGTTTTTGGGATTTTGATAACCGTGGCGGTTGAGTTCGTATTATATCCATGGACATAACTGGTGGTGTATATGTACCACATGGTTTTTCTAAATCCCAGTTTTCTTCGATGGGTACCTTGTGGTTAAATATTGGGTAATTCTGTAACAAAAGAGGGTTTTGTAAACATCAAAATTCCAACATAAATTGTTTTCTAATTTAATCTCAAATCTAACATTTGATTGGAAATCCTAGACTTTATTCCAGTTATCGTCGTTAAACAAAGTGGCATGTCTTTTACGTTCAATTAATTTCCATTCGCGTTTGTGGGATTTTGATAATCGTGGCGGTTGAGTTCGTATTATATCCATGGACATAACTGGTGGTGTATATGTATATACCACATGGTTCCTCTAAATCCCAGGTTTTTTCGATGGGTACCTTGTGGTTAAATATTGGGTAATTCTGAAACAAAAGAGGGTTTTGTAAACATCAAAATTCCAACATAAAGTGTTTTCTAATTTAATCTCAAATCTAACATTTAATTGAAAATCCTCGACTTTATTCCAGTTATCGTCGTAAAACAAAGTGGCATGTCTTTTACGTTCAATTAATTTCCATTCTCGTTTTTGGGATTTTGATAACCATGGCGGTTGAGTTCGTATTATATCCATGGACATAACTGGTGGTGTATATGTACCACATGGTTTCTCTAAATCCCAGTCTTCTTCGATGGGCACCTTGTGGTTAAATATTGGGTAATTCTGTAATAAAAGAGGGTTTTGTAAACATCAAAATTCCAACATAAATTGTTTTCTACTTTAATCTCAAATCTTACTTACATTTGATTGAAAATCCTCGACTTTATTCCAGTTATCGTCGTTAAACAAAGTGGCATGTCTTTTACGTTCAATTAATTTCCATTCTCGTTTTTGGGATTTTGATAACCGTGGCGGTTGAGTTCGTATTATATTCATGGACATAACTGGTGGTGTATATGTACCACATGGTTCCTCTAAATCCCAGTTTTCTTCGATGGGCACCTTGTGGTTAAAATTGGGTAATTCTGTAACAAAAGAGGGTTTTGTAAACATCACAATTCCAACATAAATTGTTTTCTAATTTATTCTTAAATCTTACTTACATTTGATTAAAAATCCTCGACTTTATTCCAGTTATCGTCGTAAAACAAAGTGACATGTCTTTTACGTTCAATTAATTTCCATTCTCGTTTTTGGGATTTTGATAACCGTGGCGGTTGAGTTCGTATTATATCCATGGACATAACTGGTGGTGTATATGTACCACATGGTTTCTCTAAATCCCAGTCTTCTTCGATGGGCACCTTGTGGTTAAATATTGGGTAATTCTGTAATAAAAGAGGGTTTTGTAAACATTAAAATTTTAACTTAAATTGTTTTCTACTTTAATCTCAAATCTTACTTACATTTTTTTATTGAAAATCCTCGACTTTATTCCAGTTATCGTCGTTAAACAAAGTGGCATGTCTTGTACGGTCAATTAATTTCCATTCTTGTTTTTGGGATTTTGATAACCGTGGCAGTTGAGTTCGTATTATATCCATGGACATAACAAGTGGTGTATATGTACCACATGGTTTCTCTAAATCCCAGTTTTTTTCGATGGGTACCTTGTGGTTAAATATTGGGTAATTCTGTAACAAAAGAGGGTTTTGTAAACATCAAAATTCCAACATAAATTGTTTTCTAATTTAATCTTAAATCGAACTTACATTTGATTAAAAATCCTCGACTTTATTACAGTTATCGTCGTTTAACAAAGTGGCATGTCTTTTACGTTCAATTAATTTTCATTATCGTTTTTGGGATTTTGATAACCGTGGTGGTTGAGTTCGTATTATATCCATGGACATAACAAGTGGTGTATATGTACCACATGGTTCCTCTAAATCCCAGGTTTTTTTGATGGGTACCTTGTGGTTAAATATTGGGTAATTCTGAAACAAAAGAGGGTTTTGTAAACATCAAAATTCCAACATAAAATGTTTTCTAATTTAATCTCAAATCTAACATTTAATTGAAAATCCTCGACTTCATTCCAATTATCGTCGTAAAACAAAGTGGCATGTCTTTTACGTTTAATTAATTTCCATTCTCGTTTTTGGGATTTTGATAACCGTGGCGGTTGAGTTCGTATTATATCCATGGACATAACTGGTGGTGTATATGTACCACATGGTTTCTCCAAATCCCAGTCTTCTTCGATGGGCACCTTGTGGTTAAATATTGGGTAATTCTGTAATAAAAGAGGGTTTTGTAAACATCAACATTTCAACATAAATTGTTTTCTACTTTAATCTCAAATCTTACTTACATTTGATTGAAAATCCTCGACTTTATTTCAGTTATCGTCGTTAAACAAAGTGGCATGTCATTACGTTTAATTAATTTCCATTCTCGTTTTTGGGATTTTGTTCAGCGTGGCGGTTGAGTTCGTCTTATATTCATGGACATAACTGGTGGTGTGTATGTACCACATGGTTCCTCTGAATCCCAGTTTTCTTTGATGGGCACCTTGTAGTTAAATATTGGGTAATTCTGTAACAAAAGAGGGTTTTGTAAACATCAAAATTCCAACAGAAATTGTTTTCTAATTTATTCTTAAATCTTACTTACATTTGATTGAAAAACCCCGACTTTATTCCGGTTATCGTCGTTAAACTAAGTGACATGTCTTTTACGTTCAATTAATTTCCATTCTCATTTTTGGATTTTGATAAACGCGGCGGTTAAGTTCGTATTATATCCATGGACATAACTGGTGTTGTATATGTACCACATGGTTTCTCTAAATCCCAGTTTTCTTCGATGGGTAACTTGTGGTTAAATATTGGGAAATTCTGTAACAAAAGAGGGTTTTGTAAACATCAAAATTCCAACATAAATTGTTTTCTAATTTAATCTTAAATCTAACATTTGATTGAAAATCCTCGACATTATTCCAGATATCGTCGTTAAACAAAGTGGCATGTCCTTTACGTTCAATTAATTTCCATTCGCGTTTTTGGGATTTTAATAACCGTGGCGGTTGAGTTCGTATTATATCCATGGACATAACTGGTGGTGTATATGTACCACATGATTCCTCTAAATCCCAGTTTTCTTAGATGGGTACCTTGTGGTTAAATATTGGGTAATTCTGTAACAAAAGAGGGTTTTGTAAACATCAAAATTCCAACATAAATTGTTTTCTAATTTTATCTCAAATCTAACTTACGTTTGATTGAAAATCCATGACTTTATTCCAGTTATCGTAGTTAAACAAAGTGGCGTGTCTTTTACGTTTAATTAATTTCCATTCTAATTTTTGGGATTTTGATAAACGCGGCGGTTAAGTTCGTATTATATCCATGGACATAACTGGTGGTGTATATGTACCACATGGTTTCTCTAAATCCCAGTTTTCTTTGATGGGTACCTTGTGGTTAACTATTGGAAAATTCTATAACAAAAGAGGGTTTTGTAAACATCAAAATTCCAACATAAATTGTTTTTTATTTTAATCTCAAATCGAACTTACATTTGATTGAAAATATTCGACTTTATTACAGTTATCGTCGTTAAACAAAGTGACATGTCTTTTACGTTCAATTAATTTCCATTCTCGTTTTTGGGATTTTCATAACCGTGGTGGTTGAGTTCGTATTATATCCATGGACATAACTGGTGGTTTAAATGTACCACATGGTACCTCTAAATTCCAGTTTTCGTCGATGGGCACCTTGTGGTTAAATATTGGGTACTTCTGTAACAAAACAGGGTTTTGTAAACATCAAAATTCCAGCATAAATTGTTGTCTACTTTTATCTCAAATCTAACTTACATTTGATTGAAAATCCACGACTTTATTCCAGTTATCGTCGTTAAACAATGTGGCGTGTCTTTTACGTTCAAATAATTTCCATTCTTATTTTTGGGATTTTGATAAACGCGGCGGTTAAGTTCGTATTATATCCATGGACATAAGTGGTGGTGTATATGTACCCAATGGTTTCTCTAAATCCCAGTTTTCTTCGTTGGTACCTTGTGGTTAAATATTGGGAAATTCTGTAACAAGAGAGGGTTTTGTAATCATCAAAATTCCAACATAAGTTGTCTTCTAATTTAATCTCAAATCTAACTTACATTTGATTAAAAATCCTCGACTTTATTCCAGTTATCGTCGTTAAACAAGGTGGCATGTCTTTTACGTTCAATTAATTTCCATTCGCGTTTTTGGGATTTTGATAACCGTGGCGGTTGAGTTCGTATTATATCCATGGACATAACTGGTAGTGTATATGTACCACATGGTTCTTTTAAATTTCAGTTTTCCTCGATGGGCACCTTGTGATTAAATATTGGGTATTTCTGTAACAAAACAGGGTTTTGTAAACATCAAAATTCCAACATAAATTGTTTTCTAATTTTATCTTAAATCTAACTAACATTTGATTGAAAATCCTCGACTTTATTCCAGTTATCGTCGTTAAACTAAGCGGCATGTTTTTACGTTCAATTAATTTTCATTTTCGTTTTTGGGATTTTGATAAACGAGGCGGTTAAGTTCGTATTATATCCATGAACATAACTGGTGGTGTATATGTACCATATGGTTTCTCTAAATCCCAGTTTTCCTCGATGGGTACCTTGTGGTTAACTATTGGAAAATTCTATAACAAAAGAGGGTTTTGTAAACATCAAAATTCCAACATAATTTGTTTTTTATTTTAATCTCAAATCGAACTAACATTTGATTGAAAATCCTCGACTTTATTACAGTTATCGTCGTTAAACAAAGTGACATGTCTTTTACGTTCAATTAATTTCCATTCTCGTTTTTGGGATTTTAACAACCGTGGTGGTTGAGTTCGTATTATATCCATGGACATAACTGGTGGTGTATATGTAGGTACCACAAGGTTCCTCTAAATCCCAGTTTTCTTCGATGGGCACCTTGTGGTTAAATATTGGGTAATTCTGTAACAAAAGAGGGTTTTGTAATCATCAAAATTCCAACATAAGTTGTCTTCTATTTAATCTCAAATCTAACTTACATTTGATTGAAAATCCTCGACTTTATTCCAGTTATCGTCGTTAAACTAAGTGACATGTCTTTTACGTTCAATTAATTTCCATTCTCATTTTTGGGATTTTGATAAACGCGGCGGTTAAGTTCGTATTATATCCATGGACATAACTGGTGGTGTATATGTACCACATGGTTTCTCTAAATCCCAGTTTCCTTCGATGGGTACCTTGTGGTTAAATATTGGGAAATTCTGTAACAAGAGAGGGTTTTGTAATCATCAAAATTCCAACATAAGTTGTCTTCTAATTTAATCTCAAATCTAACTTACATTTGATTAAAAATCCTCGACTTTATTCCAGTTATCGTCGTTAAACTAAGTGGCATGTCTTTTACGTTCAATTAATTTTTATTCTCGTTTTTGGGATTTTGATAAACGAGACCGTTAAGTTCGTATTATATCCATGGACATAACTGGTGGTGTATATGTACCACATGGTTTCTTTAAATCCCAGTTTTCTTCGATGGGTACCTTTTGGTTAACTATTGGGAAATTCTTTAACAAAAGAGGGTTTTGTAAACATCAAAATTCCAACATAAATTGTTTTTTATTTTAATCTCAAATCGAGCTTACATTCGATTGAAAATCCTCGACTTTATTACAGTTATCGTCGTTAAACAAAGTGATATGTCTTTTACGTTCAATTAATTTCCATTCGCGTTTTTGGGATTTTGATAAACGTGGCGGTTGAGTTCGTATTATATCCATGGACGTAACTGGTGGTGTATATGTACCACATGGTTTCTCTTAATCCCAGTTTTCTTCGATGGGTACCTTGTGGTTAAATATTGGGAAATTCTGTAACAAGAGAGAGTTTTGTAATCATCAAAATTCCAAAATAAGTTGTCTTCTAATTTAATCTCAAATATAACTTACATTTGATTAAAAATCCTCTATTTTATTCCAGTTATCGTCGTTAAACTAAGTGGCATGTCTTTTACGTTCAATTAATTTTCATTATTTTTTGGGATTTTAATAACCGTGGCGGTTGAGTTCGTATTATATCCATGGACATAACTGGTGGTGTATATGTACCACATGGTTCCTCTAAATTCCAGTTTTCCTGGATGGGCACCTTGTGGTTAAATATTGGGTACTTCTATAACAAAAAAAAGTTTTGTAAACATAAAAATTCCAACATAAATTGTTTTCTAATTTTATCTTAAATCTAACTTCCATTTAATTGAAAATCCACGAGTTTATTCCAGTTATCGTCGTTAAACAAAGTGGCGTGTCTTTTACGTTTAATTAATTACCATTCTCATTTTTGGGATTTTGATAAACGCGGCGGTTAAATTCGTATTATATCCATGGACATAACTAGTGGTGTATATGTACCACATGGTTTCTCTAAATCCCAGTTTTCTTCGATGGGTACCTTGTGGTTAAATATTGGGAAATTCTGTAACAAGAGAGGGTTTTGTAATCATCAAAATTCCAACATATGTTGTCTTCTAATTTAATCTCAAATCTAACTAACATTTGATTAAAAATCCTCGACTTTATTCCAGTTATCGTCGTTAAACTAAGTGGCATGTCTTTTGCGTTCAATTAATTTTCATTCTCGTTTTTGGGATTTTGATAAACGAGGCGGTTAAGTTCGTATTATATCCATGGACATAACTGGTGATATATATGTACCACATGGTTACTCTAAATCCCAGTTTTCTTCGATGGGTACCTTGTGGTTAAATATTGGGTAATTCTGTAACAAAAGAGGGTTTTGTAAACATTAAAATTCCAACATAAATTATTTTCTAATTTAATCTCAAATCTAACATTTGATTGAAAATCCTCGACTTTCTTCCAGTTATCGTCGTTAAACTAAGTGGCATGTCTTTTACGTTCAATTAATTTTCATACTCATTTTTGGGATTTTGATAAACGAGGCCGTTAAGTTCGTATTGTATCCATGGACATAACTGGTGGTGTATATGTACCACATGGTTTCTTTAAATCCCAGTTTTTTTCGATGGGTACCTTTTGGTTAACTATTGGGAAATTCTTTAACAAAAGAGGGTTTTGTAAACAGCAAAATTCCAACATAAATTGTTTTTTATTTTAATCTCAAATCTAACTTACATTTGATTGAAAATCCACGACTTTATTCCAGTTATCGTCGTTAAACAATGTGGCGTGTCTTTTACGTTTAAATAATTTCCATTCTTATTTTTGGGATTTTGATAAACGCGGCGGTTAAGTTCGTATTATATCCATGGACATAACTGGTGGTGTATATGTACCTAATGGTTTCTCTAAATCCCAGTTTTCTTCGTTGGGTAACTTGTGGTTAAATATAGGGAAATTCTTTAACAAGAGAGGGTTTTGTAATCATCAAAATTCCAACATAAGTTGTCTTCTAATTTAATCTTAAATCTAACTTACATTTGATTAAAAATCCTCGACTTTATTCCAGTTAGCGTCGTTAAACAAAGTGGCATGTCTTTTACGTTCAATTAATTTCCATTCGCGTTTTTGGGATTTTGATAACCGTGGCGGTTGAGTTCGTATTATATCCATGGACATAACTGGTGGTGTATATGTACCACATGGTTTCTCTAAATCCCAGTTTTCTTCGATGGGTACCTTGTGGTTAAATATTGGGAAATTCTGTAACAAAAGAGGGTTTTGTAAACATCAAGATTCCAACATAAATTGTTTTCTAATTTAATCTCAAATCTAACATTTGATTGAAAATCCTCGACATTATTTCAGTTATCGTCGTTAAACGAAGTGGCATGTCCTTTACGTTCAATTAATTTCCATTCGCGTTTTTGGGATTTTAATAACCGTGGCGTTTGAGTTCGTATTATATCCATGGACATAACTGGTGGTGTATATGTACCACATGGTTCCTTTAAATTCCAGTTTTCCTCAATGGGCACCTTGTTGTTAAATATTGGGTACTTCTGTAACAAAAGAGGGTTTTGTAATCATCAAAATGCCAACATAAGTTGTCTTCTAATTTAATCTCAAATCTAACTTACATTTGATTAAAAATTCTCGACTTTATTCCAGTTATCGTCGTTAAACTAAGTGGCATGTCTTTTACGTTCAATTAATTTTCATTCTCGTTTTTGGGATTTTGATAAACGAGGCCGTTAAGTTCGTATTATATCCATGGACATAACTGGTGGTGTATATGTACCACATGGTTTCTTTAAATCCCAGTTTTTCGATGGGTACCTTGTGGTTAACTATTGGGAAATTCTTTAAAAAAAGAGGGTTTTGTAAACATCAAAATTCCAACATAAATTGTTTTTTATTTTAATCTCAAATCGAGCTTACATTTGATTAAAAATCCTCGACTTTATTCCAGTTATCGTCGTTAAACTAAGTGGCATGTCTTTTACGTTCAATTAATTTTCATTCTCGTTTTTGGGATTTTGATAAACGAGGCGGTTAAGTTCGTATTATATCCATGGACATAACTGGTGGTATATATGTACCACATGGTTTCTCTCAATCCCATTTTTCTTTGATGGGTACCTTGTGGTTAAATATTGGGTAATTCTGTAACAAAAAAAGGTTTTGTAAACATTAAAATTCCAACATAAATTGTTTTCCAATTTAATCTCAAATCTAACATTTGATTGAAAATCCTTGACTTTCTTCCAGTTATCGTCGTTTAACAAAGTGGCATGTCTTTTACGTTCAATTAATTTCCATTCGCGTTTTTGGGATTTTGATAACCGTGGCGGTTGAGTTCGTATCCATGGACATAACTGGTGGTATATATGTATCACATGGTACCTCTAAATTCCAGTTTTCATCGATGGGCACGTTGTGGTTAAATATTGGGTACTTCTGTAACAAAACAGGGTTTTGTAAACATCAAAATTCCAACATAAATTGTTGTCTAATTTTATCTCAAATCTAACTTACATTTGATTGAAAATCCACGACTTTATTCCAGTTATCGTCGTTAAACAATGTGGCGTGTCTTTTACGTTCGATTAATTTCCATTCTTATTTTTGGGATTTTGATAAACGCGGCGGTTAAGTTCGTATTATATCCATGGTCATAACTGGTGGTGTATATGTACCTAATGGTTTCTCTAAATCCCTGTTTTTTTCGTTGGGTACCTTGTGGTTAAATATTTGGAAATTCTGTAACAAGAGAGGGTTTTGTAATCATCAAAATTCCAACATAAGTTGTCTTCTAATTTAATCTCAAATCTAACTTACATTACTTACATCGACTTTATTCCAGTTATCGTCGTTAAATTAAGTGGCATGTTTTTTACGTTCAATTAATTTTCATTCTCGTTTTTGGGATTTTGATAAACGAGGCCGTTAAGTTCGTATTATATCCATGGACATAACTGGTGGTGTATATGTACCACATGGTTTCTTTAAATCCCAGTTTTCTTTGATGGGTACCTTGTGGTTAACTATTGGGAAATTCTTTAACAAAAGAGGGTTTTGTAAACATCAAAATTCCAACATAAATTGTTTTTTATTTTAATCTCAAATCGAGCTTACATTTAATTGAAAATCCTCGACTTTATTACAGTTATCGTCGTTAAACAAAGTGACATGTCTTTTACGTTCAATTAATTTCCATTCGCGTTCTTGGGATTTTGATAAACGTGGCGATTAAGTTCGTATTATATCCATGGACGTAACTGGTGGTGTATATGTACCACATGGTTTCTCTAAATCCCAGTTTTCGTCGATGGGTACCTTGTGGTTAAATATTGGAAAATTCTGTAACAAGAGAGGGTTTTGTAAATATCAAAATTCCAAAATAAGTTGTCTTCTAATTTAATCTCAAATATAACTTACATTTGATTAAAAATCTTCGACTTGATTCCAGTTATCGTCGTTAAACTAAGTGGCATGTCTTTTACGTTAAATTAATTTTTATTTTTTTTGGAATTTTAATAACCGTGGCGGTTGAGTTCGTATTATATCCATGGACATAACTGGTGGTGTATATGTACCACATGGTTCCTCTAAATTCCAGTTTTCCTCGATGGGCACCTTGTGGTTAAATATTGGAAAATTCTGTAACAAGAGAGGGTTTTGTAATCATCAAAATTCCAACATAAGTTGTCTTCTAATTTAATCTCAAATCTAACTTACATTTGAATAAAAATCCTCGACTTTATTCCAGTTATTGTCGTTAAACCCAGTGGCATGTCTTTTACGTTCAATTAATTTTCATTCTCGTTTTTGGGATTTTGATAAACGAGGCGGTTAAGTTCGTATTATATCCATGGACATAACTGGTGGTATATATGTACCACATGGTTACTCTAAATCCCAGTTTCCTTCGATGGGTACCTTGTGGTTAAATATTGAGAAATTCTGTAACAAGAGAGGGTTTTGTAATCATCAAAGTTACAACATAAGTTGTCTTTTAATTTAATCTCAAATCTAACTTACATTTGATTAAAAATCCTCGACTTTATTCCAGTTATTGTCGTTAAACCCAGTGGCATGTCTTTTACGTTCAATTAATTTCCATTCGCGTTCTTGGGATTTTGATAAACGTGGCGATTAAGTTCGTATTATATCCATGGACGTAACTGGTGGTGTATATGTACCACATGGTTTCTCTAAATCCCAGTTTTCGTCGATGGGTACCTTGTGGTTAAATATTGGAAAATTCTGTAACAAGAGAGGGTTTTGTAAATATCAAAATTCCAAAATAAGTTGTCTTCTAATTTAATCTCAAATATAACTTACATTTGATTAAAAATCTTCGACTTGATTCCAGTTATCGTCGTTAAACTAAGTGGCATGTCTTTTACGTTAAATTAATTTTTATTTTTTTTGGAATTTTAATAACCGTGGCGGTTGAGTTCGTATTATATCCATGGACATAACTGGTGGTGTATATGTACCACATGGTTCCTCTAAATTCCAGTTTTCCTCGATGGGCACCTTGTGGTTAAATATTGGAAAATTCTGTAACAAGAGAGGGTTTTGTAATCATCAAAATTCCAACATAAGTTGTCTTCTAATTTAATCTCAAATCTAACTTACATTTGATTAAAAATCCTCGACTTTATTCCAGTTATTGTCGTTAAACCCAGTGGCATGTCTTTTACGTTCAATTAATTTTCATTCTCGTTTTTGGGATTTTGATAAACGAGGCGGTTAAGTTCGTATTATATCCATGGACATAACTGGTGGTATATATGTACCACATGGTTACTCTAAATCCCAGTTTCCTTCGATGGGTACCTTGTGGTTAAATATTGAGAAATTCTGTAACAAAAGAGGGTTTTGTAAACATTAAAATTCCAACATAAATTATTTTCTAATTTAATCTCAAATCTAACATTTGATTGAAAATCCTCGACTTTCTTCCAGTTATCGTCGTTAAACTAAGTGGCATGTCTTTTACGTTCAATTAATTTTCATACTCATTTTTGGGATTTTGATAAACGAGGCCGTTAAGTTCGTATTGTATCCATGGACATAACTGGTGGTGTATATGTACCACATGGTTTCTTTAAATCCCAGTTTTCTTCGATGGGTACCTTTTGGTTAACTATTGGGAAATTCTTTAACAAAAGAGGGTTTTGTAAACAGCAAAATTCCAACATAAATTGTTTTTTATTTTAATCTCAAATCTAACTTACATTTGATTGAAAATCCACGACTTTATTCCAGTTATCGTCGTTAAACAATGTGGCGTGTCTTTTACGTTTAAATAATTTCCATTCTTATTTTTGGGATTTTGATAAACGCGGCGGTTAAGTTCGTATTATATCCATGGACATAACTGGTGGTGTATATGTACCTAATGGTTTCTCTAAATCCCAGTTTTCTTCGTTGGGTAACTTGTGGTTAAATATAGGGAAATTCTTTAACAAGAGAGGGTTTTGTAATCATCAAAATTTCAACATAAGTTGTCTTCTAATTTAATCTTAAATCTAACTTACATTTGATTAAAAATCCTCGACTTTATTCCAGTTAGCGTCGTTAAACAAAGTGGCATGTCTTTTACGTTCAATTAATTTCCATTCGCGTTTTTGGGATTTTCATAACCGTGGTGGTTGAGTTCGTATTATATCCATGGACATGACTGGTGGTGTATATGTACCACATGGTTCCTCTAGATTCCAGTTTTCCTCGATGGGCACCTTGTGGTTAAATATTGGGTACTTCTGTAACAAAACAGGGTTTTGTAAACATCAAAATTCCAACATAAATTGTTTTTTAATTTTATCTTAAATCTAACTTACATTTGATTGAAAATCCTCGACTTTATTTCAGTTACCGTCGTTAAACTAAGTGGCATGTTTTTACGTTCAATTAATTTTTATTCTCGTTTTTGGGATTTTGATAAACGAGGCGGTTAAGTTCGTATTATATCCATGGACATAACTGGTGGTGTATATGTACCACGTGGTTTCTCTAAATCCCGGTTTTCTTCGATGGGTACCTTGTGGTTAACTATTGGGAAATTCTATAACAAAAGAGGGTTTGTAAACATCAAAACTCCAACATAATTTGTTATTTATTTTAATCTCAAATCGAACTTACATTTGATTGAAAATCCTCGACTTTATAACAGTTATCGTCGTTAAACAAAGTGACATGTCTTTTACGTTCAATTAATTTCCCTTCTCGTTTTTGGGATTTTAATAACCGTGGCGGTTAAGTTCGTATTATATCCATGCACATAACTAGTGGTGTATATGTACCACATGGTTTCTCTAAATCCCAGTTTTCTTCGATGGGTACCTTGTGGTTAAATATTAGGGAATTCTATAACAAAAGAGGGTTTTGTAAACATCAAAATTCCAACATAAATTGTTTTCTATTTTAATCTCAAATCGAACTTACATTTGATTGAAAATCCTCGCCTTTATTACAGTTATCGTCGTTAAACAAAGTGGCATGTCTTTTACGTTCAATTAATTTCCATTCTCGTTTTTGGGATTTTCATAACCGTGGTGGTTGAGTTCGTATTATATCCATGGACATAACTGGTGGTGTATATGTAGGTACCACATGGTTCCTCTAAATCCCAGTTTTCTTCGATGGGCACCTTGTGGTTAAATATTGGGCAATTCTGTAACAAAAGAGGGTTTTGTAGTCATCAAAATTCCAACATAAGTTGTCTTCTAATTTAATCTTAAATCTAACTTACATTTGATTGAAAATCCTCGACTTTATTCCAGTTATCGTCGTTAAACTAAGTGACATGTCTTTTACGTTCAATTAATTTCCATTCTCATTTTTGGAATTTTGATAAACGCGGCGGTTAAGTTCGTATTATATCCATGGACATAACTGGTGTTGTATATGTACCACATGGTTTCTCTAAATCCCAGTTTTCTTCGATGGGTACCTTGTGGTTAAATATTGGGAAATTCTGTAACAAAAGAGGGTTTTGTAAACATCAAGATTCCAACATAAATTGTTTTCCAATTTAATCTCAAATCTAACATTTGATTGAAAATCCTCGACATTATTTCAGTTATCGTCGTTAAACGAAGTGGCATGTCCTTTACGTTCCATTAATTTCCATTGGCGTTTTTGGGATTTTAATAACCGTGGCGGTTAAGTTCGTATTATATCCATGGACATAACTGGTGGTGTATATGTACCACATGGTTCCTTTAAATTCCAGTTTTCCTCAATGGGCACCTTGTTGTTAAATATTGGGTACTTCTGTAACAAAAGAGGGTTTTGTAATCATCAAAATTCCAACATAAGTTGTCTTCTAATTTAATCTCAAATCTAACTTACATTTGATTAAAAATCCTCGACTTTATTCCAGTTATCGTCGTTAAACTAAGTGGCATGTCTTTTACGTTCAATTAATTTTCATTCTCGTTTTTGGGATTTTGATAAACGAGGCCGTTAAGTTCGTATTATATCCATGGACATAACTGGTGGTGTATATGTACCACATGGTTTCTTTAAATCCCAGTTTTCTTTGATGGGTACCTTGTGGTTAACTATTGGCAAATTCTTTAAAAAAAGAGGGTTTTGTAAACAGCAAAATTCCAACATAAATTGTTTTTTATTTTAATCTCAAATCGAGCTTACATTTGATTAAAAATCCTCGACTTTATTACAGTTATCGTCGTTAAACAAAGTGACATGTCTTTTACGTTCAATTAGTTTCCATTCGCGTTTTTGGGATTTTGATAAACGTGGCGGTTGAGTTCGTATTATATCCATGGACATAACTGGTGGTATATATGTACCACATGGTTACTCTAAATCCCAGTTTTCTTCGATGGGTACCTTGTGGTTAAATATTGGGTAATTCTGTAACAAAAGAGGGTTTTGTAAACATTAAAATTCCAACATAAATTATTTTCTAATTTAATCTCAAATCTAACATTTGATTGAAAATCCTCGACTTTCTTCCAGTTATCGTCGTTAAACAAAGTGGCATGTCTTTTACGTTCAATTAATTTCCATTCGCGTTTTTGGGATTTTGATAACCGTGGCGGTTGAGTTCGTATTATATCCATGAACATAACTGGTGGTGTATATGTACCACATGGTTTCTCTTAATACCATTTTTCTTCGATGGATACCTTGTGGTTAAATATTGGGAAATTCTGTAACAAGAGAGGGTTTTGTAATCATCAAAATTCCAACATAAGTTGTCTTCTAATTTAATCTCAAATCTAACTTACATTTGATTAAAAATCCTCGACTTTATTCCAGTTATCGTCGTTAAACTAAGTGGCATGTCTTTTACGTTCAATTAATTTTCATTCTTATTTTTGGGATTTTGATAAACGAGGCCGTTAAGTTCGTATTGTATCCATGGACATAACTGGTGGTGTATATGTACCACATGGTTTCTTTAAATCCCAGTTTTCTTCGATGGGTACCTTTTGGTTAACTATTGGGAAATTCTTTAACAAAAGAGGGTTTTGTAAACAGCAAAATTCCAACATAAATTGTTTTTTATTTTAATCTCAAATCTAACTTACATTTGATTGAAAATCCACGACTTTATTCCAGTTATCGTCGTTAAACAATGTGGCGTGTCTTTTACGTTTAAATAATTTCCATTCTTATTTTTGGGATTTTGATAAACGCGGCGGTTAAGTTCGTATTATATCCATGGACATAACTGGTGGTGTATATGTACCTAATGGTTTCTCTAAATCCCAGTTTTCTTCGTTGGGTAACTTGTGGTTAAATATTGGGAAATTCTTTAACAAGAGAGGGTTTTGTAATCATCAAAATTCCAACATAAGTTGTCTTCTAATTTAATCTTAAATCTAACTTACATTTGATTAAAAATCCTCGACTTTATTCCAGTTAGCGTCGTTAAACAAAGTGGCATGTCTTTTACGTTCAATTAATTTCCATTCGCGTTTTTGGGATTTTGATAACCGTGGCGGTTGAGTTCGTATTATATCCATGGACATGACTGGTGGTGTATATGTACCACATGGTTCCTCTAAATTCCAGTTTTCCTCGATGGGCACCTTGTGGTTAAATATTGGGTACTTCTGTAACAAAACAGGGTTTTGTAAACATCAAAATTCCAACATAAATTGTTTTTTAATTTTATCTTAAATCTAACTTACATTTGATTGAAAATCCTCGACTTTATTCCAGTTATCGTCGTTAAACTAAGTGGCATGTTTTTACGTTCAATTAATTTTTATTCTCGTTTTTGGGATTTTGATAAACGAGGCGGTTAAGTTCGTATTATATCCATGGACATAACTGGTGGTGTATATGTACCACGTGGTTTCTCTAAATCCCGGTTTTCTTCGATGGGTACCTTGTGGTTAACTATTGGGAAATTCTATAACAAAAGAGGGTTTGTAAACATCAAAACTCCAACATAATTTGTTATTTATTTTAATCTCAAATCGAACTTACATTTGATTGAAAATCCTCGACTTTATAACAGTTATCGTCGTTAAACAAAGTGACATGTCTTTTACGTTCAATTAATTTCCCTTCTCGTTTTTGGGATTTTAATAACCGTGGCGGTTAAGTTCGTATTATATCCATGCACATAACTAGTGGTGTATATGTACCACATGGTTTCTCTAAATCCCAGTTTTCTTCGATGGGTACCTTGTGGTTAAATATTAGGGAATTCTATAACAAAAGAGGGTTTTGTAAACATCAAAATTCCAACATAAATTGTTTTCTATTTTAATCTCAAATCGAACTAACATTTGATTGAAAATCCTCGCCTTTATTACAGTTATCGTCGTTAAACAAAGTGGCATGTCTTTTACGTTCAATTAATTTCCATTCTCGTTTTTGGGATTTTCATAACCGTGGTGGTTGAGTTCGTATTATATCCATGGACATAACTGGTGGTGTATATGTAGGTACCACATGGTTCCTCTAAATCCCAGTTTTCTTCGATGGGCACCTTGTGGTTAAATATTGGGTAATTCTGTAACAAAAGAGGGTTTTGTAGTCATCAAAATTCCAACATAAGTTGTCTTCTAATTTAATCTTAAATCTAACTTACATTTGATTGAAAATCCTCGACTTTATTCCAGTTATCGTCGTTAAACTAAGTGACATGTCTTTTACGTTCAATTAATTTCCATTCTCATTTTTGGGATTTTGATAAACGCGGCTGTTAAGTTCGTATTATATCCATGGACATAACTGGTGTTGTATATGAACCACATGGTTTCTCTAAATCCCAGTTTTCTTCGATGGGTACCTTGTGGTTAAATATTGGGAAATTCTGTAACAAAAGAGGGTTTTGTAAACATCAAGATTCCAACATAAATTGTTTTCCAATTTAATCTCAAATCTAACATTTGATTGAAAATCCTCGACATTATTTCAGTTATCGTCGTTAAACGAAGTGGCATGTCCTTTACGTTCCATTAATTTCCATTGGCGTTTTTGGGATTTTAATAACCGTGGCGGTTGAGTTCGTATTATATCCATGGACATAACTGGTGGTGTATATGTACCACATGGTTCCTTTAAATTCCAGTTTTCCTCAATGGGCACCTTGTTGTTAAATATTGGGTACTTCTGTAACAAAAGAGGGTTTTGTAATCATCAAAATTCCAACATAAGTTGTCTTCTAATTTAATCTCAAATCTAACTTACATTTGATTAAAAATCCTCGACTTTATTCCAGTTATCGTCGTTAAACTAAGTGGCATGTCTTTTACGTTCAATTAATTTTCATTCTCGTTTTTGGGATTTTGAGAAACGAGGCCGTTAAGTTCGTATTATATCCATGGACATAACCAGTGATGTTAAAATTACTTTAAAATATGTAATTAATTACAATTACAATTACTTTGGTCAAATTGTAATTAATTACAATTACAAAATTGGAAATGTAATTAATTACAATTATATAATTACACGCTGTGGTGCAATTTTAATTAATTAGTTAGGTACGTCTTCCTTTTAGGTAGAAAGTTCGAAAATGTTTTAAAACAATATATTACTCCTATACCTAGTTGTTTTAAAAATAAAACATTGTTTTTCAATTGATATAATTTTTAGTACATATTACCTCAAAATTCAGATACCTACATCTTTCATGTTAGTAATTATTATCCTACTTATTTATTATATACAACTAATATTATAATAATAATAACTTATATTTATAAACTACTATTATGTTTTAAAAATAATAATTTGTCGAAATGGTCGTCAGACAATTTATTTCGTCTAGCCGTTAAAATTTGACCACCGGAACTAAACATTCGCTCAACAGGAGCGGATGAAGGTAACATGACATTATATTTTTTAAAAATCTTAAACACAGTAGGATAATCTTTTATAGATATTAATTTTTTATTTGGAGAGTACAAATGCAAAAAATTCTATATTTGATGCATTTTCGTCAATATTATTACGTAGCTCCGGAGTAGAACGTTGAACTGAATTTCTTGCAAACCCTTCTTTCGAAAAGTATGGTTTTTCCAGTTTACTTTTAAAAATATCATTAACTTTTTCCTGGAAACAAGAAAATAATAGAAGAAATAATTCTTTTACAATATGCTTGGGTTGGGATTAAGTATTTATTTGTTTCAAAATCCCGAGAAATAATATTTCTTATCGTAGCTCGCCGATCTGGTTATCGCTTGCATTGTATTCTATTACCTGGTTTGGATTTTTTCACGTACCTATCCTATAAGCTATTGAAAATATTAAAATATTAAAAGTATTCATTTCATCGAATGTAATTGAAATATAATTGTAAAATGTAATTGTAATTGTACAGTAACGAGTAATTGAATTACAAATGAATTACAGTTGAGTAGAAAGTAATTAATTACCGTACCAATTACAATAAAAGTAATTTAATTACTTTTTAAAGTAATTGTAATTAATTACTTAACAACACTGGACATAACTGGTGGTGTATATGTACCACATGGTTTCTTTAAATCCCAGTTTTCTTCGATGGGTACCTTGTGGTTAACTATTGGCAAATTCTTTAAAAAAAGAGGGTTTTGTAAACATCAAAATTCCAACATAAATTGTTTTTTATTTTAATCTCAAATCGAGCTTACATTTGATTAAAAATCCTCGACTTTATTACAGTTATCGTCGTTAAACAAAGTGACATGTCTTTTACGTTCAATTAGTTTCCATTCGCGTTTTTGGGATTTTGATAAACGTGGCGGTTGAGTTCGTATTATATCCATGGACGTAACTGGTGGTGTATATGTACCACATGGTTTCTCAGAATCCCAGTTTTCTTTGATGGGTCCCTTGTGGTTAAATATTGGGTAATTCTGTAACAAAAATTCCAACATAAATTGTTTTCTAATTTAATCTCAAATCTAACATTTGATTGAAAATCCTCGACTTTCTTCCAGTTATCGTCGTTTAACAAAGTGGCATGTCTTTTACGTTCAATTAATTTCCATTCGCGTTTTTGGGATTTTGATAACCGTGGCGGTTGAGTTCGTATTATATCCATGGACATAACTGGTGGTATATATGTACCACATGGTACCTCTAAATTCCAGTTTTCGTCGATGGGCACCTTGTGGTTAAATATTGGGTACTTCTGTAACAAAACAGGGTTTTGTAAACATCAAAATTCCAACATAAATTGTTGTCTAATTTTATTTCAAATCTAACTTACATTTAATTGAATATCCACGACTTTATTCCAGTTATCGTCGTTAAACAAAGTGGCGTGTCTTTTACGTTTAATTAATTTCCATTCTCATTTTTGGGATTTTGATAAACGCGGCGGTTAAGTTCGTATTATATCCATGGACATAACTGGTGGTGTATATGTACCAGATGATTTCTCTAAATCCCAGTTTTCTTCGATGGGTAACTTGTGGTTAAATATTGGGAAATTCTGTAACAAGAGAGGGTTTTGTAATCATCAAAATTCCAACATAAGTTGTCTTTTAATTTAATCTCAAATCTAACTTACATTTAATTAAAAATCTTCGACTTTATTCCAGTTATCGTCGTTAAACTAAGTTGCATGTCTTTTACGTTCAATTAATTTTCATTCTCGTTTTTGGGATTTTGATAAACGAGGCGGTTACGTTCGTATTATATCCATGGACATAACTGGTGGTATATATGTACCACATGGTTTCTCTCAATCCCAATTTTCTTCGATGGGTACCTTGTGGTTAAATATTGGGTAATTCTGTAACAAAAGAGGGTTTTGTAAACATTAAAATTCCAACATAAATTGTTTTCTAATTTAATCTCAAATCTAACATTTGATTGAAAATCCTTGACTTTCTTCCAGTTATCGTCGTTTAACAAAGTGGCATGTCTTTTACGTTCAATTAATTTCCATTCGCGTTTTTGGGATTTTGATAAACGAGGCGGTTAAGTTCGTATTATATCCATGGACATAACTGGTGGTGTATATGTAGGTACCACAAGGTTCCTTTAAATCCCAGTTTTCTTCAAAGGGCACCTTGTTGTTAAATATTGGGTACTTCTGTGACAAAAGAGGGTTTTGTAAACATCAAAATTCCAACATAAATTGTTTTCTAATTTTATCTTAAATCTAACTTACATTTGATTTAAAATCCACGACTTTATTCCAGTTATCGTCGTTAAACAAAGTGGCGTGTTTTTACGTTTAATTAATTTCCATTCTCATTTTTGGGATTTTGATAAACGCGGCGGTTAAGTTCGTATTATATCCATGGACATAACTGGTGGTGTATATGTACCACATGGTTTCCCTAAATCCCAGTTTCCTTCGATGGGTACCTTGTGGTTAAATATTGGGAAATTCTGTAACAAGAGAGGGTTTTGGAATCATCAAAATTCCAACATAAGTTGTCTTCTAATTTAATCTTAAATCTAACTTACATTTGATTAAAAATCCTCGACTTTATTCCAGTTATCGTCGTTAAACTAAGTGGCATGTCTTTTACGTTCAATTAATTTTCATTCTCGTTTTTGGGATTTTGATAAACGAGGCCGTTAAGTTCGTATTATATCCATGGACATAACTGGTGGTGTATATGTACCACATGGTTTCCCTCAATCCCAGTTTCCTTCGATGGGTACCTTGTGGTTAACTATTGGGAAATTCTTTAACAAAAGAGGGTTTTGTAAACATCAAAATTCCAACATAAATTGTTTTTTATTTTAATCTCAAATCGAGCTTACATTTGATTGAAAATCCTCGACTTTATTACAGTTATCGTCGTTAAACAAAGTGACATGTCTTTTACGTTCAATTAATTTCCATTCGCGTTTTTGGGATTTTGATAAACGTGGCGATTGAGTTCGTATTATATCCATGGACGTAACTGGTGGTGTATATGTACCACATGGTTTCTCTAAATCCCAGTTTTCTTCGATGGGTACCTTGTGGTTAAATATTGGAAAATTCTGTAACAAGAGAGGGTTTTGTAATCATCAAAATTCCAAAATAAGTTGTCTTCTAATTTAATCTCAAATATAACTTACATTTGATTAAAAATCCTCGACTTGATTCCAGTTATCGTCGTTAAACTAAGGGGCATGTCTCTTACGTTCAATTAATTTTTATTTTTTTTGGGATTTTAATAACCGTGGCGGTTGAGTTCGTATTATATCCATAGACATAACTGGTGGTGTATATGTACCACATGGTTCCTCTAAATTCCAGTTTTCCTCGATGGGCACCTTGTGGTTAAATATTGGAAAATTCTGTAACAAGTGACGGTTTTGTAATCATCAAAATTCCAACATAAGTTGTCTTCTAATTTAATCTCAAATCTAACTTACATTTGATTAAAAATCCTCGACTTTATTCCAGTTATCGTCGTTAAACTAAGTGGCATGTCTTTTACGTTCAGTTAATTTTTATTCTCGTTTTTGGGATTTTGATAAACGAGGCGGTTAAGTTCGTATTATATCCATGGACATAACTGGTGGTATATATGTACCACATGGTTACTCTAAATCCCAGTTTCCTTCGATGGGTACCTTGTGGTTAAATATTAAGAAATTCTGTAACAAGAGAGGGTTTTGTAATTATCAAAGTTACAACATAAGTTGTCTTTTAATTTAATCTCAAATCTAACTTACATTTGATTAAAAATCCTCGACTTTATTCCAGTTATCGTCGTTAAACTAAGTGGCATGTCTTTTAAGTTCAATTAATTTTCATTTTCGTTTTTGGGATTTTGATAAACGAGGCGGTTAAGTTCGTATTATATCCATGGACATAACTGGTGGTATATATGTACCACATGGTTACTCTAAATCCCAGTTTCCTTCGATGGGTACCTTGTGGTTAAATATTAAGAAATTCTGTAACAAGAGAGGGTTTTGGAATCATCAAAATTCCAACATAAGTTGTCTTCTAATTTAATCTTAAATCTAACTTACATTTGATTAAAAATCCTCGACTTTATTCCAGTTATCGTCGTTAAACTAAGTGGCATGTCTTTTACGTTCAATTAATTTTCATTCTCGTTTTTGGGATTTTGATAAACGAGGCCGTTAAGTTCGTATTATATCCATGGACATAACTGGTGGTGTATATGTACCACATGGTTTCCCTCAATCCCAGTTTCCTTCGATGGGTACCTTGTGGTTAACTATTGGGAAATTCTTTAACAAAAGAGGGTTTTGTAAACATCAAAATTCCAACATAAATTGTTTTTTATTTTAATCTCAAATCGAGCTTACATTTGATTGAAAATCCTCGACTTTATTACAGTTATCGTCGTTAAACAAAGTGACATGTCTTTTACGTTCAATTAATTTCCATTCGCGTTTTTGGGATTTTGATAAACGTGGCGATTGAGTTCGTATTATATCCATGGACGTAACTGGTGGTGTATATGTACCACATGGTTTCTCTAAATCCCAGTTTTCTTCGATGGGTACCTTGTGGTTAAATATTGGAAAATTCTGTAACAAGAGAGGGTTTTGTAATCATCAAAATTCCAAAATAAGTTGTCTTCTAATTTAATCTCAAATATAACTTACATTTGATTAAAAATCCTCGACTTGATTCCAGTTATCGTCGTTAAACTAAGGGGCATGTCTTTTACGTTCAATTAATTTTTATTTTTTTTGGGATTTTAATAACCGTGGCGGTTGAGTTCGTATTATATCCATAGACATAACTGGTGGTGTATATGTACCACATGGTTCCTCTAAATTCCAGTTTTCCTCGATGGGCACCTTGTGGTTAAATATTGGAAAATTCTGTAACAAGTGACGGTTTTGTAATCATCAAAATTCCAACATAAGTTGTCTTCTAATTTAATCTCAAATCTAACTTACATTTGATTAAAAATCCTCGACTTTATTCCAGTTATCGTCGTTAAACTAAGTGGCATGTCTTTTACGTTCAATTAATTTTTATTCTCGTTTTTGGGATTTTGATAAACGAGGCGGTTAAGTTCGTATTATATCCATGGACATAACTGGTGGTATATATGTACCACATGGTTACTCTAAATCCCAGTTTCCTTCGATGGGTACCTTGTGGTTAAATATTAAGAAATTCTGTAACAAGAGAGGGTTTTGTAATTATCAAAGTTACAACATAAGTTGTCTTTTAATTTAATCTCAAATCTAACTTACATTTGATTAAAAATCCTCGACTTTATTCCAGTTATCGTCGTTAAACTAAGTGGCATGTCTTTTAAGTTCAATTAATTTTCATTTTCGTTTTTGGGATTTTGATAAACGAGGCGGTTAAGTTCGTATTATATCCATGGACATAACTGGTGGTATATATGTACCACATGGTTACTCTAAATCCCAGTTTTCTTCGATAAGTACCTTGTGGATAAATATTGGGTAATTCTGTAACAAAAGAGGGTTTTATAAACATTAAAATTCCAACATAAATTATTTTCTAATTTAATCTCAAATCTAACATTTGATTAAAAATCCTCGACTTTATTCCAGTTATCGTCGTTAAACTAAGTGGCATGTCTTTTACGTTCAATTAATTTTTATTCTCGTTTTTGGGATTTTGATAAACAAGGCGGTTAAGTTCGTATTATATCCATGGACATAACTGGTGGTGTATATGTACCACATGGTTTCCCTAAATCCCAGTTTCCTTCGATGGGTACCTTGTGGTTAAATATTGGGAAATTCTGTAACAAGTAAGGGTTTTGTAATCATCAAAATTCCAACATAAGTTGTCTTCTAATTTAGTCTCAAATCTAACTTACATTTGATTAAAAATCCTCGACTTTATTCCAGTTATCGTCGTTAAACTAAGTGGCATGTCTTTTACGTTCAATTAATTTCCATTCGCGTTTTTGGGATTTTGATAACCGTGGCGGTTGAGTTCGTATTATATCCATGAACATAACTGGTGGTATATATGTACCACACGGTACCTCTAAATTCCAGTTTTCATCGATGGGCAACTTGTGGTTAAATATTGGGTACTTCTGTAACAAAACATGGTTTTGTAAACATCAAAATTCCAACATAAATTGTTGTCTAATTTTATCTCAAATCTAACTTACATTTGATTGACAATCCACGACTTTATTCCAGTTATCGTTGTTAAACAATGTAGCGTGTCTTTTACGTTCAATTAATTTCCATTCTTATTTTTGGGATTTTGATAAACGCGGCGGTTAAGTTCGTATTATATCCATGGACAGAACTGGTGGTGTATATGTACCTAATGGTTTCTCTAAATCCCTGTTTTCTTCGTTGGGTACCTTGTGGTTAAATATTGGGAAATTCTGTAACAAGAGAGGGTTTTGTAATCATCAAAATTCCAACATAAGTTGTCTTCTAATTTAATCTCAAATCTAACTTACACTTGATTAAAAATCCTCTACTTTATTCCAGTTATCGTCGTTAAACAAAGTGGCATGTCTTTTACGTTCAATTAATTTCCATTCGCGTTTTTGGGATTTTGATAACCGTGGCGGTTGAGTTCGTATAATATCCATGGACATGACTGGTGGTGTATATGTACCACATGGTTCCTCTAAATTCCAGTTTTTTTCGATGGGCACCTTGTGGTTAAATATTGGGTACTTCTGTAACAAAACAGGGTTTTGTAAACATCAAAATTCCAACATAAATTGTTTTCTAATTTTATCTTAAATCTAACTTACATTTGATTGAAAATCTTCGACTTTATTCCAAATATCGTCGTTAAACTAAGTGGCATGTTTTTACGTTCAGTTAATTTTTATTCTCGTTTTTGGGATTTTGATAAACGAGGCGGTTAAGTTCGTATTATATTCATGGACATAACTGGTGGTGTATATGTACCACATGGTTTCTCTAAATCCCAGTTTTTTTCGATGGGTACCTTGTGGTTAACTATTGGGAAATTCTATAACAAAAGAGGGTTTTGTAAACATCAAAATTCTAACATAAATTGTTTTTTATTTTAATCTCAAATCTAACATTTGATTGAAAATCCTCGACATTATTCCAGTTATAGTCGTTAAACAAAGTGGCATGTCCTTTACGTTCAATTAATTTCCATTCGCGTTTTTGGGATTTTAATAACCGTGGCGGTTGAGTTCGTATTATATCCATGGACATAACTGGTGGTGTATATGTACCACATGGTTCCTTTAAATTCCAGTTTTCCTCGATGAGCCCCTAGTTGTTAAATATTGGGTACTTCTGTAACAAAAGAGGGTTTTGTAAACATCAAAATTCCACAATAAATTGTTTTCTAATTTTATCTCAAATCTAACTTACATTTGATTGAAAATCCACGACTTTATTCCAGTTATCGTCGTTAAACACAGTGGCGTGTCTTTTACGTTTCATTAATTTCCATTCTCATTCTTGTTATTTTGATAAACGCGGCGGTTAAGTTCGTATTGTAACGGGATAACCGTAAAGGAAGGGACCTTATTTTAAAAGATTGTTGTTGACAGTTGATTTTTAGAAGTTTGTAAAAAAATCAACTGACCATTTTAAATAATGTTTCTAGAAAATTCTAGAAACTTCTAAACACACTAACTAGATTAAATAATGTTGTATATAAGGGGATGCACGGACAGTTAACGTCAGTTCGAGTCAAGTGTTCAAAAGAGTTCATTGTATTGTCAAGTAGTTAGACGTTATCCAGCAGAGTTCAGTGTATCTTAACAATTTTGTAAATAAATTGTGTAAAAAGCCCCCATACGTGTTTCAAATTGGTGTCAGGTGTGGGGTGAAGATACAAGAATGCCTGGAAAAAAGATAAATGAACTATTGGTGGCTGAGCTCAGAAGAGAGCTTGAAGAATTAGAGTTGGAAACTACTGGAAGCAAATCCGTATTGTTGAGAAGGCTCCGTGAGTACTACGTAAATAATAATTTGGACCCTGACGCTGTGGAGTTCGAAGACCCAGTTCAAAAAGCAAATTCTGAACTAACTCAACAACTTTCCCGGTTGCAAGAAGAACAAGCTCAACAACTTTCCCGGCTGCAAGAGGAGCTATCAGGACGCATGACGAGCCAGCAAGAGGAACAAGCTCAACAACTTTCCCGGCAACATGAGGAGCTATCCAGTCAGATGAAGAGCCAGCGCGAAGATATTTCCCAGCTGAAAGAGGAGCTATCAGGACGAATGACGAGCCAACATGAGGAGCTTTCCAGTCAGATGACGAGCCAGCGAAAGGAGCTTTCCAGTCAGATGAAGAGCCAGCGCGAAGATATGTCCCAGCTATCACAACGGATGTCTACCCTACCAGAAGAGTTATCCAGTTCCTTCTCCCAGCAAATATCGCATTTGCGCTCCGAAATGTACACTCTTCGTGACGAACAAAATCAGCAAGTGTCCAGCTGGCGAGACGAACAAAATCAGCAAGTGTCCAGCTTGCGAGACGAACAAAATCAACAAGTCGCCAACTTGCGAGACGAGCAAAACCAGATCAACCAGCAAATGCAGTCCGAAATAAGGAAGCTTCAACAAGAACAGGAAGCTAGCCGCCGAAACCAAACCATCCACCACGGCGACGGAGATGCAAGAAGGATGGAAACCTGCCACGCAGACGTCGAACGACAAAGAAGCGAGGAGACGACCCATGTACGAACGACGATGAAACCCCCGACCTTCGACGGGAAGACTTCCTGGCCAAATTACCTGAAACAATTCGACGCAGCGGCCAGAGCTAATGGATGGTCATCCCAGGAGAAAGCATTGTCCCTAACCGTAGCTCTGCGAGGCGAAGCTTTAGACGTCTTGCAATCATTGACACCGGATGAAGCTGACAACTTCGAGTTATTGGTGAATCGTCTAGAGATGCGTTATGGTCAAACTCATCTACAACCGGTGTACCGAATGCAGTTAAAGAGCCGAAAACAGAAAAATGGAGAAACTATCCAGGAATTTGAAGCGGATGTAGCAAGAATGGTACGACTTGCGTATTCAAATGCAGCGGAGGATTTCCTGGAGTGCCTAGCAGTCCAAACCTTCACCGATGGTCTTCGAGACGTCGAGTTGCAGCGCGCTGTACGGTTGGCGCGGCCGAAGACTCTTGTGGACGCCTTGACCATTGCCCTGGAGTTTGAGGCGGCGACGGAGGCCTCACGTGGAGTTGCTCGACTAAGGGAAATCACCGGTAACTACGACCATGCCGTTCATTCCGTTAGCGACGTTAAAGCGGTAGTAGAGAGATTAATGAAGTTATCTCCAAGAAGAAGGCGCCAAGTGAGATGCTGGAACTGCGGAGAACTAGGCCATATAAGAAATACTTGCCCCCAAAAAGAAAAATCTTCTGCTGAAGTACCCCAGCAGCAGGAAAACTAGAACGGGTCGACTCCTGGAGGGCGAAATCGACCCCAAACATTCCCGAAGCCCCTCACACCATTAAATTGGCAACTCTGCGACATCACGTGGACAGCTTATATGTAGATGGCCTCCTTGATGGGAAGAATATTAGCATGCTGGTAGACACTGGAGCTACAAAAACTATTGTCCGACCAACCATCATTATGCGAAATAAGATGTTGCCTACCAGTTGGAGACTGCGTACCGCTACCGGAGATTCTGCTAGAGTCTACGGTGAGATACAGGTGACGCTACAGTTTGGTTCAACCTCTCTTGTTCACTCAGTGCTGGTGGCTGACGTTGATGAAGATGTTGTTCTGGGCATGGATGTTATGCTCCACTGTGGTTTTCATTTGGATCTTCGCCAACGTATCCTTCGTACTGGTAATGAAGAAATATTCCTGCACCGAAAACAAGTTGACAATGCCTCGATTAAGCTAATCGATGATATCGAACTTCCGGCAAGCTGCGAATGTGTCGTCACAGCGCGGTTGGATGGACTGGAGCCAGATGGTGCCCCAGCCATGATAGAGCCGAAGAACCATGACCATGAATTGGGAAAAGGACTCCTTGTGGGTAAGACTCTTGTTAGATCCGCCAAAGAGGTACCCATCCGAGTTATCAACTTGAACGATCATCCAGTTCTTCTCCGAAAGGACACGGAAATGGGAAGTTTAGAACCAGTAATGGCCATAATTCACAAGATAAATGTTACGGAAACAGATGAGACCAACGAAATTGAACAATTAATAACAAAATTAGACCCCTCTTTGTCAAAATTAGAAAAGAAACAGGTAAGAGATCTACTTTACCGTTATAAACCTGTATTTGGTTCTAAAAGTAAACTGGGAAGAACTGATGTTGTACAACATAGAATTGACACTGGTGATGCACGTCCGATTCGACAGGTACCCCGAAGGATGCCTCAAGTTAAAAAGGAAGAAGCAGACAGAGCCCTTAAAGAAATGATTCAAAATGGCATAGTCGAACCATCCAGTAGTCCGTGGGCTTCTCCTGTGGTATTAGTGAGAAAGAAAGACGGATCAATGCGGTTTTGTGTCGACTATCGAAAGCTAAATGATGTTACTAAGAAGGACAGTTATCCTCTGCCAAGGATTGATGATGCCCTCGACGCTTTGGCGGGTTCTACTCTGTTTTCTACCTTGGACCTTAAAAGCGGATACTGGCAAGTTAAAATAAATCCTGCAGACAAAGAAAAGACTGCCTTTACCAGTGGATCAGGGTTATGGCAATTCACGGTCCTTCCATTTGGCCTCTGTAATGCTCCTGCGACGTTTGAACGACTAATGGAGAACATCCTGCGGGGTTTGTCATGGGAAACTTGTCTAGTTTATCTAGACGATATCATCATAATGGGTAAGACCTTTAAGGAACATTTATCTAACCTAGAAGAAGTTTTTAAAAGATTACAGAACGCTAATCTAACATTGAATGTTAAGAAATGCCACTTGTTCCAGAGACAGGTCAACTATTTAGGACATAACGTAAGCAAGGATGGCGTTGCTGTTGACCCCGCTAAGATACAAGCCGTACAGGAATGGCCAATCCCTATCGACAAACATCAGCTCCGGAGTTTCTTGGATCTTTGTTCCTATTACCGACGATATGTCAAGAATTTTGGAGACATCGCCAAACCCTTGACACGTTTGACAGAACAAGATAAGTCCTTCTGTTGGGATCAGGAATGTCAAAAGGCGTTTGAAATATTGAAGAAACAGCTTACGTCAGCACCTGTTCTTGCTTATCCACTTCCTGATGGTAAGCTTATTCTGGACACCGACGCCAGCAATGTGCGAATTGGAGCCGTCTTGTCACAGCTACAAGACGGTAAGGAAAGAGTGGTTGGTTACTTCAGCAAAACTTTATCGAAAGCTGAAAAGAACTACTGTGTAACTCGGAGGGAACTGTTAGCAGTTGTAAAATCCGTCGAACACTTTTATAAATATCTGTATGGCAGAAAATTCCTGATCAGAACAGACCATGCTAGTTTAAAGTGGCTACTTAGCTTTAGGAACCCAGAAGGACAGATAGCAAGATGGCTCGAAAAACTGCAGGAATATGATGTTGAAATCGAGCACAGACCTGGAACCAGACATCGTAATGCTGATGCACTTTCCAGAAGACCATGTCGACCTGATTGCCCCCATTGTACCCGTAAGGAGCAGAACGAGGAAAAACTTGCCTTAGTTAAGGTTGTACCAGGAGACGACAGCTCTATGCTGGAGGAGCAACAAGAAAACGATCCCGTTCTGAGAAAGATTAGGGAGTGGAAGAGAATGGAACGTCGTCCGTTGTGGAGAGAGATATCCTCATCCTCTCCTGCTTTAAAAGCTTACTGGTCCCAATGGAACTCTTTAATTTTGGACGGAGGGCTCGTTAAAAGACTTGTAGAAAATTCCGAGGGCACAGAAACAAGGAAACAAATAGTGGTCCCAAGAAATGCTGTACCGAAAATTTTAAAACAGATGCATAATGATAGTTCTGGAGGACATCTGGGTATCACGAAAACGCTGCAAAAGATCCGAGATAGATTTTACTGGGTAAATTGCACTAATGATGTTAAAGATTGGTGTCGTAAATGCACTACATGTGCTGCCAGTAACGGTCCGCACCGAAAACCGAAGGCGGAAATGCAGCAATACCTGGTTGGAAGTCCTTTTGAAAGAAACGCAGTAGATGTATTGGGGCCACTTCCACAGACCGATGTAGGAAACAAGTACATCTTTGTTGTAATGGACTACTTCACTAAATGGGTTGAAGCATATGCAGTTCCCAATCAGAAAGCTACCACTTTAGCAGAGATATTGGTTGAAGAATTCGTAAGCCGATTTGGGGTACCATTAGAATTACATTCAGACCAAGGAAGAAATTTTGAGAGCAAGCTGTTTCAAGAAGTTTGCCAAAGATTAGGCATCCACAAAAAGAGAACCACAGCGATGCACCCTCAGTCTGATGGAATGGTGGAACGAATGAACCGGACTATAACCAACTATCTGTCAAAAGTGGTGTCAGATTGTCAGAGGGATTGGGATCGACATATTCCACTATTTCTAAAGGCAATTCGATCGGCCATCAACGAATCAACTGGCCAAACGCCTGCGAAGGTCCTGTTCGGTAGAGAAATGAGGCTACCATGTGACTTGGTGTTTGGTTGTAAACCTGGTGAAGAAATGGCACGTGAACAATATGTCGCCGACCTTCAGAATCGAATGGAGAATATACACAACCTGGTGCGTGGAAAACTACAATTATCTAGTGATCGGATGAAGAGGTACTATGACACACGGACAATGGAAAAGAGTTACCAAGTTGGAGATTTAGTCTGGCTCTATAACCCCCGACGGCGTCGAGGTATTTGTCCCAAATTACAAAAGAACTGGGAAGGTCCTTACACCATCAAGAAGAAGATTAACGATGTCACGATGTCATTTATCGGATCGTGAAAATTCCCAGAGGGAAACCCGTCGTGGTCCATCACGATCGTTTAGCGCCTTACCAGGGAAACCACAGTGGAGATGCGCAGCAACTCCAAGAAGATGGTTTGGCTGGCTCAAGGAGTGTGCGGGATTCCGATGTAGGAAATAACATTCCAGGAGGAATGAATCTAAGGAGGGGGCAGTGTAACGGGATAACCGTAAAGGAAGGGACCTTATTTTAAAAGATTGTTGTTGACAGTTGATTTTTAGAAGTTTGTAAAAAAATCAACTGACCATTTTAAATAATGTTTCTAGAAAATTCTAGAAACTTCTAAACACACTAACTAGATTAAATAATGTTGTATATAAGGGGATGCACGGACAGTTAACGTCAGTTCGAGTCAAGTGTTCAAAAGAGTTCATTGTATTGTCAAGTAGTTAGACGTTATCCAGCAGAGTTCAGTGTATCTTAACAATTTTGTAAATAAATTGTGTAAAAAGCCCCCATACGTGTTTCAGTATTATATCCATGGACATAACTGGTGGTGTATATGTACCACATGGTTTCTCTAAATCCCAGTTTCCTTCGATGGGTACCTTGTGGTTAAATATTGGGAAATTCTGTAACAAGAAAGGGTTTTGTAATCATCAAAATTCCAACATAAGTTGTCTTCTAATTTAATCTCAAATCTAACTTACATTTGATTAAAAATCCTCGACTTTATTCCAGTTATCGTCGTTAAACAAAGTGACATGTCTTTTACGTTCAATTAATTTCCATTCTCGTTTTTGGGATTTTAATAACCGTGGCGGTAAAGTTCGTATTATATCCATGCACATAACTAGTGGGGTATATGTACCACATGGTTTCTCTAAATCCCAGTTTTCTTCGATGGGTACCTTGTGGTTAAATATTAGGGAATTCTATAAGAAAAGAGGGTTTTGTAAACATCAAAATTCCAACATAAATTGTTTTCTATTTTAATCTTAAATCGAAAATACATTTGATTAAAAATCCTCGCCTTTATTACAGTTATCGTCGTTAAACAAAGTGGCATGTCTTTTACGTTCAATTAATTTCCATTCTCATTTTTGAAATTTTGATAAACGCGGCGGTTAAGTTCGTATTATATCCATGGACATAACTGGTGTTGTATATGTACCACATGGTTTCTCTAAATCTCAGTTTTCTTCGATGGGTACCTTGTGGTTAAATATTGGGAAATTCTGTAACAAAAGAGGGTTTTGTAAACATCAAAATTCCAACATAAATTGTTTTCTAATTTAATCTCAAATCTAACATTTGATTGAAAATCCTCGACATTATTCCAGTTATCGTCGTTAAACACAGTGGCGTGTCTTTTACGTTTCATTAATTTCCATTCTCATTTTTGTTATTTTGATAAACGCGGCGGTTAAGTTCGTATTATATCCATGGACATAACTGGTGGTGTAGATGTACCACATGGTTTCTCTAAATCCCAGTTTCCTTCGATGGGTACCTTGTGGTTAAATATTGGGAAATTCTGTAACAAGAGAGGGTTTTGTAATCATCAAAATTCCAACATAAGTTGTCTTCTAATTTAATCTCAAATCTAACTTACATTTGATTAAAAATCCTCGACTTTATTTCAGTTATCGTCGTTAAACTAAGTGGCATGTCTTTTACGTTCAATTAATTTTCATTCTCGTTTTTGGGATTTTGATAAACGAGGCCGTTAAGTTCGTATTATATCCATTGACATAACTGGTGGTGTATATGTACCACATGGTTTCTTTAAATCCCAGTTTTCTTCGATGGGTACCTTGTGGTTAACTATTGGGAAATTCTTTAACAAAAGGGGGTTTTGTAAACATCAAAATTCCAACATAAATTGTTTTTTATTTTAATCTCAAATCGAGCTTACATTTGATTGAAAATCCTTGACTTTATTATAGTTATCGTCGTTAAACAAAGTGACATGTCTTTTACGTTCAATTAATTTCCATTCGCGTTTTTGGGATTTTGATAAACGTGGCGATTGAGTTCGTATTATATCCATGGACGTAGCTGGTGGTGTATATGTACCACATGGTTTCTCTAAATCCCAGGTTTCTTCGATGGGTACCTTGTGGTTAAATATTTGGAAATTCTGTAACAAGAGAGGGTTTTGTAATTATTAAAATTCCAAAATAAGTCGTCTTCTAATTTAATCTCAAATATAACTTACATTTGATTAAAACTCCTCGACTTTATTCCAGTTATCGTCGTTAAACTAAGTGGCATGTCTTTTACGTTCAATTAATTTTCATTTTTTTTTGGGATTTTAATAACCGTGGCGGTTGAGTTCGTATTATATCCATGGACATAACTGGTGGTGTATATGTACCACATGGTTCCTCTAAATTGCAGTTTTCCTCGATGGGCACCTTGTGGTTAAATATTGGGTACTTCTGTAACAAAAAAAGGTTTGTAAACATCAAAATTCCAACATAAATTGTTTTCTAATTTTATCTCAAATCTAACTAACATTTAATTGAAAATCCACGACTTTATTCCAGTTATCGTCGTTAAACAAAGTGGCGTGTCTTTTACGTTTAATTAATTTCCATTTTTAACGGAGAGAATAAACACACGAGATGAACACAAAGTAGGTATATTTACAAATGGTACAAGTCACAGATTACAAGTCACATAAGTACAAATCAAATAATTCCGACGCGTGGTCCACCCTAGGACGCACTTGGTTTCGGCTCACACTAGAGCGCTCTGACTGCACTGCCTTGCCTGGCCTTTGAAAGATCTTAGATCCACACTAGGATGCCAAGTGGTTTTCAGAAGGGAAGCTCGGAGTGAAACGGGCGTTGTTGAGCTGAAGGGCTTCCTTTTATATGGTCCGGCTCGCTAAACTCTAGGGAGATGGAACTTCGACCAGTCCAGGGCGAGGGTGGTGGAAGGGCTCGCTTCGGTACTACGGCAGTGGCTGGCTCTGCGGTGATGACTGGTGGCGCTCGGAGAGGGTAATTACGGAGCGTAATGGAACTATCGGATATGGGGTGTTCTGTTACATTCTCCCCCTCATTGCCTAGAAGTCGCCTCGACCTAGGAAATGTTCTCAGGAGCTGGATTCTTCCTGGGTCATCCTCGTCCTCGGATTGGCTTTGTGGGAGCTGGCACGGGAGCGTCGTCGGTGTCACTCAGTGGAGGCCGGTATGGAGTTAGTGCTGACACATGGTAAACTCCTAGAGGGTGAGTACGATGCTGCGGGCGAGCGATCTGGTAGCTACTGGGTCCATGCTGCTTAATTATAACATATGGTCCGTCTCGGCGAGGATCAAACTTGGAGGTGCGCTGCTGAGCCTTGTTGCTTAAGGCGTGTGAGGTGACGTAAACATAGTCACCAGGATGTAATTCTGGGGACGGACGACGCTTGGCGTCAACGTAGGTCTTTCGTCGATCTTGCTCTTTCTCATGAGTTTCTTGGGCCAAGGCTAGGGTATCCGCTAGGCGTTGCAATCTAGGCGTCACTTCTGGAATGAAATTTTCCTGTTGAGAAATCGTTCTCAAGTCGTGAGTGATTTCGATTGGGGATCTCAGCTCTCTTCCGAAGGTAAGGTATGCTGGTGAAAATCCAGTGGATAGGCAAGGTACTGAATTCATAGCGAATCTGATGGTAGCCAACTTTTCGGGCCAACGTGTGTGGTCATTTTCTACCTGGATGGCGAGTTGAACTTTCAAGTCTCTGTGTCGTCGCTCGATAGGATTGGCTGCGGGGTGATATGCAGGTGTAAGACATTGATCAATGCCTACTAGGACCTACTAGGTCCATGGCGAGAATCTCGAATCGTTTCTGCATAACGGGAGTCTGAAGAAGACCTGGAGGAACTAGATTCGATGGCTTGTATTTTTGACACTCAGGGCAAGCCTTGACGTAGGCGGCGACGCTGCGTCGAATGCCGGGCCAATAGAATCGTCTTAGGAGTCGTTGCAAGGTTTTCTCCAACCCATAATGTCCAGCTGTAGGGGAGTTGTGACAGGCTTGAAGTACTTTCTTTTGTTCGTTGCCGGGGACAACTAATTGGGCTTCCTCGGTGTCATCTTCGGAAGGGTAGCGATATAGGATGCCATCGGAGTATAGATATCCTCTGGAAGTCCAAGGAGACGTAACTTCGGGAGATCCGTCTTCAAATGCGTCTATGATTTTCTGGAGCTCGGAATCAGTTTTCTGCGCATCTCGGAGTGTAGCTGCGTCTACGGTTGCAAGATCAAAGCTAATGAAATGAAGCTGCATAGCTGGTTCGTTTTCGTCAGGCCACGGAGGTCGCGACAGAGTGTCAGCCACAACATTTGCTTTGCCAGGTGCGTGCTTGATTTGCAGGTTGTAAGGTTGAAGCTGCAGAGCCCATCGTGCAAGTCGTCCACTAGGTGACCGAAGCGTCATGAGCCATTTAAGCGGTTGGTGGTCGGTGACGATTATCACAGAAGTTTCCTCTAGGTATCCTCTGAAACGTTGAACAGCCCATACGATGGCAAGCGCTTCACGTTCCGTGGTGGAGTAGTTCCGTTCTGGTGCGGTCAAAAGGCGGCTTGCGTATTCAACAGGTCGTTCGTCGGTGCCCTCCCCCTGGAGTAAAGCGGCTCCTAAGGCGTACGCACTAGCATCGGTACGCAGGGTGAATGGTTGTTCGGGGTCAGCTTGTCTTAGAATTGGAGCTGTGGTTAAAGCGAGTTTCAACTTGTTGAAGGCTTCCTGCTGGGCAGTCTCCCATTCCCAATGGGCATTCTTGCGTGTTAAGCGTCTAGAGGTTCGACTACTGCTGAGAATTGTGGAATAAACTTCCGATACCAGCTGCAGGTTTGTAGGAAGGAAACCAGTTGCTTCTGATTGCGTGGCATTGGAAACTCGGAGATAGCTTTAGTTTTCTCTGGATCGGTGCAGATTCCTTGGGTGCTAATTATGTGTCCCAGGTATCGTGTGTGAGTGCTTCCAAACCGACATTTTGGACGGTGTAATCGTAGTTGGTAGTCTTTAAGAGTAGCGAAGACTTCTCCTAGTTCTCTTAGGTGATCATCAGGGCTTTCGGAAAGCAGAATTAGATCGTCTAGGTACGCCAAAAGCCTTAAGTGAGGTAGTTTTCTCCTGAATCGGTCCATGAGACGTTGAAACGTAGCTGGATCGTTCCTAAGTCCAAATGGCATACGGTTATACCGGTATGTACCAAATGGCGTGATAAAACATGTCTTGTCACGATCAACGGGACGAATGCTGATCTGGTGGTATCCAGCTCTTAGATCCATAGTGGAGAGGCAACCAATTCGTCCTGTTGAATGGAGGAGATCGTCCAACCGTGGCAACGGGTACTGGTCTGCTTTAGTAATGGCGTTTAAGCGTCGATAGTCGATGCATAACCGCATTTCTCCTCCTGCCTTAGGTACCAGGACGGTAGGTGCAGCCCATGCGCTTTCGCATTCCTCAATAATTCCTGCGTTGAGGAGGTCCTGGACTTCTTGCCAAAGTTGTTCGCGCTTTCTCGGTGTAAGCTGGTAGGGCGGTACGCTAGTAGGAGGTTGGTCCGCCGTATCTATTTGGTGCTCAGCATAAGAAGTGGGTGGTCCCTGAGCGGCGAAAACGGTTTCATGATTCTGAAGGAGACGAGTTAGTTCATCCTTTTGTGAAGACTTGAAGGCATTGGCTTCGTTCTCTCGAAGGTCTAACGCTAAGAAGTGAACGGACGTCGGGTCATCTACGGGATCATTCCAGAAGGCGTCGATTTGCTGAATAGCGTCTTGGAGGACGTATCCGTACTGGGAGAACAGGCGTAGATGAACTTCACGAAACTTGTTCTGCTGAGTAGATTCTCTGTATTCTAAACTAGGTCCATAGTTTTCGGCTATCCCGGACTGAAGGTCACTTTGAAAAGGTTCCGGGGCGC
Source organism: Altica lythri (assembly GCA_964028335.1). Classification (NCBI taxonomy): domain Eukaryota; kingdom Metazoa; phylum Arthropoda; class Insecta; order Coleoptera; family Chrysomelidae; genus Altica; species Altica lythri. The sequence continues at coordinate 46,547,989 of OZ034808.1, read as the reverse complement.
AGCACTCCTGGTGTCCTGGTTGCGAGCTTCTGGGTGTAACGGCAATCGGAGACAGAATGGGTGGTACAGGAAATGAGAATGTTCGTGCACTGGCTTCTGGCATGGTACGTGGTGGATGATCCCTTGGTGACGTAGTCAAAGGTGAGACCATAGAAGGTAACTGGTAGAAGGCCTGAAATTCTTCATCTATTTCCATGGCGGTGGGAGTCTGAGAAGAAATTGCGACTTCCTTCTGGTAAAACTGGTACTGGAGGCTGGGAGCGTCATCATAATACCACAGTTCCTTCGCAAAGTTTATTACCAATCCAGCTTTCTTAATGAAATCTATGCCGAGTAAGGTTTGCGCACGTGGAGAATTCGGCAGTACATGAAAGGTGGTCTGGATTGTCCGCTCCTGTAGAGTAACTGGCACAGTCACCGTTTCGATAGTTTGAGATTTGTTGTTCCCATCAGCCAAGGTGACATTCATCCGCTTCTGGTGAAACTCCCATTTTCTGTCACGAAGAAGTTGGTGAAGTGAAGAACCAGCAAGAGAATATCGAGCTCCACTGTCAAGGAAGGCAGATCCTGCGGCGTCGTGAATTCGGATGGTGACTGCAGGTCGGTCCATGTCGGTCAGCGTTAAGGCTGAGAAGGTAGCTGCTGGCAATGTGTTGCTCACGCCTGGATTGCAAGTGGGGCAGTTCCTCCGGAAGTATCCAGGTCGTTGGCATCCATAACATCTTAGGGTATTCCTGGAGGATGGTTGACTACTAGGCTGGCTTTCCTTCTCGGCATGTCCATTGGCTTGAAGGCTTGCAGCTCGCTTTCGACATACTGAAATGTCATGCCCAGTGTTGCGACAGAACTGGCAACGGAGTTTCGGTTTCTTGCTAGTCTCGGGTTTGCTGTTGTCTTCTTGACGTGAGGTAGCGTCCCTGTTAAGCTGGACCAGTCTGGCTTTCTCGCTTAGGTCGGCAAAGCCCCGAAGTCCTTCTCGGGGTATCCCTTGACGGACTGAAGAATGGAGAAGTCCATATATCATGTCTAGTTGGACGTTCTCCGCGAGGGGAATCTCGAGTTGAGCAAAAAGTGCTCGTTTTTCAGCGATGAATTGCCCCGTAGGAGTTCGGCTATCTTGTTTACTATCGAATATGGCTTGGTAAACTTGGTAGGCAGGCGGGCGGGGAGCAAACTCGTCCCGAAGCATTCTCTTGGCGTCTTCCCACGTCGTGACGGACGTTTTGACTCCGACCCACCAGGTATGGGCGAATCCTTCCAGGAGAAGAGACAGACCCCGGAGTGCATTTTCGTCGGAGATTCCTTCACTCTGCTTAAACAAATCGGCGCTGTCCAAGAAGTCTTCTACTGCTTCCTTGGTTCGTGTTCCGTTGAATCGGGCCGTGCAGTAGGTGAAATGCTTCGCTGGTGCTGGGGGTGGCTGGAGCTGTTGGTGTAGTTGTCTTAGTTCATCGGCGTTGAGTGCCATAGCTGCTGCTTGTCTTCTTGTGACCGGAATGGTGATGGTGATGATGAACTTGTAAGTGTTCTCGGTCACAAACGTGGTTCGGGCCTCAACGTTGGGCTGCCACTTTAACGGAGAGAATAAACACACGAGATGAACACAAAGTAGGTATATTTACAAATGGTACAAGTCACAGATTACAAGTCACATAAGTACAAAACAAATAATTCCGACGCGTGGTCCACCCTAGGACGCACTTGGTTTCGGCTCACACTAGAGCGCTCTGACTGCACTGCCTTGCCTGGCCTTTGAAAGATCTTAGATCCACACTAGGATGCCAAGTGGTTTTCAGAAGGGAAGCTCGGAGTGAAACTGGCGTTGTTGAGCTGAAGGGCTTCCTTTTATATGGTCCGGCTCGCTAAACTCTAGGGAGATGGAACTTCGACCAGTCTAGGGCGAGGGTGGTGGAAGGGCTCGCTTCGGTACTATGGCAGTGGCTGGCTCTGCGGTGATGACTGGTGGCGCTCGGAGAGGGTAATTACGGAGCGTAATGGAACTATCGGATATGGGGTGTTCTGTTACACATTCTCATTTTTGGGATTTTGATAAACGCGGCGGTTAAGTTCGTATTATATCCATGGACATAACTGGTGGTGTATATGTACCACATGGTTTCTCTAAATCCCAGTTTTCTTCGATGGGTACGTTGTGGTTAAATATTGGGAAATTCTGTAACAAGAGACCGTTTTGTAATCATCAAAATTCCAACATAAGTTGTCTTCTAATTTAATCTCAAATCTAACTTACATTTGATTAAAAATCCTCGACTTTATTTCAGTTATCGTCGTTAAACTAAGTGGCATGCCTTTTACGTTCAATTAATTTTCATTCTCGTTTTTGGGATTTTGATAAACGAGGCGGTTAAGTTCGTATTATATCCATGGACATAACTGGTGGTATATATGTACCACATGGTTACTCTAAATCCCAGTTTCCTTCGATGGGTACCTTGTGGTTAAATATTGGGTAATTCTGTAACAAAAGAGGGTTTTGTAAACATTAAAATTCCAACATAAATTGTTTTCTAATTTAATCTCAAATCTAACATTTGATTGAAAATCCTCGACTTTCTTCCAGTTATCGTCAATAAACAAAGTGGCATGTCTTTTACGTTCAATTAATTTCCATTCGCGTTTTTGGGATTTTGATAACCGTGGCGGTTGAGTTCGTATTATATCCATGGACATAACTGGTGGTGTATATGTACCACATGGTTTCTCTTAATACCATTTTCCTTCGATGGGTACCTTGTGGTTAAATATTGGGAAATTCTGTAACAAGAGAGGGTTTTGTAATCATCAAAATTCCAACATAAGTTGTCTTCTAATTTAATATCAAATCTAACTTACATTTGATTAAAAATCCTCGACTTTATTCCAGTTATCGTCGTTAAACTAAGTGGCATGTCTTTTACGTTCAATTAATTTTCATTCTCGTTTTTGGGATTTTGATAAACGAGGCGGTTAAGTTCGTATTATATCCATGGACATAACTGGTGGTGTATATGTACCACATGGTTTCTCTAAATCCCGGTTTTCTTCGATGGGTACCTTGTGGTTAACTATTGGAAAATTCTATAACAAAAGAGGGTTTTGTAAACATTAAAATTCCAACATAAATTGTTTTTTATTTTAATCTTGTAACGATTACATCGTTATTTGTTTGGCCTGGCCTAATAATATATTATTTGTTCAATTTCTCGTCTATTTTACTACGTTATTTGTTTGGCCTGGCCTACGTCGGTTTGAGTTTTTCGATTCTGCGACGATTCTGTGGAGTCGACGCAGGTTTGATTTCCGTATAAGCGGGGAACCTTTGTTCACCCGTAAAGAGAGTCGGTATTTTTAATTTCTTTACAATTTTGTGCTTCATAGCCAGCAGTTCTATTCTTATTTCTTCTCCCTTTATTTGGTGAGTAAAAGTTAAATTGTTTAAATTTTTATTAATTAGTCAAAAACTTGGTGAATATATTTTATTGATTATAATAATTATATCATTCTAACTTTTAAATTATTTCGATTACAATCATTGTTTAAATCAGTTTTTATTGTGTTAAAAATATGTAAACAGATAAAGTGATTAACTTTTTTCTATTCTCGAACTTGGAGAAACTTTGGATGATTGTAATCGAAAATAAGGTTTAATGAGATGGAATTTTGACGGTGTGAATTTTTATTCATAGGGCCATTGCCAAATTTTTGAAGGGTCCCAAGATAGGGCTGTTATAAATAGCAATTTTTTTGGAGAGAAGCTTTGTAAGCAGGTTTTACCAGCTACCCATTTTAAGAAAACATCTTGCCATCAACATCTGTAGATCATTCATTTTATGAAAACATCTTGCCATCAACATCTGTAGATCATTCAAGTTTAAGAAAACATCTTGCCAACCACATCTGCAGAACAATTAAATTTAAGAAGACATCTTACCATTCGCATCTTTATTCTGGCTTTCAGACGTCTTCCGAAGTTGGATACAAAAAGATAAGAAATTAGTTAATCTCTAATAAATCTTTATTAACTTTAATTACTAATTTTTGGCAATAAACAATTTACACTGATTTAACATCTTTTATTTGCTTGTCTGTAATTTGGCGCCCTTATATATTTGTTTGGGGGGAGTTAAAGAAAACCAGAAGGAAGCCACGAACCCTGGAGCTAGCAAAGGGTAGTAATCACATTACAAATTGGCGCCCAACGTAGTTGAAGCAATTTCTTTGAGATTTATCTTTATCTTTAGATTTATCTATATCTTTTTCTCAAAGGGATTGTTTTGGCTACAACAGGCGACAGTTAAGGGTACGTTTAACGTTACAAACTGGCGCCCAACTAAAGTATTCTGGTTTTTTGAAACTTTTCCTAATCATTCACTTTAAATTAATTTTATATTTTCCATCAATTTAATTACAGACATGCAAATATTTTATTAATATTTTTCTAACAAATAACACTTTTTATCTTACTTGTTTTGTTGGTTTTCATTATCTAGAGATTCAAGGTAAACCACTATGGAATTGGTGTATTTCGTTTATAACTTTAACTGGTTTATTTATCGAAGAATATTATTATCTTTTCTTAAAATTATTTACCTTACAATTATGTTACAGTTAGTAATTTTTCTATACCGATTGTCTCTTTCGATGTTATCGTTACATTTAAAATATCTCTTTATCTGGAATTTATCTCGATTATTCCTGATTTACAGGCGGAATTCTCTAAATAATTAGGGCCTTCTTGGCAGATTGTGAAGTGTTTGTGTCGTGTTATCAATATGTCCTTTTTTTCGTTGCTATCTTAGCTTTTGTCTTTTTTTTCTTGACTATATTTTGCGAGTGTGAGAGTTACAGTCATAATTTTTTTTTGAATTCCTTTCTTTTCTGTATTTTGGTTTTTTCTTTCTCTCTTTTTATCTCATCTCTTCCAGTAAAGGTTTTGGAAAATGGTGATTGGAATTTTTTTTTTTTTTATATCTTGAGTGTGGGTACTTATCGTGTTTGCCGTGGGCATATTTTTGGTGTGGTCTGGTTGACCACATTATTACCGTGTAAGGTCTGTGAGACCTTAGTATCTTGTAGGGGTCCGTGAGACCTCTTTATCGTGGAGCAGTTGGTATAACTGCTTCTTATCGCTTCTATTGGTGTTCCGATGGATGGGACACAATAGAAATTTACCGTATCTTATCTTATTGTGTTGTGGGATTATGGTCTATATTGGTTTCTTTTTCGGCCGTTAGGGCTTATCTTTGGGAAACATATAGACTTTCCATGAATTTGTGTACCTACTCGGGGTTTTTGTTTTCCACATACCATTCTTTCAATTTTTTTATCTGTTTTGATTTTGTGATATACCAAGTACAGAAATACTTTTAATCTCTAGGACTGTTTTTTCACATACCTTGGACATTTTGATAAAAAGTTTGTGATTTTTCTTATGTTTCGTTGTTTGTAATTTTTTGTAGTTTCTTGTTTGTGAAAAATATTAAGTTATCGTCTTATATTTTATCTTTTCTCGTCATGTTTGAGTTCCTTACTTTTGATTGATATTTTTTGGATTTCTTACACTGGAGTCACTTCACTGAAGGCATAAGTTATTAACTTTTCAATTTTTATTTCTTAGATTTTTTAAATTCTTAAAAACTTTTTCAAAATTCTTTTCAACCTTTTAGATTAACTTCGATTGTCATTTAATTTTTTTTTTTTTTTTAATTTTAAGAAAAAAAAAGTATTAGTATTTTTGGATTCTTAGTTTATTCCTTTTTCAATTTTTTTTCCTTCTTTACTTAGGGACTATTGCCTTTCAGTGTTCTTAGCGTTTGAGTATTCGTTTTCTGATCCGATCGATTTCGTCATTTTTACCTTTATTAACTGTCCTATTTTTTTTTGATGTTCACATTATTCCGTTGTTTGTTGTCATTTTGAATGATAAATATTATCGTTTATCTTTTTCATATCTCCAGTTATTTCTTGCCTTTTTATGATAGCAATTTCCTTTTATCTTTTTATGTCTCTTGTTTGCTTAGCGATAAGACTTGTCAACTTATTTTTGATCTGAATATTAGTTGATTTATCTTTTAGTGTTTAGTCACATTTTCGTTCAACTGATATTTGGTTTCAATTTATCTCGTTCATTGAATATTTCCTTGGCTTTTGGGCTTGTTTTTATTACTCAAGTTGAGTAATTTTTCTTTTGTTTTCAATGATTGCTGTTGACGTCAGTCTTATCTATGTCTTCGTTGCTATGATAAATTATTTTACCTTTGGAGATAGACTTTGCCTTGTATTGTGAACATTAATCTCTTGTTTCTTTCGTTACATCTCGTTAATGTTGTTTTTTTTTTTCTTAAACGACCTTAAATAGGACAGTTATTAAATTTATTTGTACTGATTATGATTTTTAGTAAGGTTTCGTGTTGTGAATTTCTTTTTGAGAATGTTTTGATATTAGTACACAAATCCTTGTGGCTACCTTAGTGTTTAAATGTTGTATATTTTTTTTTTACCGATTCACCAGTTTTTGATTATTTACTTTTTTAATATTTTTGGATTTTAATAGTTTATCTTTTGAATAAAAAAAAAAAGAATTTCCAATTCTTTTTTTTCCGTCAGGTTACCGTGGTGTACCGATTACATCGTTATTTGTTTGGCCTGGCCTAATAATATATTATTTCTTCAATTTCTCGTCTATTTTACTACGTTATTTGTTTGGCCTGGCCTACGTCGGTTTGAGTTTTTCGATTCTGCGACGATTCTGTGTCGACGCAGACTTGATTTCCATATAAGCGGGGAACCTTTGTTCACCCGTAAAGAGAGTCGGTATTTTTAATTTCTTTACAATTTTGTGCTTCATAGCCAGCAGTTCTATTCTTATTTCTTCTCCTTCATTTGGTCAGTAAAAGTTAAATTGTTTAAATTTTTATTAATTAGTCAAAAACTTGGTGAATATATTTTATTGATTATAATAATTATATCATTCTAACTTTTAAATTATTTCGATTACAATCATTGTTTAAATCAGTTTTTATTGTGTTAAAAATATGTAAACAGATAAAGTGATTAACTTTTTTCTATTCTCGAACTTGGAGAAACTTTGGATGATTGTAATCGAAAATAAGGTTTAATGAGATGGAATTTTGACGGTGTGAATTTTTATTCATAGGGCCATTGCCAAATTTTTGAAGGGTCCCAAGATAGGGCTGTTATAAATAGCAATTTTTTTGGAGAGAAGCTTTGTAAGCAGGTTTTACCAGCTACCCATTTTAAGAAAACATCTTGCCATCAACATCTGTAGATCATTCATTTTATGAAAACATCTTGCCATCAACATCTGTAGATCATTCAAGTTTAAGAAAACATCTTGCCAACCACATCTGCAGAACAATTAAATTTAAGAAGACATCTTACCAACCGCATCTTTATTCTGGCTTTCAGACGTCTTCCGAAGTTGGATACAAAAAGATAAGAAATTAGTTAATCTCTAATAAATCTTTATTAACTTTAATTACTAATTTTTGGCAATAAACAATTTACACTGATTTAACATCTTTTATTTGCTTGTCTGTAATTTAGCGCCCTTATATATTTGTTTGGGGGGAGTTAAAGAAAACCAGAAGGAAGCCACGAACCCTGGAGCTCGCAAAGGGTAGTAATTACATTACAATCTCAAATCGAACTTACATTTGATTGAAAATCCTCGACTTTATTACAGTTATCGTCGTTAAACAAAGTGACATGTCTTTTACGTTCAATTAATGTCCATTCTCGTTTTTGGGATTTTCATAACCGTGGTGGTTGAGTTCGTATTATATCCATGGACATAACTGGTGGTGTATATGTCCCACATGGTTCTTCTTAATCCTAGTTTTCTCTGATGGGTACCTTGTGGTTAAATATTGGGTAATTCTGTAACAAAAGAGGGTTTTGTAAACATCAAAATTCCAACATAAATTATTTTCTAAGTTAATCTCAAATCTAACATTTGATTGAAAATCCTCGACTTTATTCCAGTTATCGTCGTTAAACAAAGTGGCATGTCTTTTACGTTCAATTACTTTCCATTCGCGTTTTTGGGATTTTGTTAACCGTGGCGGTTGAGTTCGTATTATATCGATGGACATAACTGGTGGTGTATATGTACCACATGGGTTCTCTAAATCCCAGTTTTCTTCGATGGGTACCTTGTGGTTAAATATTAGGGAATTCTATAACAAAAAAGGGGTTTTGTAAACATCAAAATTCCAACATAAATTGTTTTCTATTTTAAACTCAAATCGAACTTACATTTGATTAAAAATCCTCGCCTTTATTACAGTTATCGTCGTTAAACAAAGTGGCATGTCTTTTACGTTCAATTAATTTCCATTCTCGTTTTTGGGATTTTCATAACCGTGGTAGTTGAGTTCGTATTCTATCCATGGACATAACTGGTGCTGTATATGTAGGTACCACATGGTTCCTCTAGATCCCAGTTTTCTTCGATGGGTACCTTGTGGTTAAATATTGGGTAATTCTGTAACAAAAGAGGGTTTTGTAATTATCAAAATTCCAACATAAGTTGTCTTCTAATTTAATCTTAAATCTAACTTACATTTGATCGAAAATCCTTGACTTTATTCCAGTTATCGTCGTTAAACTAAGTGACATGTCTTTTACGTTCAATTAATTTCCATTCTCATTTTTGGGATTTTGATAAACGCGGCGGTTAAGTTCGTATTATGTCCATGGACATAATTGGTGTTGTATATGTACCACATGGTTTCTCTAAATCCCAGTTTTCTTCGATGGGTACCTTGTGGTTAAATATTGGGAAATTCTGTAAAAAAAGAGGGTTCTGTAAACATCAAAATTCCAACATAAATTGTTTTCTAATTTAATCTCAAATCTAACATTTGATTGAAAATCCTCGACATTATTCCAGTTATCGTCGTTAAACAAAGTGGCATGTCCTTTACGTTCAATTAATTTCCATTCGCGTTTTTGGGATTTTAATAACCGTGGCGGTTGAGTTCGTATTATATCCATGGACATAACTGGTGGTGTATATGTACCATATGGTTCCTTTAAATTCCAGTTTTCCTCGATGGGCACCTAGTTGTTAAATATTGGGTACTTCTGTAACAAAAGAGGGTTTTGTGAACATCAAAATTCCACAATAAATTGTTTTCTAATTTTATCTCAAATCTAACTTACATTTGATTGAAAATGGCTTTATTCCAGTTATCGTCGTTAAACACAGTGGCGTGTCTTTTACGTTTAATTAATTTCCATTCTCATTTTTGGGATTTTGATAAACGCGGCGGTTAAGTTCGTATTATATCCATGGACATAACTGGTGGTGTATATGTACCACATGGTTTCTCTAAATCCCAGTTTCCTTCGATGGGTACCTTGTGGTTAAATATTGGGAAATTCTGTAACAAAAGAGGGTTTTGTAATCATCAAAATTCCAACATAAGTTGTCTTTTAATTTAATCTCAAATCTAACTTACATTTGAATATAAAATCCTCTACTATATTCCAGTTATCGTCGTTAAACTAAGTGGCATGTCTTTTACGTTCAATTAATTTCCATTCGCGTTTTTGGGATTTTGATAAACGTGGCGATTGAGTTCGTATTATATCCATGGACGTAACTGGTGGTGTATATGTACCACATGGTTTCTCTAAATCCCAGGTTTCTTCGATGGGTACCTTGTGGTTAAATATTGAGAAATTCTGTAACAAGAGAGGGTTTTGTAATTATCAAAATTCCAAAATAAGTCGTCTTCTAATTTAATCGCAAATATAACTTACATTTGATTAAAAATCCTCGACTTTATTCCAGTTATCGTCGTTAAACTAAGTGGCATGTCTTTTACGTTCAATTAATTTTCATTTTTTTTTGGGATTTTAATAACCGTGGCGGTTGAGTTCGTATTATATCCATGGACATAACTGGTGGTGTATATGTACCACATGGTTCCTCTAAATTCCAGTTTTCCTCGATGGGCACCTTGTGGTTAAATATTGGGTACTTCTGTAACAAAAAAAGTTTTGTAAACATCAAAATTCCAACATAAATTGTTTTCTAATTTTATCTCAAATCTAACTTACATTTAATTGAAAATCCACGACTTTATTCCAGTTATCGTCGTTAAACAAAGTGGCGTGTCTTTTAAGTTTAATTAATTTCCATTCTCATTTTTGGGATTTTGATAAACGCGGCGGTTAAGTTCGTATTATATCCATGGTACCACATGGTTTCTCTAAATCCCAGTTTTCTTCGATGGGTACGTTGTGGTTAAATATTGGGAAATTCTGTAACAAGAGAGGGTTTTGTAATCATCAAAATTCCAACATAAGTTGTCTTCTAATTTAATCTCAAATCTAACTTACATTTGATTAAAAATCCTCGACTTTATTTCAGTTATCGTCGTTAAACTAAGTGGCATGTCTTTTACGTTCAATTAATTTTCATTCCCGTTTTTGGGATTTTGATAAACGAGGCGGTTAAGTTCGTATTATATCCATGGACATAACTGGTGGTATATATGTACCACATGGTTACTCTAAATCCCAGTTTCCTTCGATGGGTACCTTGTGGTTAAATATTGGGTAATTCTGTAACATAAGAGGGTTTTGTAAACATTAAAATTCCAACATAAATTGTTTTCTAATTTAATCTCAAATCTAACATTTGATTGAAAATCCTCGACTTTCTTCCAGTTATCGTCAATAAACAAAGTGGCATGTCTTTTACGTTCAATTAATTTCCATTCGCGTTTTTGGGATTTTGATAACCGTGGCGGTTGAGTTCGTATTATATCCATGGACATAACTGGTGGTGTATATGTACCACATGGTTTCTCTTAATACCATTTTTCTTCGATGGGTACCTTGTGGTTAAATATTGGAAAATTCTGTAACAAGAGAGGGTTTTGTAATCATCAAAATTCCAACATAAGTTGTCTTCTAATTTAAACTCAAATCTAACTTACATTTGATTAAAAATCCTCGACTTTATTCCAGTTATCGTCGTTAAACTAAGTGGCATGTCTTTTACGTTCAATTAATTTTCATTCTCGTTTTTGGTATTTTGATAAACGAGGCGGTTAAGTTCGTATTATATCCATGGACATAACTGGTTGTGTATATGTACCACATGGTTTCTCTAAATCCCGGTTTTCTTCGATGGGTACCTTGTGGTTAACTATTGGAAAATTCTATAACAAAAGAGGGTTTTGTAAACAATAAAATTCCAACATAAATTGTTTTTTATTTTAATCTCAAATCGAACTTACATTTGATTGAAAATCCTCGACTTTATTACAGTTATCGTCGTTAAACAAAGTGACATGTCTTTTACGTTCAATTAAGGTCCATTCTCGTTTTTGGGATTTTCATAACCGTGGTGGTTGAGTTCGTATTATATCCATGGACATAACTGGTGGTGTATATGTCCCACATGGTTCTTCTTAATCCCAGTTTTCTCTGATGGGTACCTTGTGGTTAAATATTGGGTAATTCTGTAACAAAAGAGGGTTTTGTAAACATCAAAATTCCAACATAAATTATTTTCTAAGTTAATCTCAAATCTAACATTTGATTGAAAATCCTCGACTTTATTCCAGTTATCGTCGTTAAACAAAGTGGCATGTCTTTTACGTTCAATTACTTTCCATTCGCGTTTTTGGGATTTTGTTAACCGTGGCGGTTGAGTTCGTATTATATCGATGGACATAACTGGTGGTGTATATGTACCACATGGTTCCTCTAAATTCCAGTTTTCCTTGATGGGCACCTTGTGGTTAAATATTGGGTACTTCTGTAACAAAACAGGGTTTTGTAAACATCAAAATTCCAACATAAATTGTTTTCTAATTTTATCTCAAATCTAACTTACATTTGATTGAAAATCCACGACTTTATTCCAGTTATCGTCGTTAAACAAAGTGGCGTGTCTTTTACGTTCAATTAATTTCCATTCTCATTTTTGGGATTTTGATAAACGCGGCGGTTAAGTTTGTATTATATCCATGCACATAACTAGTGGTGTATATGTACCACATGGTTTCTCTAAATCCCAGTTTTCTTCGATAGGTACCTTGTGGTTAAATATTATGGAATTCTATAACAAAAAAGGGGTTTTGTAAACATCAAAATTCCAACATAAATTGTTTTCTATTTTAATCTCAAATCGAACTTACATTTGATTAAAAATCCTCGCCTTTATTACAGTTATCGTCGTTAAACAAAGTGGCATGTCTTTTACGTTCAATTAATTTCCATTCTCGTTTTTGGGATTTTCATAACCGTGGTGGTTGTGTTCGTATTATATCCATGGACATAACTGGTGCTGTATATGTAGGTACCACATGGTTCCTCTAGATCCCAGTTTTCTTTGATGGGCACCTTGTGGTTAAATATTGGGTAATTCTGTAACAAAAGAGGGTTTTGTAATTATCAAAATTCCAACATAAGTTGTCTTCTAATTTAATCTTAAATCTAACTTACATTTGATCGAAAATCCTTGACTTTATTCCAGTTATCGTCGTTAAACTAAGTGACATGTCTTTTACGTTCAATTAATTTCCATTCTCATTTTTGGGATTTTGATAAACGCGGCGGTTAAGTTCGTATTATGTCCATGGACATAATTGGTGTTGTATATGTACCACATGGTTTCTCTAAATCCCAGTTTTCTTCGATGGGTACCTTGTGGTTAAATATTGGGAAATTCTGTAAAAAAAGAGGGTTCTGTAAACATCAAAATTCCAACATAAATTGTTTTCTAATTTAATCTCAAATCTAACATTTGATTGAAAATCCTCGACATTATTCCAGTTATCGTCGTTAAACAAAGTGGCATGTCCTTTACGTTCAATTAATTTCCATTCGCGTTTTTGGGATTTTAATAACCGTGGCGGTTGAGTTCGTATTATATCCATGGACATAACTGGTGGTGTATATGTACCACATGGTTCCTTTAAATTCCAGTTTTCCTCGATGGGCACCTAGTTGTTAAATATTGGGTACTTCTGTAACAAAAGAGGGTTTTGTGAACATCAAAATTCCACAATAAATTGTTTTCTAATTTTATCTCAAATCTAACTTACATTTGATTGAAAATGACTTTATTCCAGTTATCGTCGTTAAACACAGTGGCGTGTCTTTTACGTTTAATTAATTTCCATTCTCATTTTTGGGATTTTGATAAACGCGGCGGTTAAGTTCGTATTATATCCATGGACATAACTGGTGGTGTATATGTACCACATGGTTTCTCTAAATCCCAGTTTCCTTCGATGGGTACCTTGTGGTTAAATATTGGGAAATTCTGTAACAAAAGAGGGTTTTGTAATCATCAAAATTCCAACATAAGTTGTCTTTTAATTTAATCTCAAATCTAACTTACATTTGAATATAAAATCCTCTACTATATTCCAGTTATCGTCGTTAAACTAAGTGGCATGTCTTTTACGTTCAATTAATTTCCATTCGCGTTTTTGGGATTTTGATAAACGTGGCGATTGAGTTCGTATTATATCCATGGACGTAACTGGTGGTGTATATGTACCACATGGTTTCTCTAAATCCCAGGTTTCTTCGATGGGTACCTTGTGGTTAAATATTGAGAAATTCTGTAACAAGAGAGGGTTTTGTAATTATCAAAATTCCAAAATAAGTCGTCTTCTAATTTAATCGCAAATATAACTTACATTTGATTAAAAATCCTCGACTTTATTCCAGTTATCGTCGTTAAACTAAGTGGCATGTCTTTTACGTTCAATTAATTTTCATTTTTTTTTGGGATTTTAATAACCGTGGCGGTTGAGTTCGTATTATATCCATGGACATAACTGGTGGTGTATATGTACCACATGGTTCCTCTAAATTCCAGTTTTCCTCGATGGGCACCTTGTGGTTAAATATTGGGTACTTCTGTAACAAAAAAAGTTTTGTAAACATCAAAATTCCAACATAAATTGTTTTCTAATTTTATCTCAAATCTAACTTACATTTAATTGAAAATCCACGACTTTATTCCAGTTATCGTCGTTAAACAAAGTGGCGTGTCTTTTAAGTTTAATTAATTTCCATTCTCATTTTTGGGATTTTCATAAACGCGGCGGTTAAGTTCGTATTATATCCATGGTACCACATGGTTTCTCTAAATCCCAGTTTTCTTCGATGGGTACGTTGTGGTTAAATATTGGGAAATTCTGTAACAAGAGAGGGTTTTGTAATCATCAAAATTCCAACATAAGTTGTCTTCTAATTTAATCTCAAATCTAACTTACATTTGATTAAAAATCCTCGACTTTATTTCAGTTATCGTCGTTAAACTAAGTGGCATGTCTTTTACGTTCAATTAATTTTCATTCCCGTTTTTGGGATTTTGATAAACGAGGCGGTTAAGTTCGTATTATATCCATGGACATAACTGGTGGTATATATGTACCACATGGTTACTCTAAATCCCAGTTTCCTTCGATGGGTACCTTGTGGTTAAATATTGGGTAATTCTGTAACATAAGAGGGTTTTGTAAACATTAAAATTCCAACATAAATTGTTTTCTAATTTAATCTCAAATCTAACATTTGATTGAAAATCCTCGACTTTCTTCCAGTTATCGTCAATAAACAAAGTGGCATGTCTTTTACGTTCAATTAATTTCCATTCGCGTTTTTGGGATTTTGATAACCGTGGCGGTTGAGTTCGTATTATATCCATGGACATAACTGGTGGTGTATATGTACCACATGGTTTCTCTTAATACCATTTTTCTTCGATGGGTACCTTGTGGTTAAATATTGGAAAATTCTGTAACAAGAGAGGGTTTTGTAATCATCAAAATTCCAACATAAGTTGTCTTCTAATTTAATCTCAAATCTAACTTACATTTGATTAAAAATCCTCGACTTTATTCCAGTTATCGTCGTTAAACTAAGTGGCATGTCTTTTACGTTCAATTAATTTTCATTCTCGTTTTTGGTATTTTGATAAACGAGGCGGTTAAGTTCGTATTATATCCATGGACATAACTGGTTGTGTATATGTACCACATGGTTTCTCTAAATCCCGGTTTTCTTCGATGGGTACCTTGTGGTTAACTATTGGAAAATTCTATAACAAAAGAGGGTTTTGTAAACAATAAAATTCCAACATAAATTGTTTTTTATTTTAATCTCAAATCGAACTTACATTTGATTGAAAATCCTCGACTTTATTACAGTTATCGTCGTTAAACAAAGTGACATGTCTTTTACGTTCAATTAAGGTCCATTCTCGTTTTTGGGATTTTCATAACCGTGGTGGTTGAGTTCGTATTATATCCATGGACATAACTGGTGGTGTATATGTCCCACATGGTTCTTCTTAATCCCAGTTTTCTCTGATGGGTACCTTGTGGTTAAATATTGGGTAATTCTGTAACAAAAGAGGGTTTTGTAAACATCAAAATTCCAACATAAATTATTTTCTAAGTTAATCTCAAATCTAACATTTGATTGAAAATCCTCGACTTTATTCCAGTTATCGTCGTTAAACAAAGTGGCATGTCTTTTACGTTCAATTACTTTCCATTCGCGTTTTTGGGATTTTGTTAACCGTGGCGGTTGAGTTCGTATTATATCGATGGACATAACTGGTGGTGTATATGTACCACATGGTTCCTCTAAATTCCAGTTTTCCTTGATGGGCACCTTGTGGTTAAATATTGGGTACTTCTGTAACAAAACAGGGTTTTGTAAACATCAAAATTCCAACATAAATTGTTTTCTAATTTTATCTCAAATCTAACTTACATTTGATTGAAAATCCACGACTTTATTCCAGTTATCGTCGTTAAACAAAGTGGCGTGTCTTTTACGTTCAATTAATTTCCATTCTCATTTTTGGGATTTTGATAAACGCGGCGGTTAAGTTTGTATTATATCCATGCACATAACTAGTGGTGTATATGTACCACATGGTTTCTCTAAATCCCAGTTTTCTTCGATAGGTACCTTGTGGTTAAATATTATGGAATTCTATAACAAAAAAGGGGTTTTGTAAACATCAAAATTCCAACATAAATTGTTTTCTATTTTAATCTCAAATCGAACTTACATTTGATTAAAAATCCTCGCCTTTATTACAGTTATCGTCGTTAAACAAAGTGGCATGTCTTTTACGTTCAATTAATTTCCATTCTCGTTTTTGGGATTTTCATAACCGTGGTGGTTGTGTTCGTATTATATCCATGGACATAACTGGTGCTGTATATGTAGGTACCACATGGTTCCTCTAGATCCCAGTTTTCTTTGATGGGCACCTTGTGGTTAAATATTGGGTAATTCTGTAACAAAAGAGGGTTTTGTAATTATCAAAATTCCAACATAAGTTGTCTTCTAATTTAATCTTAAATCTAACTTACATTTGATCGAAAATCCTTGACTTTATTCCAGTTATCGTCGTTAAACTAAGTGACATGTCTTTTACGTTCAATTAATTTCCATTCTCATTTTTGGGATTTTGATAAACGCGGCGGTTAAGTTCGTATTATGTCCATGGACATAATTGGTGTTGTATATGTACCACATGGTTTCTCTAAATCCCAGTTTTCTTCGATGGGTACCTTGTGGTTAAATATTGGGAAATTCTGTAAAAAAAGAGGGTTCTGTAAACATCAAAATTCCAACATAAATTGTTTTCTAATTTAATCTCAAATCTAACATTTGATTGAAAATCCTCGACATTATTCCAGTTATCGTCGTTAAACAAAGTGGCATGTCCTTTACGTTCAATTAATTTCCATTCGCGTTTTTGGGATTTTAATAACCGTGGCGGTTGAGTTCGTATTATATCCATGGACATAACTGGTGGTGTATATGTACCACATGGTTCCTTTAAATTCCAGTTTTCCTCGATGGGCACCTAGTTGTTAAATATTGGGTACTTCTGTAACAAAAGAGGGTTTTGTGAACATCAAAATTCCACAATAAATTGTTTTCTAATTTTATCTCAAATCTAACTTACATTTGATTGAAAATGACTTTATTCCAGTTATCGTCGTTAAACACAGTGGCGTGTCTTTTACGTTTAATTAATTTCCATTCTCATTTTTGGGATTTTGATAAACGCGGCGGTTAAGTTCGTATTATATCCATGGACATAACTGGTGGTGTATATGTACCACATGGTTTCTCTAAATCCCAGTTTCCTTCGATGGGTACCTTGTGGTTAAATATTGGGAAATTCTGTAACAAAAGAGGGTTTTGTAATCATCAAAATTCCAACATAAGTTGTCTTTTAATTTAATCTCAAATCTAACTTACATTTGAATATAAAATCCTCTACTATATTCCAGTTATCGTCGTTAAACTAAGTGGCATGTCTTTTACGTTCAATTAATTTCCATTCGCGTTTTTGGGATTTTGATAAACGTGGCGATTGAGTTCGTATTATATCCATGGACGTAACTGGTGGTGTATATGTACCACATGGTTTCTCTAAATCCCAGGTTTCTTCGATGGGTACCTTGTGGTTAAATATTGAGAAATTCTGTAACAAGAGAGGGTTTTGTAATTATCAAAATTCCAAAATAAGTCGTCTTCTAATTTAATCGCAAATATAACTTACATTTGATTAAAAATCCTCGACTTTATTCCAGTTATCGTCGTTAAACTAAGTGGCATGTCTTTTACGTTCAATTAATTTTCATTTTTTTTTGGGATTTTAATAACCGTGGCGGTTGAGTTCGTATTATATCCATGGACATAACTGGTGGTGTATATGTACCACATGGTTCCTCTAAATTCCAGTTTTCCTCGATGGGCACCTTGTGGTTAAATATTGGGTACTTCTGTAACAAAAAAAGTTTTGTAAACATCAAAATTCCAACATAAATTGTTTTCTAATTTTATCTCAAATCTAACTTACATTTAATTGAAAATCCACGACTTTATTCCAGTTATCGTCGTTAAACAAAGTGGCGTGTCTTTTAAGTTTAATTAATTTCCATTCTCATTTTTGGGATTTTGATAAACGCGGCGGTTAAGTTCGTATTATATCCATGGTACCACATGGTTTCTCTAAATCCCAGTTTTCTTCGATGGGTACGTTGTGGTTAAATATTGGGAAATTCTGTAACAAGAGAGGGTTTTGTAATCATCAAAATTCCAACATAAGTTGTCTTCTAATTTAATCTCAAATCTAACTTACATTTGATTAAAAATCCTCGACTTTATTTCAGTTATCGTCGTTAAACTAAGTGGCATGTCTTTTACGTTCAATTAATTTTCATTCCCGTTTTTGGGATTTTGATAAACGAGGCGGTTAAGTTCGTATTATATCCATGGACATAACTGGTGGTATATATGTACCACATGGTTACTCTAAATCCCAGTTTCCTTCGATGGGTACCTTGTGGTTAAATATTGGGTAATTCTGTAACAAAAGAGGGTTTTGTAAACATTAAAATTCCAACATAAATTGTTTTCTAATTTAATCTCAAATCTAACATTTGATTGAAAATCCTCGACTTTCTTCCAGTTATCGTTAATAAACAAAGTGGCATGTCTTTTACGTTCAATTAATTTCCATTCGCGTTTTTGGGATTTTGATAACCGTGGCGGTTGAGTTCGTATTATATCCATGGACATAACTGGTGGTGTATATGTACCACATGGTTTCTCTTAATACCATTTTTCTTCGATGGGTACCTTGTGGTTAAATATTGGAAAATTCTGTAACAAGAGAGGGTTTTGTAATCATCAAAATTCCAACATAAGTTGTCTTCTAATTTAATCTCAAATCTAACTTACATTTGATTAAAAATCCTCGACTTTATTCCAGTTATCGTCGTTAAACTAAGTGGCATGTCTTTTACGTTCAATTAATTTTCATTCTCGTTTTTGGTATTTTGATAAACGAGGCGGTTAAGTTCGTATTATATCCATGGACATAACTGGTGGTGTATATGTACCACATGGTTTCTCTAAATCCCGGTTTTCTTCGATGGGTACCTTGTGGTTAACTATTGGAAAATTCTATAACAAAAGAGGGTTTTGTAAACAATAAAATTCCAACATAAATTGTTTTTTATTTTAATCTCAAATCGAACTTACATTTGATTGAAAATCCTCGACTTTATTACAGTTATCGTCGTTAAACAAAGTGACATGTCTTTTACGTTCAATTAAGGTCCATTCTCGTTTTTGGGATTTTCATAACCGTGGTGGTTGAGTTCGTATTATATCCATGGACATAACTGGTGGTGTATATGTCCCACATGGTTCTTCTTAATCCCAGTTTTCTCTGATGGGTACCTTGTGGTTAAATATTGGGTAATTCTGTAACAAAAGAGGGTTTTGTAAACATCAAAATTCCAACATAAATTATTTTCTAAGTTAATCTCAAATCTAACATTTGATTGAAAATCCTCGACTTTATTCCAGTTATCGTCGTTAAACAAAGTGGCATGTCTGTTACGTTCAATTACTTTCCATTCGCGTTTTTGGGATTTTGTTAACCGTGGCGGTTGAGTTCGTATTATATCGATGGACATAACTGGTGGTGTATATGTACCACATGGTTCCTCTAAATTCCAGTTTTCCTTGATGGGCACCTTGTGGTTAAATATTGGGTACTTCTGTAACAAAACAGGGTTTTGTAAACATCAAAATTCCAACATAAATTGTTTTCTAATTTTATCTCAAATCTAACTTACATTTGATTGAAAATCCACGACTTTATTCCAGTTATCGTCGTTAAACAAAGTGGCGTGTCTTTTACGTTCAATTAATTTCCATTCTCATTTTTGGGATTTTGATAAACGCGGCGGTTAAGTTTGTATTATATCCATGCACATAACTAGTGGTGTATATGTACCACATGGTTTCTCTAAATCCCAGTTTTCTTCGATAGGTACCTTGTGGTTAAATATTATGGAATTCTATAACAAAAAAGGGGTTTTGTAAACATCAAAATTCCAACATAAATTGTTTTCTATTTTAATCTCAAATCGAACTTACATTTGATTAAAAATCCTCGCCTTTATTACAGTTATCGTCGTTAAACAAAGTGGCATGTCTTTTACGTTCAATTAATTTCCATTCTCGTTTTTGGGATTTTCATAACCGTGGTGGTTGTGTTCGTATTATATCCATGGACATAACTGGTGCTGTATATGTAGGTACCACATGGTTCCTCTAGATCCCAGTTTTCTTTGATGGGCACCTTGTGGTTAAATATTGGGTAATTCTGTAACAAAAGAGGGTTTTGTAATCATCAAAATTTCAACATAAGTTGTCTTCTAATTTAATCTTAAATCTAACTTACATTGGATTGAAAATCCTCGACTTTATTCCAGTTATCGTCGTTAAACTAAGTGACATGTCTTTTACGTTCAATTAATTTCCATTCTCATTTTTGGGATTTTGATAAACGCGGCGGTTAAGTTCGTTTTATATCCATGGACATAACTGGTGTTGTATATGTACCACATGGTTTCTCTAAATCCCAGTTTTCTTCAAATGGTACCTTGTGGTTAAATATTGGGAAATTCTGTAAAAAAAGAGGGTTCTGTAAACATTAAAATTCCAACATAAATTGTTTTCTAATTTAATCTCAAATCTAACTTACATTTAATTGAAAATCCACGACTTTATTCCAGTTATCGTCGTTAAACAAAGTGGCGTGTCTTTTACGTTTACTTAATTTCCATTCTCATTTTTGGGATTTTGATAAACGCGGCGGTTAAGTTCGTATTATATCCATGGACATAACTGGTGGTGTATATGTACCACATGGTTTCTCTAAATCCCAGTTTTCTTCGATGGGTACCTTGTGGTTAAATATTGGGAAACTCTGTAACAAGAGAGGGTTTTGTAATCATCAAAATACCAACATAAGTTGTCTTCTAATTTAATCTCAAATCTAACTAACATTTGATTAAAAATCCTCGACTTTATTCCAGTTATCGTCGTCAAACTAAGTGGCATGTCTTTTACGTTCAATTAATTTTCATTCTCGTTTTTGGGATTTTGATAAACGAGGCGGTTAAGTTCGTATTATATCCATGGACATAACTGGTGGTATATATGTACCACATGGTTACTCTAACTCCCAGTTTCCTTCGATGGGTACCTTGTGGTTAAATATTGGGTAATTCTGTAACAAAAGAGGGTTTTGTAAACATTAAAATTCCAACATAAATTGTTTTCTAATTTAATCTCAAATCTAACATTTGATTGAAAATCCTCGACTTTCTTCCAGTTATCGTCAATAAACAAAGTGGCATGTCTTTTACGTTCAATTAATTTCCATTCGCGTTTTTGGGATTTTGATAACCGTGGCGGTTGAGTTCGTATTATATCCATGGACATAACTGGTGGTGTATATGTACCACATGGTTTCTCTTAATACCATTTTTCTTCGATGGGTACCTTGTGGTTAAATATTGGGAAATTCTGTAACAAGAGAGGGTTTTGTAATCATCAAAATTCCAACATAAGTTGTCTTCTAATTTAATCTCAAATGTAACTTACATTTGATTAAAAATCCTCGACTGTATTTCAGTTATCGTCGTTAAAGTAAGTGGCATGTCTTTTACGTTCAATTAATTTTCATTCTCGTTTTTGGGATTTTGATAAACGAGGCGGTTAAGTTCGTATTATATCCATGGACATAATTGGTGTTGTATATGTACCACATGGTTTCTCTAAATCCCGGTTTTCTTCGATGGGTACCTTGTGGTTAAATATTGGGAAATTCTGTAAAAAAAGAGGGTTCTGTAAACATCAAAATTCCAACATAAATTGTTTTCTAATTTAATCTCAAATCTAACATTTGATTGAAAATCCTCGACATTATTCCAGTTATCGTCGTTAAACAAAGTGGCATGTCCTTTACGTTCAATTAATTTCCATTCTCGTTTTTGGGATTTTCATAACCGTGGTAGTTGAGTTCGTATTATATCCATGGACATAACTGGTGCTGTATATGTAGGTATCACATGGTTCCTCTAGATCCCAGTTTTCTTCGATGGGCACCTTGTGGTTAAATATTGGGAAATTCTGTAACAAAAGAGGGTTTTGTAATCATCAAAATTCCAACATAAGTTGTCTTTTAATTTAATCTCAAATCTAACTTACATTTGAATATAAAATCCTCTACTATATTCCAGTTATCGTCGTTAAACTAAGTGGCATGTCTTTTACGTTCAATTAATTTCCATTCGCGTTTTTGGGATTTTGATAAACGTGGCGATTGAGTTCGTATTATATCCATGGACGTAACTGGTGGTGTATATGTACCACATGGTTTCTCTAAATCCCAGGTTTCTTCGATGGGTATCTTGTGGTTAAATATTGAGAAATTCTGTAACAAGAGAGGGTTTTGTAATTATCAAAATTCCAAAATAAGTCGTCTTCTAATTTAATCGCAAATATAACTTACATTTGATTAAAAATCCTCGACTTTATTCCAGTTATCGTCGTTAAACTAAGTGGCATGTCTTTTACGTTCAATTAATTTTCATTTTTTTTTGGGATTTTAATAACCGTGGCGGTTGAGTTCGTATTATATCCATGGACATAACTGGTGGTGTAAATGTACCACATGGTTCCTCTAAATTCCAGTTTTCCTCGATGGGCACCTTGTGGTTAAATATTGGGTACTTCTGTAACAAAAAAAGTTTTGTAAACATCAAAATTCCAACATAAATTGTTTTCTAATTTTATCTCAAATCTAACTTACATTTAATTGAAAATCCACGACTTTATTCCAGTTATCGTCGTTAAACAAAGTGGCGTGTCTTTTAAGTTTAATTAATTTCCATTCTCATTTTTGGGATTTTGATAAACGCGGCGGTTAAGTTCGTATTATATCCATGGTACCACATGGTTTCTCTAAATCCCAGTTTTCTTCGATGGGTACGTTGTGGTTAAATATTGGGAAATTCTGTAACAAGAGAGGGTTTTGTAATCATCAAAATTCCAACATAAGTTGTCTTCTAATTTAATCTCAAATCTAACTTACATTTGATTAAAAATCCTCGACTTTATTTCAGTTATCGTCGTTAAACTAAGTGGCATGTCTTTTACGTTCAATTAATTTTCATTCCCGTTTTTGGGATTTTGATAAACGAGGCGGTTAAGTTCGTATTATATCCATGGACATAACTGGTGGTATATATGTACCACATGGTTACTCTAAATCCCAGTTTCCTTCGATGGGTACCTTGTGGTTAAATATTGGGTAATTCTGTAACAAAAGAGGGTTTTGTAAACATTAAAATTCCAACATAAATTGTTTTCTAATTTAATCTCAAATCTAACATTTGATTGAAAATCCTCGACTTTCTTCCAGTTATCGTCAATAAACAAAGTGGCATGTCTTTTACGTTTAATTAATTTCCATTCGCGTTTTTGGGATTTTGATAACCGTGGCGGTTGAGTTCGTATTATATCCATGGACATAACTGGTGGTGTATATGTACCACATGGTTTCTCTTAATACCATTTTTCTTCGATGGGTACCTTGTGGTTAAATATTGGAAAATTCTGTAACAAGAGAGGGTTTTGTAATCATCAAAATTCCAACATAAGTTGTCTTCTAATTTAATCTCAAATCTAACTTACATTTGATTAAAAATCCTCGACTTTATTCCAGTTATCGTCGTTAAACTAAGTGGCATGTCTTTTACGTTCAATTAATTTTCATTCTCGTTTTTGGTATTTTGATAAACGAGGCGGTTAAGTTCGTATTATATCCATGGACATAACTGGTGGTGTATATGTACCACATGGTTTCTCTAAATCCCGGTTTTCTTCGATGGGTACCTTGTGGTTAACTATTGGAAAATTCTATAACAAAAGAGGGTTTTGTAAACATTAAAATTCCAACATAAATTGTTTTTTATTTTAATCTCAAATCGAACTTACATTTGATTGAAAATCCTCGACTTTATTACAGTTATCGTCGTTAAGCAAAGTGACATGTCTTTTACGTTCAATTAAGGTCCATTCTCGTTTTTGGGATTTTCATAACCGTGGTGGTTGAGTTCGTATTATATCCATGGACATAACTGGTGGTGTATATGTCCCACATGGTTCTTCTTAATCCCAGTTTTCTCTGATGGGTACCTTGTGGTTAAATATTGGGTAATTCTGTAACAAAAGAGGGTTTTGTAAACATCAAAATTCCAACATAAATTATTTTCTAAGTTAATCTCAAATCTAACATTTGATTGAAAATCCTCGACTTTATTCCAGTTATCGTCGTTAAACAAAGTGGCATGTCTTTTACGTTCAATTACTTTCCATTCGCGTTTTTGGGATTTTGTTAACCGTGGCGGTTGAGTTCGTATTATATCGATGGACATAACTGGTGGTGTATATGTACCACATGGTTCCTCTAAATTCCAGTTTTCCTTGATGGGCACCTTGTGGTTAAATATTGGGTACTTCTGTAACAAAACAGGGTTTTGTAAACATCAAAATTCCAACATAAATTGTTTTCTAATTTTATCTCAAATCTAACTTACATTTGATTGAAAATCCACGACTTTATTCCAGTTATCGTCGTTAAACAAAGTGGCGTGTCTTTTACGTTCAATTAATTTCCATTCTCATTTTTGGGATTTTGATAAACGCGGCGGTTAAGTTTGTATTATATCCATGCACATAACTAGTGGTGTATATGTACCACATGGTTTCTCTAAATCCCAGTTTTCTTCGATAGGTACCTTGTGGTTAAATATTATGGAATTCTATAACAAAAAAGGGGTTTTGTAAACATCAAAATTCCAACATAAATTGTTTTCTATTTTAATCTCAAATCGAACTTACATTTGATTAAAAATCCTCGCCTTTATTACAGTTATCGTCGTTAAACAAAGTGGCATGTCTTTTACGTTCAATTAATTTCCATTCTCGTTTTTGGGATTTTCATAACCGTGGTGGTTGTGTTCGTATTATATCCATGGACATAACTGGTGCTGTATATGTAGGTACCACATGGTTCCTCTAGATCCCAGTTTTCTTTGATGGGCACCTTGTGGTTAAATATTGGGTAATTCTGTAACAAAAGAGGGTTTTGTAATCATCAAAATTTCAACATAAGTTGTCTTCTAATTTAATCTTAAATCTAACTTACATTGGATTGAAAATCCTCGACTTTATTCCAGTTATCGTCGTTAAACTAAGTGACATGTCTTTTACGTTCAATTAATTTCCATTCTCATTTTTGGGATTTTGATAAACGCGGCGGTTAAGTTCGTATTATATCCATGGACATAACTGGTGTTGTATATGTACCACATGGTTTCTCTAAATCCCAGTTTTCTTTAAAGGGTACCTTGTGGTTAAATATTGGGAAATTCTGTAAAAAAAGAGGGTTCTGTAAACATTAAAATTCCAACATAAATTGTTTTTTAATTTAATCTCAAATCTAACATTTGATTGAAAATCCTCGACATTATTCCAGTTATCGTCGTTAAACAAAGTGGCATGTCCTTTACGTTCAATTAATTTCCATTCGCGTTTTTGGGATTTTAATAATTGTGGCGGTTGAGTTCGTATTATATCCATGGACATAACTGGTGGTGTATATGAACCACATGGTTCCTTTAAATTCCAGTTTTCCTCGATGGGCACCTAGTTGTTAAATATTGGGTACTTCTGTAACAAAAGAGGGTTTTGTAAACACCAAAATTCCACAATAAATTGTTTTCTAATTTTATCTCAAATCTAACTTACATTTGATTGAAAATCCACGACTTTATTCCAGTTATCGTCGTTAAACACAGTGGCGTGTCTTTTACGTTTAATTAATTTCCATTCTCATTTTAGGGATTTTAATAAACGCGGCGGTTAAGTTCGTATTATATCCATGGACATAACTGGTGGTGTATATGTACCACATGGTTTCTCTAAATCCCAGTTTCCTTCGATGGGTACCTTGTGGTTAAATATTGGGAAATTCTGTAACAAGAGAGGGTTTTGTAATCATCAAAATTCCAACATAAGTTGTCTTTTAATTTAATCTCAAATCTAACTTACATTTGATTAAAAATCCTCGACTTTATTACAGTTATCGTCGTTAAACTAAGTGGGATGTCTTTTACGTTCAATTAATTTTCATTTTCGTTTTTGGGATTTTGATAAACGTGGCGATTGAGTTCGTATTATATCCATGGACGTAACTGGTGGTGTATATGTACCACATGGTTTCTCTAAATCCTAGGTTTCTTCGATGGGTACCTTGTGGTTAAATATTGGGAAATTCTGTAACAAAAAAGGGTTTTGTAATTATCAAAATTCCAAACTAAGTTGTCTTTTAATTTAATCTCAAATATAACTTACATTTGAATAAAAATCCTCGACTTTATTCCAGTTATCGTCGTTAAACTAAGTGGCATGTCTTTTACGTTCAATTAATTTTCATTTTTTTTTGGATTTTAATAACCGTGGCGGTTGAGTTCGTATTATATCCATGGACATAACTGGTGGGGTATATGTACCACATGGTTCCTCTAAATTCCAGTTTTCCTCGATGGGCAACTTGTGGTTAAATATTGGGTACTTCTGTAACAAAAAAAGTTTTGTAAACATCAAAATTCCAACATAAATTGTTTTCTAATTTTATCTCAAATCTAACTTACATTTAATTGAAAATCCACGACTTTATTCCAGTTATCGTCGTTAAACAAAGTGGCGTGTCTTTTACGTTTACTTAATTTCCATTCTCATTTTTGGGATTTTGATAAACGCGGCGGTTAAGTTCGTATTATATCCATGGACATAACTGGTGGTGTATATGTACCACATGGTTTCTCTAAATCCCAGTTTTCTTCGATGGGTACCTTGTGGTTAAATATTGGGAAATTCTGTAACAAGAGAGGGTTTTGTAATCATCAAAATACCAACATAAGTTGTCTTCTAATTTAATCTCAAATCTAACTAACATTTGATTAAAAATCCTCGACTTTATTCCAGTTATCGTCGTCAAACTAAGTGGCATGTCTTTTACGTTCAATTAATTTTCATTCTCGTTTTTGGGATTTTGATAAACGAGGCGGTTAAGTTCGTATTATATCCATGGACATAACTGGTGGTATATATGTACCACATGGTTACTCTAACTCCCAGTTTCCTTCGATGGGTACCTTGTGGTTAAATATTGGGTAATTCTGTAACAAAAGAGGGTTTTGTAAACATTAAAATTCCAACATAAATTGTTTTCTAATTTAATCTCAAATCTAACATTTAATTGAAAATCCTCGACTTTCTTCCAGTTATCGTCAATAAACAAAGTTGCATGTCTTTTACGTTCAATTAATTTCCATTCGCGTTTTTGGGATTTTGATAACCGTGGCGGTTGAGTTCGTATTATATCCATGGACATAACTGGTGGTGTATATGTACCACATGGTTTCTCTTAATACCATTTTTCTTCGATGGGTACCTTGTGGTTAAATATTGGGAAATTCTGTAACAAGAGAGGGTTTTGTAAACATTAAAATTCCAACATAAATTGTTTTTTATTTTAATCTCAAATCGAACTTACATTTGATTGAAAATCCT
Source organism: Altica lythri (assembly GCA_964028335.1). NCBI lineage: Eukaryota > Metazoa > Arthropoda > Insecta > Coleoptera > Chrysomelidae > Altica > Altica lythri. Next base: position 46,520,443 of record OZ034808.1, on the reverse strand, counting down.
CGACTTTATTACAGTTATCGTCGTTAAGCAAAGTGACATGTCTTTTACGTTCAATTAAGGTCCATTCTCGTTTTTGGGATTTTCATAACCGTGGTGGTTGAGTTCGTATTATATCCATGGACATAACTGGTGGTGTATATGTCCCACATGGTTCTTCTTAATCCCAGTTTTCTCTGATGGGTACCTTGTGGTTAAATATTGGGTAATTCTGTAACAAAAGAGGGTTTTGTAAACATCAAAATTCCAACATAAATTATTTTCTAAGTTAATCTCAAATCTAACATTTGATTGAAAATCCTCGACTTTATTCCAGTTATCGTCGTTAAACAAAGTGGCATGTCTTTTACGTTCAATTACTTTCCATTCGCGTTTTTGGGATTTTGTTAACCGTGGCGGTTGAGTTCGTATTATATCGATGGACATAACTGGTGGTGTATATGTACCACATGGTTCCTCTAAATTCCAGTTTTCCTTGATGGGCACCTTGTGGTTAAATATTGGGTACTTCTGTAACAAAACAGGGTTTTGTAAACATCAAAATTCCAACATAAATTGTTTTCTAATTTTATCTCAAATCTAACTTACATTTGATTGAAAATCCACGACTTTATTCCAGTTATCGTCGTTAAACAAAGTGGCGTGTCTTTTACGTTCAATTAATTTCCATTCTCATTTTTGGGATTTTGATAAACGCGGCGGTTAAGTTTGTATTATATCGATGCACATAACTAGTGGTGTATATGTACCACATGGTTTCTCTAAATCCCAGTTTTCTTCGATAGGTACCTTGTGGTTAAATATTATGGAATTCTATAACAAAAAAGGGGTTTTGTAAACATCAAAATTCCAACATAAATTGTTTTCTATTTTAATCTCAAATCGAACTTACATTTGATTAAAAATCCTCGCCTTTATTACAGTTATCGTCGTTAAACAAAGTGGCATGTCTTTTACGTTCAATTAATTTCCATTCTCGTTTTTGGGATTTTCATAACCGTGGTGGTTGTGTTCGTATTATATCCATGGACATAACTGGTGCTGTATATGTAGGTACCACATGGTTCCTCTAGATCCCAGTTTTCTTTGATGGGCACCTTGTGGTTAAATATTGGGTAATTCTGTAACAAAAGAGGGTTTTGTAATCATCAAAATTTCAACATAAGTTGTCTTCTAATTTAATCTTAAATCTAACTTACATTGGATTGAAAATCCTCGACTTTATTCCAGTTATCGTCGTTAAACTAAGTGACATGTCTTTTACGTTCAATTAATTTCCATTCTCATTTTTGGGATTTTGATAAACGCGGCGGTTAAGTTCGTATTATATCCATGGACATAACTGGTGTTGTATATGTACCACATGGTTTCTCTAAATCCCAGTTTTCTTTAAAGGGTACCTTGTGGTTAAATATTGGGAAATTCTGTAAAAAAAGAGGGTTCTGTAAACATTAAAATTCCAACATAAATTGTTTTTTAATTTAATCTCAAATCTAACATTTGATTGAAAATCCTCGACATTATTCCAGTTATCGTCGTTAAACAAAGTGGCATGTCCTTTACGTTCAATTAATTTCCATTCGCGTTTTTGGGATTTTAATAATTGTGGCGGTTGAGTTCGTATTATATCCATGGACATAACTGGTGGTGTATATGAACCACATGGTTCCTTTAAATTCCAGTTTTCCTCGATGGGCACCTAGTTGTTAAATATTGGGTACTTCTGTAACAAAAGAGGGTTTTGTAAACACCAAAATTCCACAATAAATTGTTTTCTAATTTTATCTCAAATCTAACTTACATTTGATTGAAAATCCACGACTTTATTCCAGTTATCGTCGTTAAACACAGTGGCGTGTCTTTTACGTTTAATTAATTTCCATTCTCATTTTAGGGATTTTGATAAACGCGGCGGTTAAGTTCGTATTATATCCATGGACATAACTGGTGGTGTATATGTACCACATGGTTTCTCTAAATCCCAGTTTCCTTCGATGGGTACCTTGTGGTTAAATATTGGGAAATTCTGTAACAAGAGAGGGTTTTGTAATCATCAAAATTCCAACATAAGTTGTCTTTTAATTTAATCTCAAATCTAACTTACATTTGATTAAAAATCCTCGACTTTATTACAGTTATCGTCGTTAAACTAAGTGGGATGTCTTTTACGTTCAATTAATTTTCATTTTCGTTTTTGGGATTTTGATAAACGTGGCGATTGAGTTCGTATTATATCCATGGACGTAACTGGTGGTGTATATGTACCACATGGTTTCTCTAAATCCTAGGTTTCTTCGATGGGTACCTTGTGGTTAAATATTGGGAAATTCTGTAACAAAAAAGGGTTTTGTAATTATCAAAATTCCAAACTAAGTTGTCTTTTAATTTAATCTCAAATATAACTTACATTTGAATAAAAATCCTCGACTTTATTCCAGTTATCGTCGTTAAACTAAGTGGCATGTCTTTTACGTTCAATTAATTTTCATTTTTTTTTGGATTTTAATAACCGTGGCGGTTGAGTTCGTATTATATCCATGGACATAACTGGTGGTGTATATGTACCACATGGTTCCTCTAAATTCCAGTTTTCCTCGATGGGCAACTTGTGGTTAAATATTGGGTACTTCTGTAACAAAAAAAGTTTTGTAAACATCAAAATTCCAACATAAATTGTTTTCTAATTTTATCTCAAATCTAACTTACATTTAATTGAAAATCCACGACTTTATTCCAGTTATCGTCGTTAAACAAAGTGGCGTGTCTTTTACGTTTACTTAATTTCCATTCTCATTTTTGGGATTTTGATAAACGCGGCGGTTAAGTTCGTATTATATCCATGGACATAACTGGTGGTGTATATGTACCACATGGTTTCTCTAAATCCCAGTTTTCTTCGATGGGTACCTTGTGGTTAAATATTGGGAAATTCTGTAACAAGAGAGGGTTTTGTAATCATCAAAATACCAACATAAGTTGTCTTCTAATTTAATCTCAAATCTAACTAACATTTGATTAAAAATCCTCGACTTTATTCCAGTTATCGTCGTCAAACTAAGTGGCATGTCTTTTACGTTCAATTAATTTTCATTCTCGTTTTTGGGATTTTGATAAACGAGGCGGTTAAGTTCGTATTATATCCATGGACATAACTGGTGGTATATATGTACCACATGGTTACTCTAACTCCCAGTTTCCTTCGATGGGTACCTTGTGGTTAAATATTGGGTAATTCTGTAACAAAAGAGGGTTTTGTAAACATTAAAATTCCAACATAAATTGTTTTCTAATTTAATCTCAAATCTAACATTTGATTGAAAATCCTCGACTTTCTTCCAGTTATCGTCAATAAACAAAGTTGCATGTCTTTTACGTTCAATTAATTTCCATTCGCGTTTTTGGGATTTTGATAACCGTGGCGGTTGAGTTCGTATTATATCCATGGACATAACTGGTGGTGTATATGTACCACATGGTTTCTCTTAATACCATTTTTCTTCGATGGGTACCTTGTGGTTAAATATTGGGAAATTCTGTAACAAGAGAGGGTTTTGTAAACATTAAAATTCCAACATAAATTGTTTTTTATTTTAATCTCAAATCGAACTTACATTTGATTGAAAATCCTCGACTTTATTACAGTTATCGTCGTTAAGCAAAGTGACATGTCTTTTACGTTCAATTAAGGTCCATTCTCGTTTTTGGGATTTTCATAACCGTGGTGGTTGAGTTCGTATTATATCCATGGACATAACTGGTGGTGTATATGTCCCACATGGTTCTTCTTAATCCCAGTTTTCTCTGATGGGTACCTTGTGGTTAAATATTGGGTAATTCTGTAACAAAAGAGGGTTTTGTAAACATCAAAATTCCAACATAAATTGTTTTCTAATTTTATCTCAAATCTAACTTACGTTTGATTGAAAATCCACGACTTTATTCCAGTTATCGTCGTTAAACAAAGTGGCGTGTCTTTTACGTTCAATTAATTTCCTTTCTCATTTTTGGGATTTTGATAAACGCGGCGTTTAAGTTCGTATTATATCCATGGACATAACTGGTGGTGTATATGTCCCACATGGTTCTTCTTAATCCCAGTTTTCTCTGATGGGTACCTTGTGGTTAAATATTGGGTAATTCTGTAACAAAAGAGGGTTTTGTAAACATCAAAATTCCAACATAAATTATTTTCTAAGTTAATCTCAAATCTAACATTTGATTGAAAATCCTCGACTTTATTCCAGTTATTGTCGTTAAACAAAGTGGCATGTCTTTTACGTTCAATTACTTTCCATTTGCGTTTTTGGGATTTTGTTAACCGTGGCGGTTGAGTTCGTACTATATCGATGGACATAACTGGTGGTGTATATGTACCACATGGTTCCTCTAAATTCTAGTTTTCCTCGATGGGCACCTTGTGGTTAAATATTGGGTACTTCTGTAACAAAACAGGGTTTTGTAAACATCAAAATTCCAACATAAATTGTTTTCTAATTTTATCTCAAATCTAACTTACGTTTGATTGAAAATCCACGACTTTATTCCAGTTATCGTCGTTAAACAAAGTGGCGTGTCTTTTACGTTCAATTAATTTCCTTTCTCATTTTTGGGATTTTGATAAACGCGGCGTTTAAGTTCGTATTATATCCATGGACATAACTGGTGGTGTATATGTACCACATGGTTTCTCTAAATCCCAGTTTTCTTCGTTGGGTACCTTGTTGTTAAATATTGGGAAACTCTGTAACAAGAGAGGGTTTTGTGATCATTAAAATTCCAACATAAGTTGTCTTCTAATTTAATCTCAAATCTAACTTACATTTGATTAAAAATCCTCGACTTTATTCCAGTTATTGTCGTTAAACAAAGTGGCATGTCTTTTACGTTCAATTAATTTCCATTCGCATTTTTGGGATTTTGATAACCGTGGCGGTTGAGTTCGTATTATATCCATGGACATAACTGGTGGTGTATATGTACCACATGGTTCCTCTAAATTGCAGTTTTTCTCAATGGGCACCTTGTGGTTAAATATTGGGTACTTCTGTAACAAAACAGGGTTTTGTAAACATCAAAATTCCAACATAAATTGTTTTCTAATTTTATCAAGGGTGAGATAACAAGAACTTGATTATATTCGGCTATTTTTGTGGTATCTAGATTACGAGAATATTTTCGAGAAATTTAGCAACAACAAAAATAGCAGAATATTAATCAAGGTCGTGTTATATTTAGAAAGATTATTTCCTGAGAAGACAAATTTTTGACATTTCTATTTGACGTGACTATTTTTCTAGTGGAATACTCGCTGATATTGTTCTAGTGCAATAGTCGCTGATATTTGATTCTAATTGGTCCTATTTCAAAAAATTATGACATTCTATTGCTTAATTTGAATCGAAGGAAATAATCTCAAATCTAACTTACATTTGATTGAAAATCCACGACTTTATTCCAGTTTTCTTCGTTAAACAAAGTGGCGTGTCTTTTACGTTCAATTAATTTCCATTCTCGGTTTTGGGATTTTGATAACCGTGGCGGTTGAGTTCGTATTATGTCCATGGACATAACTGGTGGTGTATATGTACCACATGGTTCCTCTACATCCCAGTTTTCTTCGATGGGTACTTTGTGTTTAAATATTGGGTAATTCTGTAAGAAAATGGGGTAGTAGTAGAACAATGCCGGAACTGGATCACTTGACCTTGAGTTTTCCCTTGAGGAAAATGACTTTGTAGTTTAATGATTTTGAGGTTATTGACCCTTTGGAAAAATTATTTTATTGAAATAAAGTGTCAGTGAACCTTTTCCAATTGAATTTAGTGTTTAGAATTTAGATTAGTTTTCCTATTAGGAAAATGATTGGAAAATGACTTTTTTCAGTTTTAATGATTTTGAGTTTATTAAACCTTTGGAAAAAATTATTTGAGTGAACCTTTAGTGAAATAATGCGTCAGTGAACCTTTTCTATTATCGCACTTTTAGCATTTTCTTTCCTAAAGATAATGTATTGGTGTGATTTCAGACATATCTCCAATCTAGTTGCTCTTAGAGCTACTTGATGGATATCTTCCTTGTACTGATGAACCGCAATACGTCGAAACCGGTCTACAAGTGATATCCTTTCGAATTGCAAACTAAAATAGTTAGTTCTATCTTGCAGATATACAAACCCCGTTTGAGTTTGAACTGTAATTCAATGTCCGTCATGGCTATGGAGGGTACTTCTACCCTCCATAGTCATGGCATATAGCCAGGGAAGTAGTTGTTGGTTCTTAGTAAACGGTCTATATGTTCTTTGATTTTTAAACGTCATAATAGTATTAGGTATACTATTATTATCTTTGACATCTATTTTCTAATTGAATTGAGTATTTCCCAAAATATATTTGTATTATTTTAGAGACTGTATATTACCCTTTAAAAAATAAATATGATCCGGCCGTGGTGAATGCCGAAATGTATATAATCCGTTGACTTTTTATTCCAATCTCAGTAGGCTCTGTTAGTAACATGAATTTCGCCCTGTATAATACACGTCTGAGTTTACTGTTCTGTGGTCTTGTTAATTGTAAGTACGATGTTGTCGCGTCTTCAATAAAAATATGTGTATTCAGTACAAATATCAAATATCTTAAGTAATTTGCAAACCAAATTTAGAACTTGCAGGAGATAAGTCAATATATTTAATATTAAATTGAATACTAAAGTAGATAATAATATGTCAGTTTTCGCTGCAAGTAGTATTAATATCCAAGAATGGTCTATATGAATTCACATGAATTTTGACTGATACTCAAAATAACATTCCTTTACACAGAACAGATCCTTGTTTATTGTCAATTATTATTTTATTGGTCTATAACAAAAAATATGCTTTTATATTTACATTTTATTACAAGTAAATAAGTACAATTCAAAATGTAGCACATATACATTAACTAAAAACGTTTAATACAACTTTTAAATTAATCAAGCAAAAGTAAAAAAAAATCATTTTTACAAATGTATAATAAAACTTTTAAATTATTCAAGTAGTTGTAAAAAAATTATTTAATCATTTTTGATTTTGACATAAAAACACAGTACTCAAATGTTATATCCATCTTTTTTAAAGTCTACTATTTTACATCCAAATGGCATCGTAGATTATTGTAATAGAGGCTGTAGGGTAGTAAAATTTCACATTCAATGGGTTAATTAAGGAAACTACTCCAGTACAAATTTGATTTTCCTGGTCCGCCTCAAGTGAAGTCGCAGTTGACTTATATATGCAGATGTTTTAATAATGTTCTTTATAACAGAAATTTTTCAAACCGATACAATGAAAAAATATTTTAATAAATTACATAAAAGCAAATAAAAACAAATACAGATGCAGATTTAGATGTAAAGTGTAAATGTTGTCGGTGTATTTGTATGATCAATCCTCTTCCATTATTTCACTGGAAGAATCAAAGTCACTATCAAATCCAAAATCGGAATCGTCAGAATCTGATTCCTCCAATGAAATAATTAAAGGATGGATATTGTCATGTGAGCAGTTTCCCATGTAAGTGGTCCAATCTGCCAAAATAAGTTCGTCTGTATATCTACAAAAGTTTCGCCACATGTCTGGTGTACATTTAGTCAATGCTTCTGTCCACGTTTTTTTAACTCTATCCTGGTCAAGATAAGTGGATGTTATATGTTTGTTATAATATGTCTTAGTAAACCCCCATGCTAGTTCTATTGGATTGTAATGACAATGGTATGGTGGTAGTCGAAGTACTTCATGTCCTCGTTGTTTTAAAATTTCATCCACTACATATATCTTTTCGTCAGTTTTCTAAGGTAAGATTATTGAATACAGTTGTTTCTTTGTCATTTTTATGTCAAACATAAGGTTATTGTTAATCAACCATTCCTGCAACATCGCTTTTTTCGCTAAAATAGGGTGGTTTGTTAAGTTGAACTGAATGGTAAGGCGCGTTGTCCATGACCACCACACATTTTTCTTGAAATACAGATAGAGCAGGAATGTGTTGATTAACAACCCAGTTTTTAAAAAGGTCACTATTCATACTTTTGTGATAGTCAAAGTCTGTATTCGAAGACTCTAGTAACAAGTCACATCCTTCCAAAAATCATCCAGTGTCGTGTGAGCATGTAAAATAGTAAATCGCTTTCTTTCGGATTTTACACGAGCTGGATTACTTTTCAAGTCAGAATCGTGTACCACTGACGCACTGAGCTACCATTTTGATAGATCCATGTTTCATCTAGGTACAGGCAGTGTTGTTAAGTAATTAATTACAATTACTTTAAAAAGTAATTAAATTACTTTTATTGTAAATGGTACGGTAATTAATTACTTTCTACTCAACTGTAATTTATTTGTAATTCAATTAATCGTTACTTTACAATTACATTTTACAATTATATTTCAATTACATTTGATGAAATGAATACTTTTAATATTTTAATATTTTCAATAACTTAAAGGATAGGTACGTGAAAAAATCCAAACCAGGTAATAGAACACAATGCAAGCGATAACCAGATCGGCGAGCTACGCCAATTATGATAAGAAATATTATTTCTCGGGATTTTGAAACAAATAAATACTTAAACCCAAGCATATTGTAAAAGGATTATTTCTTCTATTATTTTCTTGTTTCCAGGAAAAAGTTAATGATATTGTAACGAGATAACCGTGAAGGGACCTTAATTTGAAAGATTGTTATTGACAGTTGATTTTTAGAAGTTTCTAAAACTCAACTGACTAGATTAAATAATGTTTCTAGAAAATTCTAGAAACTTCTAAACACACTGACTAGATTAAATAATGTTTATATAAAATTCTAGAAAGATCTAAACACACTGACTAGATTAAATAAAGTTGTATATAAGGGGATGTATGGGCAGTTAACGTCAGTTCAAGTTCAATTATTCACAAGAGTTCAATGTATTGTCAAGTAGTTAGACGTTATCCAGCAGAGTTCTGTGTATCTTAACAATTTTGTAAATAAATTGTGTAAAAGTCCCCATAAGTGTTTCAAATTGGTGTCAGGTGTGGGGTGAAGATACAAGAATGCCTGGAAAGAAAATAAATGAACTATCGAGCTCAGAAAAGAGCTTGAAGAATTGGAATTGGAAACTACTGGGACTAAATCCGTATTGTTGAGTGGGCTCCGTGAATAATACCTAGCTAATAATTTAGACCCTGACGCTGTGGAGTTTGAAGACCCAAATCAAAAAGCGAATTCTGAACTAGCCCAACAACTGGCCCAATTATCCAGTCAGATGAAGAGCCAGCAAGAGGAGCTTTCCAGTCAGATGAAGAGCCATCGCGAAGATATGTCCTAGCTGTCCCAACGAATAATGAGCCAACAAGAAGAACAAACTCAACAACTTTTCCGGCTTCAAGAAGAACAAACTCAACAACTTTCCCAGTTGTCTAGACAGATAAGCAGCCAGCGCGAAGATATGTCCCAGCTGTCGCAACGAATGACGAACCAACAAGAGGAGCTATCCAGTCAGATGAAGAGCCAACAAGAGGAGTTATCACAACGGATGTCTACCTTATCAGATGAGTTATCCAGTTCGTTCTCCCAGCAAATATCACATCTTCGTGACGAGCAAAATCAGCAAGTAGCCAACTTGAATCAGCAAGTGGACAATATGAATCAGCAAATGACCAACATACGAGACGAGCAAAATCAGCAAGTTGCCAACTTGCGAGACGAGATCAACCAGCAAATGCAGTCCGAAATAAGGAAGCTTCAACAAGAACAGGAAGCTGGTCGTCGAAACCAGCCCATCCACCATGCGACGGAGATGCAGAAAGGATGGAGACCTTGTACGTAGACATCGACCGACGAGGAAACGAGGAGGCGACCCAAGTACGAACTACGTTGAGACCCCCAACCTTCGACGGAAAGATTTTCTGGCCAAATTACCTGAAACAATTCGACGCAGCGGCCAGAGCGAATGGATGGTCATCCCAAGAGAAGGCATTGTCCCTAACCGTAGCTCTGCGAGGCGAGGCTTTAGACGTCTTGCAATCATTGACACCGGATGAATCTGACAACTTCGATTTATTGGTGAATCGTCTAGAGATGCGTTATGGTCAAACTCATCTACAACCGGTGTACCGAATGCAGTTAATGAGCCGAAAGCAGAAAAATTGAGAGACTATCCAGGAATTTGAAGCGGAAGTAGCAAGAATGGTACGACTTGCGTATTCAAATGCAGCGGAGGATTTCCTGGAGTGCCTGGCAGTCCAAACCTTCACCGATGGTCTTCGAGACGTCGAGTTGCAGCGGGCTGTACGGTTGGCGAGTCCGAAGTCTCTTGTAGACGCCTTGACCATTGCCCTGGAGTTTGAGGCGGCGACGGAGGCCTTACGTGGAGTTGCTCGACTAAGGGAATTCACCGGTAACTACGACCATGCCGTTCATTCCGTTAGCGACGTCGAAGCGGTAGTAGAGAGGTTAATGAAGTTATCTCCAAAAAGAAGGCGCCCAGTGAGATGCTGGAACTGCGGAGAACTAGGCCATATAAGAAATACTTGCCCCCAAAAAGAAAAATCTTCTGCTGAAGTACCCCAGCAGCAGGAAAACTAGAACGGGTCGACTCCTGGAGGGCGAAATCAACCCCAAACATTCCCGAAGCCCCTCACACCATTAAATTGGCAACTCTGCGACATCACGTAGACAGCTTATATGTAGATGGCCTCATTGATGGGAAGAACTTTAGCATGCTGGTAGACACTGGAGCTACGAAAACTATCGTTCGACCATCCATCATTATGCGAAAGAAGATGTGGCCTACCAGTTGGAGACTGCGTACCGCTAACGGAGATTCTGCTAGAGTCTACGGTGAGATACAGGTGACGCTACAGTTTGGTTCAACCTCTCTTCTTCATTCGGTGCTGGTGGCTGACGTTGATAAAGATGTTGTTCTGGGCCTGGATGTTATGCTCCACTGTGGTTTTCATTTGGATCTTCGCCGACATATCTTTCGTACTGGTGATGAAGAAATATTCCTGCACCGAAAACAAGTTGACAATGCCTCGATTAAGCTAATCGATGATATTGAACTTCCGGCGAGCTGTGAATGTGTCGTCACAGCACGGTTGGACGGACTGGAGCTAGATGGTGCCCCAGCCATGATAGAGCCGAAGAACCATGACCATGAATTGGGAAAAGGACTCCTTGTGGGTAAGACTCTTGTTAGATCCGCCAAAGAGGTACCCATCCGAGTTATCAACTTGAACGATCATCCAGTTCTTCTCCGAAAGGACACGGAAATGGGAAGTTTAGAACCAGTAACGGCCATAATTCACAAGGTAAACGTTACGGAAACAGATGAGACCAACGAAATTGAACAATTAATGACAAAATTAGATCCCTCTTTGTCAAAATTAGAAAAGAAACAGGTAAGAGATCTACTTTACCGTTATAAACCTGTATTTGGTTCTAAAAGTAAACTGGGAAGAACTGATGTTGTACAACATAGAATTGACAATGGTGATGCACGTCCGATTCGACAGGTACCCCGACGGATGCCTCAAGTTAAGAAGGAAGAAGCAGACAGAGCCCTTAAAGAAATGATTCAAAATGGCATAGTCGAACCATCCGGTAGTCCGTGGGCTTCTCCTATTGTTTTCTACCCTGGACCTTAAAAGCGGATACTGGCAAGTTAAAATGAATCCTGCAGATAAAGAAAAGCCTGCCTTTACCAGTGGATAAGGGTTGTGGCAATTCACGGTCCTTCCGTTTGGCCTCTGTAATGCTCCTGCGACGTTTGAACGGCTAATGGAGAACATCCTGCGGGGTTTGTCATGGGAAACTTGTCTAGTTTATCTAGACGATATCATCATAATGGGCAAGACCTTTAAGGAACATTTATCTAACCTGGAAGAAGTCTTTAAAAGATTACAGAACGCTAATCTAACATTGAATGTTAAGAAATGCCACTTGTTCCAGAGACAGGTCAACCATTTAGGACATAACGTAAGCAAGGATGGCGTTGCTGTTGACCCCACTAAGATACAAGCCGTTCAGGAATGGCCAATCCAAATCGACAAACATCAGCTCCGGAGTTTCTTGGGTCTTTGTTCCTATTACCGACGATATGTCAAGAAATTTGGAGACATCGCCAAACCCTTGACACGTTTGACAGAACAAGATAAGACCTTCTGTTGTGATCAGGAATGTCAAGAGGCGTTTGAAATATTGAAGAAACAGCTTACGTCAGCACCTGTCCTTGCTTATCAACTTCCTAATGGTAAGCTTATTCTGGACACCGACGCCAGCAATGTGGGAATTGGAGCCGTCTTGTCACAGCTACAAGATGGTAAGGAAAGAGTGGTTGGTTACTTCAGCAAAACTTTATCGAAAGCTAAAAAGAACTACTGTGTAACTCGGAGGGAACTGTTAGCAGTTGTAAAATCCGCCGAACACTTTTATAAATATCTGTATGGCAGAAAATTCCTGATCAGAACAGACCATGCTAGTTTAAAGTGGTTACTTAGCTTTAGGAACCCAGAAGGACAGATAGCAAGATGGCTCGAAAAACTGCAGGAATATGATGTTGAAATCGAGCACAGACCTGAAACAAGACATCGTAATGCTAATGCACTTTCCAGAAGACCATGTCGACCTGATTGCCCCCATTGTACCCGTATGGAGCAGAACGAGGAAAAACTTGCCTTAGTTAAGGTTGTGCCAGAAGACGAGAGCTCTATGCTGGAGGAGCAACAAGAAAACGATCCCGTTCTGAGAAAGATCCGAAAGTGAAAGAGAATGGACCGTCGTCCGTTGTATGGAGAGCTATCCTCATCCTCTCCTGCTTTAAAAGCATACTGGTCCCAATGGAACTCTTTAGTTTTGGACGGTGGGCTCGTTAAAAGACTTGTAGAAAATTCCGAGGGCACAGAAACAAGGAAACAAATAGTGGTCCCAAGAAATGCTGTACCGAAAATTTTAAAACAGATGCATAATGATAGTTCTGGAGGACATCTGGGTATCACGAAAACGCTGCAAAAGATACGAGATAGATTTTACTGGGTAAATTGCACTAATGATGTTAAAGATTGGTGTCGTAAACGCACTACATGTGCTGCCAGTAACGGTCCGCACCGAAAACCGAAGGCGGAAATGCAGCAATACCTGGTTGGAAATCCTTTTGAAAGAATCGCAGTAGCTATATTGGGGCCACTTCCACAGAGCGCTGTAGGAAACAAGTACATCTTTGTTGTCATGGACTACTTCACTAAATGGGTTAAAGCCTATGCAGTTCTCAATTAGGAAGCCACCACTTTAGCAGATATATTAGTTGAAGAATTCGTAAGCTGATTTGGGGTACCACTAGAATTACATTCAGACCAAGGGAGAAATTTTGAGAGCAAGCTGTTTCAAGAAGTTTGCCAAAGGTTAGGCATCCACAAAACGAGAACCACAGCGATGCACCCTCAGTCTGATGGAATGGTGGAACGAATAAACCGGACTATAACCAACTATCTGTCAAAAGTGGTGTCAGAATGTCAGAGGGATTGGGATCGACATATTCCACTATTTCTAATGGCAATTCGATCGGCCATTAACGAATCAACTGGCCAAACGCCTACGAAGGTCCTGTTCGGTAGAGAAATGAGGCTACCATGTGACTTGATGTTTGGTTTTAAACCTGGTAAAGAAGTGGCCTGTGAACAATATGTAGTCGATCTTCAGAATCGAATGGAGAATATACACAACCTGGTGCGTGGAAAACTACAATTATCTAGTGATCGAATGAAGAGGTACTATGACACACGAACAATGGAAAAGAGTTACCAAGTTGGAGACTTAGTCTGGCTCTATAACCCCCGACGGCGTCGAGGTATTTGTCCCAAATTACAGAAGAACTGGGAAGGTCCTTACACCATCAAGAAGAAGATTAACGATGTCATTTATCGGATCGTGAAAATTGCCAGAGGGAAACCCGTCGTGGTCCATCATGATCGTTTGGCGCCTTACCAGGGAAACCACAGTGGAGATGCGCAGCAACTCCAAGAAGATGGTTTGGCTGGCTCAGGGAGTGTGCGGGATTCCGATGTAAGAAATAACATTCCAGGAGGAATGAATCTAAGAAGGGGGCAGTGTAACGGGATAACCGTGAAGGGACCTTAATTTGAAAGATTGTTATTGACAGTTGATTTTTAGACGTTTCTAAAAATCAACTGACTAGATTAAATAATGTTTCTAGAAAATTCTAGAAACTTCTAAACACACTGACTAGATTAAATAATGTTTCTAGAAAATTCTAGAAAGATCTAAAGACACTGACTAGATTAAATAAAGTTGAATATAAGGGGATGTATGGGCAGTTAACGTCAGTTCAAGTTCAAGTATTCACAAGAGTTCATTGTATTGTCAAGTAGTTAGACGTTATCCAGCAGAGTTCAGTAAAGGGGCTGCACGGGTTCTAGCCCAAAATCGACCAATTTCCCATGTAAATCTCCATAAGAGAATCTAAGGTCCATTCTGGTCATTTTTGCTCTTTTTGATACTGCGCATGCGCGACTTATAATTTGAATAAAATTTCATTGTGACGTTATTGGAATGGTCGGATGGGACATTTTTTCAATGGGGGGTATTTAGGGAGGCCCATTGGCGCATCTATACTTGTAAAAATTGGAAGAATAGTTAGTAGACATTCGATATTTGATTTATAATACATAGATGACGTTTTATTTTTTATGAAAAGTACTGCACAATATGCAATTGACAATTGATTCATATTACATAGATGGCGTTGGGGATGGGGGAGTACTCCGATTGGTACTTTTAACATTTGATTCATATTGCATAAATGGTGTTTTATTTAAACGGAAAATGAAAGTGAATGTATTTTATGTTTTTGAAAAAATGCATATTTGTGTTAATTATGCAAGGTCTATCTTTTAATTATTTTCATATAATATGTTATTTTACATTCTAATAATGAAGGTAATAATTACATATTACACAATCTTAATATACAGTTAAGATTTTAAGATGTGTATTGCATTAATTAATGATAATTTAATTTATTGAAATATGGAATTATTGTAGAAAAGTGATAGTAGGTAGATAGAATTTTTTTCATTTAAGTATATATAATCTGGGTTTGTATACTAAGTATTCAGTTTGTGTAAATAAGAAAACTAGTTGAACTAGTTAAAATAAAAGTAAGTTATTAACATTTATATTTATTTTATAATATGAATCATTATGTTAACGTATAGTCCAGTGGTGTACACTTTAAAACAAAAATTAATAATATATATTATCCGTAGATATGTGTAAATGTAAAGAAGAATGTCTCTGTTTTGAGCAGGAGTTTGATAAGATCAAAAATAAAGAAAAAGAAGTAAGATATTTGATTTTACTTATTATACTGAAATTTATATATTGTGGTTTTAAGGTTTTGAAGGTGGTTAAAATTAGTAGAGAGGGATTTATTCCAACAAGAGCAACCTCTCAATCTGCTGGTTGTGACATTCAAACCCCAATAAATTTTGTAATACCCCCCTGGGAACGAGTGCTTGTAGATAGTTTAATAAAAATGGAATTTCCTTCTGGAACATATGGTCGAATAGCTCCAAGATCAGGATTAGCCTTAAAAAATGGGATCGAAATTTTTGCAGGAGTTGTTGATGCAGACTATAGGGGGACCATTAAAATTTTGTTATACAATTCAACATACGAACCAGTTTACTTCTTTAGAGGTGATAAAATTGCCCAAATAATTTGTGAAAAATGTTTCATTCCAAATATTGTTGAAGTTGATACTTTAAATTGTACAGAAAGAGGGGAAAATGGGTTTGGTTCTTCTTCTCTTATATAAAAATAAAATTAATATTAACCACTATATTAATGTGTTTTATTTTAGTATTATTTAATCTCTATATGTGAATACATATACCTACACAATTAAAATGGTGTTATTAAAAACAAATTATATTATCTTGGTGGCAATTGTAAACAACATATTGTATACCAATGTTCCTCAGGGTGTAAAACACATGGCAATATGTTTTGATATGAAAAATAGTAAAGAAGATTGCAATCGTACTTCTTGGAAACTGTTAAGTATAGCTCAAGAAAACAGTGGTCGATTACCTGTCTATCATATAGAAATCCCAAAAAGTAATACATCCCAGTTCAATTACAAATTAAAAATAATATTTACGGATAATTCTGAAGGTGATCAAGATAAATGGCAGGTTGTAAATCAAGAAATACCCATAAAAAATGATGATGTTTTTGAAGAACTTTCTAAATTATATGTTATATCTTACGTAATTTTATTTTTATTATTAATTATCAATATTATTCAGATATGTATTCAATTATTTAAGTCAAGGTTACCAGATACATATAGTGCAACTATAAATAATTAGAATTTAATTATTTTAATCTTAGAGTGAATGTTTCAACTGTGAAAACAACATCAAAGTGCCTAAAAAACAATGAATGATAAACAAAAAGGTGTTTTTTTAGGAGAACGTTGTTTTTATTTAAATTCGAGAAAATCAAAGTTTGTGTCAATTTGCTTATCAGTGGACTTCGAGTTTGCTCCGTGTGTTATAATTTCGGGTGGAAAAATTAATTCAACGGTAGTTTTGACACAACAAGAATGGAATGATATAATAGCTAACAAGGAGTTAATAAATAGTTTTATATGTAAAGCAAACAGCATCAATTCAATAGATATAGGAAGATTGGCTGTCGAATTTGTACAATTACCACAATGTATAAGAATTTACAGTGGTGACGCTGGAATACGCTTAAGCACAAATTCATTATCAAAATTATGGCAGATTTCACCACTAATTCAATTTAGACTAAATGTTTTAAAAGACTTAGAATTTCCACTGGTAATAAGTTTATTAAAGGGAGCTGAAGAAGACATGTCTTTGGGAATATTGGAAACAGTTAAATATTTGAACCCTGAAATATATACACTTGGACTAGAAGTAATTTATTATTATCCTGAACTACTTAAAAAAAGTAACCCACTTGATGAATCGGCTGAGAAGCCTTGGGAATAGGAAGATTGGTAGTAATAAACAATTATAAATATAAAATATTTATTTTTAATAAATAGTATAAAATATTTTATGTGTTTTAATTTTCTTGCATAATAAAATTTTCATATATAAAAAAGACATTTGTTAATGCACATATACATTTTTCTGACATGTGATATATACACTTTGGTTCCATTGGCGACAAAGATGGATGTTCTTCTACTTCAAAAACTGGTGTTTTACAAAATTTTTTTAAAAAATCACATTTTTCCTTTCCTTTCACAAAAACACTGTCAACATTTTTTGTCAACTCTTGAATAATGTTACCAAATTTGAATACATTTGTATATCCTGAGTTCCAGTTTATACAATGGTGATTTCGCATGAGCCACGTCACTTGTTTTTCAATATCTGGTGATAGCATTCTAAATGGAAATGGTGGTGCAAATACATAATGAGTAATGTGATTTCCATCAAATGCAGCCAATTCTTTAACAATAAATTTATTGTTTTCTAGTTTAAAACCTTGAACATCTATTACCAACATCATATATAGTCAACTTTTCAAACAGTATTTCAATCTTTTTTCTATCTTCAAAAACTTTAATTTGTTTTTTTATTAATGAGATATTTTTAAATAATTTTTGTAATCTATATTCAAATTCACGATTCATAATGAACTAATTCTATTTATCTCAAATATTAGAATTTATACTCCTTGAGAGACATGCGCACTGTTAATTTTGTCTTACAATTTTTGTTAATGGATTATAGGAAAATTCTTTTTCGTGTAATATTAAACAATATGCAGAAACATCGGTAGTGGTTGCTTCATTAGTCTCGAATTCAATTCGTAAAAACACAGAACCACTTTGAATGATTTCTTTTTGTCTGGAACAATCTATATGAATTAACGGAGCATTTTTTTTAAAGTCTTGTGGATTAAAAATAGGCTGATTTTGTATTTGATGATAATAACTTTCTTGAAAATTTGAGTACATTTCATATAATGCCGCAAATCGTCCAGTTTTAAAATCTAACTGTAAATCATTATACGGGTATCTTTCAGAATTTAAAAACACTTTAATATTTTTCAAGGTACAGTGATCAAATTTACTCATGTCTGCAGTAATTTTAGATTTACGACCCTTTTGAAAGGCAACAATTATATGTCTAGGAGTTTCAATTTTAGTGCTTGTTTTGACAGCCCAAGTATGTCTAGTTGAATTATTAAGTGAAGGATACTCTATAAGTTGCCATGATCGAAACGTGATGGGTAAATCCACATTACTATCAGCTATTTTATTTAATCGTAATTGTTCTTCTATACTAGGGGTAACATGCGGCACTTCCCATAATACTTTATTTAACACAACTTTTGGGTGCTCTTTGTCATCTACTGACACAACTGCATCCAAATCATCATTTGCCCGTATTAAGATTAATTCTTGTTTCATACTCATAATGACTTTTTTATAATCTTCAAAAAAACCTGAAAGCATTCTTAAAGGTATACAAACGTTAAAATTTCCATCAGAATCAATTAAAATAGTTTGTAAATCGGTTCTTTTGGGAAACCAGCCAGCATTTTCTAATTGAACACTTTGATTTTCGTTAATACTTAAATAATTTTTAATAGTAGATACAACGCCAACATCACGAACAGAATCAATTATAACTCCATTTAATTCGTATCTTAGTTCTCGAAAAAGAAATGCTATACCATTATTCACAAATTTCAGTTTTGTAGGAACTGTATTGTCCTGGGTTAATAACTTACCTTCTACATAAAGAATGGATTTAGAAGGAACTGTCAAACTGTCAAGGTCAGAGATAGGTATTCTTATTTCATCATTATAGTTAAGATTACCGGGGATGTACGGTTGGTACGAGTGAAATTGATAATCTTCAATTAATGTGTCATTGAAAGGTTGTTGCATGACTTGAAGCGTTTCCATTATTTCAAAACTTTAAAACCCAATGACTTTAGAAACAATCGATTTGCTGGTGTAAGTGAAACAACAGTTTTCTTTAAACTGACAGCAGATGTTTTTTTGGAATTTCTTTTATAGTAATTTTGATTTAGATTAGTTTTTGAAAAATTTAAAACCATTTTAAATTCTTCGTCTGAGATGTAAGTTGAGAGTTATTTCTTCTCCTCTGAAATTGATTAATTTACCTTTTTGATTAACAAGTTTAACTGTTAGGTTTGTAATTGCTCTAACGTTAACCGGATAATACAAGATATTTTGTGGTGATTCAACTATTTTATACCCAAATGGAACTGTTGGAAAAAACTGATGAATTATATGAACTGGATTTTCATTCATATACGAACCGGAAGCTAGATTACAATCAACACATATTGCATTGGTGTCTAAAATTTTAACTGGCTCGGATATATAAGTTTTATTTGCCTCTAGTCTTTTTATTTTAAATCCCAGTAGAGGACCAATTGAATTTTTTGCATTAAAGGAAATGTTTCTGTTACACATAATAGATACACAGGATGTATTCATATCAGGAATCATTTTTAATTCAGCCTTAGGATCTACTTCACTCATGTGTTGTTGTAAAACATGAGTTATATCGTTAAGCTCGTATGATCCAATTGGAATTTTAAAAGTGTTCATTTTTAATATAGTTCCCCACATGAACACATTATTGTCATCATCAATATTGGGAATTGAATTAAAAGTGTATAAATTAGTTAAACCAATCTCATAATCTATATCCTCTTCTAAATATATTGGTGGATTAAAATTATAACTTAAAAGTGATGAATTATTGGAAAGTGTAAAGTTGTATGACATATTGGTTACACCTACTGATTCGTTGAATTGTAATGATTATATAGAAAAAGTAAGGCTAGATGACCACATTTATAAGAATTAAAATTTTGAAGTCTTTCATAATTATACCTTATTTTAACATTACCATTACTATTAAAATACTTTATTATATTGATTGGTGGGGGTAAATTACCAAATGAATCAAAATAAACAACATTTTGATTGTGTTTTACATAGGCAGTCCAGTGGGTCCCCTCACTATTATTAGAATCTAAATTTATTATTCCACATTCATATTTCTTAATTTTTCTTGGTAATGTGTCGTTCATAAATACACCTCGAAAATGTGGTATTTTTAACAATTTTACATACTTTATCAAATCGAAATTTGTTAAAGCATGTTGAGGTAATTTTAGTTTTTTGAATATGGTTTCAAATATAAACCATAACCCTTAGTTGGTCCTAAATATAAACCGTTTCCTTTTTGTTCCATTACTAAATTATGTCGTTTAAGTTCTTCAAGTTGTTGCTTGTTTGTTTTTGCATCGTTGACAGCCTTTGCGATCCCTGCAATTCCCCCTCCCAATCCTCCTAACGCTGCGAGTATGGGTAATAATAGCGGTAGAAAACCTCCTTTTTTTGGAACTTTAATAATACGTTTTTTTCTAGTACGTTTCTTTAGAAGAGCACCACCTCTTTTTTTACTCATCTTTTTAAGTCCCATACCAAACTTTCGTTTTCCTTTCATTGCTGTTGTAACTAGCCAAGCGGCAGTTTTTTCTCCTAATGAAGCGTCTTTTGATTTTACACGTTGCCACGCTTTATCTTCTAGTTCTTTATCTGCTTGGTGTCTATTCTCTAAGTTAACACTTTTTGAATAAGCAATATCGTGATCTTTACAAGCTTTATCTAAAATATTTATACCCTCATCACCACGATCAAGTCGTTTTTGTAATTTTGTACCCGGTCCACAATACTCGTAGCCCGGTATATGTAATTCAAAAGGTAATTTATTAATAATACTGTTTAATAGCCCAGCACCTGTTGATGTTGTTGTTGTTCGCTTGAAGGTTCGACTCGAATTAAATTTACTTGTTTTTCTCTTCATGTTTTCTTATATATAGAGGTGGTATAACCCGACAACCTCTATATATAATCTCATAAAATTTGAACGATGATTCTTAAAAAACAAAAGTTCTCTCTTCCTATCACTAACCATGATGATATTGTTAAAAATCAAATAATACAGAAACACGGAAATTTAATTGGAGGCAATTCAAAAAGATGTTTAATTGTCGGACCCTCGGGGTGTGGAAAAACTAACGTATTATTATCTCTAATTGAGCATCCAAACGGTTTAAGATTTGAAAATATATATTTATATTCAAAATCGTTATACCAACCAAAATATGTATATTTACGTAATTTGTTAGAACCTTTAAATGAAATTGGTTATAATGAATATAGTAATCCTGAAGATGTGCCAAATCCGGAAGATATAAAAAATAATTCACTTGTTATATTTGATGATGTTGCAACTGGTGATCAAAGTATTATTCAGAAATATTTTTCTTTTGGTCGACATAAATCCACTGATTGTTTTTTTATATGTCAAACATACAGTTATGTGAATAAAAGAATGCTTAGAGACAATGCAAATCTTTTGGTAATTTTCCAACAGGATATGACAAATTTAAAACACATATATGATGATCACATATACGATATGTCTTTTCAAAAATTTAAAGATTTATGCAATCTTTGCTGGAAAGATAAATACAGCTTTGTAGTGGTTGACAAAGATTGTTCAATGTCAAATGGGCGATATCGTAAGGAATTTGATAATTTTATTACTATATAAATAATCGTACATATGTGATATATAATTAGTAAAACGATGAACACTCATTTAACTAGACAGCTACTAAAATCGCGAAGAGCCTTAAAAAAGAAATATAAAAGTTTAAAAAGCGATATAATTAAATCACAGTCCACTTTAGAGAAAAATTATGAACCTATAACACAACCTTTAAAACAATTGATAAGTAATTTGGAAAAATCTAATCCAATTAAACAAGAAACGGTTTCCCCTAAAGTTGAAGTGTCATCTTATGAATTAGGAGATCGTAGCTATGCACCCAAAAGATCCAACTATAGAATAGCGTTTAATGATGATGATGATGATTTATCAATGGCTCCTAGCACACAAGCAGTTGAAAACTTGACTTCGGGCCCGGAAGAGGTGTTTGAAAATATACCAGAAAGTAATGATATTAATGAACAATATGAACCAAATTATGCTGCAGCATTGAATGAACTTACACAAATATTTCATAATCCATATGTAATGGATGATTATTACTCAAGTTTTTCGGAACCGCTTCCACGAGATTACATTAAAGGAAATATAGAGGATTTTGAAGGAAATTTTGATAATGTTTTAGGAGTTCACCATGATCTTACAACTGACAAAATTTCTATTGGTGACTCTAACATAGATTTTATTGGTCCTGATATGCAAATCAAAGGAATTAAATACAAGGGCACACCAGGACTCTATGAGCTATTGTTTAAAGCAAGTACTAATATTTTTACATCAAAAGATGCAGACGAATATGTTGACATTCTACGTAGAACAAATGCTCTACACAAAGATAACAACCCCGAATTACCATTAAGAAAAATAGAGAGTAAAATTAAAGACAAATATAATTTCGTTATTAAACCAAGATTAGAAAGTAGACCATATAGACCTAGGATAAGTTCTGCACCAAGTTTAACAAACATACTTACAAGAAATAAAACAAAAAATCTTAAACAACGACAACAGAAAACTGGTGAGGGTTTAACATTATTGGAATATAATAGGAAACCGATAGAGTATAAATACTTTGATGACTTTAATGAACTTGTAGAACGGTTACAACTACTGATAGCATCCCAGGCTGCTGGAAATAACGGTCACACCAATGAAATAGTATCAATTATAGAGGAACTTAAAGAAGGAGGTGTTATACAATAAATATGCCTATTAATAAATTTGGCTCACATTTTTTAACTGATTCCAAAGCTTGTAGTGACTTTACACCAAATAATCAACAAGCAGCTCCACTATACTTCGTATGCGATCCATCATCGTTTCACAGCAAATGTTTAATTTTTTTAAAAGGAGAAAAGAAAATAACCCTAAATAAAGAATATTATGTGCTTGATCATGGTGGCACAACATATGTATTTTCAGTTAAAGGAAAAATCGAATCTGTTCAACATTATGCATTTTCTAATTTGGTTGAAGTAAATGGCACTCAGTACAAGTACCATGAGTTAAAAGGTTTAGATATAAATATAGGAGATAAGATTTCATTTAAATTAAACTCAAGCGATAATGTGTTTGTAAGAATCACTTTACAGTGTCCTCTCGAAAAAAATGTCTGATGTAAAAATTCAAATTGTCAACGAGCTTCACAAACCTGCACGAAAAATATACAAAAGAAGACGTGTTATAGTAAAAGGTTTAAATGATTTAATCCAAGCTGATTTGGCTATTATGGACCGTTATGCAAAATTAAATAATGGTTATCGTTATATTTTGGTTGTTATTAATGCATTTAGTAAATACATTTGGGCTGAACCACTTAAAACGAAAAATGGTAAAGATGTGACTAATGCAATGAAAATAATTTTATCTAAAATGAAGAAACCACCAAAAAATTTACAAACCGACAATGGAACGGAATTTTATAATTCAAACTTTAAAAAGCTTATGGAATCATTTAGTATAAACCACTATAGTACATTTTCAAATTTAAAAGCTTCTATTGCAGAGAGAGCAATTCGAACCATAAAGTCATTAATATGGAAACAATTTAGTTTACAGGGTTCATACAAGTGGAAAAATATTCTTCCAGACATTATTGAAAAATACAACAATACCAAACATTCGACAACTGGATATATGCCAAGTAAAATAAATGAAAACAATGCTAAACTTATACAAGTATTTAATCATTTAAAAACTGTGGATCCTCGAAAAAATAAATTTAAAGTAGGTGATTACGTTAGAATTAGCAAGTATCGACATGCTTTTGCAAAAGGTTACACACCTTTGTGGACAAACGAAATTTTTAAAATTCGGAAAGTTCGCTACACCAATCCTACAACATATTTGTTAGAAGATTCGAGAAACGAAGAAATTCAAGGTTGTTTCTATACCGAAGAATTACAAAAAGTTAAAAATCCAAATGCATATTTAGTTGAGAAAGTTTTAAGAAAAAAAGGAAATAAAGTGTATGTTAAATGGTTAGGAATGGATAAATCGCATAATTCTTGGATAAATAAAAATAATGTTTTGTAGAATTTTATATTATAGAGTGGGAATTATATAAATATATAAGAGGTTATTAAATTTTGTTTAGTTTTTGAAATAAAATGAATAAACATAACACATATAATTGTGATTGTCCACTAAAAGATCATTGGAGTTTTAAGAGAAGATTGTGTGAGTTTAGTGAAGAAGAACTTAAATTGTTTCCGTTACAGTATATAATTGAAAAAGTTTCACCTTCAGACCTTTTATTTGCTTGGCACAAATTACCCGTCGAATATAGAAATAATTTTTATTTACAAATACAACTACCTTGTTACATACATCATAATCGTCCTGAATGGCAAACTCATGTAGATGGATCACCTGTATCACAATCAAAGTGTAATTTATGTAAATTAGCTATTGAAGAATGTAAGGTTTAAAAAATAAAACATTTACAAAATAAAGTATTTTATTACAATATTACCCTTTACATACAATAATTGGTATTTCTAATCATCACTATCGCTATCACCTGAATCAATAAAACGATGGAACCGTGGTTCAGAATTATAAAAAGAGTATGAATCATGAAGTTCAAAATTACATATATATTTTTCTTTAAGTCCAAACAATAAATGATTAAAATTATTTTGACACCACATATTCTTATTTCTATAGATACAATGTAAGGAGTCAATTTTGCAAACTAAATGAAAATGATCTCTTAAAATTATTAAATTGATATTTATATTATAATTTTTTAAAATACCCAAAAAATGTTTGTAACAGGAACGACAATACCATAAATTAAGGTTTTTAATATGATATCGATTAGTCCAAATACAATATTCAGACTTATCATATTCTGTTTTCCAATCAGAATGATCAATTACTGTCAATCTTGCTATAGCATTTGGAACATCTCTTCTATATAACATATCAAAAGGAATATCGAAGCTCCATAAAACAGTGTTTTTTATGCTGTTTAGAATGAATCTCCATTTGTATTTTCTATAAGCTTTAACAATTTTAAATGTTAAAAATTGAGGTAACGTTGAGTCTCGAATAAAAGTATTAACTTCAGATATATTTTCGCAAATTTTCCTAATGCAAATATCTTCTAATTTCATATTAGTCTGAAACAAAATAAATTATTCACTGTTGTACCTACTGACCACAACGAATTTTATCGAAAAAATACGGATTTAATCGATGTTTAAAACACGTTTCAATTTCATAGTTCCCTGATACAAAATGTACGATTCAATGTAACAAGCTTAGTAAAGTTTTTCGAAAGAAACCGACATTAACCGATGTGAAAATATTTTTGATAATCCATTTTAATGCATCTTATAAGTTCATTTTCATTGTCTGGACTTAGCGTAATTTTTGTTTTTATATGATTATTTATTAATTCCCCAACCTTATCCATAATAACAATAATAATAAATAATTTAAAACTAAAATTTAAATTTCAACAATTTCAAACGAAGCAGCTGGATGCGGTTTCCCTACATCAATTGAACCTCTAAATACTAATCCATATTTTTCACCTCCAAAATAATTAATGAACGGTTTATATTTTTCCGTTACTCTTCGAGGAAGAAACGTTACGTTTTCCTCCAATTCCACTAAAATCGTTTCTCCAAATTTGCTTTTCACAACCTTAACATTTATAATTTTGTGTGGTTGTCCCAAAACCATATCATTTAATTTTATTATAGGTTTTTTAATGTTTTCTATAATAGAAATTGCATTTATTTGTTTGAGATCCATCTAAAATTATTTATAAATAAATATCTTACCAATAAAATAAAAATAAAATGTTAATAACTTACTTTTGTTTTAAAAGTTGAATGAAAAGAAACTATTCACAGTTGTTTACAGAAATTGAATACTTTACCTAGTAGGTATCCGAATCGAGTATATATACAGTTAAATAAAAAAATTCTATATGTAATTATTACCTTCATTATTAGAATGTAAAATATCATATATGGAAATCATTAAAAGAAAGACCTTGCATAATTAACACAAATATACATTTTTTCAAAAACATAAAATACATTCACTTTCATTTTCCGTTTAAATAAAATTCTAAACCGCCACCTATGTATTATGAATCTAATGGCAAATTTATACCAAAGCAGTACTCCATATAAACAATAAAACACCATCTATGCAATATGAATCAAATGTTAAAAGTACCAATCGGAGTACTCCCCCATCCCCAACGCCATCTATGTAATATGAATCAATTGTCAATTGCATATTGTGCAGTACTTTTCATAAAAAATAAAACGTCATCTATGTATTATAAATCAAATATCGAATGTCTACTAACTATTCTTCCAATTTTTACAAGTATAGATGCGCCAATGGGCCTCCCTAAATACCCCCCATTGAAAAAATGTCCCATCCGACCATTCCAATAACGTCACAATGAAATTTTATTCAAATTATAAGTCGCGCATGCGCAGTATCAAAAAGAGCAAAAATGACCAGAATGGACCTTAGATTCTCTTATGGAGATTTACATGGGAAATTGGTCGATTTTGGGCTAGAACCCGTGCAGCCCCTTTACTGAGTTCTGTGTATCTTAACAATTTTGTAAATAAATTGTGTAAAAGTCCCCATAAGTGTTTCAATATTTTTAAAAGTAAATTGGAAAAACCATATTTTTCGAAAGAAGGGTTTGCAAGAAATTCAGTTCAACGTTCCACAAAATAGTCAGTTTGTGGTCAGTCCTTGATATAACCCTAACTTGTTCGTTCTTTTGAGGTAATATGTTATAAAAATTATATCAATTGAAAAACAATGTTTTATTTGTAAAACAACTAGGTAGAGGAGTAATATATTGTTTTAGAACATTTTCGAACTTTCTACCTGAAAGGAAGATGTACCTAACTACTTAATTAAAATTGCACCACAGCATGTAATTATAATTGTAATTAATTACATTTCCAATTTTGTAATTGGAATTAATTACAATTGCAAATTTTGTAATTGTAATTAATTACAATTTGACCAAAGTAATTGTAATTGTAATTAATTACATATTTTAAAATCACTGGTTACAGGAATGTAACTCTCTCAGTAAGATTGTTTAGTTGTTTATATTTTCGAATGAAAGTGATTTTACTAATTTTAACGTGTCGTTGTTCACATAAAATATGTCGTCCATTTACTTTTTTAAATTTGTATCCCATTAATTTTATAAGTTTGTATAGTGTAGTGCGCCCCCCTTTAAAATCAAAATTCTGTTTAGCATCATAGCATCAGTCCAAAGTAAAATGATCATTTTTAGAATGGTAGATCCAAATCTGTCGCTGTAAGTCTTTTTTTAAATAAACTTCTCAAATGTATCAGTTTTACTTCCTTTATCTGCGACTTTCTCATTATTTTTCAATCCTTAATAATTCTCCGTATTTTCCAGACACTAAACTAAAAAAATTAAGCATTTTGAATGTTTGTCACATTAATTAGTTTCAAAAAATATACCTCAGTTACACAAAGGTAGATATGAGATTTAAAAATATTTAACAAAATTTTGAATTAAATTATAGTTACAAAATGTTTAATTTAGAAATGTGAAATCTGACAACGTTGTTTATAACTTATTATGATATCTGTCAAAAACGGTTATGTATTATGTTAATAATATAAATTTTATTTAAAAAGTGTTACATATTTATAAAATCATTACAAAAACCTCTTTCAATTAATCTAATGCAAAATATATAACTTTATGTTAGCTGTCACAAACTAGGATTCATTTAAAAGAAATAGCAAAATGGTAGGCACTTACCTTAAAGATCTGAGCCACTTTCGCTGCTGTTGCTTTATTTCTTAAACATACCATAACATTTAATGATGTTGTTATGTAGTTCTATACTGATTTTTTTGGCATGAATATTTCTATATTTAAAAATTTTTACCTTTGATAATATGAGCTGTCAATATTTCGACAGTAGGACAGGACATTTTCAGTTTAGGTACCAACCCAACAAAATGAGGTGCCAATCCAAGAAATAAAATGCATAGTCTACTGAGATTGGAATAAGAAGTGAATGGATAATATGCTCGGTATTTTGGAAGAGTGCTTTATGGTAGGTCAGTTAAAACCGGATTTTGAAGTCGTTAATGCATCGACTGGTATGAGAGAAACAAGAAAGAATTATAGTAATTTGTATTGCATTTTTTTTTGATTTCTCAACAGACTACTTAAGTTTTATTCGCATTTCAACAAGGACATTTTTTTTCGTGGTATAGAGATCAGTAATATATTAAAAACTTGATTTCTCAAAGTAAAGTTTATTTACTCGTCGATGCAATTAAAATGTATTATAAAATATCAACTGGTATGAATTGACTTTGAAGACATTAATTAAGGAAGAAACATTCACTTATAGTAATGAGTTTTCTCATCCGACAACTGAGGTTTATATAAGAATGCAATAATTTTTTCAAGAATTATAGCATTTTGGAAAAATAATTGTCTGATATGTTTACAAAAATAAATGAGGTAAACAATTTAAGTGTTACATGCGCAGTAAATCAGTGTTTTTTCTATAAAATGAACCAACAATCTTTGGTTTATATCAGTCAGTGCTGTGTAACTTTCCGATAAAAGGTAAAAGTTATTTCTTAGTTTTACAAATATTTGATAATAATAAAGAATTATTTTAGAATGTCGCTTAACATGAAGATAGCTGTTCAGCATTTAAAAGATTTTTGAAATTTTTTATTATGATTTTGAACATGAAGGTCAACTTGCATTGATAAGAGAAGGAAGATATTCTCAAGAGGAATGCAAACATTTGGCTGCGACATATCGGAAAGGTGTTAAAGCTTGCGATGATTTCATCAATGGTATAATTACGTGTGTCTGTTGTCAATTTTAGAGAGGTTGGATTTAGAATATTACCATGATTTGAAGGATAGTTTACCAGACTATCTG
Source organism: Altica lythri (assembly GCA_964028335.1). Classification (NCBI taxonomy): domain Eukaryota; kingdom Metazoa; phylum Arthropoda; class Insecta; order Coleoptera; family Chrysomelidae; genus Altica; species Altica lythri. Next base: position 46,491,344 of record OZ034808.1, on the reverse strand, counting down.
CGTGAAGATGATGATGATGATGAAAAGCATATGGATAATACACAGGAAGTTGAAATATAAAATAATGTATGAAATTTCCAGAAAATAAATTCTCAACCTTTAATGTGTTTTTTTTTCTTTAGATAGTCAGTAAACTTGATGACTTTATGAAAGACATAAAATTGTTAAAAGCAAAAATTAAAAAATATGAAGAAAAACATATAATGTTTAGAACATTTCAAAAACTAAGGATATCCAAAGTATGCAAGAGATTTGAACCTAAAAATTGTAATATGTAATTGGTGGTAAATAAAAGATTTAAATTTTGTTAAATTTTTATTCATGCATTAAAAAATTATTATACAACCAAGTTACATTTGACGAAGCACAAAAACATTTATCACTTTTATGATTAAAACATAGCGGTTGGCTGAATTTAAGATGTGGTTGTTCATCAAATTCACAAACAGAAACTTTTACTAATTTTCTAATATAATTTGCCTTTTCCATACCCTTAACGTATACACCATCGACGTCAGTTGTTAATTTTTTTTTAATATTTCCAAATTGATGTAAAGGTGTAAATCCACAATTTCAGTCAACAAAGTGATGGTTTTTTGTCAACCAATTCGCTTGTCGCTGTAGATAAAAAAACAGCAATCTAAACGGAAATGGTGGTTTAAAAATATAGTGAGAAATTTGCGTTTCAATATACGCAGCAAATTCTTTTACCACGAATTTATTGTTTTCTATTTTGAAACCTTGAACATATATTACCATTTTCATTCTGTTACCTATAGTGACACTACACTTGTCTTACAATTTTAGTTAACGGATTGTAAGAAAATTCTTTTTCATGTAAAATTAAACAATAAGCCGAAACGCTCCTACCAACGGCTTTAGTAGTTTCAAATTCAACTCTTAGAACAACCGATCCGCTTTGAATGATTTCCTTTTGACGTGAACAATCAATATGAACTATAGGAGCGAGAGTTTTAAATTCCTCGGGATTAAATATAGGTTGATTGGTTTAAATATGATAGTAGGATTCTTGAAAGTTTGCAAACATTTCATACAGTGTTGCAAATCGATTAGCATCAAAATCTAAATCTAAATCGTTATAAGGATAACGTTCAGCATTTAAAAATACCCGTACATTAAATAAATTGCAGTGATCAAATTTACTCATATCTTTCAACAACTTTCCTTTTCGATCATTTTGAAATGCTATTACAATATGTCTTGGACTTTCCAATTTTGTTGTAGTTTTTACAGGCCATGTATGACGTGTTGAACCATTTAAAGCAGGATATTCAATTATCTCCCAACTTCTAAATTTAATAGGTAATTCTAAATTACTTCGAAGTATTTTGTTTAGGCGCAATTGTTCCTTTATATTTGGAGTTACATGAGGTACATTCCAATAAAGTTTAGTACCTAATTTGAATTTTTGGTTTTGTAGATTCATCGGAAGCAACAATTCCGTCTACATCATCCTTTTCTCTAATTAAAACAAGTTCTTGTCTCATATTCATTACAATTTTACGAAAATCCTCAAAAAACCATGACCAGATTTTCAATGGTATGCATACATTAAAATGACCTCCATTATCCATTAGAAGTTTTCCACCTTTTGGAAACCAACCACCGTTTTGTAAAAGTTTGCTTTCATTTTCGTTACTAATCCGTTTGTTTTGCAGCTTCCTTTTATAATCTTTCTCATTATAGGGATGTTCGAAACGATGAAACTGCCATACCATTTTAATAAACTTTTCTAAGATATAATCGAATAGTAATAGTTTCATTACCAAAATTTACCAAGTTACCGGCTTGGTCAATTACCTTCACAGTAATGTTGTTTATTGTTTTAATGCTAACTGGATAGTACAGTATGGTTAAAGGTTGTTCAGTTATTTTATACCCATTTGGAACTTGGGGAAAAATTGATGAATTATATGAACTGGTTGACCATTTAAAAATGATCCAACTGCAATATTACAATCAATACATAAAGAGTTTACTTTTTAAATATTTACTTAATTTTCCAATAGAATTGTAACCGTTAAAATTAATCCGATCTGTAGTTTTAATTGTCACTTTTTGTGTGTTTGGATCTGCCCATAAACGCGTAATTATACCCGTTTTAAGAGTTTTGTTTTCAATAATTTTAATTATTTCATTAATTTCATATGCACCTACTGGAATTGTAAATTTAAATTTATCTTGATCGCCCCATACAAGTACATTATTAGTTTTAACAACATTTGAAATACTATTAAAAGTATCAAAGTTTGCGACGCCTATCTCATAACTTGAATTTTCATCAAGGTATATCGGTGGATTGAAATCTTCACTTAAAATTGATGAACATCCACTTAGCGTAAATGTGTACCTAATGAGTTAAATAATTTATTTATATTGACTAAATAAAAACCTTTAACAGTGCTGTCCACAAGTAACAGAATTAAATTTTTGTACTAAACTATAGTTAAATTTTATTGTAACTTCTCCGTTACTTTTAAAATATTTTACTAATTCAACTGGAGGAGCCAAATTACCATAACTATCAAAGTAAATAATTCTCGAACCATGCTTTGAATAAGCTGTCTAGTGTGTACCAGGTCCTCTTTTAACATCATAATTAACTATATCAGATTCCAATGTTTTAATCTTATTGGGAAGAGAATCTCGCATAAACACACCTCGAAAGTAAGGTATTTTTAAAATTTTAACATATTGTTTAAGTTTAATGTTTGTCATTGCATGACGGGGTAAATTTAACGGTTTATTGAATATGGTTTTAAATAAAATCCTTTTCCGTTTTTTGATCGTCGTCGTCGTTGTTGTTTCATACCATAACCTTTGTACGGTCTCAAATAAAACCCTGATCCCTTTGTCGCTTGTTCCATAGCCATATTATGTCTTTGTTGTTCTGCAAGTTGCTCACGATTAGCTTTTGCATCGTTTACAGCTTTAGCAATGCCAGCTGCATCACCTCCCACCGCTCCTAGCGCCCCCAGCAATGGGAGGAGAAACGGAAGAAATTCTCCTTTTTTTGGAGCACGAATTATTCGTTTCTTTTTTCTCAAACCTTTGCCTTGTTTAAGTCCCATTCCTAATTTACGTTTGGCTTTCATTGCAGTGGTAACTAGCCACGCAGCTGCTTTTTCAGATAATTTAGCGTCTTTTGATTTAACACGCTCCCAAGCTTTATTTTCCAACTCTCTATCAGCGATATGTCTAGCAGCTAAATCTTGGTTTTGTGAATATGCAATATCGCGACTTTTACAGGCTTCGTCTAAGAGGTTTATTCCAGAATCTCCTCTTAGCAAACGGTCTTTTAGTTTAGTGCCCGGTCCACAAAAGGAATACGAAGGAATATGTAATTCAAAAGGAAGTTTATCAATTAATGAGTTTACCAGACCTTGTCCTCGATGTTATCTCAAGTAATGACGCTATTTGTGCTATTTATATATACCGGTCTATATATACCCTCAGTACCTTCAAGGTGTTTAAAATGAGAGTTGAAAAACAATCAGTTTGTTTACCTATTACCAACTATGAAAATATTTCAAAATCCCCCACAAAACATGGTATTCTCTTTGGAGGTGAATCCAAGAGAGGACTGATTGTAGGTCCTAGCGGTTGTGGAAAAACCGATGTTATGAAAAGTCTTTTAGAACATTCCAATGGATTAAAATTTGAAAATGTATATGTATACTCCAAATCCTTGCAGCAGTCAAAATATCATTTCTTGCGACTAATATTGGAACCTCTTGAAGAAATTGGATATAGTGAATATAGTAAACTGTAAGATGTTCCTTCACCTACAGAAATTAAACCAAATTCTATAATCATATTTGATGATGTGGGTTCTGATAATCAGGATATTATAAAAGATTATTTTTCATTTGGACGACACAATCAGACTGACAGCTTTTACTTATCGCAAACATATAGCTTAATTCCGAAGATGAGACTGAGAGATAATGCGAATCTTTTAGTGATCTTTCAACAAGATCTAACTAACCTAAAACATATTTATGACGATCATGTGACTGGTATATCATTTCAACAATTTAAGGATATAGGTTCTCTTTGTTGGAAGGAAAAGTATGGAATTTTAGTTATCGATAAAGACTGTGAAATATCATCAGGTAGATATAGAAAAGGGTTTGATACGTTCATTTGTATATAAATAGCATAGACTTACTAGTACGATTCATTTGCAATGGATGACCGGTTAAAGAAGCAATTGATTCTTTTGCGAAAGGCTATTAAAGAAAAATATAAAAGTTACAAACAAAATAGAGCACAAACAGCAACACATTAAAGAGAAAAATTAAATCCTTTGTCGGAACCTATAAAAGAACTTTTAGTATTAAAGAAAAACGAGAAACCACATGTTAAAGCAGAGGTAACCAAAAATGAGGTTTCAAATTTTTTTCAAATTTAAAAATGTTTTATTGTTTAGCTTACAAATTATTTCTTAGAATTAAATAAGTAATATATTTTATTTCCCTAAACCCTGCTATAGGACTTAGTGTCCTTTTCAGGGTAGTGCTACAGTTTACTGTTTCCTGCTTTTTATTATAGGAGTTGTCCGTGGCAACTTTATCCTGTTTAAGAAAGACCATTTAGCAAGTTCTTCCTGCAACAGCCTATTTCTAGACTGAGACAGGTCGAACTTGGGTCGAGGGAAACCACAGAAAAGAGGATTCAACACCTATGAGTGGAAAAATCAGAAGATATTATAATTTAATACCGAATTTAAATGTTAGGAAAGAAACTTTTGAAAATATTGCAAGAATACAGAAAGATACTAGTCTATTAGAACCAGACTTTATTCATAGTTATTTTGAAGATGTTTCTGTCAGTCAGTTAGAATCCACATTTCAAAATTATTTACAACAGTTTTATCCTTTACCTAGAGGATATATTGAAGACAAAATTAATGATACAAATAATGACTACGATAGTGCATTTGGCGTTTATTTTGACCCCGACGCAAAGTCATATGCTATAGGCGATTCGCCAGTTTCTTTTGAAGGTCCTGATGTGATGGTACAGGGTATTAGATACAAGGGTACCCCTGGTTTATATGAACTCTTATTTAAAAAATACCCAGCTGGTTATAAACAAAAAGATCTTGATGAATTTATTGATATTGTGAAACGAACTAATTTACACCATTTAGGTTACGATCGTTCTAGAGGTTTATCAACATCAAATTCAAAAAAATTTGTAGATATTATCAAACCTCGGGTCACAAATCTTTATTTTATGTCTGAAAAACAAAATTCTGCTGGTCGAAGAAGAAGTAGCTCTATTCCCACATACGCACTGCGAAGTAAAAATACTAAAAATAATAAAGAAGGAAGAGGTCTTATGGATTTAAACAATAAAAAAATTGATTATAAATATTTTGATGATTTTAATGAAATTGTGGAACGACTTCGTTTACTAATAGCATCACAATTAGCTGGTAATACTGAACACAATAATGAAATTATATTAATCATAGAGGAATTACGAGAAGGAGGAATTATTGCTTACATATATGTTTATTAATAGATTTTATTTAGTACAAACATGCCTCCTAAACACTTTCTTGCGTCGACCACTACGTGTCCAGAAGAGATTGTATCAGCATCAAATCCAACATCATCATCATCATCATCACCTATCTATATTTGTGTACCATCTAATTTTCATAGCATTTGTGTAATTACCATTCAAGGACGAAAGGAATTTGGTATAAGTAAATCTCATTATGTCCTTGATACTCAAACAACAGCATACACCTTTTCCGTAGCAGGTAAAAATGAAAGTATAAAATGTTTTCCATTCTACATGTATCATAAAATAAACAGAATTCTATACAGAACCAACTGAATGATAGTACTGTTAGTAAAGGAGATATTATTGAGTTTCCTTTGGGTATTGCAGCTATAGCAGAAGATACCCTGTATGTTGAATTCGTTATTCAGTGTCCCCTTGAGGAGAATAAATAGGGAAAAGTTTAAATTTTGATTCATTAACAAATATGCCTCTCAACAAGTTTAATCAACATTATCTTACTTCTGTAGCATGTTCAGGAGAAGAGGAAGAAATTGTGTCATCTACACTTCCACAATTAAAGTCACCATTTTATATTTATGATACCTTTAACTATCATGTTAAGTCTGTAATACGTTTAAGAGGTGAAAAGAAAACGAATCTTAATAAGGACTTTTATGTGTTAGATAACAAGGGAATTACGTTTGTTTTTTTATTTTCAATAAAAATTGAAAGTGGTGCTCATTATTCAGCCGACGGAGACGTTTTATTAAACAACAAAGTTTACAAGTTCCATGAATTAACTGATATAAATATAACAAAAAAAGATAAAATACTATTTAAGTTGGGAAAACCTTCTTCTATCTGTATTGAGCTGCTTGTGCAAAGTCCTTTAGTAAAAAATGTCTAAACTACAAGTTGTAAATAAACTACATGCGCCAGCACGAATTAACTTCCGCCGAAGACATGTTATAATTAAAGGTTTAAATGATTTAATTCAAGCAGATTTGGCTGTTATGAATTCATTTGCCAAGCAAAACCGTGGATATAATTATATTTTAATTGTTATTAATGCATTTAGCAAATATGTTTGGGCCGCCCCATTAAAAAAGAAGACAGATAAAGATGTTACGAATGCTATGAAAGTCATTTTGAGACAAATGAAATTACTTCCGAAAAATTTGCAAACTGACAATGGAAAAGAATTTTTTAACAAAGACTTTGAAAACTTAATGGAAAAATTTAATATAAATCATTATAGTTCGTTTTCTACTCTTAAAGCCAGTATTGCCGAACGTGTAATTCGTACACTCAAGTCTTTACTTTGGAAAGAATTCAGCATACAAGGATCGTATAATTGGTTGAATATATTATCGAAAATTGTAGAAAAATATAACAATACTAGACATTCTACAACTGGAGCTATACCTAGCAAAGTAAACAATAAAAATGCAAAAAATATTATCGCATTTAACCATTTAAAAATGATCGATCCTAGGAAACCAAAGTTTAAAATTGGAGACTATGTACGTATAAGTAAATATCGACATGCTTTTAAGAAGGAATATACACCTAATTGGACAACAGAGATATTTAAAATTAAAACAATTAAATTAACAAACCCAACTACTTACATTTTAGAAGACGAAAAAGACGAAGAAATTCGAGGGTCTTTTTACACCGAAGAATCGCAAAAAGTTAAATATCCAGATGTTTTCTTAGTGGAATAAGTGTTAAGAAAAAAAGGCGATCAAGTATTTGTGAAATGGTTGGGAATGAATCAAAAATCTTGGATAAATAAGAATAATGTTGTTTAGATACTTATTGTAGTAAATCATTTTTAATAAAAAAAAGTTATATTTCAGAATTATGTTTTATTTAAGTAATAATACACCTTATTTTTATAATTTTTTCAATTAAAATTTAATAAAATATACGAGTCAGCTTTCTAAATTCTTCCATTAAAAATTGATTGCGATTCACGGTGTCAATGATGTAGATTGTAGTTTTTCTTTAGAGGTACTTTTCAACAATTGCGTATACTTATATATTACTTCAAGTGATAATTCAAAAGTAACCGGATTAACTATTTTTATCGGGTGTATTATATTCAAGGCAGTTTCTTTTATATTTTCTGCGTTTGGAACTTCTAACTGCAAAATCTTTAAGCAACTTGCAAAATTTTGTAGTTTATATGTTTCCAAAGTATGAGTTATTAGAGGTAACAGTTTCCATAATTCTAAAATTGAAGATTTTCTTAACCGAATATTCAAATTCTCTGTCGATATTTTTATTGTTTTAACGTTATCCAATACTTCAAATTCCAACAAAAACTTGTTTGTATATTTCCTTGTAGGATTTTGCTCAAATTCCAAAAAATTGTTAATTATTGGTTTGAAGTTTTAAAATTCATCCCACTCTTTGATGTTAAATATTAGTGATGATTCCATATAACAATTCATTTTAACACATGGTAAAAAATTCAAACTTTGAGATAGTGCAACTGTAATATATTTGGTATTCACATTATTTAAATAAAATCTTTTTTCTCCCAAATAAATTTGTTGAAAATTTTGATTGCAACTATCCATGATAAAATTCTTACTGAAATTTATTTAATATTACTTAAAATTTATATATATATTGTTATGGTATTCAATAGTTGGTCTTTATATGTAATATAAGTGTAATTAAGACTAACTAGATATTAGAATTGAATAATCAATTTATGCAAATTATCAAGGAATCATAAATAAAAAAAAAATTTGGGTTGCGAGGTTTCTAGGGGGATAAAAAAAAAAATTATTGATGGAATGTCAGAGAATTTTGGAGAGTAAAGTCAGAGAAAAAGTTTAGGGAATTATATAGAATTTAAAAATTTAAAAAACCATTATAAAGTAAATATAATAATAATAGAAATTGAAAATGAAGATAAATACTGAATGTTAATGAATATAAATATAAAAATTATAAAAGAAGATTAATGTATGAATAGAATGTTATAATAACTATATGGTAGAGTTAAATATGGAATAAAATGGATATATATAGAGAAGATTAATTGGATATTTGCATAGATTGGATTTTCAAAATAAAATAAGCATAGTTTATAAAGATAAGTATTTCTGGTATAATTTGTTATCAGCTGGTAATAGAGGTATATTAGAAATAGTTATTCGGGGATTTTAGGAAAAGAGGGCAAAATTTCATTTAAAATTAATTAGTGTTAAGTTTATGATAGGATAAATGATGAATGTTATATTGTTTTTTTAAAGTGTTGTAAAGAATTAATATATTTATATATTAAATGATGTTAAAATTGAGATGGACTTTTTAGTTTAATATTATCGAAGAACCCAACCTTGAAGAGTCACAAGAATACAATTATATGAGTATAGAGATCATAACAATTATGGCGCCCAACGTGGGGCGTGAATAAAACAAGAATCCAGTTTAAAATAGAACAGTATATTGAAATTGAGAGGGTGATATAGACAATTGAAGTGATTAGAAAATTAGAACAGTGAAGAATTGAAATAAAACATAAATACATTATAATAGAAATAAGAGGATTAGGTGAGAGTTTTAAGTATATTTATATTTATATATAAAGACCATAAAATTTTGAAAATTTTAAAACTAAATACAAATCGAATAAATATAATAAAGTAATATAATAAGTTAACATTATAAATTAAATAAATATATAAAATAATTAAAAGATTTGAATAAAATGAATACAAGACAAAATAGAAGAAATAGAAGGAGAGAAGATGGAATACAGGAATCTAATGAAAATATGCATGAAACAGAAAGTAATGATGGATCGTCGGAAGGAGAAGAAAAAACAATGTTTCAAGTGGTACAAGCTGATGTGATAGGAGATGCGACTAGTTCAAAACCACATCAAGAAACAGAGATGGAGAAAATGTTTAAATTTTTGGAAAATAAATTTGATGAAAATAATAGAAAAATGGATTCTATGAAAAAAGAAATAAGAGAAGATATAAAAAAAGAAATAAAAGATATGAACAAGAATATGGAAACATTTAAAGATGAAATGAAAAATATTATTAAAGAAGAAAATATCAAAATACAAAAAGAAGTCGATCAATTGAAAGATGGAATTAAGGCGATGGAGGAAATGGGTAATATACACCAGGAGAAGATTAATAATATAGAAAAAAATGTGAAGGAGCAGAAAAATGAAAATAAGAAAGAAAATGAAAGAATACTACAAACTATGGAAAGGAATGTAATGGAAGTAGCAAAGAAATTTGAAGATGAAACAAAAAAATTACAAGAAATGCAAAATGAAAGAACTGAGGATGGTTCCTATATGATAATACATGGAGGAGAAGGAGCAGTAAAATTTACAGGGAATATCAGTATATTACATCCATGCACGTATATGAATATGATTAAAACTAAGACTAGGAACAAAAGAGATTGGAAAGAAATTATAAGAAGTTCTTTGAAAGATAATGCTGCATTATGGTATGCAACACAGGAAAATGAAATATTAACCTTTAATGATTTTGAAAAGGAATTTCGTAAATATTTCTGGGGTGAATCAAAACAAGGGGTGAGTAGGGAAAAATTATATTTCGGAAAATTCAATTATAGATTAGGGAATAATTTAACTAATTATGCGTTACAATTATATAATGTTGCACAATATTTGGAACCTCCTATGAGAGAAGAGGAAATAATTTTATATATTTCTAGACATTATGATATAACAGTTTCTGAAACAATAGTTATACAAAATATTAAAAAAAAAGAACAATTGATTGAGTATTTAAATCGAGTTGAAAGAAATTTAAAGATTAATGAAAATAGATCACAAAATTATGAAAATGATAGATTTAGAAATTATCAAAACAGAAATGGATATAATAGAGTAAGAGAAGAAATGCGTAATAGAAACAATGGAAATTATAATTATGGATATAATGGGAGAGAAAATGGAAATCGTATAAACGGAAATACATATAGAAATGGAAATAATATGGATAATAATAATAATATAAGAAATAGAAATAACAGAAATGAAAATGGTTTTCAAAATGTAAATAATGGAAGATATGAAAGATCAAGATATAGAAATATAAATGAAATTCATAATAATAATAATAATAATCGAGAAGATAGAAATGGAAACAATAATGTACCTAGAAGAATAAATCAAATTAATATGCAAAGTAGAGAAATAGAAGAAAATGTAGAAAATGTTAGGGTAGAACCAGAACAAGAAAATTTTTAAATAAGCACCTACAAAATTTTAATGTTAAATGTTGTTATATACATCCTAGTGAATTTATAAAATTAGAAGAAAATAATAATAAATTAGAAGATAAAATTGGATTAGTAGTTGTTGAAGGAAATTTAGAAAATAAGAAAATTAGAATTTTAATAGATACCGGATCAGAAGCAACATTGATAAATGAAAAAATTATTGAGGATAATAAATTAGAAGAAATGATTAAAATTCCAAGAATTAAGTTAATAGGTGCTAATGGAAAAAAATTAGGGGAAATTAATAAGACTATAAATATTAGTATTAAAATTGGAAATAGTATATATAAAATACAAGGTTTGATTATAGGAAATATGGAGTATGATATAATATTAGGTACTGATGAATTAGAAAGAATGAATGTTATTATTAATTATGAAGAAGGTTGGATAAAATTGAAAGAAGAACAAATCAAATTAAATAAAATAAACAATAATGAGGAGATAATACATATAAATGAACTAAGAATTAATGGGGAAATGATGAAAGAAGGAGAAGATATAAAAAGTGATGATAAATATAAAGATGAAATTAATTTGTTATTTAAAAAATATCAAAATTTAATTACATTAGAGAATAATACTGCCAAAGAATATACTCACAGATTTGAAGTAAAGAATATAGAAAATTTTCGAGTTAAAACTTATCCAATTCCATATCAATATAGAAAACAAGTAGCTATAGAAATAGATAAAATGCTAGAAAATAATATAATTGAGAGAAGTGATACATCTTTCATTAATCCAATTGTAGTTGTGAAAAAAGGGAATGGAGAGTTAAGGTTATGTCTAGATGCTAGAAATATTAACAAATTTTCAATACCACAATATGAGAAACCTATGCATATTGAAGCAATATTTGGTAGAATAACAGGAATTGAAATTTTTAGTAAAATAGATTTAAAACATAGTTTTTGGTTAATACCTCTACATAAAAGTAGTAGGAAATATACTGGTTTTAGTATTGATGGTGTAGTATATCAATTTAAAGTAGTACCATTCGGTATACAAAGTGCATGTGCAGCTTTGGTTAAAGCATTACATAAAATTTTAAACAAATATGAAAATTTTGTTGTTCATTATGTAGATGATATATTAATTTATTCAAAAAGTGAAGAAGAACATAAAAAACACTTAAATATTGTGTTAAAAGAATTGGATTTAGCGGGATTGAAAGTAAATAAAGAAAAATGTCAATTTTTCTTAAAAGAAGTGATATATTTAGGATTTAAAATTAATAAAAATGGAGTAGAGATGGATACGGAAAGAGTAGATAAAATTTTAAAATTTGAGAAACCAAAAAGTTTAAAGCAAATAAGGGGATTTTTGGGAATGATGAATTATTATAAAAAGTTAATACCAAATCTATCAGAAAAACAGATTCCATTAGTAGAATTATTAAAGAAAAATGTAAAATGGAACTGGAATGAAGAAAGAGAACAAGCATTCAATGATTTAAAAAAAATGTTTACTAATAATTTGAAGGTATATCATCCAAATTATGAATTAGATTTTATATTAAGAACAGATGCATCAATTAATAAGTTAGCAGGGGTTTTAATACAAGTACAAAATGGAATAGAAGTACCAATATGTTTTATGTCTAGAGTCACAAAAATGTATGAAAGAAATTATAGTGTATCAGAATTGGAATTTGCGAGTATAGTTTTTTGTGTGCAAAAATGTCGATTTTATTTAATTGGAAAAAAATTTATAATTGAAACCGATCACATGGCTTTGAAGAATGTAATGGTCAATCGATTTAATAATAATAGGATATATCGATGGAGTTTATTATTACAAGAATATGATTTTGAAATTAGATATTTATCAGGAAAGGAAAATATTATTGCAGATACATTATCAAGAGAAAGTAGTGAAAATAAGGATAAAGGAAGAATAATACAAATTGGAATGAACAAATTAATAGAAGATGAAGGTATGTTTTCGGAAGAAGAAATAATAAGAAGTCAACAAAATTTAACAGAAAAAGAAAAACAGAATACTTTAATTAAAGATGGATATTATATAAAGGAAATAGGAAATGAAGAAGTTTATGTAATTGAGAGTTATTTAGGAAAACAAATATTAAAAAATTTACATGTAACATATGGACATATAGGTTCAAGAAAATTATGGTTATTATTTAGAGAAAATTTTATCATGAAAAAAGATCAAAAGATAGCAAAAGGAATAACAAGAACATGTAAGATATGTCAATTGAATAAAAATAAGAATAAAGTGAATAAAAATATTGGGAAAAGTGTTACAGCAATGGAAAAATTGGAAATAATAGCAATAGATTTCATTAGTAATCTAATAAGAAGTAAAAATAATAATAAACATATATTGGTAATTGTTGATGTTTTTACAAAATTTATAAAATTATACCCATGTAGAAGGACAAATTATAAAAGTATTAAAAATTGTTTACAAAAATTTATAGAAGAAATAGGTAAACCAAGGACATGTGTAATGGATAATGCAACGTATTTTCAAGGACAGAATTTAGAAAAATTTTTAAAAAGGAAAGGAATCAAAAAGAATTGTATTAGTATAAGACATCCTGCAGCAAATCCTGCAGAAAGATATATTAAAGAAGTGATAAAATTTTTACGAATAAGTTTAAATGGAAAGAAACATAAAGAATGGGAAAATTATATTAATAAAGTAGAAATGTATATCAATGATATTCCAAATGTAATAACAGAAGAAACACCAACATATTTAATGTTAGGTCAAAAACCAAAACGAAATTGGGAAGAAGAAGAAGAAAGAAAAAAATATGATGAAATTATAGAAAAAGTAAGAAAAAGGTTAATGGATGCGTGGGAAAAATATTATAAAAAAATTAAGAAAAAAGTGAAATATCCTGTAAGGTTTAAGAAAGGAGATTTGGTAATAATAAAAGCATATATAAGTGGAAATTTAAAGAAAAATGAATCAGGGAAATTAAAAGCTATATTTGAAGGACCATATAGAATAGTAAATGAGGAAGGTGTTAATAGTTATATTGTTGAAGATCCGATAACAAGAAATGTTAGAGGAGTATTTAATATTGAAAGCCTATATAGGTATTTTGAAGAAACTTAGAGTATTCAGAATTTGTGTTAATATGTTAATTGTTATATACTTTAAATTTTAAATTATTAAAATTTTTTTTTCTAAAATTTATAAAATTTTAAATTTGGGAAATTGTTATGGTATTCAATAGTTGGTCTTTATATGTAATATAAGTGTAATTAAGACTAACTAGATATTAGAATTGAATAATCAATTTATGCAAATTATCAAGGAATCATAAATAAAAAAAAAATTTGGGTTGCGAGGTTTCTAGGGGGATAAAAAAAAAATTATTGATGGAATGTCAGAGAATTTTGGAGAGTAAAGTCAGAGAAAAAGTTTAGGGAATTATATAGAATTTAAAAATTTAAAAAACCATTATAAAGTAAATATAATAATAATAGAAATTGAAAATGAAGATAAATACTGAATGTTAATGAATATAAATATAAAAATTATAAAAGAAGATTAATGTATGAATAGAATGTTATAATAACTATATGGTAGAGTTAAATATGGAATAAAATGGATATATATAGAGAAGATTAATTGGATATTTGCATAGATTGGATTTTCAAAATAAAATAAGCATAGTTTATAAAGATAAGTATTTCTGGTATAATTTGTTATCAGCTGGTAATAGAGGTATATTAGAAATAGTTATTCGGGGATTTTAGGAAAAGAGGGCAAAATTTCATTTAAAATTAATTAGTGTTAAGTTTATGATAGGATAAATGATGAATGTTATATTGTTTTTTTAAAGTGTTGTAAAGAATTAATATATTTATATATTAAATGATGTTAAAATTGAGATGGACTTTTTAGTTTAATATTATCGAAGAACCCAACCTTGAAGAGTCACAAGAATACAATTATATGAGTATAGAGATCATAACAATATATATATATATTACAGGAAAAGGGTAGGGATTAAAAAAATTATCATGTGTAAGAACTATTTATTTTATACATTTACATAAAGTTTGCGTATAAAACTTAATTGTATTTAATTTATACATTTCCTTAGGTCTAAAATGACAGAAAATTGCTAGTTTAAAGTATAGTGACCCCACGGAAGAGTGTCGTAAGAATTTGGTAATAAATTTTTTTTATCATCAAATGGACTTAATCCAATTTTACTTTGCTTTACAGTAAACACGTTATGGGCAGTTGACTGAATACTACATTGAGAAATTGTTTTTTCGGATTTTTCGTTAAGACAATTTACGTAGTCGTCAAATGTTATTCGATTAACGGTACACCGTTTAACTTCTTTCGATTTTTTTACTACATAATCGTCATGAATTTTAAATGAATACATTTTTGATCGTAAACCTACAAAATGCGTAATGATTTTACCGTTTGCCTCATCTTTCATTAACCCCGGAATTTTTTTATTGCATCGTGGTATATTATATTGATTATTTGGTTCGTAGTCGCTTGTATCAAACATATGAATATCAGTTTTTATAATTTCCTCATACAAGTCTTTAATTTTTATTGTATATAACAATCCGTCTGTATCTATATAATTAATTTTGCAAGAGTCTAGGCCCACTTTAGGTATTATATAATCATAATGAAATTCATATATACAAGTTTTGAAATATCGAGAATACTCATTCCTATGTACATAGGCTTATTAAATACAATTTCAGATTTTCTTAGTTCTATTGCCATTAAATCAGTATCGAAAATAGTTCTGCTGTGAAAGTTCGGACTTGCTATTAAATTTTTTGGTCCATATCTACCTTCTCATTGTTTTACCAATTTAACAACTCGATGTTTTCGAATATTTTCCATTGTTTTACCATAAATAGAATTTATTTTTAGTTTGAAATGATCTTGCTCAAACTTGCTTTAAGCATTTTCCCGTAATTTTGTATTAAGATCAATATAGGGTTTTAACCATGCACTTTGTTGAAATTTTAAAACTCTATATATTTTTTTAACCACTAATGGCCTGTTTCAGAGCACGATAATGAATAACATATTTTTCTTTATCATACAGCGTTGTCAATAATTTTGCTAACTTTGTATTCGGTGGTTTTTTGCTTTCTGAACAAAAAGGCAAATCTCGATGTTCATCATGAAGTATATGAGGATATTCTAAATCAACTTCAAGAATATATCCTTCAGGTGCATCGTCGGGAATGCTAGTAACATCTAAATTAGTATCGCTCCACTTAAATTTTCCATAGGGTAAAACCATTAACATGGCCCATCCATAAAAATTATTAACATCTATGTAAAACAAGTACTGATCAGGTTTTGCCGGATCATAGTTTGGCATATAGTTATTATTAGCTTCTGAATATCTCGAACAACATTGACTTATACCGCCACGAATACCTTTTTCGATAAATAAAATCATATCTACATCTGTTAAAAGATCTAATTCGCATTTTGTATATTTTATCATTGAATCCCAGGAATATCCTGCTAACGTATAATACCACCCAGGATCGATTTTGCTAGTATTAAAACCTACATTTCTAAAATTTTCAAAAACATCACATAGTAAAAGTACATCAGTTTTTAAATATAAATCAGAGTATTCTCCTAAATTTTGAATGTTAAATTTTTCCCAAGCATTTTTGGCATGTTCATATTTTTCATCACTAATTGATTCATCAGTTAACTGATTATAAAATTCTTGTTGCAACGGCAATTTTTTTTATTAAGCTTTTCTATTTTGTCAATATAATCATAACAAAATATCCCTTTTCTTGTCAGCAACAAAAATTGTTCCATAGATAAGTACCTAAACTCTTGTTGTAAATTTTTCAAGTCTTTAATTTCCAAAGTCGAAACAAGTTCATCTAAAGATGTATTCATAAATCGGAGTGAATCAATGAAACGAAGTCTAATGCCACACTCTAGATGTAGAGTAAAAGAGATATTTTTCTTTATTTATTGGCAACAAACTAATTTGACCGGTTTTTGAAAGATCGTGAATTAAAAAGTGTGAATCGTATGAACTAAAATTATGAAATACTACGGGTACAACAAACTGTTTTCTAAAATTTAAATTACACTGCGCATGCGCAAATCCTCTGAAATAACCTTGAAAGTGACAATGGTCGCGTACTATGACGTCTCTAGAATTAAATAGTTCTTCGCAAATGTGACACATTTTAGCATCGAAAGTATTTACATTTCCTTTCATTGGAATTATATTTTTAATTTTTGCCTTAATAGATTCCCCTACAGATTTCATTTCTTCAGAAAACCATTCCATACAATTTTCTTCACGATAACTTTTATAGTAAGAAAGTGTATCATTGTAATCACATTTGACATAATATCCACAGCTGAATGCAACATGTTTTTGATATTTTACCGTATTTGCGTTAACAGGTATTTTAATCGGTTCAAGTATTGACTCAAAATCTGCATATATTATAAATGGAACTCTTTGTTGATATATAAAATTTTTAAATTTAATTACTGGATTTGTTGGTATAGTAATTTTTGCCTCATTAATTTTTTCACCTAATTCTAAATGAGTATTTAAACGAAGTTCATTACTAAAATAATTTAAACATCTGTCGCAGATAAATTTTTTATGTTCATTTTTATTAAGCTGACTATTCACTAATTTTGAAAGATTTTTAATCCAACAATAATGATATTTTATTTCAATTTTTTCAATATCATTCGGATCAGGAGCCTCATAATCATTTAATTTTTAAAAATATTGATCTTGAATCCTTAGCAAATTAACATGTCTGTCCATTTTATTTGGAGTGAGACGTAAAGGAATAACGTTAAATTTGTTGCCGGTTAGCTCTCATCCGTAAACATTAATGGAAATTTGATTTAATTTTTCAAACACAAAAATATTTGTTAATGTAATTGGAATATTCAATCCTTTTACATTTAAAACTTGACTATAATGAGGATATAATGTTTTTCTATTCACATTTACTACAACTGGATACAAATAACTTACGACGCTCCAATAAAAGCATGCATTGTCAGAGTTTTTAATATTTATAGATGCCTTTTTATTTGCAATACTGTTGGGTAACTGAATATAGCTCGATCCATTTCCTATTTCAAATTTATTAACATTTATTTCCAATGAGATAATTTTACTCCAAGCCCAACCAGAATCTTTTTCTTGAAATTCTGACAATTTATTTAAAATATAATCTACGACACCATAAACCATTCTCTTGATTCTGTCGATCTGTCGATGATAGAATTTTTAGTATGAAAATATTTGAAATTCACTATATCGTTATTCCCAATTGATTTTTTTTAAAATTCACCGCAAAAAGTGGTATTAATTTTAATTATTGAAATTTTTTTACAAATTTCAACAATTTTTTTTTGCAAAACACTAAAAGCGTCTTCTAAAAACTGTAGTATATCCTTGTGTTTTAAATTTATAATTATACCAGAACTTACTCTATTTTTAAATATTGAAATTCCGTCTGACCATTTAATTTTCTTTTCTGTTTGATTATTCGAAATCGATTTATTAAAGTAGCTATAAACCGCTTTTAAATGACATAATTTGGTCTGCCACATACGTGAGTTTCCAAATAAAAATTTCTATCTCGTAAAACATCATAACATAGCGATAAAGCAATTTTAACATGTTTCTTCCACGCATCATATTCTTGCAAAGTAAAATTGAAACCTTTTTCATAAAATTTTTTAACTAATTTATCAATATCTAACGCAAGTTTTTCTGTCATTTTAAAACCACTAACCTTACTTTTCAACAAATTTAAAAAAAGTTGCTGGGATGAATTTGCCTGTATTTTGTTCACCAATAAACACCAACGAATATCGTCCGTTCCCCAATTCAATTAGATGATCTTTTATTACTGGAGTTAACCGTTGTGGTAGAAAAACAACCTTGTCATCCAATTCAATTAGAACTGTTTCTCCGAATTTGGATGATGTGATTTTAGCACTTTTTATTCTATACGGTATATTTACTGCTAACGTGTTTAATTTTTCTACTGGTTTAGGAACTTCTAAAAGAAGAAATTCGTTAATTGTATTTAAATCCATATTCTAAAAAAACGTAAACTGTATTAGAAAACCATAATATAAAATAATTAAATAGGTATCGTACCTGAACTATTATTGTTGTATTGAAAACTAAACTGTAAGACTTTTAAAAAGTGTGTGTATCTCTTAACGCAATTGTTGGGTTTATATAATCCGGGAAAACCTGTAGCGGCCTTTTTCTTCTTAAAATTGAGGTCACCAATTGTATATAAAAAGTGGTAGAGAATTTAAGATGGTTATCAGTGTTTTATCGAACTGAAAAAAAAAAGAAAAAAATGTTTTGTTCATCTTGTGGCAAGTGGCAAGTAAGTTAGATTTCTTTTAATACTTTTTCAAAAACTAATCTTTTAATACCCTTAATAAATTCTATCCTTCCAATTTGAATAAAGTTAAAAACTTTTAATCAAATGTAAGTTAGATTTGGGTTTGAATTAATAGAAAACCGTTAAAGTTTAAAATTTTAATGTTTACAAACCCTCTTTTGTTACAGAGTTATCCAATGTATATCAAATAGAACCTTGTGATGAAAATTGGGATGTAGATGATAAAGAGCCTGTTTCAAATCCAAAAGTAAGTTAAAGATTTAATTAGAAAACCGTTTATGTTGAAATTTTGATGTTTAACAACTCTCTCTTGCTTTTGTTACAGATTTATCCAATAGTACCTTGTGATGAAAATTGGGATGAAGATGATAAAGAGCCTGTTTCGAATCCAACAGTAAGTTATAGATTTAATAAGAAAACCCGTTTTGTGTTAAAATTTTGATGTTTAAAACTTTATCTCTCACTTTTGTTACAGATTTATCAAATAATACCTTGTGATGAAAATTGGGATGAAGATGATAAAGAGCCTGTTTCAAATCCAACAGTAAGTTATAGATTTAATCAGAAAACTGTTTATGTTGAAATTTTGATGTTTAAAAACTCTCTCTAATTTTTGTCACAGATTTATCCAATAGTACCTTGTGATGAAAATTGGGATGAAGATGATAAAGAGCCTGTTTCAAATCCAAAAGTAAGTTATAGATTTAATAAGAAAACCCGTTTTGTGTTAAAATTTTGATGTTTAAAACGCTATCTCTCACTTTTGTTACAGATTTATCAAATAATACCTTGTGATAAAAATTGGGATGTAGATAATAAAGAGCCTGTTTCAAATCCAAAAGTAAGTTATAGATTTAATCAGAAAACCGTTTATGTTGAAGTTTTGATGTTTAAAAACTCTTTCTCACTTTTGTTACAGATTTATCCTATGTATAATCAAAAGGTACCTTGTGATGAAAATTGGGATGAAGATGATAAAGAGCCTGTTTCAAATCCAACAGTAAGTTGTAGATTTAATCAGAAAACGCGTTTATGTTAAAATTTTGATGTTTAAAACTCTCTCTCTCTCACTTTTGTTACAGATTTATCCAATATATAATCAAAAGGTACCTTGTGATGAGAATTGGGATGAAGGTACCTATGTTCCTCCAGTATGGTTTATGAACATAGTTCGAACCACACCGCCAGGCATATCAAAAAAACAAAGAAGGGCTTGGAAAATAAATGAGAGGGATCGACATGCCAGAATGTTTGAATAAAAATTAATACATAAAATTTAATACTTTTTCTCTTCTTTAACCTTACCGCTCTCTATATATAGCATCCTTGCTTTTGTATGTGCTAAGTATTCTTTTATCTTTGAAATTGAATATACAGTGGTTAAAAAATAAGTTATAATTAAAATTTTATTATAAAATCTGTTGAGATGGAAAATATTTTGGGATATATTCATCATGAAAAGATGTTGAGTGATTTGACTGTTGAAGATTTAAAAAATATTCCAATTCGATATTTAAAAATACCTGTGAAACCTTGTGAGTTATTAGAAGTTTGGCATAGGCTTCCACGAGAATATAAATTGGATTTTGAGTTGCGAACATATCTACCTTGTTATGTACATCATAATCGTCCTGAATGGACGTCACATGTAGATGGTCCTGCGCAATCGCAAAGAAACTGTCATATTTGCAAATTAGGGTTACAAAAATGCAAAGAACTTGTTCAAAACAGTGGTTTAAATAAATATTAAAAATTTACATTCATTTTTTCTTTTAAAAATTACTAAATTTATATAAATTCTACTTGAAATTGTGGATAAAGAAATTGTCATATCTGCAAAAGAACTTGGATCATCTTTGCTTGACTAAATTTTACAGTAAATCTTAATGTATTTTTTCTTTTTTAAACTTATCTTACAATTATTCTTTAAATTATAATTGTAACAAACTATGTGCAAATTCACTTACTTCCGGAATATATTCTTACTCACTAAATTGTTATATCCACAAGTTAAAGTTTTTTTCTTTTTAAACTTATTTCAAGAATATACTTACTTAAATCAATTATTTTTTCAACATATATATTAATTTTAGTTTCTCGACTTTTAGTTCGTTGAAAATAAAAAACAGTAATTACTTTTACTTTTTTTATTTTTATTTCTTAATTCAAATACAATCTTTAAACATTTAAAAGTAATTTTGATGTAACAAAATTGTCAAATCTGCAAAATGACAAAGGACTTATAGAATTCACGCTTAATCAATTTTAAGGTTAATGTATTTTCCTTTTTTCAAACTTATTGTTTGAATATAGTTAAATAATAATAATTGTAACAACGATAAACTATTTTCCTTATATAGCGTGGTCAAAGTACACATATAGCTTCACAAAACAGACAAACCTCTTGAAATTTCACATTTGAGTATTTAAAAGGGTTGCACTTAATATGAAAAATTCTTTACGAAAATAGGTATGCAATTTTCCGGAAAATTGTCGGGAGAAAAATTTTGTTTTTGTTTTTTTACTCTAATTGTTTAAATAATAAATATACGGAAAAAAGTTTCAATTAAAATTTGTAGCTGATGCAATTATCTACAAAATTTGTCTGAAAAGTTTTTCTGTAAATTGAAAAGTGTACGAGATATAATTATTTCAGCGGAAGTCGATTCGTGGGTGCGCGCGAACGTCCCGTGAGCCGAATTTATTGAAGGCTTGATTTAAAAGTTAATAATTTAAAGGTTGTGATGCACTGAAAAAACAGACAAAGTAATGTAAAATGTAGAGAAAGACCTCAACTTTCAAAAAAAATTACTTTCAAGTTTAAAAAAGTAAATTTTCTAACTGTAAAATCCATTTATTTATAAAAAAACGAGCAGAAAAACGTCAATAAACAATTATATTTCCTATTTAATTAATTATTGTCGCAGCGAAAATTCCTTTTAAATTTAAGATTTCAAATGATCATTGAACATTATTATCACAAAAACAAAGCGAAAAATGTTTAAATTTTTAAACAAATGCTTTTTAAAAATCTCTGTTTTTTACATGCCTAATTTCACTCGTTTTTTTCAAACTTTAGTTATTTATATCTTTTTTCCAAATTAATATATTCCAATGAAACTTTATCTGTAAATACTTTGAAGTATATACTTTTAAAACTATTATACAGTTTTTCTTTTAATATCAAATTTTTTAAATAATAGACAATTATTTATGATAAGTGCTAAAATCAGACGTCTTTTAGAAAATCTAGCATAACTTTTTTCAGTGCTTATAAGATTATTCAGATTTTTGCCAGCTTGATAATAATTCTATAGAGAAGCGATCGCGATACATATTAACACACCTATGCGTCAGGTACGAAAGAGAAGGGAGTACGAATGAAGGTGAAAAAACTGAAAAATCAGGTGAAAAAGCCGATGGCAGCTGCTTCTCCGCGCCGTCGCAGTCTGAGCCAGCGCGCATGCTCTTACTCTGTAGAAGCAGACGAGTTGACGTAGTAGCGTCCCGGTTGTTTACGTAACATTTATTTTGATCATATTTTGAGGATAACTACAGTGAAGATGAACATGATATTGAGTTATATTTAAGCTCGGAAGAAGAATGATAATGATTGATTTCTTATGATTAATCAATAAAAACTCTAACATTCAAAATTCACTTCATTTTTTTTTACCCACACCTAATGAATTATTAATTATTTATAATTAAAATAATAATAACAATAATAATAATAATAATAATAATAATAATAATAATAATAATAATAATAATAATGACAATTGGAACAAGTGAAATTAAAAAAAAATAATAATGTAAAAAAATAAGCTGTTATTAATAAAAATATAGTAGAAATAAAGTGGGGTTTAAAACAAGTTAACGAGGAAATTTGCTTGAGATTCCTTTTAATTTTTAATTATTATTAACAAATTAAATTTTTTATTAAACAGTAATAGTGGATATATATATAAACTGCGTGGTAAAATCAATAATTATTAACACTGAAATTCTGAATCTGAAGTATAAAACTTCCAAAAGGGTATGAGCAGTAACGCTTGCTTTTAGGAAAATTCTGTGTTACCTTAAAAGGAAATGTCAAAAGTAAAAAATTTCTAAACGTTTTTTTCATTTATATCATGGTCCTTAGTTCTTATCTCATGCAATAATTTTATTATTAATTTTTATAATTTTTTGATTCAAAAAATTGCAAGAATATATAATAGTCAAAGAAGGTTTACGTGAAAAATCGCTAGAATTTTTATGAAAAACCAATTTAATAATAAAAAAAGCACGGGATATTCTGAACATATTGATCAAAAACAATACCTTATAAATGAAAAATATTCGTCGTCATAAATACTAATTAAAATTATAAATGAAACTTCGAGAATTTGCTTATTTCAACGGTAGCATTTGGAAAATCGTATGTATCTTTATGGAAAATCTAGTTACAAAAAAAATTTCAAATAATTTTTTTGGATTAAACCATCATCTTTCAAGTACACAATGTTTAATAATTAAATTGTTTAATTTCTCAATGTTAAGTAGAGAGTATTAGTAAAAAAAACGACTTTTTAGGAGAGTTTTATGTGGAAAATCGGTGATAATTCATTAAAAAATTATTACAAAACAATTTTTTTTTGTATAATTGTAGATACCTTCATTTATAGCAAATTTTATATAAAATAATTTTTTCTTCGGGTCATTGTTTATTTGCTATCTTAAAATTAAAAACTTGAAAATTGATGATGTTTAAAAATACTATTAGAAAAATTTGGAATATTTCAAAAACTAATGAAAATATCAGAAAACTTTTTCGACAAATTTTGTAGGTAAATGCATTAGCTACAATTTTTGATTTGAACATTTTTCTGTATTTTTATTATTTAAACAATTAGATTGAAAAAACAAATAAAAAAATTTTCGACCAATGTTTTTCCGGAAAATTGCTCACCTAAATTAGTAAACATTTTCTCATATTAAGCACAATCCTCTTATATACCTAAATTTGAATTTCCAAAGGGTTTGTACTTTTTGCAGCATTTTACGAATATTTTGTGTACTTTGACCACGCTAATAGTTCCTAATCTTTTTTTACTTCTTTGAAATAAAAAAAAACAATAAAACTTTTAATTTTTTCTTTTATTTTTTAAATAAAGGTTGTACATATTAATCATATCATTTACAATCTGCTGCTTTCTTTCTTCATGTTTTCGTTTAGTTTCCAATAGAGTTTGTCTCTCAGTTTCCAGTTGGCGCGCTTGTTTATCAATTTGGGATATTTTCTCATCAATTTTTTTATCTTGTTTTTTATCCGTACAGAATTTATTGATGTTAAGCATTACTGCTTGGTAATTCTCATAAAAGAAGGTATAATTTTGCTGTAAATGGGTGGCGAATGATGACATTATTTCTACTGTCCAGTCAATAGATGATAAGTTCTTAAGTGGCAGGGGAGTGGTTGCTCTGGATGTAGAATATTCCATTGACGCTGCTGTTGGTGGAATTACTACTATCTGTGATTCCATGGATTCTGATGATGATGTAGTCGGAATTTATAATTCATTTAATAATCTCTCCAACAAGTCATCGGTATCCTTTGCAAACTCAATCTATAAAGAATTAATTTCAATTAATAAAAGTTTACATAGTTAGAATTGGTATTTCCACTGTCTGACAAAACATAAATAATGCATATAAATATATAAAATATAATCATACTTCTTTACTTACTGAATTATTTTTTTGCTTTTCACTTGTTTTCGATTTCTTTACTATTCTTTCCATTTTTGGTTTTTTAACTTGCACATTACTCAACACCTTAATAGTTTTACCCATTCTTACAAATGACAGTGAATCAACGATACAACTCAAAGTATATTTATAATAGAATATCCCACTGATAAAATTTTCTGACAGGTTTTCAGTTAAGTACAATAGTGGGAAATTTTTTATACTTACAACTTTTTTCATTAAAACCTCTCAAGGTAATATTCTGCATCTTCTTTTAAAGCATCTACATAAGAATATAGGTTATACAATTGTATTCGTAAACACATCATACAGTTGCCTTGACAAAATTACTTTTATGTACGAAGTTAAAAAATATTGCTGAATTTTAAGGTTAAATGTTGATTATCATTTTGGACAAAAACGCCCAGCACTGTCCCTGCTTAACCCATTTAATACAATCAATTACTTATATATTAGCACAGTCATCCTGCATCCAAACTTGTTTACTGACTTTTTGTTTTGTAAAGATATCAGAAGGTTTTCTACTTATTCCGAATATTGCATTGCTTAGTTAATGTTTTTTTTTACATTTAATTGCATCATCGAGTTCGAAAATCAAGTATAAAACATAACTGACCTCTACCACTACAGAATGCTATTATAATTGTTTCTTGTTTCTCTCATACCAGTCGATGCATCAAGTTCCAAATCCGGTTTTAAGTGACCTACCATAAAGCAATCTTCCAAAATACCGAGCATATACATTTCGGCATTCACCACGGCCGGATCACATTTATTTTTTAAAGGGTAATATACTATCTCTAAAATAATACAAATATATTTTGGGAAATACTCAATTCAATTAGAAAAGGTTCACTGACGCTTTATTTCACTAAAGGTTTACTCAAATAATTTTTTCCAAAGGTTCAATAAACTCAAAATCATTATAACTTAAAAAAGTCATTTCCCAATCATTTTCCTCATAGGACAACTAATCTAAACACACAATTCAATTGGAAAAGGTTCACTGACACTTTATTTCACTAAAATAATTTTTTCCAAAGGTTCAATAACCTCAAAATCATCAAACTACAAAGTCGATTCCGTGTGAACATACGAACGAGAGTGGACGTATTATAAACGGAGTAATAAAAATCTATCGAAATTGTGTTTCCTATAAACCATCGAACATCCTTAAGTGAAAATCCTAATACCAGAAGCATTGGTAAGTCTCTTAAACTTAATATTTTTGCTTTAATCGAAAGATATACTAGAAAGCAATAGTAAATATCATAACTGTGTAGACAGTATGTCGCCACATGGCGGCAAAAAAAAACTCAAGCCACCTGATCCGGGGGCTAGTGATACTACAAGTCAAATTAAAACATTTAATTATTTAAATGAAATGGACACTGACATTACCTGTGATAATTCTCAGACTGATAGCAATCCTAAGACTGACAATATTAATAATGAGACTGAATTAATACATACTCAATCAAATAATAGATATAAGATAAATTCGGTCGGTCCTTACATAGTGATTGTTGAGGGCATAGAAAAAAAGACATTGGAAAATACAACCACCTACAAATAGCCAACGAAATTTTTAACCTAAAACTAAAAGATATAATCGAAGTCAAAGCCAAAGGAATTAATAAAATAGGCGTTATATTTACTAGTAGTAGGGCAGCTAACGAATTTGTAGAAAATTCGACTAACTTACAAGACAATTATAAAATATATATTTCATTTAACCAAATTACATGCAAAGGTATAGTAGGAAACGTTAATCCCAATATAAGCGAATCTAAAATCATGAATTCTATCGTTTCACCTTATAACATATTAAGCATTAAAAGATTAAATCGTAAGTTAATAAAAGAAGATAGAACAATTGAATATGTACCAACAGGTACTATTCTGATTACTTTCGAAGGCAGGATACTACCTAGAGAAATTAAAATAAGTTATTTTAAATTTAATGTCATCCCATATGTTGCAAGAGTCACCCAATTTTTAAAATGTTTAATATATGGCCATACCAGACAACTTTGTAAGTCCAAAACTAAATGCCATCAATGTTGCTTACAATTTGAAGGAGAGGAAATCACTGAACACGAAGAATGCGTACTAAAATGCCTATTTTGTAAATCTCCAGAAAATAATGCCATAAATAGAACATGTCCCGAATTTAAAAGACAACAAGAAATAAAAAAGATGATGGCGTTTGAAAATATCTCTTTTTATGAAGCTTCTGAAGCAATATCTAAAACTTATCTAAATAACGAGACTAACAATAGAGAAAACGAACATAACTTTCATCCCGCTAATTTTCCCTCACTTAACACTAGAAACAATCAAGAAAATAATTCAATCACTATTAATCAAAGACGTACAGTAGCCCTTCAACTCTCCCAAAGTAAACGTAGCTATGTTTCAGCTGCAAAAACAGCTATTCCTAATAAAAAAAGAAATAATTATGATATAACTCAACACAGCTCATGCAAATTATTATAGGCATCTTAAAATCTAATAAAACTAACGAACAAATATTAGAAAATTTCCGATCGTTGGGACTGACATCATGTGTAGGCAAATTACTAGAAAGCATGTTAAAAAACAGACTGGACTGGCACGTGGAGAGCAGTGGGGTCTTCTCGGCTCATCAGTCAGGCTTCAGAAAAGGGATGGGGACTAATGATAATTTAAATTTTTTTTACGCTTATGTCATTCAAGCATTCTCAAAAAAACAAATCGCTAATGCAACATTCATAGATATTAAGGCTGCTTTCGACCATGTAAACATCTACTTATTATATAATAAATTGAAAGAACTAAATATTCCAATAGACATAGCTAATCTAATATTTCAATTCTTGTACAATCGCACTATCTTTGTCAAAAATCAACAACAAAATCTAGTAGGCCCCGCGTTCACCTCACAGGGATTGGTACAGGGATCGCCCCTTAGCCCTATACTTTTTAACATCTACATCAAAACTCTGTATGACTTGGTCCCTTTCAATTGTACATTACTCTCCTACGCAGATGACCTTGTCTTAATCACGTGCGGAGAAAAATCCACTGACATTACCACACTAGCAAACATCACTTTACAGGAAATTAACATATGGTTCAACCAACATAATCTCAAACCTTCAACTAATAAATGTGAAACAATGTGACTGAAACCCAATCATCCCTTACACAATCCTCCTGAAATAAAAATAGGTGATTTCGTCATTCCTCCCACTCTTCAAAAAAAATATTTAGGCATTACTTTCAAATATAACTTAAATTGGCAACCACAAATTGATAACATCATAAATAAAACCTGTAAGGGAATTAACATAATGAGAGCACTCTGCGGTGTGTGGTGGGGAGCAGATCCATCCACTTTAAAACTTATATACAACGCGCTAATTCAATCTCATCTAGATTACGGATCCACGCTAATCAATAATTGCCCTAAAACACTCATAAACAAATTAAATAGGATACAATACCAAGCTCTTCGCATAGTAAACGGCATGATGAAATCTACACCCACTAACGCCATACTAGCAGAAAGTGCAAAAATGGACCTAGATCACAGAAACAAGTGGCTTGCCATAAAATACTTTAATAAAATTAGTAAAATAAAAAATCATCCAATGATCGGCCTGACGGTTGAGCTGAGGAGGTCCGATGGTTTTCAGCAGGGTTATTGGAGAAATCGTAATGTAACATACCTGATTGAGGCCCTTAATAATATGGAAAAATTCTTCCCTTTAATCAATCGCTCTGGAGTACCGTCCTGTTATTCGTCTGAATTTGATATATTCACTTATAAAATTCCAATTATTAGTACAAGTTTCAAGAAAGATTCCATTACCAATCAGAGTGAGTACCACCAGATTGCTACGGAAAAATTTAAATCATTTACCCATATTTTCACAGATGCATAAAAAAAACAATCATTCAGATGCAGAAGATGACAGGACGGGAATCGGAATACATATACCGAGTGAAAGTTACTCATATTCGGAAAGGATGCCCTCTTTTACTAATATATGTGCAGCTGAAACTATAGCAATACTCAAAGCATTGGAGGTTTGTGAGGAAAGGAGCTTTGAAAAAGTCATAATCTTTACTGATTCAAAAAACGCCATTGACAAAATTTCTAATAATAACATTTCTCCTTACAATGATCATAGAACTCTATTAACTAAAAGTAAAATATACAAACTAAACAAAGAAGGTGCAGATATTAGATTATGCTGGATACCTGGACACTCTAATATACGCGGAAATGAAACTGCTGACTCGCTTGCAAAAGTGGGCGCAGCATTAAACATTCCTAGACAAATTAAAATAGAATCTTCAGATCTTCTCCCAATCCTAAAAAATAAAATAAATCATATACATGAAAATAATTGGAAACAAACATTTATACAAAAAGCTAAGTGGTATTACAGTACTCAGAGCTCGTTTCCTCACAAACCTTGGCACGAAAAAATAAACTTTATAGACAGAAGACATATTACTACTATTATCCGCATGAGAACGGGAAACTGTCTCACAAAATCACATCTGCACAAAATTAATATTCTCGATAGCCCCTATTGTGAGTGTGGCAGAATTGAAACATTAGACCATATATTCTGGGAATGCCCTATAAACAGAACTACAAGTTATGATATTTATGTAGAAATAATCAAATTAGGCATACCTGCTCCCTTCAACTTAGCAATGCTTCTAAACGATCCTAAACCTAAAATCCTTTACACCCTAATAAAATTTTTGAAAACTTTCCAAATCAAACTATAACCATCAAACACAATTACTAATTATCACACATGGAGTAAATTTAATTTCAGTTCACACGGAAGAAATAAAGCCAAGGGGTATGGAACAATTTCCAGACTCACGAAAGTGACCCCAGAAATTTGAAACCAAATGCACTGGCACATTACTCAATAGAGTAAAGCCAATAAATAAGAAGAAGAAGAAGAAACTACAAAGTCATTTTCCAGTCATTTTCCTCAAGGTAAAACTCAAGGTCAAGTGATCCAGTTCCGGCATTGTTCTACTACTGAGGGTTTTGTAAACATCAAAATTCCAACATAAATTGTTTTCTAATTTAATCTCAAATCTAACATTTGATTGAAAATCCTCGACTTTATTCCAGTTATCATCGTTAAACTAAGTGGCATGTCTTTTACGTTCAATTAATTTCCATTCTCGTTTTTGGGATTTTAATAACCGTGGCTGTTAAGTTCGTATTATATCCATGGACATAACTGTTGGTGTATATGTACCACATTGTTTCTCTAAATCCCAGTTTTCTTCGATGGGTACCTTGTGGTTAAATATTGGGAAATTCTATAACAAAAGAGGGTTTTGTAAACATTAAAAATTTAAACTTAAACGTTTTGCTAATTCAATCTCAAATCTAACGCACATTTGTTTGAAAATCTTCGGCTGTATCCCAAGCGGAAGAAAAGTTTGATTCAGTCTGTAATATTAAAAGATAAGTTTTAAAAAAATAAACACGTTCACTGCCACGTTGGTCCTATAGGACCAACACTGATGCTACCTTAGCAAGCCACATTGGTCCGATGGGGCCAACATGTATTTTACCTTACCAGGCAATGTTGGTCCCATGGGTTCAACACATTTTCTAATAGCTGCCGGGCCGTTGGTGCATATTGAACTATGTACAACTGCAGAAATGGAACAATATGGCCTAGAAGCTATATGCTGCACATACAATTTTTTACATTTTCCCATAATGAGAAATGTGGTCCTTATTGGAACATGATCCCTATGAAAACATAATACAAGAAGGGTTGTGGCTTTAAAATAAACTTTATTTAATTAATAAATAAACATATTTGCATCAATAAAATAATAGACATCGTATCCTAGTTAAATCTTATGAAATTCATTAAAACAAGGTATGCACAAAAATGGCTCGTTCGCACAACTTTTACAAAAGGTATCTACTTTTTTAGTTCTGTTTATTGCATATTGGCGTACATGTTTATCACTGTTCTTCCTATAACAGTTTTTGCATATCTTTCTTCGTTGATATTTACGTCCATCTGTTTTCACTTCAATAATGTGATGAACACTTGGTGTAGGTTTTTTTGAAATGATTTCTTCATTGTCTGTCACTAGATGCCTCACTTTTTAAAATCTGTCACTGACATATTTTCTCCAGTTACAAGCTTGTATAAAATATATGAATTTACCATAGATGTCGTTAATAAAAGTTCGAAAGCCACTTTCCTTAACCACTTCACGGTTTTTCTTAGAGGATTAGAGTACGCACCTAGTTGGTCGAATAAATCAACTGCTTTCTTGCCTTTATTATAGTCTAATACCACTTTTGGCGTCATTTTAGTTTGCCGATTACATGACACCTCTTGCATGTCATTTCCATGTTTAGTGAAAAGGATATAAATATTCGTTTTGTCTCTCCAGTTGGTCATGGTTATTCCATTTTCTTTTTCAAGAGAAATAATTTCTCATTTTTTTAGCTTGACATTTATCACTTCTTTGGGCAAGACTTTTTCGAATTGTTCCTACCACATAAATGCGTATTGGAATCTAGCGTTTTTTCTGCCAATGTCAAACTTGTATACCAACTGTCAGTTATAAGTGTCCTTCTTTGATGTAGCAAGTCGTCAGTAAGATAAAGTACAATACGTTCAATCACTTTAGGTGGTTTGTGAACAGTTAGGCACCCTAAAATAGGTATTTACAATAAAAATTATAACAAACCTGTTTCATCCAAATTGAATATGTCCTGAGGTTCAATCTTATTCGTATCCAAAACTTCCTTCAAATTTTTGTAGAACATTGCAACATTGTGGCGATTGAAACTGGTCGCCCTACTTAAGCTTGTTTGCTCCAGTGTTCTTAGCGAAAGCTTGTGCCGTTGTAGAAAAGATAATATCCATTCTTTTCCAGCCATCTTATCTGTGCTCCAATTTTCTAATCCTTTTCGTAAATAATTTTTGTTAGCGAAGGAAAATTCATATGCAAGTTTACGAGTCTCTTTGACAGTTAATCCATAATTCATCATACTAGCTTGTTTCAGATACTGAGCAAGTATCTCCTCTGGATCACTTGAAAAAACTTTCAAATATTTGTTTTTTGGGGCAAAATTAACCTGGTCAAGTCCCACATTTTCTACTTTAGTCTTGAACCGTATAAGTGTTGTTCGCGGTATGCCAAGCGTTTTCGCTGCCTTACGAACTGCCATATTATTTTCTACCACTTCTCTCACAGCTAACCTTAAGGTTTCTACAGAAAACGATCGATTCGTATTGGTTCTCTTTTGAACTCGAGGCATTTTTCAAAATTCCGAAACATGCAAAAATCAATGGTGTTAAGTGGACCGAGTCCGATTAACCTCATCATTAGGTGGCCCGGATAACCACACTGCATAGATATTCACATTCTTGTCTCCAAAATGTTTTATTTGAAATTTTTAAGGAAAAATTGCACATGAACAGAAACTTTATCAATATTATATACGTACCCAATCGGTACAAAAATAATTTGAAGCAACCAGACGCAAAAATTTTAACCAATAATAACGACACAGAAGTAACTTTTTACCTTGAAATTCCTCGATCGACTGGACACAGGCGGAAACCAACAGAAAACGATCTACATCTTATGCATTAGATTCGGTGCGCATCTGGGATGCTCGTGTGATGCTACAGTTATGAAAATATTCCCGCGGATATTTAAATTTTAATGTGGACCAGTTAACCTGACGGTCCAGTCAATTCCACTCTACCCTACTTTATTTTGATCAGTTAACATTTTTCCTTCAATGTAAATGTAGGAGTTACAAGGCAATGTGAAAATATCTAATTTGTGTAAACTAATCCTTATTTTATCGTTATAATTTATATTTCCTAAAGTAAATGGCTGATATAAATGAAACTGATAATCCTTATACTGGTATCACTAAAAGGTTGACCCAAAACATTTAAAACTTCTATTATACTATAACTTGAAATCCTAGAGATTTTAAAAATTTGCGATTTTCTAATGTTATTAATTTGGTGGTCGGAATCTTACTAATCCGTTTGTTTTGCAGCTTATAATCTTTCTCTTTATAGGGATGTTCGAAACGATGAAACTGCCATACCATTTTAATCAACTTTTATAACATGTAATCTATTAGTAACAGTTTCGGTACCAAAATTTACCAAGTTACCGGCTTGGTCAATTACCTTCACAGTAATGTTGTTTATTATTTTAATGCTAACTGGATAGTACAGTAGGGTTAACGGTTGTTCAATTATCTTATACCCATTTGGAACTTAGAGGAAAAATTGATGAATTATATGAACTGGTTGACCGTTTAAAAATGAGCCAACTGCAATATTACAATCAATACATATAGAGTTTACTTTTAAAATATTTACCCGGTTTGAAGAAGTATAAACTTTTTTAGGTTCAAGGGCAACTCTAGAAAACCCCAACAATTTTTCAATAGACTTGTCAAAGGGCACGGGGTGGAGAGTATGGCGAATTCTCTGAACAAGGCCATATTAAGCTCGTACCATGAAACCTGCCCAAAGACTGTGAAGAACACGCGCAGGCAAGCCTGCTGGTGGAACAGTGGGTTAGAAGCCCTGAGGAGGAAAGTTCGCAGACTGTAAAAAGGTGCAAAGCGTACAGGAAACTGGGACGACTACTCAAGGGTGCTCACTGTTTATAACAAAACAATAAGGAGAGCTAAGAAAGAGTCATGGAGAGAATTCTGTCAGAACATTGAAAGTATTCCTGAATGTGCAAAGCTCCATCGAGTCTTAGCTCGAGGTCAAACCAATCCCTTAGGCACAATGCTTAAAGAGGATGGTACATATACGGACGGCCCAAAAAAAACGCTAGAGTGCCTTTTAAGCGCTCACTTCCCAGAATCCTTACAACCGCAGAACACAGTCCAAAATGATGTGGAGAGAGGGACTAGAATGCGGACGATAAAGGAGTACTGGGATTGCGCTAAGGCTGTGATTACCTTTACGGGCAATAAATGGGCTCTTAGGGCATTTCAACCATTTAAAGCTCCTGGTACCGATGGCATCTATCCTGTGTTCCTGCAGAAACGTGGGGACCAGTTGATACTCCCCTTGGTGCGTCTGTTTAGGACCAGCTTAGCCAGTGGAGTAATACCAACAGCATGGAGGACCTCTAGGGTGGTATTCATACCGAAACCTCGAAGGGACACATATGCTGTGCCTTTTTGATCCATCAGCCTTACATCGTTTCTCCTGAAGACCATAGAGAAATTAGTGGATAGACATATAAAGGACAGGGTCCTTGTAAGCCGTCCTTTGCACCCAAACCAACATGTCTATCAGAAAGGAAAGTCATGCAAAACAGCCTTGCATGCGCTGGTTTGCAAGATTGAAGATGCTTTCTCAAACAGGGAAATAGCGGTGGTTGCTTTTCTTGATATAGAAGGAGCTTTCGACAACATCAATTGTGTCAAAGCTGGTATCAAGGAATGTGGAAACCACTGTGGTGAGGTGGATAGGCAACATGCTCGAAAGTAGGAGACCGCAAACATCTCTGTATGGAACGGTAAAGGAGGTCAAGGCACAAAGTGATTGTCCACAGGGTGGCGTTCTGTCACCGACTCTGTGGAATCTAGTGGTTGATGACCTCCTCTCTGAGCTCAATGCAAAGGGAATGTACGCTTAAGGATAAGCTGACGACATTGTTGTCCTAATAAGAAGAAAATTTATGAACACTTGCCTAGAACTCATGCAGAGGGCATTGTTCATAGTGGAAAGGTGGTGTAACCAGAAGGGTCTTAGGGTCAATCCAATAAAGACTGTAATGGTACCATTTACAAGGAAGAGAAATGTTTAAATCGCTATGGTACCAACTCTCTTTGGTATTCAGATCCAGGTTAAAAGAGAGTTCAAGTACCTAGGAATAAGGCTGGACGATAAGCTCACCTGGAACAGCCGTTTGGCACATATAACGCAACGCTCTCAGACCACACTTATGATGATGGGACGGGCCGTTGGAAAGACATGGGGTCTGAGACCACAAATGACTAATTGGTTATACACTAGGGTTGCAACACCGATGATGGTGTTTGGCTCGATAGTCTGGTGGACCAAGGTGATGCAAACTACCGCTGTAAAGAGATTACAAAAGATCCAGCGAGTAGCGTGTCTTTGCATCACAGGAGCCATGAGAGGTACTCAACTGCAACCCTGGAAGTTGTGCTAAACCTCCCACCTCTCGACATCATTGTGAAAGGGGAGGCAAGGATGGCAGTCTACAGAATGGGTTGCAGTGGCAACTGGAAGTACAATGCCTCCAGTGGGCATACAAGGATTGTGGACACTGTACAGATAGACACCTTGGAAATGCTACCAGACAGGATGGTGAAGATCACAGATCTAGAAAAGCCATACAATGTCAATATTATTGACAGGGCTGCCTGGGAGAAAGGTGAACCTGAATATATGAAAAGGGGGATCACTTGGTATACGGATGGCTCGAAAAAGCCAACAGGCACTGGGGCGGGAATATATGGAGTCAGACCCAAGGCGCAGTTTTGCGTAAGCCTGGGTAAACTGGCTACTGTTTTCCAGGCTTTAGTTGTTGCCCTATCAGAGTGTGCAAGAGTGTGTTTGGGGCGTGGTATGACAGGCCACACCATATACATAAACTCAGATAGTAGAGCAGCGCTAATGGCACTTGACAGTTTTGAATTTACCTCTAAAGCAGTATGGGACTGTCATCAGGCCATGAAAATCCTGGGACAGTACAACAAGGTTATCCTTAGTTGGGTTTCGGGGCACAAAGGTATTGCTGGCAATGAGGAAGCTGACAAGTGGGCAAACAAAGGAGCTGAAAGCCCGCTCATTGGCCCAGAGCCGACGTGTGGTATTGCTTACAACACAGCACGAAGAGCTGTTCGCCAGTGGATGGGCATAGAACATCGAAAGAGCTGGGAAAGAACAGAAGGTAAAATACAGTCAAAGAGAATGCTGCAGACACCTACTGGTGCTATAGCGGTAGATGCCCTTGGGCTGAGGAGGAAGACCCTGCGGAAAGTGGTTGGCTTCATCAGCGGCCACTGAGGATTCTGCGGACATCTACATAAGATGGGAATCCAAGTTGAAAACCTCCTATGTAGAAAATGCGGTGAGGAGGAGGAAACAGCCTTTCACGTAATATTCATGTGCCCAGCCCTACAAGGTTTGCGTGTGAGATCCCTTGGCCTACCGACTGGAGATCAAAGGGAAGAACGGGTAACCATAGTCAAAAGGATCTCTTGGTTCATTAAGAACCTGGGATTTGACGGAGAATGAGGACCTGTAAATAAGGGTGCACAATAAGCTGTACTAGCTGCGATGCAATCCCATGGACAACATCTAAGTCTGGCCCTCTGTAAAAAAAATAGACTTGTCAACGTTAAAATTAATCCGATCTGTAGTTTTAATTGTAATTTTTTGTGTGTTTGGATTTGCCCATAAACGCGTAATTATACCCGTTTTAAGAGTCTTGTTTTCAATAATTTTAATTATTCCATTAATTTCATAGGCACCTACTAGAATTGTAAATTTTACTTTATCTTGATCACCCCATACAAGTACATTATTATTTTCATCAACATTTGAAATACTATTGAAAGTATCAAAATTAGCAACTCCAATCTTATAACTTGAATTTTTAATCAAGGTATATAGGTGGATTAAAATTATCACTTAAAATTGATGAACATCCACTTAGCGTAAATGTGTACGACATTATGGTTGAAAACCTAATGAGTACGGTCTCAAAATCCTGATCCCTGTGTCGCTTGTTCCATAGCCATATTATGTCTTTGTTGTTCTGCAAGTTGCTCACGATTAGCTTTTGCATCGTTTACAGCTTTAGCAATGCCAGCTGCCCCTCTTCCCACCGCTCCTAGCGCCCCAAGCAATGGAAGTAGAAACCGAAGAAATCCTCCTTTTTTAAGAGCACAAATTATTCGTTTCTTTTTTCTCAAACCTTTAACTTGTTTAAGTCCCATTCCTTATTTACTTTTGGCTGTCATTGCAGTGGTTACTAGCCACGCAGCTGCTTTTTCAGATAATTTAGCGTCTTTTAATTTAGCGCGCTCCCAAGCTTTATTTTCCAACTCTCTATCAGCGATATGTCTAGCAGCTAAATCTCTGTTTTGTGAATATGCAATATCGCGAATTTTACAGGCTTCGTCTAAGAGGTTTGTGCCAGAATCTCCTCTTAGCAAA
The DNA here is from genome assembly GCA_964028335.1 of Altica lythri. Lineage (NCBI taxonomy): Eukaryota > Metazoa > Arthropoda > Insecta > Coleoptera > Chrysomelidae > Altica > Altica lythri. The sequence continues at coordinate 46,454,086 of OZ034808.1, read as the reverse complement.
GGGTCTTTTGGTTTAATGCCCGGTCCACAAAATGAATACGAAGGACTATGTAATTAAAAAGAAAGTTTATCAATTAATGAGTTTACCAGACCTTGTCCTCGATGTGATCTCAACTAATGACGCTTTACTATTGTGCTATTTATATTGTAACGGGATAACCGTAAAGGAAGGGACCTTAATTTGAAAGATTGTTGTTGACAGTTGATTTTTAGAAGTTTGTAAAAAAATCAACTGACCATTTTAAATAATGTTTCTAGAAAATTCTAGAAACTTCTAAACACACTGACTAGATTAAATAATGTTGTATATAAGGGGATGCATGGGCAGTTAACGTCAGTTCGAGTCAAGTGTTCACAAGAGTTCATTGTATTGTCAAGTAGTTAGACGTTATCCAGCAGATTTTAGTGTATCTTAACAATTTTGTAAATAAATTGTGTAAAAAGCCCCCATACGTGTTTCAAATTGGTGTCAGGTGTGGGGTGAAGATACAAGAATGCCTGGAAAAAAGATAAATGAACTATTGGTGGCTGAGCTCAGAAGAGAGCTTGAAGAATTAGATTTGGAAACTACTGGAAGCAAATCCGTATTGTTGAGAAGGCTCCGTGAGTACTACGTAAATAATAATTTGGACCCTGATGCTGTGGAGTTCGAAGACCCAGTTCAAAAAAGCAAATTCTGAACTAACTCAACAACTTTCCCGGTTGCAAGAAGAACAAACTCAACAACTTTCCCGGCTGCAAGAAGAACAAGCTCAACAACTTTACCGGCTGCAAGAGGAGCTATCAGGACGAATGACGAACCAACATAAGGAGCTATCCCCCGACCTTCGACGGAAAGACTTCCTGGCCAAATTACCTGAAACAATTCGACGCAGCGGCCAGAGCTAATGGATGGTCATCCCAGGAGAAAGCAATGTCCCTAACCGTAGCTCTGCGAGGCGAAGCTTTAGACGTCTTGCAATCATTGACACCGGATGAAGCTGACAACTTCGAGTTATTGGTGAATCGTCTAGATATGCGTTATGGTCAAACTCATCTACAACCGGTGTACCGAATGCAGTTAAAGAGCCGAAAACAGAAAAATGGAGAAACTATCCAGGAATTTGAAGCGGATGTAGCAAGAATGGTACGACTTGCGTATTCAAATGCAGCGGAGGATTTCCTGGAGTGCCTAGCAGTCCAAACCTTCACCGATGGTCTTCGAGACGTCGAGTTGCAGCGCGCTGTACGGTTGGCGCGGTCGAAGACTCTTGTGGACGCCTTGACCATTGCCCTGGAGTTTGAGGCGGCGACGGAGGCCTCACGTGGAGTTGCTCGACTAAGGGAAATCACCGGTAACTACGACCATGCCGTTCATTCCGTTAGCGACGTTGAAGCGGTAGTAGAGAGATTAATGAAGTTATCTCCAAGAAGAAGGCGCCAAGTGAGATGCTGGAACTGCGGAGAACTAGGCCATATAAGAAATACTTGCCCCCAAAAAGAAAAAACTTCTGCTGAAGTACCCCAGCAGCAGGAAAACTAGAACGGGTCGACTCCTGGAGGGCGAAATCGACCCCAAACATTCCCGAAGCCCCTCACACCATTAAATTGGCAACTTTGCGACATCACGTGGACAGCTTATATGTAGATGGCCTCCTTGATGGAAAGAATATTAGCATGCTGGTAGACACTGGAGCTACAAAAACTATCGTCCGACCAACCATGATTATGCGAAATAAGATGTTGCCTACCAGTTGGAGACTGCGTACCGCTACCGGAGATTCTGCTAGAGTCTACGGTGAGATACAGGTGACGCTACAGTTTGGTTCAACCTCTCTTGTTCACTCAGTGCTGGTGGCTGACGTTGATGAAGATGTTGTTCTGGGCATGGATGTTATGCTCCACTGTGGTTTTCATTTGGATCTTCGCCAACGTATCCTTCGTACTGGTAATGAAGAAATATTCCTGCACCGAAAACAAGTTGACAATGCCTCGATTAAGCTAATCGATGATATCAAACTTCCGGCAAGCTGCGAATGTGTCGTCACAGCGCGGTTGGATGGACTGGAGCCAGATGGTGCCCCAGCCATGATAGAGCCGAAGAACCATGACCATGAATTGGGAAAAGGACTCCTTGTGGGTAAGACCCTTGTTAGATCCGCCAAAGAGGTACCCATCTGAGTTATCAACTTGAACGATCATCCAGTTCTTCTCCGAAAGGACACGGAAATGGGAAGTTTAGAACCAGTAATGGCCATAATTCACAAGATAAATGTTACGGAAACAGATGAGACCAACGAAATTGAACAATTAATGACAAAATTAGACCCCTCTTTGTCAAAATTAGAAAAGAAACAGGTAAGAGATCTACTTTACCGTTATAAACCTGTATTTGGTTCTAAAAGTAAACTGGAAAGAACTGATGTTGTACAACATAGAATTGACACTGGTGATGCACGTCCGATTCGACAGGTACCCCGAAGGATGCCTCAAGTTAAAAAGGAAGAAGCAGACAGAGCCCTTAAAGAAATGATTCAAAATGGCATAGTCGAACCATCCAGTAGTCCGTGGGCTTCTCCTGTGGTATTAGTGAGAAAGAAAGACGGATCAATGCGGTTTTGTGTCGACTATCGAAAGCTAAATGATGTCACTAAGAAGGACAGTTATCCTCTGCCAAGGATTGATGATGCCCTCGACGCTTTGGCGGGTTCTACTCTGTTTTCTACCTTGGACCTTAAAAGCGGATACTGGCAAGTTAAAATGAATCCTGCAGACAAAGAAAAGACTGCCTTTACCAGTGGATCAGGGTTATGGCAATTCACGGTCCTTCCATTTGGCCTCTGTAATGCTCCTGCGACGTTCGAACGACTAATGGAGAACATCCTGCGGGGTTTGTCATGGGAAACTTGTCTAGTTTATCTAGACGACATCATCATAATGGGTAAGACCTTTAAGGAACATTTATCTAACCTGGAAGAAGTTTTTAAAAGATTACAGAACGCTAATCTAACATTGAATGTTAAGAAATGCCACTTGTTCCAGAGACAGGTCAACTATTTAGGACATAACGTAAGCAAGGATGGCGTTGCTGTTGACCCCGCTAAGATACAAGCCGTTCAGGAATGGCCAATCCCTATCGACAAACATCAGCTCCGGAGTTTCTTGGGTCTTTGTTCCTATTACCGGCGATATGTCAAGAATTTTGGAGACATCGCCAAACCCTTGACACGTTCGACAGAAGAAGATAAGTCCTTCTGTTGGGATCAGGAATGTCAAAAGGCGTTTGAAATATTGAAGAAACAGCTTACGTCAACACCTGTTCTTGCTTATCCTCTTCCTGATGGTAAGCTTATTCTGGACACCGACGCCAGCAATGTGGGAATTGGAGCCGTCTTGTCACAGCTACAAGACGGTAAGGAAAGAGTGGTTGGTTACTTCAGCAAAACTTTATCGAAAGCTGAAAAGAACTACTGTGTAACTCAGAGGGAACTGTTAGCAGTTGTAAAATCCGTCGAACACTTTTATAAATATCTGTATGGCAGAAAATTCCTGATCAGAACAGACCATGCTAGTTTAAAGTGGCTACTTAGCTTTAGGAACCCAGAAGGACAGATAGCAAGATGGCTTGAAAAACTGCAGGAATATGATGTTGAAATCGAGCACAGACCTGGAACCAGACATCGTAATGCTGATGCACTTTTCAGAAGACCATGTCGACCTGATTGCCCCCATTGTACCCGTATGGAGCAGAACGAGGAAAAACTTGCCTTAGTTAAGGTTGTGCCAGAAGACGAGAGCTCTATGCTGGACGAGCAACAAGAAAACGATCCCGTTCTGAGAAAGATTAGGGAGTGGAAGAGAATGGACCGTCGTCCGTTGTGGAGAGAGATATTCTCATCCTCTCCTGCTTTAAAAGCATACTGGTCCCAATGGAACTCTTTAATTTTGGACGGAGGGCTCGTTAAAAGACTTGTAGAAAATTCCGAGGGCACAGAAACAAGGAAACAAATAGTGGTCCCAAGAAATGCTGTACCGGAAATTTTAAAACAGATGCATAATGATAGTTCTGGAGGACATCTGGGTATCACGAAAACGCTGCAAAAGATCCGAGATAGATTTTACTGGGTAAATTGCACTAATGATGTTAAAGATTGGTGTCGTAAATGCACTACATGTGCTGCCAGTAACGGTCCGCACCGAAAACCGAAGGCGGAAATGCAGCAATACCTGGTTGGAAGTCCTTTTGAAAGAATCGAAGTAGATGTATTGGGGCCACTTCCACAGACCGATGTAGGAAACAAGTACATCTTTGTTGTAATGGACTACTTCACTAAATGGGTTGAAGCATATGCAGTTCCCAATCAGGAAGCTACCACTTTAGCAGATATATTGGTTGAAGAATTCGTAAGCCGATTTGGGGTACCATTAGAATTACATTCAGACCAAGGAAGAAATTTTGAGAGTAAGCTGTTTCAAGAAGTTTGCCAAAGATTAGGCATCCACAAAACGAGAACCACAGCGATGCACCCTCAGTCTGATGGAGTGGTGGAACGAATGAACCGGACTATAACCAACTATCTGTCAAAAGTGGTGTCAGATTATCAGAGGGATTGGGATCGACATATTCCACTATTTCTAATGGCAATTCGATCAGCCATCAACGAATCAACTGGCCAAACGCCTGCGAAGGTCCTGTTCGGTAGAGAAATGAGGCTACCATGTGACTTCGTGTTTGGTTGTAAACCTGGCGAAGAAATGGCCCGTGAACAATATGTCGCCGACCTTCAGAATCGAATGGAAAGTATACACAACCTGGTGCGTGGCAAACTACAATTATCTAGTGATCGGATGAAGAGGTACTATGACACACGGACAATGGAAAAGAGTTACCAAGTTGGAGATTTAGTCTGGCTCTATAACCCTCGACGGCGTCGAGGTATTTGTCCCAAATTACAAAAGAACTGGGAAGGTCCTTACACCATTTATCGGATCGTGAAAATTCCCAGAGGGAAACCCGGCGTGGTCCATCATGATCGTTTGGCGCCTTACCAGGGAAACCACAGTGGAGATGCGCAGCAACTCCAAGAAGATGGTTTGGCTGGATCAAGGAGTGTGCGGGATTCCGATGTAGGAAATAACATTTCAGGAGGAATGAATCTAAGGAGGGGGCAGTGTAACGGGATAACCGTAAAGGAAGGGACCTTAATTTGAAAGATTGTTGTTGACAGTTGATTTTTAGAAGTTTGTAAAAAAATCAACTGACCATTTTAAATAATGTTTCTAGAAAATTCTAGAAACTTCTAAACACACTGACTAGATTAAATAATGTTGTATATAAGGAGATGCATGGGCATTTAACGTCAGTTCGAGTCAAGTGTTCACAAGAGTTCATTGTATTGTCAAGTAGTTAGACGTTATCCAGCAGAGTTCAGTGTATCTTAACAATTTTGTAAATAAATTGTGTAAAAAGCCCCCATACGTGTTTCAATATATACCGAACCTTCTATATATACCCTTAGTACCTTCAAGGTGTTTAAAATTAGAGTTGAAGAACAATCAGTTTGTTTACCTATTACCAACTATGAAAATATTTCAAAAACCCCCACCAAACAGGGTATTCTCTTTGGAGGTGACTCCAAGAGAGGACTGATTGTAGGTCCTAGTGGTTGTGGAAAAAACAATGTTATGCTAAGACTTTTAGAACATCCCAATGGGTTAAAATTTGAAAATGTATATGTATACTCCCAATCCTTGCAGCAGTCAAAATATCAGTTCTTGCGACTAATATTGGAACCTCTTAAAGAGATTGGATATAGTGAATATAGTAAACTGGATGATGTACCTTTACCTACAGAAATTAAACCAAATTCTATAATCATATTCGATGATGTGGGTTCTGATAATCAGGATATTATAAAAGTTTGTTTTTTATTTGGACGACACAATCAGACTGACAGCTTTTACTTATCGCAAACATATTGCTCAATTCCGAAGATGAGACTGAGTGATAATGCGAATTTTTTAGTGATCTTTCAACAAGATCTAACTAACACATATTTATGACGATCATGTTACTGGTATATCATTTCAGCAATTTAAGGATATAGGTTCTCTTAGTCGGAAGGAAAAGTATGGATTTTTAGTTATCGATAAAGACTGTGAAATATTATTAGGTAGATATAGAAAAGGGGATACGTTCATTTGTATATAAATTGCATGGACTGTCATCAAACGGACTTAACCCAATTTTTGTTTGATTAACACAAAATCATTCTATTCTGAACGAATAGTAGATTGGGAAATACATTTTTCCTTATGTTCGTTTAGACACTCTACATAATCATTAAATGTAATTTTATTTCTAATTACACAATTTTGAATACCTTTTGACTTTTTGATTAGTTTATTGTCTTGGGTAATATATGATCTTAGAACTTAACCCTATAAAGTGAGTTATAATGTTATCACTTGTTTCGTCTTTTATTAGACCAGGTACTTTTTTTATATATATATTATCTATAGGGTAGTTACTTGTATGAAATCTATGAATATGGGTTTTAACAATAATTTCATTGTACAAATCTTCACAACTATTTTCTAATAGAAAACTATCAGTATCTTAATAACACATTTTACAGTTATTTCCTAGTTTAGGTAATAAATAATCATAGTAAAATTCATTCGTTTTCGAAATATCTAAAATTGCCATTCCAATATATAAAGGTTTATTAAAAACGATTACAGACTTTTTTAGTTCCATTGCCATTAAATCATCATCAAATATCATTCTACTATGAAACTTTGGACTTGCAATTAGGTTTTTTGCTCCATAACGTCCTTCCCACTGTTTTACTAACTTAACAACGCGATATTTCCAAATATGTTTGATTGTTTTACCGTAAGTAGAATTTACTTTAAGTTTGAAGTGTTTAATTTCAAATTTTCTTGTAGCATTTGCTCGAAGTTTTATATTTAGATCTATATAAGGTTTTAACCCTGCACTTTGTTTATATTTCAAAATTATATGAATTTTTGTTATAATAAATCCGTGTGAGATAGCCTGCTTTAGAGCGCAATAGTGAATAATATATTTTTCTTTGTTATGTAGTGTAGTTAATAATTTCGATAAATTTGAATTTGTTTTTTTTTATGTTCTGGAAAAAATGGAAAATCTTTATGTTAATCGTGTAGAGCTTGCGGATATTGTATATCTACCTCCAGGATATAACCCTCATTAGAATCATTTGATATATCCATTACATTTATATTGGTATCCACCCACTCCACTTTTCCCATATGCAGTGGCTAAGATATTGCCCATTCATACAAATTATTTACATCAATATAAAACAAATACTTGTCTGGTTTTGATCTATTATAATTTGGAATGTATTTATTATTAAGTGTGTGGTTCGCTTTAGTGTAACAGTAGTGTTGATTATTGTATGCGTATAAAACTACAAATATCACTGGTATGTGCATCAATTAAATTATATTAAACAAAAGGCTGATATTTAGTAAGGAATAATCTATTCATAACTATAATATAAAGTAATATGTTCCTGTAAATAACAAGTTTTGGAATAAATTGTATTAGAAATCTATACATAAAATCAATTAACACGATAAAATCTAATACACAAAAAACGCAATCGTTGCATAAACACGATAAAATCCAATACACAAAAAAACGCAATCGTTGCATAAAAACTATTTGTTTGAGGTTTCAAGTGATGCTAGAATAAAGCTGGCCATACAATTTATTTAAAATGATTAATACTACTGAAACAACAGACAGTAAATTTAATGCAATTTTAAATGAGTTTCAAAATCTAAAAACTACAATAGTGGAAAGTAAACAAGAACTTATAAATAAATTTGAAGCTAGTGAAACCAGATTATTATTTAAAATCGAAGAACTGAATAAAAAAGTAAATGAGTTGGAGGAAGAAAACAATTTACTTAAGTATACAGTTAAGTTCTTAGAGATGGTGGAAAAGAAGAAAAACATTGTGGTATTTGGACTGGAAACACCATCTGAAGGACCTTCACCTTCATTTTTATGTGAAGAGTTTTATCGACTCCTCGATCTTGAAATCCATCGTAACGATATTAGTAATTCTTACCATATTGGACGTCCTGATTCAAGAGCTATTAAGGTAGAATTTGTTTCGCAAGAAGTTAAAAAGAGTGTTTTGCGCAATTGCAAAAAATTAAAAGGCACAAAAATTACTATTGCTAACGATCTAACGAAAGAACAGCGAGAGACTAATAAACTTCTTCTGCAACATTTAACAATAGCTAGAAAGACCAAAACAAATTGCTTCATTAAAGGAGAAAAACTGTTTATAAATAATATTGGCTATACATTGGAAGAGCTGCAAGAAGTATCCTACAGCGGCGGAAAGGCAGACAGTGAACCTAATACACCCGTGATCAACACCCACAAAGTAGTAGATGATGTTTTTTCTGTAGCTCATGAACAGATGAAGAAGTCAGAAGCTAGCAACTCCGGAAACATTTTGAGTACTCCTAAAATTGAAAATTTTGAAAATAATAAAAGAGTAGAAGAAATAACCAGAAAATAGGAAAAAAAGCCTAGGAAGGACGAAATAAAGAAAAAAACCAAAACTAGTACCCATGTGGGTTATAAAACTCGTTTAAACTCACAAACCAAATACACTTTATAAATTTGTCATCTAGTTTTAGTATTTTTTTTTTTTAATTGTATCTCATTATTATTATTATTATTTGTATCTGGATATTGTATAAAATATGGATTCTTTCATCCGTAATGTCAACTATACTGAATTTCACACTGAAGTTTGCAAACTGCTAATGAATATAATGATATTGTTAAAAATAAGGAATCAGGTTTTAGTATCTTTCATCAAAATATAAGGAGCATTGCCTGTAATATGTATCAATTTGAGGTTAATTTAAATATGTTTACTCAAAATTTTGATATTATAATCTTAACAGAAACTTGGAATGTTTTAGACTTAAGCATGTATGCCTTGGAGGGGTATGATATTATTTATAGTGGGGGTAATTATAATAGAGCAGATGGCACAGTGGTTTATGTGAGGCAGCCCATCAATTATGAATACGAAATTAAACAAATTCACCACAGCACAGTTATTATTATCAGGTTGAACATCAATAATCTAAAAATTTCCTTAACATGTATTTATAGATCTCCATCTACCAGTGATGAGGATTTTGTTTTTGATCTTTATAGACACCTTACTGTGGCTAATGAAAACGCTGATTTAAATATTATAATAGGAGACATAAACATCAATCTTTTTTCACAGGATAAAGTAACAATGGATTACCTTAATATATTAGGTGAATTTGGTTTCGTGTCTGTAATCAATAAGTATACCAGATTGCCCTCAAAAACCTGTCTTGACCACGCTTTTGTTAAGGTTAGGGACAGGATTCTTGATAATTTTTGTAGCTCATATGTTTTGGACACCCACATCAACGATCATTTCGGCGAAATTTTATTTTTTTCTCAGCCAATCACTACTACAAGCATAGGAGAGGTTCGGTTTAAAAACATTATCAATAGGGAACATGCAGTATTTTTAGTTTTGTTTTTATTTTAAAGAATTCCATGTAAAATAGGTCATAAACATATTAAAAAATTAAAACAATCTAATTTAACGTAAAAAATGCGCTTTTAAATAGACCGTTTACGTTTTCGCGCCGAAATGGACCTGCAGTTCCGATGACGTCATTCCTGTCTGTCACTGGTTTTGCTTGCCGTCATTAGCTTAACAAATTGCAAGTTTTCTTGACTTTCTACTTATTTTTTTGTAATAATTTAAAATGGACTATCCATCAGGTGCTCAAAATAATACCCCTAAAATTCCGAAAAAAAAGTCGTGGTGTTTACTCATGTTTTTTGAAAAATTCTTCCATCTACTTCAACAAAATTTCCAAATAAATTGTTTTTCACTGGACCTTTTGACCCAAAATTGAGAAGAAAGTGGTTTAAAGCTGCAAAGAGGAATTCTCCAAAGACTATTATTCGATGCTGTGAAGACCATTTTGACTTAATTTGGCGAATACTTGTTATTATTGCGTACTGTACCTAAGTATTTACAAAACTTCTCAATAACACATTTTTAATTTTACAGTTTGAAGAACGACGTCGAAAATTGGATGAAGTTTTAAATGTTTGGGGGAAAACTTTATCTGAAAAAAGATGTGGTCCCTCACATTTTTGAATGCCAAAATATGATGATACCACTAAAACCTAGATCAGTAATAATGAAAAGGAAAAAAACGTAAAATTCTTGAGAGCATTGAAAATACTGCAGCTATAATATTGATGTATTCTTTTAGATTATTTTATTCTTACACCGAACATTTAAACTCACATTTTTATAATGATATAAAAGTTTAAAAACTATGATTTATGCATACCGTAGTAATTTAGTCCCTTTCATTTCTACACTTGAAAACTCTGGACTCTCGACAAAAAAAGTTACTACCATGCCGACAGTAACTCTTAAGTAAATTCCTGGAGTCTGTTTTGATAAACCCAACTTCCATTTTTATTAAAAACGTAAATAATATTGACTGCTAACAATCAATTTTACACGCAAAGTTAACCAATAAAAAGTTGACATAGCAGGAGTGACGTCACTACACGCTGATTGGTGTTTTGAAATGCGTTTTGTTTTACGTAAATTTAATTGGTAATTATTGTTAAAAATCAACATGATATTAAATAAAAACGTTAAAGTAGTCCTTTTTTTATATTTTTTTAAACTTTTAATCATAAAATTTTTATAAACATCATATTTGCATCTTCCCTATTGCAATAAACTAAAACGAAATTTAAAAGACCTGACCTGGAACGATTTATATAATATGACTGATGTGCAACATGCGTGGAACCATTTTTTAGACCTACTACTAGCACTTGTAGATGGTAGTAGTAGAAAGACTAAAATCACAAAAAAAAACTTTAAAAGAAAGGAATGGATTACTAATGGCATAATGAAGTCTATTCGTTATAGAGATAAGCTTTATAAAATCTATAAACTAAAACAAGATAATGCATCTAAACAAACATTTCTTACATATAGAAATACTCTAAACATAATAAGAAGAGCAAAGACAGATTTCTATTCGGAAAAAATTAAAAATAATGTGTGTAGTCCTGCTGATATTTGGAAAACTATAAACAAAATCACAGGCACTGCACAAACTAAAGAAGATATTAAGGAAATTTGTACTGGCACCGATAAAACAACTAATAACAGTAGAGAAATTGCAGAAGTATTTGTTGATTACTTTACAAATATTGGTCCGAATTTGGCTAATCAGATTGTTGCGCCGGATATAAATTCTCCTACCAAGCGCTTTATTAGCAATGAAACAATGTACCTTCAACCTACAGATGAACATGAAATTAAACAAGTCATAAAATCCCTAAAACTTAAAAAGGCACCAGGCTATGATGGGTTGACCGCAGAAACGATTAAAGAAATTGCCTCAGAAATAGCATCTCCACTGACTTACTTAATTAATTTATCTATAGAAAAAGCTACATTTCCTACACAACTTAAACTTGCAATCATTAAACCTCTATATAAAAACGGTGATAAATCCCTTCCATCAAACTATAGACCGATTTCCTTAACAACTAATTTTAAAAAATATTTGAACGTATAATTAAAACACGACTAGAATCATTTTTCGCTAAAAATAATATAATTTCTAAGAAGCAATTTGGATTTCAAAAACATAAGTCAGCGGAGGATGCAATCGCTGAACTTACTAAAAAAATGTATACAGCTATGGATAAAAGTAAACCATCAATGGCCGTGTTCCTGGATCTTGCAAAGGCCTTCGACACTGTTGATCACCAACAGTTGTTAGCGAATTTGCGGGATCTTGGAATACGGCGTAACGTAAATAAACTCTTTAAAAGCTATCTATCAGAAAGAGAGCAATGCGTTAGTATTAGTGACTGTCTCAGTGGCAAGAAAAAAGTAAAATGTGGTGTTCCTCAGGGCACAGTTTTGGGTCCTGTTCTTTTTAATGTTTATATTAATGACTTATTAGCATTGGAAAGTCAGGGGCAAGTGTTGAGCTTTGCAGATGATACTGTTGTTTTTTATTCAGCCGACACCTGGGAGGAATTGAAGAGTTTGGTAGAGTTGGATTTGAAGAATATATTTAATTGGCTTAGCAAAAAATTATTAACAATTAATTACGCAAAAACAGTGTGTCTGCCACTAACTAGCTATAAAAATAATTTACCAAATAACAATACATTAAATATATGGGATAAGAATAAAAATATTGTCATCAACTGTTCATCTAAAGCGAAATACTTGGGAATAACTATAGACAGTCATCTGCGATGGGATGAACACATTAATAACGTTGTGAACACCTTAAGAAGTTTTTTGTATAAATTTAGATATTTGGCTAAAATCTTTGATCTAACCCATCTCAAAATGCTCTATTATGCGTTAGTAGAGTCCCGAATTTCTTACGGAATTTTGGGATGGGGTGGTGCTCCTAATGTTTACCTAGATAGAATTGAGATTATCCAAAAATGGTTTTTAAGAATTATTTTTAAAAAAGGTCGCTTATATGCCTCTGATTTACTCTACGAGAATTCAAGGGTGCTGGATCCCAAACAAATTTTTTTCCTAAAGATTGCTAACCATTATTTCAAGACCCCTGGTCTGCTAAAAAATGTTAATCACAGTGATGCAACTAGATCCATAACAAATAACAAATTTGAAGGTGCATATGCTCGTAAAAGAATAGGTCAGAACTCGCATTACTTTATGGCACCTAAAGTAATGAATAATTTACCTAGTGAAATAAAAAATTCTAAATCTTTAATACAATTTAAAGCTAGGGTTAAAAAAAATTTACAACTATCAGAAAGGTCATTGGTCAAAAATTTGTTTGACATTAACGTGTTTAACAATTAAATGTTGGATTAGTTTTGAGCCTTTTTGACAATCTGCGGGATATGTATATATTGTAAAGTTACGTTGATTGGACTGACATGGGTCACTTTTCCATCTGCTCTCATACTTTGTTATATATATCATCTTGAATCCATTAATAGTTATTACTATTTTATTTTTGATTTTACTTTTGTTGTTTGTTTTAAGTTAAAATGAATATAATATATGTATTTTACTTACCTCACATTAGGCCTTAAACCACGGACAGTCTTTGACTTTGTGGTAAATGGCTTATGTTTGTTTGCATAATAACTTTGTTTTGTATGTTTATTTTATGTATACTATTTTCTAATCCTTGCAAATAAATATTATTATTATTATTATTATTATTATTATTATTAGCTTCAGAATATCGCAAACAACATTGACTTATACCACCACGTATACTTTTCTCAATGAATAGTATCATATCCACGTCATGTAATAGTTCTTATTCACATTTTTTATAAAGCAACATACAATCCCAAGGATATCTGGGTACCGTATAGTACCAAGCGGGATCTAATCCATTAGTTTTAAAGCCAATGTCTCTAAAAGTTTCAAAGACATCAGCTGATAAAAGTATATCAGTTTTTAAATATAAATCTGAATATTTTCCTAAATATTGAATATTAAATTTTTCCCAAACATTTTTGGCATGTTCATATTTTTCATCACTAATTAATTTATCATTTAACTGATTATAAAATTCTTGTTGCAAAGGTAAATTTGTTTCATTAAGCTTATCTATTTTGTCATTATAATCATAACAAAAACACCTTTTCGTGTAAGTAGAGAAAACTGATCTTAAGTCAAATGTCTAAACTCCCGCTGCAAATTTTTTAAATCTCTTTTATCTAACGTTAAAACCAGATTATCCAAAGAGGCACCCATAAATCTGAATGAATAAAACGAAATTTAATAATAATAATAATAATAATAAATATAAATAAATATTTCTTCACAAATATGATATTGCTTTGCATCTAAAGTATTTACATTTTCTCTCATGGGAATTATATTTAGTATTTTTGACAGAATTGTTTCAGACACTTTTGTCATTTCCATTGCAAACCATTCCATACACTCACTAACTTGATTGCTTTTATAATATGAAAGATTATTATCATGGTCACTTTTAACCCTGCGTAGGTCGCGTGTTGTTGTGGATCATAGGGGGTCGCGCGGTATCTCACAGATGTATAAACTTAAAATTGATATTCTATCGAACTACTGTCGTATTAATAAAAACAAAAACAAATATGAGATACATTTATTGAATTAGAAACAGTCAACCTAAATTTATAAATTCTTATATAAACATAAAAGCAAACATTAACCTTATAATAAAATAAAAACATGATTTCAGGTAGAACACCATATTCGTTTAACATAACATGTGATAAATAATGCTAAAATTGAAAAACATAACAAAAATCAAAAATAAACGTTTCAGTCAGAATTTGAACTTTGATTAGTGTCCTCATCGAAACATTTTTGACAGAGCATTGTGGCATGTTCCAGACAAAAATAATCTTCACATTTGCGGCATCTGTACTTTGTCAGTCTTCTTGTTTTACTTTTTGAATAGCACGGTCTGCAGGTTTTTCTGATGTTATCTACTTTTTGTAGAGAATGCTTTTTTTCTGAAACAGGATTATACTTGTTGAGTGCCTGTTGTAGATTTGTTGGAAGACTTTTTATTTGTCCCCTACGTCCAAGATGTTCTGCAACTAAACTCTGAACTAACATCTTTAGATATTCCCTCCTATTTGCAAAGGCATTTTTATTATCAGCAAAAACTATCATTCCGTTGATGGCTGCAATATTCATCATAGAAAAGAAGATGACCATTGGCCATCTTCTTGTATTTCGTGCACAGTTATATGTGGCACATAGCTGATCTACAGTATCAACTCCTGATTTTGTGGCATTATAATATGTGATTATTTCAGGTTTATATTGATTTCCTGTGCCTAGATCAATATTATCGTCAAAATGCAGCGATGATAAGAGTAATACATTTTTGCCTTTTTTTGGCACATACGATACCAAAGTGGCTGTTTTACTGAATCCAAACATAGATGAATGTAGTACTCTTTCTTTGACGTTTAAAAAGATTGGTGGAATCTGCCTTTTATTTTTTCTTATAGTGCCAACATATGAAAGCTTTTTATTCTGTAGTTTTTCCACGAGCTCTAGGTTGGTAAACCAATTGTCTCCAGTGATATTTCTTCCTGTGTCGTAGATAGGTTCAGCAAGACGCTGTACCAAGTCAGTAGGTGTATTACTAACTTCAAAGGGTCCCTCAGGTTGCTTACCGACATACACTTCTAGGTTGACGGTATAAAATAATTTGGAATCTACTAGGGCAAATATTTTTATTCCATATTTATTGGGTTTCGAGGGAATGTACTGTCTGAAAGAACATCTTCCTCTAAAACCCTCAAGTTTTTCATCTATCGTAACATTTTGGCCGACGGAATAACATGCTTTGCAGTTGTTCACAAAAAGGTCGAACAAATCTCGAATGGGAGCCAATTTGTCAATTTTTTTTCTTTCAACTCTTGTACGTTTATCGTCGAATCTACAACATCTGTACAAAAGTTTGAATCTTCTAAGAGACATAGTTGTTCTGAACAATTCAACACCCATGCCGTCTGTTGACCATAAATCTTCTAAAGACTGTCTGCCACTTCTCAAAATACCTGCTAGGTACAGAAGACCAAAAAAAGCTTTCATTTCAATTGAATCAGTCAATTTTATATCTCTTTCACGACTATAATTCGGTTGTATGGTCTGTATACTCAGATTAGTAGAATTCACTATGAGATCTATCATTTCGTCAGAAAAAAAGCACTTCCAGGAATCGAGAACAGTTTTTATACCTTTGGCGGACCCAATTACTCCAGGTATTTTTCTAAGGATGTTATGCGGCATTCTTTTTTTGGCTTTCGTGGGTACGTGTTTTCCCCATTTTGTATTGTCTTTCCCTACATAGTATCCTGCATAGCAGTCTTCATTGAACTCAACTTCACTACCACTTTCAATGTCCGAATGAAGAATTTCAGTTTCAATTAAATCATCTTCATCACAATCACTTTCGTCCAGAATTTCATTGTTTATGAGTTCTTCATTATCTTGAAACGCAAACTGTGTCAAATATTCAACATCATCAGGGTTTGTAAGATCATATAATCTCTTTGAATCCATATTTTTAGACGTCAAATAGTGTCACACAAAAGGTCGCGCAGTATCTGTCAGATGTAAATACAACAAGAGGTTAGAAATCAGCTGTTTACACGTCACACTGCAAAGGCACACTAACGTTAGCCACATGAATGCATAGAAGAAACACATATAGCAAGATAGCAGGAAGCACAGTTCAAAATTCGGGGAATTACAGATACAATTTGAAAACACATGCGTCATACATCTGAGAGATCGAGCGCGACCTACGCAGGGTTAACACAGTATCCACAACTACAAGCAATATGTTTTTGATATCTTACAGTATTTAAATTGACAGATAATTCAAGTGGTTTTAATATAGATTCGAAATCTACATATATTATGAAAGGTGTTCTTTGCTTATACACAAAGTTTTTAAATTTAATTTTTTCATTTTGTGGGGCACTTATTTTAGATTGATTCATATTTTGACAGAATTCTAAATGCTTACTCAAACGTTCCTCACTGCTAAAATAATTTAAACATCTATCACAAATAAATTTTTTATGACCGTTTTTACTAACTTAATTGTTGTTTAATATGGACAGATTTTTAAACCAACAATAATGATATCGTATTTCTACCATTTTATCATAAAATGGATCTATACCTTCAAAATCAATCAATTTCTCAAAATACCTATTTGAATCATTAACAGATTAACATGTCGCTCCAGTTTACTTGTAGTAAGACGTAAAGAAAGTACATTATACTTTTTTTCACTTATTTCCAAACCATACACATTAATTGATATTTGATTTAGTTTTTCAAAAAGTGAAATTTTATTAAATTCTATAGGAATATTGAGTCCTACTAAATTTAAAACTTGACTATTATGTGGGTATGAAGTTACCCTTATGCTATTTCGAACAGGTGCATACAAATCGGACACTGCACTCCAATAAAAACAGGCCTCATCATTATTAACAATATTTTTACAAGCCTTTTTATTTAAAATTTGGTTAGGTAATTTGATATAACTTGAACCGTTACCTATTTCATATTTGTTAATATTTATTTTAAGTGAAATAATTTTGCTTAATGCCCAACCTGAATCACGCTCTTGAAATTCTGATAACTGATTTAAACCAAAATTAACAATTTCTTTTTTGAACCAAATTTTCAAATCGGTAGATCTGTCAATAAAAGAATTTTCACTATGAAAGTATTTAAAATCTAATACATCTTTATCTTTAATTAAGAGAGAGATATCGTTTATTTAGCACTCTGGCTATTAAAAAATATAAATACAAAAGAAAACTCTACAGATTAAACTTGTTAAATAAAATTAAGATTAAAAATTTACATTTTGTAATAACTATTTTAAAAATCACTAAAAACACTTAAAAACACTTAAAGACAGTAGCAACAGTAGTAAGACTTCAAAGACAACACTGACAAATAGATGAAGATAATATTACATCACAATTAATATTACATCGCCAAAGTTCTAATACTTAATCTTGAAGGAAACATTTTAATCTTTTAGTAAAAATATTTACATTTTCTGAATGTTTAATATACTATCTTTAATTGACTTTTTAATAAACTCCCCATAAAAAGTAGTATTAGCCTTTACTATAGGAAACTCACTCAAAATATTTGAAATTTTGTTTTGAAAAACAAAAAAAGCTTCATTTAAAAATTGCAACCTATCTTTGTGTTTTAAGTTTATTATTATACCACTTTTAATTCTATTTTTAAAAATTGATGTTGTATCTTCCCATACAATCTCATTCAACTGATTTTTTAGGTTTGCTTGATTGACCTTACTATAAACCGCTTTTAAGTGTCCCAATTTTGTTAACCATAAGCGCGCATTTCCAAATGAAAAATTTTTATTTTTTAAAACCTTAAAACATAATTCTGTTGCTGTTTTAATATATTTATTCCAAACCTCACGTTCGTGTACAGTAAAGTTCAAATTTTTATCATAAAATTTTGTTACTAATTTACTGATATCTGATGCAAGTTTTTCTGACATTTTAAGAACCACTAACCCAGAGACAATATAATAATATATACTATCTCTGCACTAACCTTAATTTTTAATAAATTTAAAGAAATTTGCTGCGTTTCCTTTTCCGGTAGCCTTTTCGCCAACGAATACCAAAGAGTACTGACCGTTCTCCAGTTCTATTAATATTAAATGATCCTTAACAACTAGTGTTGCTCGTTGAGGTAAAAAGACAGCTATCTTTCTCCAGCTCGACAAGTACTACTTCAACAAATATTGAAAACGTTAATTTTGCAGATAGAATTTTGTAAGGGAGATTTATTTCTAATTCCTTTAACTTTTTTATTGGTTTGGTGTCGTCTTCTAAAAGAAGGCAGTTGTTAATTGATTTTAGGTCCATATTTCTAAAAATAACGCTTATATCAGATTTAACTAATTATATTATACCAAACATGTACACAAAATAATCTACTCAACATTCAGCAACACAATTGGGTTTTATTTAAAAAAACAGGTGTCTGAAATTTGAGCAAATATGCACTTTAAATACGTTATGTATCATGGTAGTAACAACTGTAGGATAATGGCAATTAATTTGGTTGTCGCAAATAACTAAAATTGACCCTTTTGAGAAACTTTTATCGCAACCAGTGAAATAGATAATTTAGTTCATAAAAATTTTGTTTTCTATAAAAGTCAGTCTACTATTGATATATTAACGTGCAGCTCAAAACATTAAATTTTGGGGTGATCAAATTTAACATACGAATTTAATCTAACTTAATCCACACATTCTTATTCTAAGTCCACAAATACAGAAAAACATCTCAATAACGGTTAGTAAAAAGTACAACAAAATTTTAACATTAAAATTTTTTCATACCTAAGTTTATTTTAGGCATCTAATAACTGACCGTTTAAGTGGGTTACCGTAATAAGAAGTTTTGTTGCGTATGTATTTAGAATAAATAAAAATAAACACCTTACCTGAACTTGTTACTAGATGCACTAAACTGTAATGATTTCTTTTACCAGATGCACTAAACGTTAATAGTTGCTTAAGTCAGAGTATTTTTACTGATTAATGTATGAAATTTCCATATTTAAACGAGATCTTTTATACTTTTTACATGCGTTGATAAAGACATACTATGTGAAATTATCAAAAGACAGCAGGTTTGGTTATTTCGCTTCATCGAGTTTGAGATGGCTAACCTTGCAGACAACCTCTTAAAATTGTCAAGGTCGTCCACCTTGTTTCAGATTCAAAATTTTTGATCTCTAATATATTTATTACTAAGAACACTTATAATGTAGCAGGTAGAACATATAGGTTGTTGTTATTTAAATAATTTCTGTTTTTAATAAACTTTGTTATTATTATAGATATTATAACCAAATTAAACAAATTATAATATATATTTCAAATAATATTGTTTGGTTCAATCATATTTTTTTGTTATTTACAGCAATATGATCTCCATCTAATTTGTTAGTATATTTGTAATAAATAGAGGTTAATTACTTTTCGGGTTTTAGCATAGTAATAAAAATCCAATAATGTTTTTATTCTTTATAACTTAAATTGTAAAAACATTTTGAGTAGTGTAACAATGTCGGAACTGGATCACTTGACCTTGAGTTAACCTGGAGTTTGCCCTTGAGGAAAATGACTTTGTAGAGTTTGATTATTTTGAGGTTATTGAACCTTGGGAAAAATTATTTTAGTGAAATAAAGTGTCAGTGAACCTTTTCCAATTGAATTGAGTGATTAGATTAGTTTTTCCTATGAGGAAAATAATTGGGAAATGCCTTTTTTTAGTTTTAATGATTTTGAGTTTATTGAACCTTTGGAAATAATTATTTGAGTGAAATAAAGTGTCAGTGAACCTTTTCTAATTGAATTGAGTATTTTCCTAAAATATAATTGTATTATTTTAGAGATAATTACCCTTTAAAAAAATAAATGTGATCCAGCCGTGGTGAATGTTGAAATGTAAATGCCCGGTATTTTGGAAGAGCGGAAGAGCGCTTTATGGTAGGTCAGTTAAAACCGGATTTTGAACTTGATGCGTCGACTGGCATGAGAGAAACAAGAAAGAATTATATTAATTTGTATTGGATTTTTTTGATTTCTCAACAGACGACTTAAGTTTATTCGCATTTAACAAGGACATTTTTTTTTTTCGTGGTATGGAGATAAGTAATATATTAAAAACTTGATTTCTCAAAGTAAAGTTTATTCACTCGTCGATGCAATTAAAATGTATTATAAAATATCCATTGGTATGAATTGACCTTGAAGACATAATTAAGAAACATTCGCTATGAGTTTTAGCATCCGACAACTGAGGTTTATATAAGAATACAATATTTTTTTTTCAAGAATTATAGCATTTCGGAATAATAATTGTCTGATATGTTTACAAAAATAAATGAGGTAAACAACTTAAGTGTTACATGCGCAGTAAATCAGTGTTTTTCTATAAAATGAACCAACAATCTTTGGTTTATGTCAGTCAGTGCTGTGTAACTTTCCGATAAAAGGTAATAGTTATTTCTTAGTTTTACAAATATTTGATAATAATAAATAATTATTTTAGAATGTCGCTTAACATGAAGATGGCTGTTCAGCATTTAAAAGATTTTTATGAAAATTTTTATTATGATTTTGAACATGAAGGTCAACTTGCATTGATAAGAGAGAGAAGATATTCTCAAGAGGAATGCAAACATTTGGCTGCAACATATCGGAAAGGTGTTAAAGCTTGCGATGATTTCATCAATGGTATAATTACGTGCGCCTGTTGTCTAATATCAATTTTAGAGAGGTTGGATTTAGAATATTACCATGATTTGAAGGATAGTTTACCAGACTATCTGCGTGAAGATGATGATGATGGTGATGATGAAAAGCATATGGATAATACACAGGAAGTTGAAATAGAAAATAATGTATGAAATTTCCAAAAAATAAATTCTTAACCTTTATTGTGTTTTTTTTTCTTTAGATAGTCAGTAAACTTGATGACTTTATGAAAGACATAAAATTGTTAAAAGCAAAAATTAAAAAATATGAAGAAAAACAAATAATGTTTAGAACATTTCAAAAACTAAGGATATCCAAATTATGCAAGAGATTTGAACCTAAAAATTGTAATATGTAATTGATGGTAAATAAAAGATTTAAATTTTGTTCAAGTTTTTATTCATGCATTAAAAAATTATTATACAACCAAGTTACATTTGACAAAGCACAAAAACATTTATCACTTTTATGATTAAAACATAGCGGTTGACTGAATTCAAGATGTGGTTGTTCATCAAATTCACAAACAGGAACTTTTACCAATTTTCTAATGTAATTTGCCTTTTCCATACCCTTAACGTATACACAATCGACGTCAGTTGTTAATTTTTTTAAAATATTTCCAAATTGATGTAAAGGTGTAAATCCACAATTCCAGTCAATAAAGTGATGGTTTTTTGTCAACCAATTCGCTTGTCGCTGTAGATCAAAAGACAGCAATCTAAACGGAAATGGTGGTTTAAAAATATAATGAGAAATTTGCGTTCCATTATACGCAGCAAATTCTTTTACCACGAATTTATTGTTTTCTACTTTGAAACCTTGAACATCTATTACCATTTTCATTTTGTTACCTATAGTGACACTACACTTGTCTTACAATTTTAGTTAACGGATTGTAAGAAAATTCTTTTTCATGTAAAATTAAACAATAAGCCGAAACGCTGTTACCAACGGCTTTAGTAGTTTCAAATTCAACTCTAAGAACAACCGATCCGCTTTGAATGATTTCCTTTTGACGTGAACAATCAATATGAACTATAGGAGCGAGAGTTTTAAATTCCTCGGGATTAAATATAGGTTGATTGGTTTGAATATGATAGTAGGATTCTTGAAAGTTTGCAAACATTTCATACAGTGTTGCAAATCGATTAGCATCAAAATCTAAATTTAAATCATTATAAGGATAACGTTCAGAATTTAAAAATACCCGTACATTAGATAAATTACAGTGATCAAATTTACTCATATCTTTCAACAACTTTCCCTTTCGATCATTTTGAAATGCTATTACAATATGTCTTGGACTTTCCAATTTTGTTGTAGTTTTTACAGGCCATGTATGACGTGTTGAATCATTTAAAGCTGGATATTCAATTATCTCCCAACTTCTAAATTTAATAGGTAATTCTAAATTACTTCGAAGTATTTTGTTTAGTCGCAATTGTTCCTTTATATTTGGAGTTACATGAGGTACATTCCAATAAAGTTTAGTAATTTGAATTTTCGGTTTTTCAGATTCATCGGAAGCAACAATTCCGTCTACATCATCCTTTTCTCTAATTAAAACAAGTTCTTGTCTCATATTCATAACAATTTTACGAAAATCCTCAAAAAACCCTGACCAGATTTTCAATGGTATGCATACATTAAAATTACCTCCATTATCCATTAGAAGTTTTCCACCTTTTGGAAACCAACCACCGTTTTGTAAAAGTTTGCTTTCATTTTCGTTTAGAGATAAATAATTCTTTATAGTTGATACCAAACCAACATTTCGCACGGAATCGATAACTACTCCGTTTAATTCGTATCTCATTTCCCTAAACAAGTATGCAATTCCATTATTGATAAACTCAAATTTAGTTGGAACTTTATTTTGATCAGTTAACATTTTCCCTTCAATGTAAATGTAGGAGTTACAAGGCAATGTGAAAATATCTAACTCGTGTAAACTAATCCTTATTTCATCGTTATAGTTTATATTTCCTGAAGTAAATGGCTGATATGAATGAAACTGATAATCCTCAATAGTGGTATCACTAAAAGGTTGACCCAAAACATTTAATACTTCCATTATACTAAAACTTGAAATCCTAGAGATTTTAAAAATTTGCGATTTTCTAATGTTATCAATTTGGTGGTCGGAATCTTACTAATCCGTTTGTTTTGCATCTTCCTTTTATAATCTTTCTCTTTATAGGGATGTTCGAAACGATGAAACTGCCATACCATTTTAATCAATTTTTCTAAGATGTAATCGAATAGTAATAGTTTCGTTACCAAAATTAACCAAGTTACCGGCTTGATCAATTACCTTCACAGTAATGTTGTTTATTGTTTTAACGCTAACTGGATAGTACAGTATGGTTAACGGTTGTTCAACTATTTTATACCCATTTGGAACTTGGGGAAAAAATTGATGAATTATATGAACTGGTTGACCGTTTAAAAATGAGCCAACTGTAATATTACAATCAATACATATAGAGTTTACTTTTAAAATATTTACCCTTTTTGAAGAAGTATAAACTTTTTTAGGTTCAAGGACAACTCTCGAAAACCCCAACAATTTTCCAATAGAATTGTCAACGTTAAAATTAATCCGATCTGTAGTTTTAATTGTAACTTTTTGTGTGTTTGGATCTGCCCATAAACGCGTAATTATACCCGTTTTAAGAGTTTCGTTTTCAATAATTTTAATTATTTCATTAATTTCATATGCACCTACTGGAATTGTAAATTTAAATTTATCTTGATCGCCCCATACAAGTACATTATTAGTTTCATCAACATTTGAAATTGTATTAAAGGTGTCAAGGTTAGCGACGCCTATCTCATAACTTGAATTTTCATCAAGGTATATCGGTGGATTGAAATCGCCACTTAAAATTGATGAACATCCACTTAGCGTAAATGTGTACGGCATGATGGTTGAAACGCTAATGAGTTAAATAATTTATTTATATTGACTAAATAAAAATCTTAAACAGTGCTGTCCACAAGTAACAGATTTAAATTTTTGTACTAAACTATAGTTAAATTTTATTGTAACATCTCCGTTACTTTTAAAATATTTCACTAATTCAACTGGAGGAGCCAAATTACCATAACTATCAAAGTAAATAATTCTCGAACCATGTTTTGAATATGCTGTCCAGTGTGTACCAGGTCCTCTTTCAACGTCATGATTAACTATACCAGTTTCCAATGTTTTAATTTTATTGGGAAGAGAATCTCGCATAAACACACCTCGAAAGTAAGGTATTTTTAAAATTTTAGCATATTGTTTAAGTTCAATGTTTGTCATCGCATGACGGGGTAATTTTAACGGGAGTTTTTTGAATATGGTTTTAAATAAAATCCTTTTCCGTTTTTTGATCGTCGCTGTCGTTGTTGTTTCATACCATAGCCTTTGTACGGTCTCAAATAAAACCCTGATCCCTTTGTCGCTTGTTCCATAGCCATATTATGTCTTTGTTGTTCTGCAAGTTGCTCACGATTAGCTTTTGCATCGTTTACAGCTTTAGCAATGCCAGCTGCTCCACCTCCCACCGCTCCTAGAGCCCCCAGCAATGGAAGGAGAAACGGAAGAAATCCTCCTTTTTTTGGAGCACGAATTATTCGTTTCTTTTTTCTCAAACCTTTGCCTTGTTTAAGTCCCATTCCTAATTTACGTTTCGCTTTCATTGCAGTGGTAACTAGCCACGCAGCTGCTTTTTCAGATAATTTAGCGTCTTTTGATTTAACACGCTCCCAAGCTTTATTTTCCAACTCTCTATCAGCGATATGTCTAGCAGCTAAATCTTTGTTTTGTGAATATGCAATATCGTGACTTTTACAGGCTTCGTCTAAGTGGTTTATTCCAGAATCACCTCTTAGCAAACGGTCTTTTAGTTTAGTGCCCGGTCCACAAAAGGAATACGAAGGAATATGTAATTCAAAAGGAAGTTTATCAATTAATGAGTTTACCAGACCTTGTCCTCGATGTAATCTCAAGTAATGACGCTTTACCATTGTGCTATTTATATATACCGGACCTTCTATATATACCCTCAGTACCTTCAAGGTGTTTAAAATGAGAGTTGAAAAACAATCAGTTTGTTTACCTATTACCAACTATGAAAATATTTCAAAATCCCCCACAAAACATGGTATTCTCTTTGGAGGTGAGTCCAAGAGAGGACTGATTGTAGGTCCCAGCGGTTGTGGAAAAACCAATGTTATGATAAGTCTTTTAGAACATCCCAATGGATTAAAATTTGAAAATGTATATGTATACTCCAAATCCTTGCAGCAGTCAAAATATCATTTCTTGCGACTAATATTGGAACCTCTTGAAGAAATTGGATATAGCGAATATAGTAAACTGGAAGATGTTCCTTCACCTACAGAAATCAAACCAAATTCTATAATCATATTCGATGATGTGGGTTCTGATAATCAGGATATTATAAAAGATTATTTTTCATTTGGACGACATAATCAGACTGACAGCTTTTACTTATCGCAAACATATAGCTCAATTCCGAAGATGAGACTGAGAGATAATGCGAATCTTTTAGTGATCTTTCAACAAGATCTAACTAACCTAAAACATATTTATGACGATCATGTGACTGGTATATCATTTCAACAATTTAAGGATATAGGTTCTCTTTGTTGGAAGGAAAAGTATGGATTTTTAGTTATCGATAAAGACTGTGAAATATCATCAGGTAGATATAGAAAAGGGTTTGATACGTTCATTTGTATATAAATAGCATAGACTTGCTAGTACGATTCATTTGCGATGGATGACCGTTTAAAGAAGCAATTGATTCTTTCGCGAAAGGCTATTAAAGAAAAATATAAAAGTTACAAACAAAATAGAGCGCAAACAGCAACACATCAAAGAGAAAAATTAAATCCTTTAGTGGAACCTATTAAAGAACTTTTAGTATTAAAGAAAAACGAGAAACCACATGTTAAATCAGAGTTAACCAAAAATGAGATTTCAACACCTATGAGTGGAAAAATCAGAAGATATTATAATTTAATACCGAATTTAAATGTTAGTGAAGAAACTTTTGAAAATATTCCAAGAACACAGAAAGATATTAGTCTATTAGAACCAGACTTTATTAATAGTTATTTTGAAGATGTTCCTGTCAGTCAGTTAGAATCTACATTTCAAAATTATTTACAACAGTTTCATCCTTTACCTAGAGGATATATTGAAGACAAAATTAATGATACAAATAATGACTACGATAGTACATTTGGCGTTTATTTTGACCCCGACGCAAAGTCATACGCTATAGGCGATTCGCCAGTTTCTTTTGAAGGTCCTGATGTAATGATACAGGGTATTAGATACAAGGGCACCCCTGGTTTATATGAACTCTTATTTAAAAAATATCCAGCTGGTTATAAACAAAAAGATCTTGATGAATTTATTGATATTGTGAAACGAACTAATTTACACCATTTAGGTTACAATCGTTCTAAAGGTTTATCAACATCAAATTCAAAAAAATTTGTAGATATTATAAAACCTCGGGTCACAAATCTTTATTTTATGTCTGAAGAACAAAATTCTGCTGGTCGAAGAAGAAGTAGCTCTATTCCCACATACGCACTGCGAAGTAAAAATACTAAAAATAATAAAGAAGGAAGAGGTCTTATGGATTTAAACAATAAAAAAATTGATTATAAATATTTTGATGATTTTAATGAAATTGTGGAACGACTTCGTTTACTAATAGCATCACAATCAGCTGGTAATACTGGACACAATAATGAAATTATATCAATCATAGAGGAATTACGAGAAGGGGGAATTATTGCTTAAATATATGTTTATTAATAGATTTTATTTAGTACAAACATGCCTCTCAACAAGTTTAATCAACACTTTCTTGCATCGACCACTACGTGTCCAGAAGAGATTGTATCAGCATCAAATCCATCATCATCATCATCATCACCTTTCTATATTTGTGTACCATCTAATTTTCATAGCATTTGTGTAATTACCATTCGAGGACGAAAGGAATTTGGTATAAGTAAATCTCATTATGTCCTTGATACTCAAACAACAGCATATACCTTTCCCGTAGCAGGTAAAATTGAAAGTATAAAATGTTTTCCATCCATTCTACATGTATCATATAAAAATCAACAGAATTCTATACAGAACCTGCTGAATGATAGTACTGTTAGTAAAGGAGATATTATTGAGTTTCCTTTGGGTATTGCAGCTATAGCAGAAGATATCCTGTATGTTGAGTTTGTTATTCAGTGTCCCCTTGAGGAGAATAAATAGGGAAAAGTTTAATTTTTTGATTCACTAACAAATATGCCTCTCAACAAGTTTAATCAACATTATCTTACTTCTGTAGCATGTTCAGGAGAAGAGGATGAAATTGTGTCATCTACACTTCCACAATTAAAGGCACCATTTTATATTTGTGATACCTTTGACTATCATGTTAAGTCTGTAATACGTTTAAGAGGTGAAAAGAAAACGAATCTTAATAAAGACTTTTATGTATTAGATAACGGGGGAATTGCGTTTGTTTTTCCATTTTCATTTAAAATTGAAAGTGTTGCTCATTATTCAGCCGACGGAGACGTTTTATTAAACAACAAAGTTTACAAGTTCCACGAATTAACTGATATAAATATAACAAAAAAAGATAAAATACTATTTAAGTTGGGAAAACCCTCTTCTATCTGTATTGAGCTGCTTGTGCAAAGTCCTTTAGTAAAAAATGTCTAAACTACAAGTTGTAAATGAACTACATGCGCCAGCACGAATTAACTTTCGCCGAAGACATGTTATAATTAAAGGTTTAAATGATTTAATTCAAGCAGATTTGGCTGTTATGAATTCATTTGCCAAGCGAAACCGTGGATATAATTATATTTTAATTGTTATTAATGCATTTAGCAAATATGTTTGGGCCGCCCCACTAAAAAAGAAGACAGGTAAAGATGTTACGAATGCTATGAAAGTCATTTTGACACAAATGAAAATACTTCCGAAAAATTTGCAAACTGATAACGGAAAAGAATTTTATAACAAAGACTTTAAAAACTTAATGGAAAAATTTAATATAAATCATTATAGTTCGTTTTCTACTCTTAAAGCCAGTATTGCCGAACGTGTAATTCGTACACTCAAGTCTTTACTTTGGAAAGAATTCAGCATACAAGGATCGTATAATTGGTTAAATATATTATCGAAAATTGTAGAAAAATATAACAATACTAGACATTCTACAACTGGAGCTATACCTAGCAAAATAAACAGTAAAAATGCAAAAAATATTATCGCATTTAACCATTTAAAAATGGTCGATCCTAGGAAACCAAAGTTTAAAATTGGAGACTATGTACGTATTAGTAAATATCGATATGCTTTTAAGAAGGGATATACACCTAATTGGACGACTGAAATATTTAAAATTAAAAAAATTAATTTAACCAACCCACGAACTTATATCTTAGAAGATGAGCAAAAAGAAGAGATTCGAGGCGGCTTTTACACTGAAGAATTGCAAAAAGTTAAATATCCAGATGTTTTCTTAGTAGAAAAAGTGTTAAGAAAAAAAGGCGATCAAGTATTTGTGAAATGGTTGGGAATGAATCAAAAATCTTGGATAAATAAGAATAATGTTATTTAGATACTTATTGTAGTAAAATTATTTTTAATAAAACAAAAGTTATATTTCAGAATTATGTTTTATTTCAGTAATAATACACCTTATTTTTTATAATTTTTTCAATTAAAATTTAATAAAATATACGAGTCGGCTTTCTAAATTCTTCCATTAAAATTGATTGCGATTCACGGTGTCAATGATGTAGATTGTAGTTTTTTTTTTTTTTCATCAGAGGTACTTTTCAACAATTGCGTATACTTATATATTACTTCAAGTGATAATTCAAAAGTAACCGGATTAACTATTTTTATCGGGTTTATTATATTCAAGGCAGTTTCTTTTATATTTTCTGCGTTTGCAACTCCTAATTGCAAAATCTTTAAGCAACTTGCAAAATTTTGTAGTTTATATGTTTCCAAAGTATGAGTTATTAGAGGTAACACTTTCCATAATTCCAAAATTGAAGATTTTCTTAACCGAATGTTCAAATTCTCTGTCGATATTTTTATTGTTTTAACGTTATCCAATACTTCAAATTCCAACAAAAACTTGTTTGTATATTTCCTTGTAGGATTTTGCTCAAATTCCAAAAAATTGTTAATTATTGGTTTGAAGGTTAAAAATTCATCCCACTCTTTGATGTTAAATATTAGTGATGATTCCATATAACTATTCATTTTAACACATGGTAAAAAATTCAAACTTTGAGATAGTGCAACTGTAATATATTTGGTATTCACATTATTTAAATAAAATCTTTTTTCTCCCAAATAAATTTGTTGAAAATTTTGATTGCAACTATCCATGATAAAATTCTTACTGAAATTTATTTAATATTACTTAAAATTTATATATATATTACAGGAAAAGGGTAGGGATTAAAAAAAATAATCATGTGTAAGAACTATTTATTTTATACATTTACATAAAGTTTGCGTATAAAACTTAATTTTATTTAATTTATACATTTCCTTAGGTCTAAAATGACAGAAAAATTCTAGTTTAAAGAATAGTGACCCCACGGAAGAGTGTCGTAAGAATTTGGTAATAAATATCTTTTATCATCAAATGGACTTAATCCAATTTTACTTTGCTTTACAGTAAACACGTTATGCGCAGTTGACTGAATACTACATTGAGAAATTGTTTTTTCGGATTTTTCGTTAAGACAATTTACATAGTCGTCAAATGTAATTCGATTAACGATACACCGTTTAACTCCTTTCGATTTTTTTACTACATAATCGTCATGAATTTTAAATGAATACATTTTTGATCGTAAACCTACAAAATGCGTAATGATTTTACCGTTTGCCTCATCTTTCATTAACCCCGGAATTTTTTTATTGCAACGTGGTATATTATATTGATTATTTGGTTCGTAGTTGCTTGTATCAAACCTATGAATATCAGTTTTTATAATTTCCTCATACAAGTCTTTAATTTTTAATGTATATAACAATCCGTCTGTATCTAAATAATTAATTTTGCAAGAGTCTAGGCCCACTTTAGGTATTATATAATCATAATGAAATTCATATATACAAGTTTTTGAAATATCGAGAATACTCATTCCTATGTACATAGGCTTATTAAATACAATTTCAGATTTTCTTAGTTCTATTGCCATTAAATCAGTATCGAAAATAGTTCTGCTGTGAAAGTTTGGACTTGCTATTAAATTTTTTGCTCCATATCTACCTTCCCATTGTTTTACCAATTTAACAACTCGATGTTTTCGAATATTTTCCATTGTTTTACCATAAATAGAATTTATTTTTACTTTGAAATGATCTTGTTCAAACTTGCTTTTAGCATTTTCCCGGAATTTTGTATTAAGATCAATATAGGGTTTTAACCATGCGCTTTGTTGAAATTTTAAAACTCTATGAATTTTTTTAACCACTAATCCGTGTGATATGGCCTGTTTCAGAGCACGATAATGAATAACATATTTTTCTTTATCATACAGCGTTGTCAATAATTTTGTCAACTTTGTATTCGGCGGTTTTTTGTTTTCTGAACAAAAAGGCAAATCTCGATGTTTATCATGAAGTATATTAGGATATTCTAAATCAACTTCAAGGATATATCCTTCAGGTGCATCGTCGGGAATGCTAGTAACATCTAAATTAGTATCGCTCCACTTAAATTTTCCATAGGGTAAAACCATTGACATGGCCCATCCATACAAATTATTAACATCTATGTAAAGCAAATACTGATCAGGTTTTGCCGGATCATAGTTTGGCATATATTTATTATTAGCTTCTGAATATCTCGAACAACATTGACTTATACCGCCACGAATACCTTTTTCGATAAATAAAATCATATCTACATCTGTTAAAAGATCTAATTCGCATTTTGTATATTTTAGCATTGAATCCCAGGAATATCCTGCTAACGTATAATACCACCCAGGATCGATTTTGCTAGTATTAAAACCTACATTTCTAAAATTTTCAAAAACATCACATAGCAAAAGTACATCAGTTTTTAAATATAAATCAGAGTATTCTCCTAAATTTTGAATGTTAAATTTTTCCCAAACATTTTTGGCATGTTCATATTTCTCATCACTAATTGATTCATCAGTTAACTGATTATAAAATTCTTGTTGCAACGGCAATTTTTTTTCATTAAGCTTTTCTATTTTGTCAATATAATCATAACAAAATACCCCTTTTCTTGTCAGCAACGAAAATTGTTCCATAGACAAGTACCTAAACTCTTGTTGTAAATTTTTCAAGTCTTTAATTTCCAAAGTCGAAACAAGTTCATCTAAAGATGTATTCATAAATCGGAGTGAATCAATGAAACGAAGTCTAATGCCACACTCTAGATGTAGAGTAAAAGAGATATATTTTTCTTTATTTATTGGCAACAAACTAATTTGACCGGTTTTTGAAAGATCGCGAATTAAAAAGTGTGAATCGTATGAACTAAAATTATGAAATACTACGGGTACAACAAACTGTTTTTTAAAATTTAAG
This sequence comes from Altica lythri, assembly GCA_964028335.1. Lineage (NCBI taxonomy): Eukaryota > Metazoa > Arthropoda > Insecta > Coleoptera > Chrysomelidae > Altica > Altica lythri. Next base: position 46,422,474 of record OZ034808.1, on the reverse strand, counting down.
TTGCACTGCGCATGCGCAAATCCTCTGAAATACCCTAGGAAATGGCAGTGATCGCGTACTATGACGTCTCTAGGATTAAATAGTTCTTCGCAAATGTGACACATTTTAGCATCGAAAGTATTTACATTTCCTTTCATTGGAATTATATTTTTAATTTTTGCCTTAATAGATTCGCCTACAGATTTCATTTCTTCAGAAAACCATTCCATACAATTTTCTCCACGATAACTTTTATAGTAAGAAAGTGTATCATTGTAATCACATTTGACATAATATCCACAGCTGAATGCAACATGTTGTTGATATTTTATAGTATTTGCGTTAACAGGTATTTTAATCGGTTTAAGTATTGATTCAAAATCCGCATATATTATAAATGGAACTCTTTGTTGATATATAAAATTTTTAAATTTAATTACTGGATTTTTTGGTATAGTAATTTTTGCCTCATTCATTTTTTCACATAATTCTAAATGAGTATTTAAACGAAGTTCATTACTAAAATAATTTAAACATCTGTCGCAGATAAATTTTTTATGTTCATTTTTATTAAGCTGACTACTCACTAATTTTGAAAGATTTTTAATCCAACAATAATGATATTTTATTTCAATTTTTTCAATATCGTTTGGATCAGGCGCCTCATAATCATTTAATTTTTGAAAATATTGATCTTGAATCCTTAGCAAATTAACATGTCTTTCCATTTTATTTGGAGTGAGCCGTAAAGGAATAACGTTAAATTTTTTGCCGATTAGCTCTAATCCGTAAACATTAATTGAAATTTGATTTAATTTTTCAAATACAAAAATATTTTTTAATGTAATTGGAATATTCAATCCCTTTACATTTAAAACTTGACTATAATGAGGATATGATGTTGTTCTATTCGCATTTACTACAGCCGGATACAAACAACTTACGACGCTCCAATAAAAACATGCATTGTCAGAGTTTTTAATATTTATACATGCCTTTTTATTTGCAATACTGGCGGGTAACTGAATATAGCTCGATCCATTTCCTATTTCAAATTTATTTACATTTATTTCCAATGAGATAATTTTACTCAAAGCCCAACCAGAATCTTTTTCTTGAAATTCTGACAATTTATTTAAAATATAATCTACCACGTTGTCCATAAACCATTTTCTTAATTCAGTCGATCCGTCGATGATGGAATTTTTAGTATGAAAATATTTGAAATCTACTATATCGTTATTCCCAATTGATTTTTTTACAAATTCACCGCAAAAAGTGGTATTAATTTTAATCATTGAAAATTTTTTAAGAATTTCAACAATTTTTTTTTGCAAAATACTAAAAGCGTCTTCTAAAAACTGTAGTATATCCTTGTGTTTTAAATTTATAATTATACCAGAACTTACTCTATTTTTAAATATTGAAATTCCGTCTGCCCATTTAGTTTTCTTTTCTGTTTGATTATTCGAAATCGATTGATTAAAGTAGCTATAAACCGCTTTTAAATGACCTAATTTTGTCTGCCACATACGTGAGTTTCCAAATAAAAAATTTCTATCTCGTAAAACATCATAACATAGCGATAAAGCAATTTTAACATGTTTCTTCCACGCATCATGTTCTTGCAAAGTAAAATTGTAACCTTTTTCATAAAATTTTTTAACTAATTTATCAATATCTAACGCAAGTTTTTCTGTCATTTTAAAAACCACTAACCTTAATTTTTAACAAATTTAAAAATAGTTGCTGGGTTGAATTTCCCTGTATTTTTTTCACCAATAAACACCAACGAATATCGTCCGTTCCCCAATTCAATTAGATGATCTTTTATTACTGAAGTTGCCCGTTGTGGTAGAAAAACAACCTTGTCGTCCAATTCAATAAGAACTGTTTCTCCGAATTTGGATGATGTGATTTTAGCACTTTTTATTCTATACGGTATATTTACTGCTAACGTTTTTAATTTTTCTACTGGTTTAGGAACTTCTTCTAAAAGAAGAAATTCATTAATTGTATTTAAATCCATATTCTAAAAAAAACGTAAACTGTATCAAAAAACCATAATATAAAATAATTAAATATCGTACCTGAACTATTATTGTTGTATTGAAAAAACTAAACTGTAAGACTTTTAAAAAGTGTGTGTATCTCTTAACGCAATTGTTGGGTTTATATATCTCGAGAAAACCTGTAGCGGCCTTTTTCTTCTTAAAATTAAGGTCATCAATTGTATATAAAAAGTGGTAGAGAATTTAAGATGGTTATCAGTGTTTTATTGAACTGAAAAAAGAAAAAAATGTTTTGTTCATCTTGTGGCAAGTGGCAAGTAAGTTAGATTTTCTTTTAATATTTTTTCAAAACTAATCTTTTAATATTACAGACTGAATCCAACTTTTCTTCCACTCGGGATACAGCCGAAGATTTTCAAACAAATGTGAGTTAAATTTGAGATTGAATTAGCATACCGTTTAAGATTAAAATTTTTAATGTTTACAAAACCCTCTTTTGTTACAGAAGTATCCGATATTTAACCACAAGGTGCCCATCGAAGAAAACTGGGATTTAGAGGAACCATGTGGTACATATACACCACCAGTTATGTCTATGGACATAATACGAACTCAACCGCCACGGTTATCAAAATCCCAAAAACGGGAATGGAAATTTATTGAACGTCAAAGACATGTCACTTTGTTTAACGATGATAACTGGAATAAACTCGAGGATTCTCAATCAAATGTAAGTTAGATTTGAGATTAAATTAGAAAACAATTTATGTTGGAATTTTGATGTTTACAAAACCCTCTTTTGTTACAGAAGTATCCGATATTTAACCACAAGGTGCCCATCGAAGAAAACTGGGATTTAGAGATACCATGTGGTACATATACACCACCAGTTATGTCTATGAACATAATACGAACTCAACCGCCACGGTTATCAAAATCCCAAAAACGGGAATGGAAATTTATTGAACGTCAAAGACATGTCACTTTGTTTAACGATGATAACTGGAATAAACTCGAGGATTCTCAATCAAATGTAAGTTAGATTTGAGATTAAATTAGAAAACAATTTATGTTGGAATTTTGATGTTTACAAAACCCTCTTTTGTTACAGAAGTATCCGATATTTAACCACAAGGTGCCCATCGAAGAAAACTGGGATTTTCAGTAATTATGTGATACATATACAACCGGTTTTAACCATGGAGATAAGACGAACTATGTTTTTAGGTTTATATAAAATGATGTATTTTTTAAAAATGTTTTAATTAGTATGTAAGTAACAATCCCTGAGCACAGCTAGGCTTGCCTCGCTCTTCAGGGTCATTATATTTGTAGCTCACGACATGAGCGTCTTATAATGATAGTAAATAAATTGAATTGAATTTAATAGTTTTTTCTTGAGCTTACCGCTATATATATATATATATATATATATATATATATATATATTATATATAGCATCATTACTGTTGTATTTCCTTAGTATTCTTTCATCTTTAAAAGTGAATATATAGTGGTTAAAAATAAGTTATAATTAAAATTTTATTATAAAATCTGTTGAGATGGAAAATATTTTGGAATATATTCATCATGAAAAGATGTTGAGTGATTTGACTATTGAAGATTTAAAAAATATTCCAATCCGATATTTAAAAATACATGCGAAACCTTGTGAGTTATTAGAAGTTTGGCATAGGCTTCCACGAGAATATAAATTGGATTTTGAGTTGCGAACATATCTACCTTGTTATGTACATCATAATCGTCCTGAGTGGACGTCACATGTGGATGGTCCTGCGCAATCGCAAAGAAACTGTCACATTTGCAAATTAGGGTTACAAAAATGTAAAGAACTTGTTCAAAACAGTGGTTTAAATAAATATTAAAAAATTTACGTTTATTTTTCTTTTAAAAAATTACCTAATTTATATAAATTCTACTTGAATTGTGGATAAAGAAATTGTCATATCTGTAAAAGAACTTGGATCATCTTTGCTTAACTAAATTTTACAGTAAATCTTAATGTATTTTTCTTTTTTAAACTTTTCTTACACTTATTCTTTAAATCATAATTGTAACAAGCAAATTCACTTACTTCCGGAATATATTCTTACTTACTAAATTGTTATATCCACAAGTTAATGTTTTTTTCTTTTCAAACTTATTTCAAGTATATACTTACTTAAATCAATTATTTTTTCAACATATATATTAATTTTAGTTTCTCGACCTTTAGTTCGTTGAAAATAAAAAACAGTAATTACTTTTACTTTTTTTTATTTTTTTATTCAAATACAATCTTTAAACTTTTAAAGATAATTTTAATGTAACCAAATTGTCAAATCTGCAAAAATGACTTATAGAATTCACGCTTAATTAATTTTAAGGTTAATGTATTTTTCTTTTTTTCAAACTTATTGTATGAATATCGTTAAATTATAATTGTAACAACGATAAACTATTTTCCTTCTAGTTCCTAATCTTTTTTGCTTCTTTGAAATAAAAAACAATACTACTTTTAATTTTATCTTTTATTTTTTAAATATGAATCATACATGTTTATCATATCTTTTATAACCTGCTGCTTTGTTTCTTCATGTTTTCGTTTAGTTTCCAATAGAGTTTGTCTCTCAGTTTCCAGTTGGCGCGCTTGTTTATCAATTTGGGATATTTTCTCATCAATTTCTTCATCTTGGTTTTTATCCGTACAGAATTTATTGATGTTAAGCATTACTGCTTGGTAATGTTCATAAAAGAAGGTATAATTTTGCTGTAAATGGGTGGCGAATGATGACATTGTTTCTACTGTCCAGTCAATAGATGATACGTTCTTAAGTGGCGGGGGAGTGGTTGCTCTGGATAGTCTGGATGTAGAATATCTCATTGACGCTGGTGTAGGAGGAATAACTACTATCTCTGATTCCATGGATTCTGATGATGATGTAGTCGGATTTTCTAATTCATTTAATAATCTCTCCAACAAGTCACCGGTATCCTTTGCAAACTCAATCTATAAAGAATTAATTTCAATTAATAAAAGTTTCACCTAATTTTACATAGTTAGAATTTGTCTTTCCACTGTCTTACAAAAACATAAATAATGCATATAAATATAATATAACTATACTTCTTTACTTACTGAATTATTTTTTTGATTTTCACTTGTTTTCGATTTCTTTACTATTTTTTCCATTTTTGGTTTTTTAACTTGCACATTACTCAACATCTTAATAGTTTTACCCATTCTTACAAATGGCAGTGAATCTACGATACAACTCGAGGTATATTTATAAGAGAATATCCCACTGATAAAATTTTCAGACAGGTTTTCAGTTAATTACAATAGTGGGAAATTTTTTATACAACTTTTTTCATTAAAACCTATCAAGGTAATATCCTACATCTTCTTTTAAAGCATCTACATATAGTTATACAATCGTATTCGTAAACACATCATCCAGTTGCCTTGACAAAATTACTTTTGTGTACAAAGTTAAAAAAATATTGCTGAATATTAAGGTTAAATGTTGATTATCATTTTGGACAAAAACACCCAGCACTGTCCTTGCTTAACCCATTTAATGCAATCAATTACTTATATATTTGCACAGTCATCCTGCATCCAAACTTGTTTACTGACTTTTTGTTTTGTAAAGATATCAGACAATTATTATTCCGAAATGCTATAATTCTTGCATTCTTATATAAACCTCAGTTGTCGGATGCTAAAACTCATAGTGAATGTTTCTTAATTAATGTCTTCAAGGTCAATTCATACCAATTGATATTTTATAAAACATTTTAATTGCATCGACGAGTAAATCAAGTATAAAACATAACTGACCTCTACCACTACAGAATGCTATTATAATTGTTTCTTGTTTCTCTCATACCAGGCGATGTATCAAGTTCAAAATCCGGTTTAATTGACTTAAAAGGAATCAGTATTCCAAAATACCGGGCACACACACACACACACATCTCAAACATTCACCACGGTCGGATCATATTTATTTTTTTAAAAGGGTAATATCTCTAAAATAATACAAATATATTTTGGGAAAATACTCAATTCAATTAGAAAAGGTTCACTGACACTTTATTTCACTCGAATAATTTTTCCCAAAGGTTCAATAAACTCAAAATCATTAAAACTAAAAAAAGGCATTTCCCAATTATTTTCCTCATAGGAAAAACTAATCTAATCACTCAATTCAATTGGAAAAGGTTCACTGACACTTTATTTCACTAAACTAATTTTTCCCAAGGTTCAATAACCTCAAAATAATCAAACTCTACAAAGTCATTTTCCTCAAGGGCAAACTCCAGGTTAACTCAAGGTCAAGTGATCCAGTTCCGACATTGTTACACTACTATTTTGGTTGTGTTTTTGGCAGTTTTAAGTATTTATATCTATAATAGGTTAATGTAAATATTGTTTAAAGTCATCTCGTATTTATCTTAGAAATCGATTATAGCATACATCTCTTTGGATAAGTGGATTCCCATGAATTACTCTTTTTTCATAATTGAATATTTAACAGCTCTCTTAAAAATGATTCAAATTATGCTGTTATATATAATATTTATATTTTGTAAAAATATCTTCGGGATTTCTGCTTTAGAAAAATTTACATGCGCACTGAAGTTAACTAATTTCTATAAATTAAAGGCAATGTTTGACAAAGTTCAGTTTTAAACTTTATTATATACATGTAATGGAAGCTGTTCTGGCATATATTATTAGTGAAAAGAAGTTAAGTGATTTTAGTGTTGATGAATTAAAATTTTTTCCCATACGCTATTTTTAAATGTATGTCAAACCGGAAGAATTATTACATCGTTGGTTTAAATTACTATCAAAATGTAAATTAGATTTTGACTTGCGAATACGTCTTCCTTGTTTTGTGCATCACAATAGACCAGAATCTCGAACTATAATAGATGGACCTCCAGAATCTCAAGGAAATTGTCATATTTGTAGACTAGGGTTAGAGAAATGTAAAGAACTTGTAAAACTACCAATTTAAATAAATGTTAAACACATATATTTGTTTTAATTCTTAACCTTTTTACTTCTTTAAATTAAAAAACAATAATACTTTTAATTTTTTCTTTTATTTTTTAAATATAAATCATACATACGTGTTTATTATATCTTTTATAACCTGCTGCTTTCTTTCTTGATGTTTTCTTTTGTTTTTGTTTAGAGTTTGTCTTTCCGTTTCAAGTTTGCGCGCTTGTCTATCAATTTGCGATAATTTTTCATTAATTTCTTCGTCTTGTAAATTATCTATATAAAAATTATTAATGTTTTGCATTACCGCTTGGTAATGTTCATAAAAAAAATGTATAATTTTGTTGTAAATGTGTTGGAAACGATGACATTGTTTCTACCTTCCAGTAAACAGATGATACGTTCTTCAGTGGCGGAGGAGTGGTTGCTCTGGATGTAGAATATCTCATTTGCGCTGCTGCATTGGATGGTGAATATACTGCTGGTATTACTGCTATCTTTGTTTCCATGGATTCTGATGATGACGTAGTAGGAATTTCTAATTTATTTAATAATCTCTCCAACCAGTCATCGGTATCCTTTGCTAACTGAATCTATAGAGAAATAATTTCAATTAATAAAAGATTCACCTAATTTTACATAGTTAGAATTTGTCTTTCCACTGTCTGACAAAACATAAATAATGCATATAAATATATAAAATATAATCATACTTCTTTACTTACTGAATTCTCTTTTGCTTTTCACTTGTTTTCGATATCTTTACTATTTTTTCCATTTTTGGTTTTTTAACTTGTACATTACTCAACATCTTAATAGTTTTACCCATTCTTACAAATGGCAGTGAATCTACGATACAAATCAAAGTATATTTATAAGAGAATTTGCCACTGATAAAACTTTCAGACAGGTTTTCAGTTAATTACAATAGTGGGAAATTTTTCATACAACTTCCCAGGTAACCATTGTCGCCTATATGACGTCTAAACGACAGCATCATATTAGGCTAATTGACGTCCGCAGACGTTAGAAAATAACTTCTAAAAGACGTAATTAAGTCACAGCTAAATGACGTCTTTCTAACGACAGTTTTAGAACTCACGGTGACGTCATTTTTACTAGTCAATTAGACGTCAATCGGGTCTTGGCTGGTAGTCTTGGCTGACTAGGTGAAAAACAAGTGGATATTGCTTGAGGAAACAGCCAGGTTTGTAGGGTTGTAATTAAAGAACACTCTTTTTACCATTTCGAGCTTTCGACAATGTTTATTATCTTTACCAACGACTCATAAGTAAATTGCGTATTTTTAACCTATAACTCTGTCAGTAAGTGTCAAATTATTGAGGAGTTGTGTTATAGTTTCATTTACTTAACTAGTGGAGTAAGTAAATAGAAGCCTGTATTATTATGTTGGTTACCTACAGATTTCATTAAATTAAACTAACATTTAACATTTCTCAGACAGAACTGTCTGCGAAATCGAATATTTTTGACAACTTATGCCAAAATTTAAATTTTATATTTGTTATTTTTAGTTTTATACAAAACCATTTGGTAAGTCGTGGGTAAAGCATAGTACTTCACTCGAGGAACAAATTGCATATTTAGCTCGTTTCTTTAGCCCCTTCGCTCGCAAGCTCGCTCATAAGCCAAACACACTCGCTGTAATATGCAATTTACTCCACTCGTAAAGTAATATACTATTTTTAAGGCTGCATTTAAAAAAAACAATGTGTTAAAAGATTTAATTACATCAAAATGTTTTTAAAAACTTACTTGCAAAGTGAGCAGTTACACAATTGTAGAAAAACATTGAAGAACAACAAAAATTTTCCTTAATGCAACGTACACTGGATAAAATTATTAAGAATTTAAAAATTATATTAAAATTTACACCATTATATTGTTAAAAGTGGTTTATTCGATCAAATTTCATAGCCACGTGAAAGATTAGTTTTTTATAAACTCTCAAAAACATTTGAAAACGAAACGACACGACTGAGACTGCGTCTTCCATCTGACCTGTTCTACTGTCAAACATTACACAGGCGGCACATTTGAATTTTCTATAGTCAAGGAGCTTGCTTCGTCGTTCGGTTGTCTGTCTAAATTTAGCAGGTAAGAATATATGTTACTTAAGTTGCGGATGTCAGATCTTTTGTTTATTGATGGTTGATGTGTTTGTATCTTAATCATCTCCAAGAATTCTCTTTTGGATCTGTTTGGTTTTCTTTCGAGTATCTTTACATCTCCGTAGTTCATATGGTGACATGTGTCTAAAACGTGATCAGCTAATGCACAAGATCTTTTCTGGTTTCTGCAGTCGCTACGGTGTTGTCTGATTCTATGTTTTAACATTTGTGAAGTTTGTCCAGTGTAGGAGCTATTGCAGTTTGTACAAGGTATGTTATATACAACATTTGTTACATCTAGGGGATCGTCTTTCTGCTTTAATTTGGAGAAAACAGATTCAATTCATAATACGCTTCTGTTAGCTGTTTTGACGTTATGTTTTTGCAGAATTTTTTGGATTTTCGTAGACACATGGTTGATGTAAGGGATGGAGCCATAATGGATACGTACGTTGTTTTCTTCGTTGAGTGCTGGGGCATTTTGTTTTACCACCAAGGTCTCGGCAGTGTTATAGGTTAACTTTTTCAACAATTCTTTTGGATAGTTGTTTTCCAGGAAAGTGGTGTATAATATAGACAGATTTTTGTTTAAGAACGTATTGTGTGAAATTCTTTTGATTCTGTTCTTCATAGCTAATACTAAATTGATCTTCATTTTAATCGGATTGTAGGACTTAAAGTTTATGTATCTGCCTGAGTTCGTTGGCTTCCTATACCAATCCAGTATAGTTGTGTTGTCATTACGTCTTACAAGCTTAGTATCTAGGAAAAGTACTGAGTTTTTGTTCTATTTCCCGATAATGAATTTATTATGTTGGTTGTAATTGTTAAAAATATTTAAAATCGTATCTATACCATCCACAGGAATTGCACAAATGAGATCATCAACGTATTTCTTCATAAAAGGCACTTCGAAAGGTAATTTTGGTATGCATGAGTTCAAAAGATCGTCCATGATGTATTGAGCGTAGATCGATGATACCGGGCTGCCCATTGGAGTGCCAAGGATTTGTTTATAACAGACATCGTTGAAGATAAAGAATGTGTTGTGGTTTACAGAATTTACATTGCGAGTTTATAAAAAACTAATTTTTCACGTGGCTATGAAATACGATCGAATAAACTACTTTTAACAATATAATGGTGTAAACTTTAATATAATTTTTAAATTCTTAATAATTTTATCCAGTGTACGTTCCATTAAGGTAAATTTTTGTTGTTCTTCAATGTTTTTCTACAATTGTGTAACTACTCACTTTGCAAGTAAGTTTTTAAAAACATTTTGATGTAATTAAATATTTTATCACATTGTTTTTCAAATTGTAGCCTTGAAAAAGATAATAAACATTATCGAAAGCTCGGAATAGTAAAAAAGAGTATTCTTTAATTACAACCCTACAAACCTGGCTGTTTTCTCAAGCAATATCCACTTATATATATATATATTGTTATGAATTCTTATTTTTCTTTTTCTTTGGCTCCGGCTACTTCTCCTGCTATTGGGTCTGGATTCAACTTAAAACTTTCTTTATATTCTTGTTCATTTACTTTAAACTTTATTTTTAACTTTAACTTCAATTACAAATTCATAAATTATAAAATTAAACTCTCTTCTCAAATTCAAATTCTATAATGATAATCCAAATTTTTCTTTATGACATTTTTTTTTCAAAATTAACTCAATGACAATCCATCATAATAATCATCCCAATTCTTTTTTCCCGTCCCTAGGTAACCTCTTAAAACAAAATATCCAACAAAATAAACAACTCTACACTTTCTGAAATAAAATTTTTAAACACCCATATAAAGACAGTTACCTATTATCAAATACAAAAATTTTATGAACCAATCATATCATAACAAAATCCCCCTAAATTTAAAAAATAAAATTTTCTATTAAGACACATTTTATAATTTTAAATTTATTCCATATTTATTATTCTATCACAATCCCTTACTATTTTACCTTATTTTACAATTACTTTCGATTTCTACCCATTTTAATAATTTTCCTTTATTTTATTTAATCAATTTCTTCCCCCTTTTTCTAATATTTCCCCATTACTTATTTTCCTCTTTATTTTTAATATTAATCTTAATTTTAATTTTATCTCAATCCCATTTGCTTTTAATTAACTTCTTTTTTCTTTTTTTATAATCATAAATTATATCCTTCCAAATCTTTTTTAATTTTCTAATTTCATCACATATTTCAAAATAATTTATATCACCATCTTCATAAGGTTTATTCTTATTCTCCTTATTGTAATTGAATTTAGTTTTATATTTAATTTTATTATTATTATTATCATAATAATATCTATTTTTATATTTATTTCTATCACCTTCATATATTTTATTTTCATATTTTGCTTCTTCATTTTTATAATATTTATCTTTATAATTCTTCTTATCATCGTCATATTCATTATTTAATTTTAATTTCCTAATTTCATTTTCTTGTATTACATTTATTTCTTTTTCTTTTTCTTTTTCTTCCATCTCATATATCTTCTTTACTGTATTTTTCATTTCTTCTTTTACATTTTTCTTTTCCATATTCTCTTGTTGTATAATTATCTCTAATTCTGTTTTTCTCATTTTCATTTCATTTCTTATTTCTATTTTCGTTTCTTCTAATTTTTCTCTATACATTTCCATTTGCTTCTTCATTTCATCTTTAAATGCTTCCATATTCTTGTTCATGTCTTTTATTTCTTTTTTCATATCTTCTTTTATTTCTTTTTTCATAGAATCCATATTTACATTTATTGCTTCTGTATTTTTGTCTTGTTTTTCTTGATTTGCTTGTAAATTCTTTTTCATTGAATTCATATCTTCTCTTAAGTTATTATTCATTTTTTCCTGTTTTTCATTCATTTTTTCTAAAAATTTAAACATCCTATCCATATCGCTTTCTTCATGTTTGTTGCCATTACTTTCAATAATTGCTTCTATTATCGTGGTATTCTCTTTTTCATCTCCCGATTCATTTGTTCCCATAATCTGTATGTCCTCATCTTTTTGATGATCTCCTTGTTGCATCTGTAAATCCTGTTTCTTGTTTTGCCTTCTTCTTGTTTCCATTTTATTATTTAAAATTATTTAATTTGTTTTTATTTGATTTAAATTTTAATATGTATGTATATTAAATTTATAATTTTAATTCACCCCCCGTATATCAAAATTTCTTATGTCTTATTGACACTGTCAAAATCAAAAATTTTTATAAAAATGATTTGTATCAACCTAAATATTTATAAACTATGTCTTAACAGAATTTATGTATCCCCCCTATTTCAATTATAAACAACAAAATAAAAAAAAAACTGTCTCTATATAGAAATTTAAAAATCTTACCCCAGAGTATAATTTTTCTAATATGAATTTTCAAAATTTCTATCTCGGTTTCTTGCGATCGGCTTGGTGTCCTGTTTCTTTTTATTCTTTTCTGGGTGTCTGGGTGTTCTTTTTGACAAGTTGCGCCGCACGTTGGTTCATCAATTTATTCTGAAATCTTTTCTATCCTTGTTGTTGCTGTTGCTGTTGCTGTTGCTGTTGCCCCACGTTGGATCGACAATTAGTTATGAATTCTTATTTTTCTTTTTCTTTGGCTCCGGCTACTTCTCCTGCTATTGGGTCTGGATTCAACTTAAAACTTTCTTTATATTCTTGTTCATTTACTTTAAACTTTATTTTTAACTTTAACTTCAATTACAAATTCATAAATTATAAAATTAAACTCTCTTCTCAAATTCAAATTCTATAATGATAATCCAAATTTTTCTTTATGACATTTTTTTTTCAAAATTAACTCAATGACAATCCATCATAATAATCATCCCAATTCTTTTTTCCCGTCCCTAGGTAACCTCTTAAAACAAAATATCCAACAAAATAAACAACTCTACACTTTCTGAAATAAAATTTTTAAACACCCATATAAAGACAGTTACCTATTATCAAATACAAAAATTTTATGAACCAATCATATCATAACAATATATACAAAAGGGAAAAATTATTGGGCATGTACGCAAAAAGGATCATAGGATTACGAGTTAGAATGGTAACCGCAGACATGCATGTTTCTGGCTCATTAGCCGTCATCAGTGCGGCATAACCAAGTAGGGCATTGCACTTGGCTAGCAAAAGTGTTGGGTACTTGGGAGCAAAGGATGTTGGGGAAACATGTGTAAAGAAACATAAAAACACAAAAACAACGAAAGCTCACACAGGAGTCCTATCGCCATTTTGTGCTTTCGGCCAGCTGTGCCAATGGGTTTTCGGCTAGCAACTAGCGTCGCAACGTTGGCGAAACGGACTCATTGTGTTTGAGTCGTTCTAAGCCCAGGATATGAAATAAACAAAGTGCCAAGAAAATGCGTATTAATATAAACAAAAGGGAAAAATTATTGGGCATGTACGCAAAAAGGATCATAGGATTACGAGTTAGAATGGTAACCGCAGACATGCATGTTTCTGGCTCATTAGCCGTCATCAGTGCGGCATAACCAAGTAGGGCATTGCACTTGGCTAGCAAAAGTGTTGGGTACTTGGGAGCAAAGGATGTTGGGGAAACATGTGTAAAGAAACATAAAAACACAAAAACAACGAAAGCTCACACAGGAGTCCTATCGCCATTTTGTGCTTTCGGCCAGCTGTGCCAATGGGTTTTCGGCTAGCAACTAGCGTCGCAACGTTGGCGAAACGGACTCATTGTGTTTGAGTCGTTCTAAGCCCAGGATATGAAATAAACAAAGTGCCAAGAAAATGCGTATTAATATAAACAAAAGGGAAAAATTATTGGGCATGTACGCAAAAAGGATCATAGGATTACGAGTTAGAATGGTAACCGCAGACATGCATGTTTCTGGCTCATTAGCCGTCATCAGTGCGGCATAACCAAGTAGGGCATTGCACTTGGCTAGCAAAAGTGTTGGGTACTTGGGAGCAAAGGATGTTGGGGAAACATGTGTAAAGAAACATAAAAACACAAAAACAACGAAAGCTCACACAGGAGTCCTATCGCCATTTTGTGCTTTCGGCCAGCTGTGCCAATGGGTTTTCGGCTAGCAACTAGCGTCGCAACGTTGGCGAAACGGACTCATTGTGTTTGAGTCGTTCTAAGCCCAGGATATGAAATAAACAAAGTGCCAAGAAAATGCGTATTAATATAAACAAAAGGGAAAAATTATTGGGCATGTACGCAAAAAGGATCATAGGATTACGAGTTAGAATGGTAACCGCAGACATGCATGTTTCTGGCTAATTAGCCGTCATCAGTGCGGCATAACCAAGTAGGGCATTGCACTTGGCTAGCAAAAGTGTTGGGTACTTGGGAGCAAAGGATGTTGGGGAAACATGTGTAAAGAAACATAAAAACACAAAAACAACGAAAGCTCACACAGGAGTCCTATCGCCATTTTGTGCTTTCGGCCAGCTGTGCCAATGGGTTTTCGGCTAGCAACTAGCGTCGCAACGTTGGCGAAACGGACTCATTGTGTTTGAGTCGTTCTAAGCCCAGGATATGAAATAAACAAAGTGCCAAGAAAATGCGTATTAATATAAACAAAAGGGAAAAATTATTGGGCATGTACGCAAAAAGGATCATAGGATTACGAGTTAGAATGGTAACCGCAGACATGCATGTTTCTGGCTCATTAGCCGTCATCAGTGCGGCATAACCAAGTAGGGCATTGCACTTGGCTAGCAAAAGTGTTGGGTACTTGGGAGCAAAGGATGTTGGGGAAACATGTGTAAAGAAACATAAAAACACAAAAACAACGAAAGCTCACACAGGAGTCCTATCGCCATTTTGTGCTTTCGGCCAGCTGTGCCAATGGGTTTTCGGCTAGCAACTAGCGTCGCAACGTTGGCGAAACGGACTCATTGTGTTTGAGTCGTTCTAAGCCCAGGATATGAAATAAACAAAGTGCCAAGAAAATGCGTATTAATATAAACAAAAGGGAAAAATTATTGGGCATGTACGCAAAAAGGATCATAGGATTACGAGTTAGAATGGTAACCGCAGACATGCATGTTTCTGGCTCATTAGCCGTCATCAGTGCGGCATAACCAAGTAGGGCATTGCACTTGGCTAGCAAAAGTGTTGGGTACTTGGGAGCAAAGGATGTTGGGGAAACATGTGTAAAGAAACATAAAAACACAAAAACAACGAAAGCTCACACAGGAGTCCTATCGCCATTTTGTGCTTTCGGCCAGCTGTGCCAATGGGTTTTCGGCTAGCAACTAGCGTCGCAACGTTGGCGAAACGGACTCATTGTGTTTGAGTCGTTCTAAGCCCAGGATATGAAATAAACAAAGTGCCAAGAAAATGCGTATTAATATAAACAAAAGGGAAAAATTATTGGGCATGTACGCAAAAAGGATCATAGGATTACGAGTTAGAATGGTAACCGCAGACATGCATGTTTCTGGCTCATTAGCCGTCATCAGTGCGGCATAACCAAGTAGGGCATTGCACTTGGCTAGCAAAAGTGTTGGGTACTTGGGAGCAAAGGATGTTGGGGAAACATGTGTAAAGAAACATAAAAACACAAAAACAACGAAAGCTCACACAGGAGTCCTATCGCCATTTTGTGCTTTCGGCCAGCTGTGCCAATGGGTTTTCGGCTAGCAACTAGCGTCGCAACGTTGGCGAAACGGACTCATTGTGTTTGAGTCGTTCTAAGCCCAGGATATGAAATAAACAAAGTGCCAAGAAAATGCGTATTAATATAAACAAAAGGGAAAAATTATTGGGCATGTACGCAAAAAGGATCATAGGATTACGAGTTAGAATGGTAACCGCAGACATGCATGTTTCTGGCTCATTAGCCGTCATCAGTGCGGCATAACCAAGTAGGGCATTGCACTTGGCTAGCAAAAGTGTTGGGTACTTGGGAGCAAAGGATGTTGGGGAAACATGTGTAAAGAAACATAAAAACACAAAAACAACGAAAGCTCACACAGGAGTCCTATCGCCATTTTGTGCTTTCGGCCAGCTGTGCCAATGGGTTTTCGGTTAGCAACTAGCGTCGCAACGTTGGCGAAACGGACTCATTGTGTTTGAGTCGTTCTAAGCCCAGGATATGAAATAAACAAAGTGCCAAGAAAATGCGTATTAATATAAACAAAAGGGAAAAATTATTGGGCATGTACGCAAAAAGGATCATAGGATTACGAGTTAGAATGGTAACCGCAGACATGCATGTTTCTGGCTCATTAGCCGTCATCAGTGCGGCATAACCAAGTAGGGCATTGCACTTGGCTAGCAAAAGTGTTGGGTACTTGGGAGCAAAGGATGTTGGGGAAACATGTGTAAAGAAACATAAAAACACAAAAACAACGAAAGCTCACACAGGAGTCCTATCGCCATTTTGTGCTTTCGGCCAGCTGTGCCAATGGGTTTTCGGCTAGCAACTAGCGTCGCAACGTTGGCGAAACGGACTCATTGTGTTTGAGTCGTTCTAAGCCCAGGATATGAAATAAACAAAGTGCCAAGAAAATGCGTATTAATATAAACAAAAGGGAAAAATTATTGGGCATGTACGCAAAAAGGATCATAGGATTACGAGTTAGAATGGTAACCGCAGACATGCATGTTTCTGGCTCATTAGCCGTCATCAGTGCGGCATAACCAAGTAGGGCATTGCACTTGGCTAGCAAAAGTGTTGGGTACTTGGGAGCAAAGGATGTTGGGGAAACATGTGTAAAGAAACATAAAAACACAAAAACAACGAAAGCTCACACAGGAGTCCTATCGCCATTTTGTGCTTTCGGCCAGCTGTGCCAATGGGTTTTCGGCTAGCAACTAGCGTCGCAACGTTGGCGAAACGGACTCATTGTGTTTGAGTCGTTCTAAGCCCAGGATATGAAATAAACAAAGTGCCAAGAAAATGCGTATTAATATAAACAAAAGGGAAAAATTATTGGGCATGTACGCAAAAAGGATCATAGGATTACGAGTTAGAATGGTAACCGCAGACATGCATGTTTCTGGCTCATTAGCCGTCATCAGTGCGGCATAACCAAGTAGGGCATTGCACTTGGCTAGCAAAAGTGTTGGGTACTTGGGAGCAAAGGATGTTGGGGAAACATGTGTAAAGAAACATAAAAACACAAAAACAACGAAAGCTCACACAGGAGTCCTATCGCCATTTTGTGCTTTCGGCCAGCTGTGCCAATGGGTTTTCGGCTAGCAACTAGCGTCGCAACGTTGGCGAAACGGACTCATTGTGTTTGAGTCGTTCTAAGCCCAGGATATGAAATAAACAAAGTGCCAAGAAAATGCGTATTAATATAAACAAAAGGGAAAAATTATTGGGCATGTACGCAAAAAGGATCATAGGATTACGAGTTAGAATGGTAACCGCAGACATGCATGTTTCTGGCTCATTAGCCGTCATCAGTGCGGCATAACCAAGTAGGGCATTGCACTTGGCTAGCAAAAGTGTTGGGTACTTGGGAGCAAAGGATGTTGGGGAAACATGTGTAAAGAAACATAAAAACACAAAAACAACGAAAGCTCACACAGGAGTCCTATCGCCATTTTGTGCTTTCGGCCAGCTGTGCCAATGGGTTTTCGGCTAGCAACTAGCGTCGCAACGTTGGCGAAACGGACTCATTGTGTTTGAGTCGTTCTAAGCCCAGGATATGAAATAAACAAAGTGCCAAGAAAATGCGTATTAATATAAACAAAAGGGAAAAATTATTGGGCATGTACGCAAAAAGGATCATAGGATTACGAGTTAGAATGGTAACCGCAGACATGCATGTTTCTGGCTCATTAGCCGTCATCAGTGCGGCATAACCAAGTAGGGCATTGCACTTGGCTAGCAAAAGTGTTGGGTACTTGGGAGCAAAGGATGTTGGGGAAACATGTGTAAAGAAACATAAAAACACAAAAACAACGAAAGCTCACACAGGAGTCCTATCGCCATTTTGTGCTTTCGGCCAGCTGTGCCAATGGGTTTTCGGCTAGCAACTAGCGTCGCAACGTTGGCGAAACGGACTCATTGTGTTTGAGTCGTTCTAAGCCCAGGATATGAAATAAACAAAGTGCCAAGAAAATGCGTATTAATATAAACAAAAGGGAAAAATTATTGGGCATGTACGCAAAAAGGATCATAGGATTACGAGTTAGAATGGTAACCGCAGACATGCATGTTTCTGGCTCATTAGCCGTCATCAGTGCGGCATAACCAAGTAGGGCATTGCACTTGGCTAGCAAAAGTGTTGGGTACTTGGGAGCAAAGGATGTTGGGGAAACATGTGTAAAGAAACATAAAAACACAAAAACAACGAAAGCTCACACAGGAGTCCTATCGCCATTTTGTGCTTTCGGCCAGCTGTGCCAATGGGTTTTCGGCTAGCAACTAGCGTCGCAACGTTGGCGAAACGGACTCATTGTGTTTGAGTCGTTCTAAGCCCAGGATATGAAATAAACAAAGTGCCAAGAAAATGCGTATTAATATAAACAAAAGGGAAAAATTATTGGGCATGTACGCAAAAAGGATCATAGGATTACGAGTTAGAATGGTAACCGCAGACATGCATGTTTCTGGCTTAGAACGACTCAAACACAATGAGTCCGTTTCGCCAACGTTGCGACGCTAGTTGCTAGCCGAAAACCCATTGGCACAGCTGGCCGAAAGCACAAAATGGCGATAGGACTCCTGTGTGAGCTTTCGTTGTTTTTGTGTTTTTATGTTTCTTTACACATGTTTCCCCAACATCCTTTGCTCCCAAGTACCCAACACTTTTGCTAGCCAAGTGCAATGCCCTACTTGGTTATGCCGCACTGATGACGGCTAATGAGCCAGAAACATGCATGTCTGCGGTTACCATTCTAACTCGTAATCCTATGATCCTTTTTGCGTACATGCCCAATAATTTTTCCCTTTTGTTTATATTAATACGCATTTTCTTGGCACTTTGTTTATTTCATATCCTGGGCTTAGAACGACTCAAACACAATGAGTCCGTTTCGCCAACGTTGCGACGCTAGTTGCTAGCCGAAAACCCATTGGCACAGCTGGCCGAAAGCACAAAATGGCGATAGGACTCCTGTGTGAGCTTTCGTTGTTTTTGTGTTTTTATGTTTCTTTACACATGTTTCCCCAACATCCTTTGCTCCCAAGTACCCAACACTTTTGCTAGCCAAGTGCAATGCCCTACTTGGTTATGCCGCACTGATGACGGCTAATGAGCCAGAAACATGCATGTCTGCGGTTACCATTCTAACTCGTAATCCTATGATCCTTTTTGCGTACATGCCCAATAATTTTTCCCTTTTGTTTATATTAATACGCATTTTCTTGGCACTTTGTTTATTTCATATCCTGGGCTTAGAACGACTCAAACACAATGAGTCCGTTTCGCCAACGTTGCGACGCTAGTTGCTAGCCGAAAACCCATTGGCACAGCTGGCCGAAAGCACAAAATGGCGATAGGACTCCTGTGTGAGCTTTCGTTGTTTTTGTGTTTTTATGTTTCTTTACACATGTTTCCCCAACATCCTTTGCTCCCAAGTACCCAACACTTTTGCTAGCCAAGTGCAATGCCCTACTTGGTTATGCCGCACTGATGACGGCTAATGAGCCAGAAACATGCATGTCTGCGGTTACCATTCTAACTCGTAATCCTATGATCCTTTTTGCGTACATGCCCAATAATTTTTCCCTTTTGTTTATATTAATACGCATTTTCTTGGCACTTTGTTTATTTCATATCCTGGGCTTAGAACGACTCAAACACAATGAGTCCGTTTCGCCAACGTTGCGACGCTAGTTGCTAGCCGAAAACCCATTGGCACAGCTGGCCGAAAGCACAAAATGGCGATAGGACTCCTGTGTGAGCTTTCGTTGTTTTTGTGTTTTTATGTTTCTTTACACATGTTTCCCCAACATCCTTTGCTCCCAAGTACCCAACACTTTTGCTAGCCAAGTGCAATGCCCTACTTGGTTATGCCGCACTGATGACGGCTAATGAGCCAGAAACATGCATGTCTGCGGTTACCATTCTAATTCGTAATCCTATGATCCTTTTTGCGTACATGCCCAATAATTTTTCCCTTTTGTTTATATTAATACGCATTTTCTTGGCACTTTGTTTATTTCATATCCTGGGCTTAGAACGACTCAAACACAATGAGTCCGTTTCGCCAACGTTGCGACGCTAGTTGCTAGCCGAAAACCCATTGGCACAGCTGGCCGAAAGCACAAAATGGCGATAGGACTCCTGTGTGAGCTTTCGTTGTTTTTGTGTTTTTATGTTTCTTTACACATGTTTCCCCAACATCCTTTGCTCCCAAGTACCCAACACTTTTGCTAGCCAAGTGCAATGCCCTACTTGGTTATGCCGCACTGATGACGGCTAATGAGCCAGAAACATGCATGTCTGCGGTTACCATTCTAACTCGTAATCCTATGATCCTTTTTGCGTACATGCCCAATAATTTTTCCCTTTTGTTTATATTAATACGCATTTTCTTGGCACTTTGTTTATTTCATATCCTGGGCTTAGAACGACTCAAACACAATGAGTCCGTTTCGCCAACGTTGCGACGCTAGTTGCTAGCCGAAAACCCATTGGCACAGCTGGCCGAAAGCACAAAATGGCGATAGGACTCCTGTGTGAGCTTTCGTTGTTTTTGTGTTTTTATGTTTCTTTACACATGTTTCCCCAACATCCTTTGCTCCCAAGTACCCAACACTTTTGCTAGCCAAGTGCAATGCCCTACTTGGTTATGCCGCACTGATGACGGCTAATGAGCCAGAAACATGCATGTCTGCGGTTACCATTCTAACTCGTAATCCTATGATCCTTTTTGCGTACATGCCCAATAATTTTTCCCTTTTGTTTATATTAATACGCATTTTCTTGGCACTTTGTTTATTTCATATCCTGGGCTTAGAACGACTCAAACACAATGAGTCCGTTTCGCCAACGTTGCGACGCTAGTTGCTAGCCGAAAACCCATTGGCACAGCTGGCCGAAAGCACAAAATGGCGATAGGACTCCTGTGTGAGCTTTCGTTGTTTTTGTGTTTTTATGTTTCTTTACACATGTTTCCCCAACATCCTTTGCTCCCAAGTACCCAACACTTTTGCTAGCCAAGTGCAATGCCCTACTTGGTTATGCCGCACTGATGACGGCTAATGAGCCAGAAACATGCATGTCTGCGGTTACCATTCTAACTCGTAATCCTATGATCCTTTTTGCGTACATGCCCAATAATTTTTCCCTTTTGTTTATATTAATACGCATTTTCTTGGCACTTTGTTTATTTCATATCCTGGGCTTAGAACGACTCAAACACAATGAGTCCGTTTCGCCAACGTTGCGACGCTAGTTGCTAGCCGAAAACCCATTGGCACAGCTGGCCGAAAGCACAAAATGGCGATAGGACTCCTGTGTGAGCTTTCGTTGTTTTTGTGTTTTTATGTTTCTTTACACATGTTTCCCCAACATCCTTTGCTCCCAAGTACCCAACACTTTTGCTAGCCAAGTGCAATGCCCTACTTGGTTATGCCGCACTGATGACGGCTAATGAGCCAGAAACATGCATGTCTGCGGTTACCATTCTAACTCGTAATCCTATGATCCTTTTTGCGTACATGCCCAATAATTTTTCCCTTTTGTTTATATTAATACGCATTTTCTTGGCACTTTGTTTATTTCATATCCTGGGCTTAGAACGACTCAAACACAATGAGTCCGTTTCGCCAACGTTGCGACGCTAGTTGCTAGCCGAAAACCCATTGGCACAGCTGGCCGAAAGCACAAAATGGCGATAGGACTCCTGTGTGAGCTTTCGTTGTTTTTGTGTTTTTATGTTTCTTTACACATGTTTCCCCAACATCCTTTGCTCCCAAGTACCCAACACTTTTGCTAGCCAAGTGCAATGCCCTACTTGGTTATGCCGCACTGATGACGGCTAATGAGCCAGAAACATGCATGTCTGCGGTTACCATTCTAACTCGTAATCCTATGATCCTTTTTGCGTACATGCCCAATAATTTTTCCCTTTTGTTTATATTAATACGCATTTTCTTGGCACTTTGTTTATTTCATATCCTGGGCTTAGAACGACTCAAACACAATGAGTCCGTTTCGCCAACGTTGCGACGCTAGTTGCTAGCCGAAAACCCATTGGCACAGCTGGCCGAAAGCACAAAATGGCGATAGGACTCCTGTGTGAGCTTTCGTTGTTTTTGTGTTTTTATGTTTCTTTACACATGTTTCCCCAACATCCTTTGCTCCCAAGTACCCAACACTTTTGCTAGCCAAGTGCAATGCCCTACTTGGTTATGCCGCACTGATGACGGCTAATGAGCCAGAAACATGCATGTCTGCGGTTACCATTCTAACTCGTAATCCTATGATCCTTTTTGCGTACATGCCCAATAATTTTTCCCTTTTGTTTATATTAATACGCATTTTCTTGGCACTTTGTTTATTTCATATCCTGGGCTTAGAACGACTCAAACACAATGAGTCCGTTTCGCCAACGTTGCGACGCTAGTTGCTAGCCGAAAACCCATTGGCACAGCTGGCCGAAAGCACAAAATGGCGATAGGACTCCTGTGTGAGCTTTCGTTGTTTTTGTGTTTTTATGTTTCTTTACACATGTTTCCCCAACATCCTTTGCTCCCAAGTACCCAACACTTTTGCTAGCCAAGTGCAATGCCCTACTTGGTTATGCCGCACTGATGACGGCTAATGAGCCAGAAACATGCATGTCTGCGGTTACCATTCTAACTCGTAATCCTATGATCCTTTTTGCGTACATGCCCAATAATTTTTCCCTTTTGTTTATATTAATACGCATTTTCTTGGCACTTTGTTTATTTCATATCCTGGGCTTAGAACGACTCAAACACAATGAGTCCGTTTCGCCAACGTTGCGACGCTAGTTGCTAGCCGAAAACCCATTGGCACAGCTGGCCGAAAGCACAAAATGGCGATAGGACTCCTGTGTGAGCTTTCGTTGTTTTTGTGTTTTTATGTTTCTTTACACATGTTTCCCCAACATCCTTTGCTCCCAAGTACCCAACACTTTTGCTAGCCAAGTGCAATGCCCTACTTGGTTATGCCGCACTGATGACGGCTAATGAGCCAGAAACATGCATGTCTGCGGTTACCATTCTAACTCGTAATCCTATGATCCTTTTTGCGTACATGCCCAATAATTTTTCCCTTTTGTTTATATTAATACGCATTTTCTTGGCACTTTGTTTATTTCATATCCTGGGCTTAGAACGACTCAAACACAATGAGTCCGTTTCGCCAACGTTGCGACGCTAGTTGCTAGCCGAAAACCCATTGGCACAGCTGGCCGAAAGCACAAAATGGCGATAGGACTCCTGTGTGAGCTTTCGTTGTTTTTGTGTTTTTATGTTTCTTTACACATGTTTCCCCAACATCCTTTGCTCCCAAGTACCCAACACTTTTGCTAGCCAAGTGCAATGCCCTACTTGGTTATGCCGCACTGATGACGGCTAATGAGCCAGAAACATGCATGTCTGCGGTTACCATTCTAACTCGTAATCCTATGATCCTTTTTGCGTACATGCCCAATAATTTTTCCCTTTTGTTTATATTAATACGCATTTTCTTGGCACTTTGTTTATTTCATATCCTGGGCTTAGAACGACTCAAACACAATGAGTCCGTTTCGCCAACGTTGCGACGCTAGTTGCTAGCCGAAAACCCATTGGCACAGCTGGCCGAAAGCACAAAATGGCGATAGGACTCCTGTGTGAGCTTTCGTTGTTTTTGTGTTTTTATGTTTCTTTACACATGTTTCCCCAACATCCTTTGCTCCCAAGTACCCAACACTTTTGCTAGCCAAGTGCAATGCCCTACTTGGTTATGCCGCACTGATGACGGCTAATGAGCCAGAAACATGCATGTCTGCGGTTACCATTCTAACTCGTAATCCTATGATCCTTTTTGCGTACATGCCCAATAATTTTTCCCTTTTGTTTATATTAATACGCATTTTCTTGGCACTTTGTTTATTATATATATATATATATATATATATATATATATATATATATATATATATATATATATATATATATATATATATATATATATATATGGTTTAAAATTTATTGGGTTTGCAGCAATATGAAAGGTGTACTCTTTTAAATATTTATTCCAAGCTTTCGGCTATATTTATAGCCATCATCAGGGATCTACAATAATTATAAACTAAGTGTAAAAATATAAATAAAATGAATAATATAACTTACAACTTAATGAGATTATTTCATAAACGATGTTGTATAATATATATGTAAGTTTAAATTTAAATTCTCAGCCACTAACAATATTGATTTAAATCAAATTAGTAATTGGGTATATGTTATAACGTTGGACCATAAAATTATCTTAGTTAAGTAAAATTTGATTAATTTTATGAAAGATGACAATCCCACAAGAAAATGTCAATATACAATTTCAATCAATATAAAATCAATGGTTGTGGTCGAAAGTCATGAAAGTTCAGAATATACAATAAAACATGCTTAAATTAATAAGTTAATTAGTAATTTCCAAATATAAAATACATCAAATTGCATGCTTTTTATCTAAAAATAGGAGATAAGAAAACATTTCATTCAGGTGACCTATATCTGATCTATGATTCATTGATTCAGGTTGCCTATTAATAAAAACCATCTCCATGAAAAGCCTTCTAGAATTATTATTTTCCTTACACAAGATGCCAACATTATTATAATCTATACGATGATCTTTTGAGAAGACATGTTCACCAAAAGATCATCGTATAGATTATAATAATGTTGGCATCTTGTGTAAGGAAAATAATTATTCTAGAAGGCTTTTCATGGAGATGGTTTTTATTAATAGGCAACCTGAATCAATGAATCATAGATCAGATATAGGTCACCTGAATGAAATGTTTTCTTATCTCCTATTTTTAGATAAAAAGCATGCAATTTGATGTATTTTATATTTGGAAATTACTAATTAACTTATTAATTTAAGCATGTTTTATTGTATATTCTGAACTTTCATGAATTTCGACCACAACCATTGATTTTATATTGATTGAAATTGTATATTGACA
The DNA here is from genome assembly GCA_964028335.1 of Altica lythri. NCBI lineage: Eukaryota > Metazoa > Arthropoda > Insecta > Coleoptera > Chrysomelidae > Altica > Altica lythri. The sequence goes on along the minus strand of OZ034808.1, from coordinate 46,397,220 downwards.
TTTTCTTGTGGGATTGTCATCTTTCATAAAATTAATCAAATTTTACTTAACTAAGATAATTTTATGGTCCAACGTTATAACATATACCTAATTACTAATTTGATTTAAATCAATATTGTTAGTGGCTGAGAATTTAAATTTAAACTTACATATATATTATACAACATCGTTTATAAAATAATCTCATTAAGTTGTAAGTTATATTATTCATTTTATTTATATTTTTACACTTAGTTTATAATTATTGTAGATCCCTGATGATGGCTATAAATATAGCCGAAAGCTTGGAATAAATATTTAAAAGAGTACACCTTTCATATTGCTGCAAACCCAATAAATTTTAAACCATATTTCTATTCAGCAAAAACTTCTTTTTCTATATATATATATATATATATATATATATATATATATTGTAACGAGATAACCCTAAAGGAAGGGACCTTAATTTGAAAGATTGTTGTTGACAGTTGATTTTTAGAAGTTTGTAAAAAAATCAACTGACCATTTTAAATAATGTTTCTAGAAAATTCTAGAAACTTCTAAACACACTGACTAGATTAAATAATGTTGTATATAAGGGGATGCATGGTCAGTTAACGTCAGTTCGAGTCAAGTGTTCACAAGAGTTCATTGTATTGTCAAGTAGTTAGACGTTATCCAGCAGAGTTCAGTGTATCTTAACAATTTTGTAAATAAATTGTGTAAAAAGCCCCCATAAGTGTTTCAAATTGGTGTCAGGTGTGGGGTGAAGATATAAGAATGCCTGGAAAAAAGATAAATGAACTATTGGTGGCTGAGCTCAGAAGAGAGCTTGAAGAATTAGAGTTGGAAACTACTGGAAGCAAATCCGTATTGTTGAGAAGGCTCCGTGAGTACTACGTAAATAATAATTTGGACCCTGACGCTGTGGAGTTCGAAGACGCAGTTCAAAAAGCAAATTTTGAACTAACTCAACAACTTTCCCGGTTGCAAGAAGAACAACCTCAACAACTTTCCCAGCTGTCCCAACGAATAACGAGCCAACAAGAAGAACAAACTCAACAACTTTCCCAGCTGCAAAAGGAACTATCAGAACGAATGACGAGCCAACAAGAAAAACAATCACAACAACTGACCCAGTTGTCCACTCAGATAAACAGCCAGCGCGAAGATATGTCCCAGCTGAAAGAGGAGCTATCAGGACGAATGACGAGCCAGCAAGAGGAGCTATCCAGTCAGATAAGAAGCCAGCGCGAAGAGGTGTCCCAGCTATCACAACGGATGTCTACCCTACCAGAAGAGTTATCCAGTTCCTTCTCCCAGCAAATATCACATCTTCGTGACGAGCAAAATCAGCAAGTTGCCAACTTGAATCAGCAAGTAGACAACTTGAATCAGCAAGTGGACAACATGAATCAGCAAGTGACCAACATGCAAGACGAGCAAAACCAGATCAACCAGCAAGTGCAGTCCGAGATAAGGAAGCTTCAACAAGAACAGGAAGCTAGCCGCCAAAACCAAACCATCCACCACGGCGAGGGAGATGCAAGAAGGATGGAAACCTGCCACGCAGACGTCGAACGACAAAGAAGCGAGAAGACCCATGTACGAACGACGATGAAACCCCCGACCTTCGACGGGAAGACTTCCTGGTCAAATTACCTGAAACAATTCGACGCAGCGGCCAGAGCTAATGGATGGTCATCCCAGGAGAAAGCATTGTCCCTAACCGTAGCTCTGCGAGGCGAAGCTTTAGACGTCTTGCAATCATTGACGCCGGATGAAGCTGACAACTTCGAGTTATTGGTGAATCGTCTAGAGATGCGTTATGGTCAAACTCATCTACAACCTGTGTACCGAATGCAGTTAAAGAGCCGAAAACAGAAAAATGGAGAAACTATCCAGGAATTTGAAGCGAATGTAGCAAGAATGGTACGACTTGCGTATTCAAATGCAGCGGAGGATTTCCTGGAGTGCCTAGCAGTCCAAACCTTCACCGATGGTCTTCGAGACGTCGAGTTGCAGCGCGCTGTACGGCTGGCGCGGCCGAAGACCCTTGTGGACGCCTTGACCATTGCCCTGGAGTTTGAGGCGGCGACGGAGGCCTCACGTGGAGTTGCTCGACTGAGGGAAATCACCGGTAACTACGACCATGCCGTTCATTCCGTTAGCGACGTTGAAGCGGTAGTAGAGAGGTTTATGAAGTTATCTCCAAAAAGAAGGCGCCCAGTGAGATGCTGGAACTGCGGAGAACTAGGCCATATAAGAAATACTTGCCCCCATAAAGAAAAATCTCCTGCTGAAGTACCCCTGCAGCAGGAAAACTCTAAACGGGTCGACTCCTGGAGGGCGCCTTCGACCCCAAACATTCCCGTAGTCCCTCACACCATTAAATTGGCAACTCTGCGACATCACGTGGACAGCTTATATGTAGATGGCCTCCTTGATGGGAAGAATATTAGCATGCTGGTAGACACTGGAGCTACAAAAACTATCGTCCGACCAACCATCATTATGCGAAATAAAATGTTGCCTACCAGTTGGAGACTGCGTACCGCTACCGGAGATTCTGCTAGAGTCTACGGTGAGATACAGGTGACGCTACAGTTTGGTTCAACCTCTCTTGTTCACTCAGTGCTGGTGGCTGACGTTGATGAAGATGTTGTTCTGGGCATGGATGTTATGCTCCACTGTGGTTTTCATTTGGATCTTCGCCAACGTATCCTTCGTACTGGTGATGAAGAAATATTCCTGCACCGAAAACAAGTTGACAATGCCTCGATTAAGCTAATCGATGATATCGAACTTCCGGCAAGCCGCGAATGTGTCGTCACAGCGCGGTTGGATGGACTGGAGCTAGATGGTGCCCCAGCCATGATAGAGCCGAAGAACCATGACCATGAATTGGGAAAAGGACTCCTTGTGGGTAAGACTCTTGTTAGATCCGCCAAAGAGGTACCCATCCGAGTTATCAACTTGAACGATCATCCAGTTCTTCTCCGAAAGGACACTGAAATGGGAAGTTTAGAACCAGTAACGGCCATAATTCACAAGGTAAACGTTACGGAAACAGATGAGACCAACGGAATTGAACCATTAATGACAAAATTAGATCCCTCTTTGTCAAAATTAGAAAAGAAACAGGTAAGAGATCTACTTTACCGTTATAAACCTGTATTTGGTTCTAAAAGTAAATTGGGAAGAACTGATGTTGTACAACATAGAATTGACACTGGTGATGCACGTCCGATTCGACAGGTACCCCGAAGGATGCCTCAAGTTAAGAAGGAAGAAGCAGACAGAGCCCTTAAAGAAATGATTCAAAATGGCATAGTCGAACCATCCAGTAGTCCGTGGGCTTCTCCTGTGGTATTAGTGAGAAAGAAAGACGGATCAATGCGGTTTTGTGTCGACTATCGAAAGCTAAATGATGTCACTAAGAAGGACAGTTATCCTCTGCCAAGGATTGATGATGCCCTCGACGCTTTGGCGGAATCTACTTTGTTTTCTACCTTGGACCTTAAAAGCGGATACTGGCAAGTTAAAATGAATCCTGCAGACAAAGAAAAGACTGCCTTTACCAGTGGATCAGGGTTGTGGCAATTCACGGTCCTTCCGTTTGGCCTCTGTAATGCTCCTGCGACGTTTGAAAGGCTAATGGAGAACATCCTGCGGGGTTTGTCATGGGAAACTTGTCTAGTTTATCTAGACGACATCATCATAATGGGTAAGACCTTTAAAGAACATTTATCTAACCTGGAAGAAGTTTTTAAAAGATTACAGAACGCTAATCTAACATTGAATGTTAAGAAATGCCACTTGTTCCAGAGACAGGTCAACTATTTAGGACATAACGTAAGCAAGGATGGCGTTGCTGTTGACCCCGCTAAGATACAAGCCGTTCAGGAATGGCCAATACCTATCGACAAACATCAGCTCCGGAGTTTCTTGGGTCTTTGTTCCTATTACCGACGATATGTCAAGAATTTTGGAGACATCGCCAAACCCTTGACACGTTTGACAGAACAAGATAAGTCCTTCTGTTGGGATCAGGAATGTCAAGAGGCGTTTGAAATATTGAAGAAACAGCTTACGTCAGCACCTGTTCCTGCTTATCCACTTCCTGATGGTAAGCTTATTCTGGACACCGACGCCAGCAATGTGGGAATTGGAGCCGTCTTGTCACAGCTACAAGATGGTAAGGAAAGAGTTGTTGGTTACTTCAGCAAAACTTTATCGAAAGCTGAAAAGAACTACTGTGTAACTCGGAGGGAACTGTTAGCAGTTGTAAAATCCGTCGAACACTTTTATAAATATCTGTATGGCAGAAAATTCCTGATCAGAACAGACCATGCTAGTTTAAAGTGGCTACTTAGCTTTAGGAACCCAGAAGGACAGATAGCAAGATGGCTCGAAAAACTGCAGGAGTATGATGTTGAAATCGAGCACAGACCTGGAACTAGACATCGTAATGCTGATGCACTTTCCAGAAGACCATGTCGACCTGATTGCCCCCATTGTACCCGTATGGAGCAGAACGAGGAAAAACTTGCCTTAGTTAAGGTTGTGCCAGAAGACGAGAGCTCTATGCTGGAGGAACAACAAGAAAACGATCCCGTTCTGAGAAAGATTAGGGAGTGGAAGAGAATGGACCGTCGTCCGTTGTGGAGAGAGATATCCTCATCCTCTCCTGCTTTAAAAGCATACTGGTCCCAATGGAACTCTTTAATTTTGGACGGAGGGCTCGTTAAAAGACTTGTAGAAAATTCCGAGGGCACAGAAACAAGGAAACAAATAGTGGTCCCAAGAAATGCTGTACCGGAAATTTTAAAACAGATGCATAATGATAGTTCTGGAGGACATCTGGGTATCACGAAAACGCTGCAAAAGATCCGAGATAGATTTTACTGGGTAAATTGCACTAATGATGTTAAAGATTGGTGTCGTAAATGCACTACATGTGCTGCCAGTAACGGTCCGCACCGAAAACCGAAGGCGGAAATGCAGCAATACCTGGTTGGAAGTCCTTTTGAAAGAATCGCAGTAGATGTATTGGGGCCACTTCCACAGACCGATGTAGGAAACAAGTACATCTTTGTTGTAATGGACTACTTCACTAAATGGGTTGAAGCATATGCAGTTCCCAATCAGGAAGCTACCACTTTAGCAGATATATTGGTTGAAGAATTCGTTAGCCGATTTGGGGTACCATTAGAATTACATTCAGACCAAGGAAGAAATTTTGAGAGCAAGCTGTTTCAAGAAGTTTGCCAAAGATTAGGCATCCACAAAACGAGAACCACAGCGATGCACCCTCAGTCTGATGGAATGGTGGAACGAATGAACCGGACTATAACCAACTATCTGTCAAAAGTGGTGTCAGATTGTCAGAGGGATTGGGATCGACATATTCCACTATTTCTAATAGCAATTCGATCGGCCATCAACGAATCAACTGGCCAAACGCCTGCGAAGGTCCTGTTCGGTAGAGAAATGAGGCTACCATGTGACTTGGTGTTTGGTTGTAAACCTGGTGAAGAAATGGCACGTGAACAATATGTTGCCGACCTTCAGAATCGAATGGAAAATATACACAACCTGGTGCGTGGAAAACTACAATTATCTAGTGATCGGATGAAGAGGTACTATGACACACGGACAATGGAAAAGAGTTACCAAGTTGGAGATTTAGTCTGGCTCTATAACCCCCGACGGCGTCGAGGTATTTGTCCCAAATTACAAAAGAACTGGAAGGTCCTTACACCATCAAGAAGAAGATTAACGATGTCATTTATCGGATCGTGAAAATTCCCAGAGGGAAACCCGTCGTGGTCCATCATGATCGTTTGGCGCCTTACCAGGGAAACCACAGTGGGGATGCGCAGCAACTCCAAGAAGATGGTTTGGCTGGCTCAGGGAGTGTGCGGGATTCCGATGTAGGAAATAACATTCCAGGAGGAATGAATCTAAGGAGGGGGCAGTGTAACGAGATAACCGTAAAGGAAGGGACCTTAATTTTTTAAGATTGTTGTTGACAGTTGATTTTTAGAAGTTTGTAAAAAAATCAACTGACCATTTTAAATAATGTTTCTAGAAAATTCTAGAAACTTCTAAACACACTGACTAGATTAAATAATGTTGTATATAAGGGGATGCATGGTCAGTTAACGTCAGTTCGAGTCAAGTGTTCACAAGAGTTCATTGTATTGTCAAGTAGTTAGACGTTATCCAGCAGAGTTCAGTGTATCTTAACAATTTTGTAAATAAATTGTGTAAAAAGCCCCCATAAGTGTTTCAATATATATATATATATATATATATATATATATATATATATATATATATATATATATATATACAAGGTGTCCCAGAATTAACTACGGAAACTTTGTATACGTATTCCTTGATGACAAATAAGTAGGGTCTTTCCTATAAAAAAAATTTTTTTAGAGACTCCTGTCAGAGTTATAACCCTTTAAAGAGGGGTGGTAAAATGTGCGCTACTTCATCGCAATACACGATACTCAATTGACATGGTCCTACTTTTTATTTTTTTACTCCAAACCGAAACGGTTTCGCAAAAAACGACAAGGAACAAAAAAGTTTCTAAATAATCAAAACTTCCTAAAATAATTTTTTGTTATTGCAAATATTAATTGCTAAGAAAGTTACAAAAAAAAATTAACAGGGGTTCCTTGATTTGCACCCTTAGAATGGAGTAGGGCAGGTGAAAAGTGGCAGGAGAAATGCGTCTTTATAAAAATGATGTTCACCCAAATTTTTAATTTTTTATCTTGGACCAATCAGAAGATATTAAATTAAAACCGTATTTTACCACCCCTCTTTAAAGGGTTATAACTCTGAAAGGAGTCTCTAAAAAAATTTTTTTTATAGGAAAGACCCTACTTATTTGTCATCAAGGAATACGTATACGAAGGTTCCGTAGTTAATTCTGGGACACCCTGTATATATATATATTGAAATGGATCCTCCTTCCGGAACACCCACTTTCAATAAAATTACCGGTCGTGGATTCCAAAATTTTTAAATTGATTGTCCTAAAAATAAAGTACAAAATTATAAATATAAAAAAATTATTCTCTCGCGTCTTTCTACATCTTTCTTCTTCCGTTTTTCCAATCTTTCTTTATATCTTCCTCTTCCAACTACTTTCCAACTCCTTCTTGCTGCTGCCTTTCCATCTATTTAATACCTTTCTGCTGCTCAACTCTTTCTCTATACCTTCTTCTTTTACAATTTTCCAACTCTGACCTCTCTGTATCCTCTTATTCAATTCCAATTACCTTTTTATTTATTTATTTTTTTATTTATAAACTCTTTTTATTTTAATTTAAATTTCAATATTTCATTTTTTACAATTTTATTTCATCTGACATTTTTACAATTCACTTCTTGACAATCTAATCAATAATCTCCTAACAACATAACTTACTATAATCTAATCAAAAACAAATACAATATCAAAAAAATACTTAATCCAGACAACCGATTTAAAAATCATGACCACGTTCCAACACTTCATTGAAAGAACGTGCACCATTGAAGAAAAATCCATATCAATTTCCCCCAAATTTGAATTGACTTGGTGAATCACTTCACCTTGCCAAATCAAATTTCCTTTCAGTAGGAAATTTTTCTTCACCATTAGTTGTCAAGCTTTTAATTTAGAATATTTTAATTTTAACTAATACATATGAATCCCCTATCATTATATCTACTTTTATATCTACTTTTACATTTTTCTTTATTCAATTTTTCATTTCTATTTTACTATTTTTTTATAAAATTCATTCCCCCTTCTTAACATTTATTAAATTGTGTTTTTTATAGTTTTAAATTTGTTCCCCCTGTTTTGAAATTTCCCTATACATATAATTTTTTATATACTCCCCTTTCCTAATATTTTCCTACATATACTTTTTTTTTATAAATTTTGTGATTTTACCCCTTTCCTGATATTTCCCTATATATAACTTTCTGAAAATTTTAAATACCTTGCCCCTTTCCTGATATTTCCCGCGATACAAACTTTTAATAAATTTAAATTTCTTACCCCGTTCTTGATATTTCCCTCGATACAAACTTTTTATAAATTTAAATTGCTTTCCCCTTTCTTGATATTTTCTATTAAATTTTTGCTTAATTTTAATTATTTTCATATTATTTTGATTCTTATTTATATTTCTTCTTTCCCTTTCTTCTAATAACATTTCACTTTCTTTTTCTTGTGCTACCTTTATTTTTTCTACTTTTTCTTCCATCTCACATATCTTCTTTGCTGTATTTTGCATTTCTTCTACTACATTTTTCTTTTCCCTATTCTCCTGTTTTATAATTATCTCTAAGTCATTTAATTTTTTATTTGTATTAGCATTAATTTCTTTTATTTCATCTTTGCATTTCTTGTCAATAATTATTTTAATTTTGACTTCTTGTAATTCTTCTAATTCTGTTTTTCTCATTATCATTTTAGTTTTTGTTTCTGTTTTTGTTTCTTCTAATGTTTCTCTATACATTTCCATTTGCTTCTTCATCTCATCTTTAAATGTTTCTATATTTTTGTTCATGTCTTCTTTTATTTCTTTTTTCATAGCATCCATATTTAAATTTATTGCTTTAATATCTTTGTTCATGTCTTGTTTTATTTCTTTTTTTATTGCATCCATATTCTTGTTTATTGCTTTAATAATTTTGTTATTTTTGTTTATATTCTTGCTCATATCTTTAAAGATTTCCATCATTTGTTTTATCGCTGATTCCTTACTAATCCCTATCTTACTATCCTGATTACCCTTATTACCCTGATTATTCTGACTAACCTGATTACCCCGACTATCCTGAATACCCTGACTACCCTGACTCTACTGATTATCAATATTATCCCCTTGTTCTAAGATTTTATCTGTATTTTCCGTTCCCCCTCTTAATTTCATATAATATACCTATAATTTATTTAATCTTTTACTCCAGAATCACACACTTTGTTTTTAATAAAGCAAGCTTGACACCTAATAGTAAAGAAAAATCTCCTACCCTCAGTGCCAAAGCAGCCCCACGTTGGGCGCCAATTGAAATGGATCCTCCTTCCGGAACACCCACTTTCAATAAAATTATCGGTCGTGGATTCCAAAATTTTTAAATTGATTGTTCTAAAAATAAAGTACAAAATTATAAATATAAAAAAATTATTCTCTGGCGTCTTTCTAAATCTTTCTTCTTCCGTTTTTCCAATCTTTCTCTATATCTTCCTCTTCCAACTACTTTCCAACTCCTTCTTGCTGCTGCCTTTCCATCTATTTAATACCTTTCTGCTGCTCAACTCTTTGTCTATACCTTCTTCTTTTACAATTTTCCAACTCTGACCTCTCTGTATCCTCTTATTCAATTCCAATTACCTTTTTATTTATTTATTTTTTTATTTATAAACTCTTCTTATTTTAATTTAAATTTCAATATTTAATTTTTTACAATTTTATTTCATCTGACATTTTTACAATTCACTTCTTGACAATCTTATCAATAATCTCCTAACAACATAACTTACTATAATCTAAACAAAAACAAATACAATATCAAAAAAATACTTAATCCACACGACCGATTTAAAAATCATGACCACGTTTCAACACTTCATTGAAAGAACGTGCACCATTGAAGAAAAATCCATATCAATATATCAATATATATATATATATATATATATATATATATATATATATATATATATATATATATATATATATGTTATGATGTAGTGTTTCACGGATGGTAGAATGAACAGTAGTGGTGTTACGGGTTTCAATCCGTTGATTGTTTGTGTCTTCACGACGTTTCGCCAACATCTCAGCTGGCATTTTCAAGTGATGCTTCCTTTGCGGCTGCTAAACTTGGAATTCCAAGTTTAGCAGCCGCAAAGGAAGCATCACTTGAAAATGCCAGCTGAGATGTTGGCGAAACGTCGTGAAGACACAAACAATCAACGGATTGAAACCCGTAACACCACTACTGTTCATATATATATATATATATATATATATATATATATATATATATATATATATATATATATATATATATATATATATATATATATATATATATATAAATAAAGTGGGTTGTATGGGTGAACAGCAAACGAAAAGTGTACTCTTTTAAGTATTTATTACTTTCCAAGCTTTCGTGAATGTATATTCACATCATCAGGGAAGCTACAAAATTAAAACGTGGTTGAAACCTTGTCTTACATAAAAAGTGTTAGAAAAAGCTTACTTACACTTAATGAGATTTTCTCGTCTATGATTGTAATACCAGAATAAAAATAGGCACAAAACATTGATACATTTAAAATTTCAATAAAATTAGGACATTACTATAATTTAAGACATTAAACTCTTAGATTTCTTAAAATTTTTTACAGGTTAACCGATCATTTTATGTTCGACGTCGTTTGTCAAATATGTCTATTTCCGCTTCAACACTGTCAGGCAAGGTTACACCACAGAACCAGAGAGTGGGAGAATTTCAACAGGTGGTCTTGATTCATTAAGGTATTCGTGTAAAGTAATTTAATTTATGTTTGTTGAAATTTTCTTTTCCCACTTTCTATTTTTGGGTGAAACATCCTATTTGAGGATGTCTCTTCATGGCATGGACAAGAGGAGAGAATTTAAGAGAGATTATATGGTTAATGAGGCCATTCAATAATCTCCCCTGGACAAAAAACAGGCTAATGAGACCTACTGTCATTTTTCTCCCTCTTCCCCCCGCCACGACGAGAGATCCTCGAGAAGTGTTCTTTTGTGCGGTTGTTAGGAAACAAACTTGAGAATTTTCATCCCTAGTGCAGGAAAGGGAAAAAAACTCAGGGGGTGACTTGTAGGTTAATGGGGCCATTAAGTCACTACTCTGAAGACAGGTTATTGGCTAATGAGACCTTCTGTCTTTTTGCTCCCTTGTCCCTTCACCCGGGAGGAAACCTTACATAGAACTGAAGATAACTATGTTACGCCTACCGTGGAAATAACTTAAAAGAGATAAAATTTTTCGTTTGGTAGTTACTAATTTAATGTGACTTAAGACTGAAGGTGCAATTTCTAAAGACTAGTGGATTAGTCAACTATTATTGAAGAATCATTAAAATTTAAATTTCTGTCAAATTTTTCCAAAGTTAGTAAATAGGAAAAGATTTCACTAAGATGACTAATGTCTGATCTTTTATTGATTGTGTTGTCAGACTGATAGATGTGTGACATTTCCAAGAAAAGCCTCTTGGTCAGATTTCTCTTAATATCAAGGAATTTAACCCTTTCAAAGTTCATATGGTGATCTTCTTGGGTAACATGTGTGGCTAACATGCATCTTTCTAGATGTAGTCTAATGTCACTCCTATGTGCCCGGATTCTGTCTTTGAGACATTGAGACGTTTGGCCTATGTATACATTGTTGCAGCCTTCACAAGGGATGCTATAGACCACATCCGAAGATGATGTAAGTGGTGTTTGATCTTTTTATTAATACTATTGGGTCTGGGTTCCTTCTTCTTGATTCAATTCAAATTATACCAATATTAATTATTATAAACATTTATATTAACATTATTCAAATTACATTTCACAAAATGACAAATTTCAATTATCCATCAAAATCAAAACACATCAAAAAAAAATCTCCGTTTCCCTAATTTCGTCCTATTTATATCAAAAAAAAATATAGTCACTGGTCTATGTCGTCATACTATACAGTAAGATATTTTATTTACACAATAGACACAGTGGTATCATAACAAATCCTCACAATTAAAAAAAATAAAATTTTCTCCCAAGACATTTTTTATTTTTTTAAATTTACTTTAAATTTTTGTTTTATTTATTTTCTTCCATATTTTTATTTTAATCTTAATTTTAATTTTATTTTAATCTTATTTACTTTTATTTAACTATTTTATATATTTTTTTCTTTTTTTATAATTATATACAATGCTCATCCAAATCTTCCTTAATCTTCTATTAATGTTATCTATTTCAAAATAATTTATATCCTCATCTTCGTACGTTTTTTTCTTAAATTTTCTTTTATTCTCATTATCATAATTAATTTCAGTTTTATTTTTATATTTATTTTCATCAACTTCATATATTTTCATTTCATATTTTGCTTCTTTATTTTTGTAATATTTATCTTTATCATTCTTCTTATTATAGTCATTTTCATCATTTAATTTTAATCTCATATTTTCATATTCTTTTTCATTTTTTCTTTATGAGTAATATATCCTTCATAATCATTATTTTTATTTCTTGTTATCGGATCTTCAACAATATAACTATTAACACCTTTTTCATTTACTTGCTTTTAATTTTCCTGATTCATTTGTCTTTAAATTTCCACTTATATAAGCTTTTATTATCACCAATTTTCCTTTTCCAAACTTTACAGGATATCTCACTTTTTTCTTAATTTTTTTATAATATTTTTCCCATACATCCATTAATCTTTTTCTTACTTTTTGAATAATTTCGTCATATCTTTTTCTTTCTTCATCTTCTTCCCAATTCCTTTTCGGTTTTCGACCTAACATTAAATATGTTGGTGTTTCTTCTGTTATTACATTTGGAATATCATTTATATACATTTCCACTTTATTAATATAATTTTCCCATTCTTTATGTTCCCTTCCATTTAGACTTATTCTTAAAATTTTTATTACCTCTTTAATATACCTTTCTGCAGGGTTTGCTACCGGATGTCTTATACTAATACAATTCTTTTTAATTCCCTTCCTTTCTAAAAATTTTCTTAAATTCTGTCCTTGAAAATACGTTGCATTGTCCATTACACATGTATTTGGCATACCTATTTCTTCTATACATTTTTCTAAACAATTTTTAATGCTTTTATAATTTGTTCTTCTACATGGGTATAATTTTATAAATTTTGTAAAAACATCAACAATTACTAATATATGCTTATTATTATTATTACTTCTTATTAGATTACTAATAAAATCTCTTGCTATTACTTCCAATTTTTCCATTGCTGTAACACTTTTCCCAATATTTTTATTTACTTTATTCTTATTTTTATTCAATTGACATATCTTACATGTTCTTGTTATTTCTTTTGCTATCTTTTGATCTTTTTTCATTATAAAATTTTCTCTAAATAATAACCACAATTTTCTTGAACCTATATGTCCATATGTTCCATGCAAATTTTTTAATATTTGTTTTCCTAAATAACTTTCATATACATAAACTTCTTCGTTTCCTATTTCCTTGATATAATATCCATCTTTGATTACTGTATTCTGTTTTTCTTTTTCTGTTAAATTTTGTTGACTTCTTATTATATTTTTTTCTGAAAATATACCTTCATCTTCTATTAATTTGTTCATTCCAATTTGTACTATTCTTCCTTTATCCTTATTTTCACTACTTTTTCTTGATAATGTATCTGCAATAAGATTTTCCTTTCCTGATAAATATCTAATTTCAGAATCATATTCTTGTAATAACAAACTTCATCGATATATCCTATTAGTATTAAAACGATTAACCATTACATTCTTCAACGCTATGTGATCGGTTTCAATTATAAACTTTTTTCCAATTAAATAAAATCGACATTTTTGCACACAAAAAACTATACTCGCAAATTCCAACTCTGATACACTATAATTTCTTTCATACATTTTGGTAATTCGAGACATAAAACATATTGGTTCTATTCCATTTTGTATTTGTATTAAAACCCCTGCTTACTTATTAATTGATGCATCTGTTCTTAATATAAAATCTAATTCATAATTTGGATGATATACTTTCAAATTATTGGTAAACATTTGCTTTAAATCATTAAACGCTTGTTCTATTTCTTCATTCGATTCCCATTTTACATTTTTCTTTAACAATTCTACTAATGGAATCTGTTTTTCTGATAGATTTGGTATTAACTTTTTGTAATAATTCATCATTCCCAAAAATCTCCTTATTTGCTTTAAACTTTCTGGTTTCTCAAATTTTAAAATTTTATCTACTCTTTCTGTATCCATCTCTACTCCATTTTTATTAATTTTAAATCCTAAATATATTACTTCCATTAAAAAAAATGACATTTTTCTTTATTTATTTTTAATCCAGCTGAATCAAATTCTTTTAAAACAATATTTAAATGTTTTTTATGTTCTTCTTCATTTTTTGAATAAATTAATATATCATCCACATAATGAACAACAAAATTTTCATACTTGTTCAAAATTTTATGTAATGCTTTAACCAAAGCTGCACATGCACTTTGTATACCAAATGGTACAACTTTAAATTAATATACTACACCATCAATAGTAAAACCGGTATATTTCCTATCACTTTTATGTAGAGGTATTAACCAAAAACTATGTATTAAATCTATTTTACTGAAAATTTCAATTCCTGTTATTCTACCAAATGTTGCTTCAATATGCATAGGTTTTTCATATTGTGGTATTGAAAATTTATTAATATTTCTAGCATCAAGACATAACCTTAGCTCTCCATTTCCTTTTTTCACAACCACAATTGGATTAATAAATGATGTATCACTTCTCTTAATTATATTATTTTCTAGCATTTTATTTATTTCTATAGCTACTTGTTTTCTATATTGATATGGAATTGGATAAGTTTTAACTCTAAAATTTTCTATATTGTTTACTTAAAATCTGTGAGTATATTCTTTGGCAGTATTATTCTCTAATGTAACTAAATTTTTATATTTCTTAAACAACAAATTAATTTCCTCTTTATATTTATCATCACTTTTTGTATCCTCTTCTTCTTTCATCGTTTCCTCATTAATTCTTAGTTCATTTATATTTGTTCTTCTTTCAATTTTATCCAACCTTCTTCATAATTAATAATAACATTCATTCTTTCTAATTCATCAGTACCTAATATTATATCATACTCCATATTTCCTATAATCAAACCTTGTATTTTATATATACTATTTCCAATTTTAATATTTATATTTATAGTTCTATTAATTTCCCCTAATTTTTTCCATTAGCACCTATTAACTTAATTCTTGGAATTCTAATCATTTCTTCTATTTTATTTTCTTCAATAATTTTTTCATTTATCAATGTAAGAAATTTTTCTTCACCATCAGTTGTCAAGCTTTAACTTTAACTATTTCAATTTTAACTTTCATACAAAAACAAATCATTAACATTAAACATTCCACGAATTTCTTCGCTTCCAATAAATTTAACTATATAACTATTTCCCTCATTCTCATTAACAATTTCATATGGTCCCTCAAAAGTAAATTGTAATTTAGCACAAGTATTATTTTTTTTACTTGTTACTCTCAACACTTTATTACTAAATCCCCTTTTCTAAATGTTGTTCTATTTTTCCTTCTCTTTTCCATTCTTTTTACATATTTTTGAGCATTCTTATTTTCCCTTATCCTAACTTCTTCTAATACTTTTTCATATTCAATTCCCCTTTCATTTATCCATTTCCTTTGTGGATTATCTCCTTTTAATATATACACTGGACACTCATTCATAATAGTACTTGGCACTTCAATCAAATAACATTCTACCTCATTTAATTTTTCTCCCCATTTCCGATTATTTTGATATACTAAAATTCTTAAAAACTTATTTACTTCTTTAATATACCTTTCAGCAGGATTGGCTGACGGATGTCTAATACTAATATTACTACACTTAATTTGATGATTTTCAAAAAAATTTTCAATTTTTTTATTTTTAAAATATGTTGCATTATCTAAAATAATATTTGGAGATTTTCCTATCTGTTCTATATATTGATTTAACTTTTCTATCACTATTTTCGTTTTCATATTCTTTGTTGCATATAGTTTAACAAATTTCGAAAACACATCCACTATTATTAAAATATTATTATTTCCCTCTTCATTTACTATTAGATTACTAATAAAATCTATTGCCACTATTTCTAAACATTCGCTTGCTATTACAATTTTCACTACGTTATAATTTTCATGATTTTTCTCTTTTCCTAACTGACAAACATGGCATTTTCTAGGTACCTCTTTTGCTATTTTATGATCCCTTTTACATATAAAATTTTCCCTAAAAATTAACCATATTTTTCTTGCTCCTATATGCCCATATTCCAAATGTAATTCCTTTAAAATTCTTCTCCCTAAATCTTCCGTTATTACATACAATTCTATTTCTCCCACCTTTTTAACCACTATATTATCCTGTACTATTGATCTATTTTTTTCTTTTTCTGTTAAATTTCTTTGATCTTCTAATATTTGATTTAATGAATATATTCCTTTAATATCTTTCATTATATTCACACCTATTTTAATTATTTTCCTATTATCAGTTTTTTCTTCCCTTGTTAATGCATCTGATACAATATTTACTTTTCCTGCTATATATTTAATTTCAAAATCATATTCTTGTAAACTCAATATCCACCTATGAATTCTATTATTTCCAAATCTATTCCTTAAAATTGATGTTAATGCTAAATGATCAGTTTCCACATAAAATTTTCCCCCTAATAAATAAAACCGTAATTTGTTTATACAGAATATGATACTCGCTAATTCTAATTCTGATACACTATAATTTTTTTCAAATTTCTTTGTTGTCCGTTATACAAAACAAATTGGAACTTCAACTCCCCTCTGAATCTGAATTAATACCCCCGCAAACCTATCTTTTGATGCATCAGTACGCAATATAAACTTTTCATTATAATTTGGATGATATACTTTTAACTTTTTACAAAATTCCTGTTTTAAATTTTTAAACGCTTCTTCCCTTTCTTTTGTCCATTCCCACTTCTGATTTTTTTTAATAATTCTATTAACTTTAATTCTTTTTTACTTAGATCTGGTATTAATCTCTTATAATAATTAACAATTCCTAAAAATCCCCTCAATGTCTTTAAATTTGTTGGCCTTTTATACTCTCTAATTCCTTGTATCCTATTCTCATCCATTTCCATTCCCTTTTCATTTATCTTATATCCGAAAAATGTTACCTATTTTTGAAAAAACCTACATTTATCAATATTTATCTTTAAGCCCGCAATATCTAATTCTCTCATTACAATTTCTATATGCTCCATATGATCTTTTTCATTTTTAGAAAATATCGAAATAATGCAACACAAATTCATCATAATTATCTAAAATTTTATGAACTGCTCGTACTAATGCTGCACAAGCACTTTGCACACCAAATGGGACTACACAAAATCTATATACTACCCCATCTATTGAACAACCTGTATAATCTCTACTTTGTTTATCTAAAGGAATCAACCAAAAACTATGTTTCAAATCAATCTTAGAAAACCATTTTGATTCACTCAACCTTCCAAAAATCTCATCCACATAATTATATTTTTTACCTGTTCTTTAAATTTTTCATTACATTTAAATTCAAATTTATTAATTTTCTCATAATCCTGAACTTTTTCCATCAAATTTATTTGTTTTGATTCATTACCCTTATTTTTTTCAAAATTCCATTTTATTTTATCATGCTCAATTTCCACCCATTTATTTTCATAATCAATTTTCACATTATATCTATGTAACAAATCAGTCCCTAGCACTATATCAATTTCTAAATTTTCTACTAATAAAAATTCCATTTCTATATTTGTTTTATTTTCTAATTCTATTGACTTAATAACAGATTTATTTACTTCATATAATTTTTTCCCATTTGCACCTACCAAAGTTCTTTTTGGCACAGTTATTATTTTTTCTTTTTCATCTATCAATTTTTTATTTAACAATGATTCCTCAGAACCTGTATCTATTAAACATAAAATATTATTTATTCCTAATTTTCCTTGAATATAAATTAACCCATTTTCTCCCTGAAATTCATTATCCTCCCCAAATTTAACAAATTCCCTTGGATGTTCATAAATACATTGTTGTTTATTGTTTTTTGGTAAGTGCCCTATTAAAAAATTTCCCTATGTACTTCTACATTAACATTTTGTATCACATCTTCTTCATTTATCTGTTGATCCTTTTAAATATTATTTACCATTCTGTTTCTTTCTTCTCCTGATCTTCCTTGATTTCTATTCTGGTTTTCATTCTCTCGACTAAACTGTCCCCTTCTTCCTTCGATACCATTTCTCTCATAATTTTGATTCCTATTACCATTCATATTTCCATTTCTTCGATCTCCTCTTTCATAATTTTTATTTTAATTATTATATTCTGCATCCCTGTTGTTTCCATAATATCTCCCTACATTGTATGTTTCTCGACATAAATTTTGTTCAATTCTTTGTAAATATTGTTGTAAACTATCTATAGTCTTTATATTCTGAACTGCTATAGTTTCTGTGATATTATATCGAAAATGTTTTAAAATATATTGTATTATATCTTCTTCTCTTAACTTTGGATCTAAATGTATAGCAGTACTATATAAGTATAAAGCATAAATTGAATAATTTATTTCCCCTTCTTGATAGTTTCAAAAATATAATTTTTCCCTAAATTTAGATTGAGCAAAATCACCCCAAAAATAACTCAAAAACTTCTTCTCAAATTCTTCCAACACAAATATTTCTTCTTCTTTACTGGCAAACCATATCAGTGCCTGCCCATCTAACATCTCACGCAGGTTTTCTCTTATTTCTTCATGGTCTCTACACCATTTTAATTTATTTTTTACCATTCTTATGAAAATTTTCGGATGAGTCTTATTAATATTCCCATAAAATTTATGTTCAATTTTAATTATTCCCATATTAGTTTGATTTTTACTTATATTTTCTTTTTTCAGTTCTTCTAATAACATTTCACGTTCTTTTTCTTGAATTACCTTTATTTCTTCTACTTTTTCTTCCATCTCACTTATTTTCTTTACTGTATCTTGTTTTATAATCTTTTCTAAATCATTAAATTTTCTATTTGTACTAGGATTGATTTCTTTGATTTCATCTTTACATTCTTTTATTTCATCTTTACATTCCTTGTTAATAATCGTTTTAATTTTTACTTCTTGTAACTCCTCTATTTTCGTTATTCTCGCTATTATTTCAGTTCTCGTTTCTTTCTTTGTTTCTTCCAATTTTTGTTTATTTATTTTCATTTGTTTCTTCATCTCATTTTTGAATTCTTCTTTTATTTCTTTTTTTATAGAATCCATATTCTTGATCATGTCTTTTTTCATTGTTTCCATATTTAAATTTATTGCTTCAGTATTTTTGTTCATGTCTTGTTTTATTTCTTTTTTCATTGTATCCATATTCCTGCTTATTGCTTCATTGTTTTTGTTGATATTTTTTAACATTTCCATCATTTGTTCCTATGATGAATCCCTTCTATCCCCTATCTTACTATCCTGATTACCCTGATTTCCCTGACTATCCTGACTAACCTGATTACCCTGACTTTCCTGACTATCCTGACCAACCTAATTACCCTGAATTCCCTGACTATCCTGACCATCTTGATTATCAATATTATCCCCTTGCTCTAACATTCTATCTGTAGTATCCTTTCCCCCTCTTAATTTCATACAACTATTTATGATTTATTTAATCTTTCACTCCGAATCACACACCTTTGTTTTCAATGAAGCAAGCTTGACACCTAATAGTACAGAAAAATCTCTTACTCTCAGTGCCGAAGCAGCCCCACGTTCTGGGCGCCAATTGATATGGATCCTCCTTCCGGAACACCCTCCTTCAATAAAATTCTTGGTCGTGGATTCCAAAATTTTCAAATTGATTGTCCTAAAATAAATTTTAAAAATTATAAATAAAAAAAATAATTTATCTTCTTTTAAATCTTTCTACTTCCGTTGTTCCACTCTTTCTCTATATCTTCCTCTTCCAACTACTTTCCAACTCCTTCTTGCTGCTGCCTTTCTATTTATCTATTACCTTTCTGCTGCTCAGCTTTTTCTCTATACCTTCCTCTTCCTACAATTTTCCAACTCTGACCTTTCTGTATCCTCTCATCCAATTCCAATTACTTTTTATTTATTTATAGACTCTTCTTATTATATTTTTCTTATATTCTTTTTATTTCAATTTAAATCTCGTTATATTTTACTATTTTAATCAAATTCTATGTATTTTTGTTAACTTTTTATTTTTCTAATGACTTTTTAAAATTACAATTCTTTGACATCTCAATCAATAAAAACAAAAATTTTCCAAAACAACTTATAAACTAAACAAAAACAAATACAATATCAAAAAAAAAATACTTAATCCAGACAACCGATTTAAAAATCATGACCACGTTCCAACATTTCATTGATAGAACGTGCACCATGAAGAAAAATCCATATCAATATATATTAAGGTGGCGCAAAAAAACGACTATTTTTTTTTCGAGTCTCGAATAAAAAAAATGTTAGTTTTTGATGTTTTAAGAGCCCTCTCCAAAGGACAGCTCAAAAAACAATTTTTAAGAGGTCGCTCCAATTTTTTTTTAAATTTCAAAAATCGTTTTTTTTTTCGTTACGGTATAATTTTATAGACCACAAAAAATAAGTTTCTGAAAGTTTCAGTTAAAAATTTTAATTTTGAAAGGTCGCTCATATATTTTTTTAATTTATTAGTAAATGACTTTAGATTTTTTCGAGTGACCTTTTAATATTAAAATTAAAATTCCAGCCATTTTTTTTCCTTTATTTAGTACAATAATCTATAAAAATACACTACGAGATGAACTAAAAATCAAGGATAACAAAAAAAAAACACAATTTTTTTCTAATTTTATAATTTTACAAGTAAAACGTATCATTACATTTAATTGTTTTTTCTAAATATTTCGTTTAATTATGATTAGTTTTGTAGTAAATAATTTAAAATTACCGCTGTTTCATTTCATTGAGACAGAAATTTTAATTACCGACGCAGCGAAATTATTAGTTCACTATTTTGACACCATATTAGGCCAGCGCTCTTTCCAATTTACTTTTGAATATAAAACTTGTTTGTAAACAATTACTTCATGACTTTCTATTTACTTCTCACTCCGAATAAAGAATCTCATGATAAATAACAGTTAATTATAGAATACTAATTCCTCAGTTCGTGATTTTTCAATGTTACAATGTTTGATATATTCGTTCAACAAACAGGTATGTTTCTTTGTTATTTATATTGTTTCTGTTATTCTTTTGTCCTAACCTCAATAAAGTTCAATATATCTAATTGTTTCATAAACATTTAATATTTTATTTAGAATTTTTATCTGAAATATTTCTATATTTTGGTTTTTGACTATGATCTTCATCTTCATGTATTTTTTTTGTAGACTAAAAATGTGCTCTAAACGACAATTGAGATCGACAAAACCATCTAACGCTGGTGAATGGTTAATTGGCGAATACCATAAAGAATTGAAAACTACTAGAGCTCCTTCTCATCGAGAAGTACTCAGTTTTTTCTTATTTCATCACTACGAAAATAAATTGACAATTGCAGACAGTTTGAAATTGACTGTAAGGTAAGTTTATTTTCCTAGGAAAATAAACTTACCTGTTGTTCTATATATAAAAGATTAAGCTGACTTGTTGATGGTGTGCCGCCATTTCGTTTTCCAAATTGGGCTGTGGTTTTCTTTATTATTAATATTTATTTAATCAACTTATTTTAAACAAGTGTAATCTCGTCAATGACAATATTTTATAAAAAAAATTTTAACATCATGACGGTCCTTTTGTGTTTGTTAATTATGTTTTTTAACATGTTTCCGTCTTCTTTTTCGCCGTTGCTGCTTTGCTACTTATTAAACTCACGTTAAGTAAGTTCGCTAAATCTTTATAATTGTGTAACTGTCTAACTTTACGCTTTTATTATACACAATGTCCTGATGAAGGTTTCAAAATAAAACCGAAAGCTCGACGTATTAGCAAAGAGTTTCTCTTATCCTTGGCCATCCTGACTACATCCCCAGTTCTTCTTACAACTTTAGGTTTTCGAGAATCATCTTCACGAGATTTGTTTATATATATATATATATATATATATATATATATATATATATATATATATATATATTGTTATGGTATTCAATAGTTGGTCTTTATATGTAATATAAGTGTAATTAAGACTAACTAGATATTAGAATTGAATAATCAATTTATGCAAATTATCAAGGAATCATAAATAAAAAAAAATTTGGGTTGCGAGGTTTCTAGGGGGATAAAAAAAAAAAAAAAAAAAATTATTGATAGAATGTCATAGAATTTTGGAGAGTAAAGTCAGAGAAAAAGTTTAAGGAATTATATAGAATTTTAAAAATTTAAAAACCATTATAAAGTAAATATAATAATAATAGAAATTGAAAATGAAGATAAATACTGAATGTTAATGAATATAAATATAAAAATTATAAAAGAAGATTAATGTATGAATAGAATGTTATAATAATTATATGGTAGAGTTAAATATGGAATAAAATGGATATATATAGAGAAGATTAATTGGATATTTGCATAGATTGGATTTTCAAAATAAAATAAGCATAGTTTATAAAGATAAGTATTTCTGGTATGATTTGTTATCAGCTGGTAATAGAGGTATATTAGAAATAGTTATTCGGTGATTTTAGGAAAAGAGGGCAAAATTTCATTTAAAATTAATTAGTGTTAAGTTTATGACAGGATAAATGATGAATGTTATATTGTTTTTTAAAGTGTTGTAAAGAATTAATATATTTATATATATTAAATGATGTTAAAATTGAGATGGACTTTTTAGTTTAATATTATCGAAGAACCCAACCTTGAAGAGTCACAAGAATACAATTATATGAGTATAGAGATCATAACAATTATGGCGAGCCAACGTGTGGCGTGAATAAAACAAGAATCCAGTTTAAAATAGAACAGTATATTGAAATTGAGAGGGTGATATAGACAATTGAAGTGATTAGAAAATTAGAACAGTGAAGAATTGAAATAAAACATAAATACATTATAATAGAAATAAGAGGATTAGGTGAGAGTTTTAAGTATATTTATATTTATATATAAAGACCATAAAATTTTGAAAATTTTAAAACTAAATACAAATCGAATAAATATAATAAAGTAATATAATAAGTTAACATTATAAATTAAATAAATATATAAAATAATTAAAAGATTTGAATAAAATGAATACAAGACAAAATAGAAGAAATAGAAGGAGAGAAGATGGAATACAGGAATCTAATGAAAATATGCATGAAACAGAAAGTAATGATGGATCGTCGGAAGGAGAAGAAAAAACAATGTTTTAAGTGGTACAAGCTGATGTGATAGGAGATGCGACTAGTTCAAAACCACATCAAGAAACAGAGATGGAGAAAATGTTTAAATTTTTGGAAAATAAATTTGATGAAAATAATAGAAAAATGGATTCTATGAAAAAAGAAATAAGAGAAGATATAAAAAAAGAAATAAAAGATATGAACAAGAATATGGAAACATTTAAAGATGAAATGAAAAATATTATTAAAGAAGAAAATATCAAAATACAAAAAGAAGTCGATCAATTGAAAGATGGAATTAAGGCGATGGAGGAAATGGGTAATATACACCAGGAGAAGATTAATAATATAGAAAAAAATGTGAAGGAGCAGAAAAATGAAAATAAGAAAGAAAATGAAAGAATACTACAAACTATGGAAAGGAATGTAATGGAAGTAGCAAAGAAATTTGAAGATGAAACAAAAAAATTACAAGAAATGCAAAATGAAAGAACTGAGGATGGTTCCTATATGATAATACATGGAGGAGAAGGAGCAGTAAAATTTACAGGGAATATCAGTATATTACATCCATGCACGTATATGAATATGATTAAAACTAAGACTAGGAACAAAAGAGATTGGAAAGAAATTATAAGAAGTTCTTTGAAAGATAATGCTGCATTATGGTATGCAACACAGGAAAATGAAATATTAACCTTTAATGATTTTGAAAGGGAATTTCTTAAATATTTCTGGGGTGAATCAAAACAAGGGGTGAGTAGGGAAAAATTATATTTCGGAAAATTCAATTATAGATTAGGGAATAATTTAACTAATTATGCGTTACAATTATATAATGTTGCACAATATTTGGAACCTCCTATGAGAGAAGAGGAAATAATTTTATATATTTCTAGACATTATGATATAACAGTTTCTGAAACAATAGTTATACAAAATATTAAAAAAAAAGAACAATTGATTGAGTATTTAAATCGAGTTGAAAGAAATTTAAAGATTAATGAAAATAGATCACAAAATTATGAAAATGATAGATTTAGAAATTATCAAAACAGAAATGGATATAATAAAGTAAGAAAAAGGTTAATGGATGCGTGGGAAAAATATTATAAAAAAATTAAGAAAAAAGTGAAATATCCTGTAAGGTTTAAGAAAGGAGATTTGGTAATAATAAAAGCATATATAAGTGGAAATTTAAAGAAAAATGAATCAGGGAAATTAAAAGCTATATTTGAAGGACCATATAGAATAGTAAATGAGGAAGGTGTTAATAGTTATATTGTTGAAGATCCGATAACAAGAAATGTTAGAGGAGTATTTAATATTGAAAGCATATATAGGTATTTTGAAGAAACTTAGAGTATTCAGAATTTGTGTTAATATGTTAATTGTTATATACTTTAAATTTTAAATTATTAAAATTTTTTTTTCTAAAATTTATAAAATTTTAAATTTGGGAAATTGTTATGGTATTCAATAGTTGGTCTTTATATGTAATATAAGTGTAATTAAGACTAACTAGATATTAGAATTGAATAATCAATTTATGCAAATTATCAAGGAATCATAAATAAAAAAAAATTTGGGTTGCGAGGTTTCTAGGGGGATAAAAAAAAAAAAAAAAAATTATTGATAGAATGTCATAGAATTTTGGAGAGTAAAGTCAGAGAAAAAGTTTAAGGAATTATATAGAATTTTAAAAATTTAAAAACCATTATAAAGTAAATATAATAATAATAGAAATTGAAAATGAAGATAAATACTGAATGTTAATGAATATAAATATAAAAATTATAAAAGAAGATTAATGTATGAATAGAATGTTATAATAATTATATGGTAGAGTTAAATATGGAATAAAATGGATATATATAGAGAAGATTAATTGGATATTTGCATAGATTGGATTTTCAAAATAAAATAAGCATAGTTTATAAAGATAAGTATTTCTGGTATGATTTGTTATCAGCTGGTAATAGAGGTATATTAGAAATAGTTATTCGGTGATTTTAGGAAAAGAGGGCAAAATTTCATTTAAAATTAATTAGTTTTAAGTTTATGACAGGATAAATGATGAATGTTATATTGTTTTTTAAAGTGTTGTAAAGAATTAATATATTTATATATATTAAATGATGTTAAAATTGAGATGGACTTTTTAGTTTAATATTATCGAAGAACCCAACCTTGAAGAGTCACAAGAATACAATTATATGAGTATAGAGATCATAACAATATATATATACAAAAGGGGAAAATTATTGGGCATGTAGGCAAAAAGGATCAATAAAGCCACGAGTAGGAATGGTCACCGCAGACATGCATGTTTCTGGCTCATTAGCCGTCATCAGTGCACTTTGTATATATATATATATATATATATATATATATATATATATATATATATATATAAAAGAATGGGTAGTCTTTGCTGACTAGTTAGGAAACTCAGTTGACAAAATTGTTGGGGATTAGCAGCAAAAGGTGTAAAGAAAACTCTTTAGTAATGATCCAAGCTTTCGGAAATTTTATTAATACTTATTTTCATCTTCAGGGAAACTGTAAGATGAAGTTTATGGTTTACATGGTGTTATGAACAAACAAAATTAAAATTAATAAAATAATTTAAAACTTACATCACTGTGTGAGGTTGAACCTTTGATGTTAACATAATTTAATTGTGAACATGTTAATATGTATGTGATGAAAAAACTTTATGAGATTTAGTCTTGGAGACAGTTAAGAACTACGTTATGATATAGTTACAACACAAACACTTTTTTAAAATATTACACTTATAAAATCATTTGATAAAAATTATTTGATAAAAATTATTAATTATTCAGCCACGTTGCTGATTTAAGGTTAGGTGTTCTTGTGACGTGTTATTGATTGACATTGATTAAGTGTCACCGGTGTTGGCCTTTTGCTGTGTAACCTTACTAACAACTGTCGTTCTTTTGAATTTACAAAACTGATGACTGATATTGATATTTCAATAAATTCAAATATATAAAATATAATAAAAAGTTGCATTCCTTTGAGTGAGTTTATATTTTAATTATACTAAATTTTGATTGTATTAATTGTTGTTATGTGATTTAGTGATATTTGATTCAAAGCTAATTGTTTGAGATTTATCTCTTCATCCACCAGAATTGAAATGTTTGTTGTTATGTATTTGGGTATTTAGACATTTCTTCTTGCTAATCACAATCCATCTAAGGTATCCATTGGTATGTTACTGTGTTTGTTGATGCTGAGTAGATATGCATATGTTTCACTTAAATGTTTGATGTCTGTTCTTTTGTTGAACGAGTTCGGTTCTTGTATAATTCTAGTCATTTCCAGGAATAGTCTTTTGGTCGTGTTTTTTTCCATATCTAGTACACTAGTTGATGCATAATCCATTATATGATCGTTTTTAAAAACGTGTTCAGCTAAAGCACATCTGTCTGGATA
Organism: Altica lythri; assembly: GCA_964028335.1. NCBI lineage: Eukaryota > Metazoa > Arthropoda > Insecta > Coleoptera > Chrysomelidae > Altica > Altica lythri. The sequence continues at coordinate 46,370,505 of OZ034808.1, read as the reverse complement.
TAATCGGCTATCACTTTTGTGTGAGATAATTCTGTTGTGTAAGGATCTTGATGTTTCTCCTATATAACATTTGTTGCAGTTGGTACACGGTATTTTGTAAACTACGTTAGTCTTCGACATTAGTGGACTATTATCTTTAACTTTGCTGTATATTGCATTCAATTTGAGTACAGTTTTGTTTGCTATTTTTACGTTGATTGCTGTATTTAGGATTCTTGTTAGTTTTGGAGTTAGATCTTTGAAGTATGGAAGTGTTGCGAACATACTTGTTGGTGTTTCAATCTCTACTCTGGGTTGCCTTAAGTTAATGTTGTTATTGGTGTTAAATAGTATTCTATTGATCAACGTCAAAGGATATGCATTCGATAAGAATAAAGATTTCAATATTTTAAGGTTCTTTGTGTGGAATTGATTGTCTGATATTTTAAGTACTCTATCTTTCATTTGAGTGATTAGATTGATTTTCATTTGAGTTCTGTGATATGAGTGAAAGTTAAGATAACGTCCTGAGTGGCATGGTTTTCTGTACCAGTCTATGTATATAGTGTTGTCTGTTGATCTTATCAATTCCGTATCCAGGAAGGGTACTGCTTGCTGTTCATCTTCAGTTTGTATCGTGAATTGGATGTTATCATCATAGCTGTTAAATGTGTCTAGGATCTCTTCTATGCCATTTGCTGGTAGTGCTAGAATTATGTCGTCCACATATTTCTTAATGAAAATTATATTAAAAGACAGTACCGGAATCACCAGGTCGAGGATATAATCAGTAACATATGCTGCTAGTATGGGTGACAAGCAAGATCCCATTGGAGTTTCAAAAGTCTGTTTGTAGTATTTGTTCTCCATAGTGAAGTAAGTGTTATTGAATAAGAAGGTTATGATTTCTATGAAGGAGTCTAGTTTTATGTTGCAGTGGTTCTTGATGGTATCCCAGTTTTTTATGATTGCAATTATGGTGATGTCTAGGTGAACATTTGAAAAAAGTGAAACTACATCTAGGCTAGCTAATACATGGTTATCTGGTAGCTTCATTTTGTTGTACAGCTCTTTAACTTGGAAAGAATATTTGATGTAGTATTCATTTGTGTAGTCATATGCATTCGTGAGGATTTCGGTGATGTATGCAGCAAGTTTTTCAGTTGGTGCATCTATAGAGGCTACTATTGGTCTAACTGATAACTCTTCTTTATGGATTTTTGGTAAAGTGTAGAATTTAGGGGCCATTCCGTTGTATGATGTTAATTTCTTTTTTGCTGTGTCTTCTATCTGTTTGGAAGAATGTAGTTTGTTTATTAATGCATTGCACTTTCGTTGGATTTCATTAGTCGGATCTTTTTTTACTTCTCTGTAGCTGTAGTCGTTGTTAATGAGGTTGCGACTTAGGTTGTAATATTGTTCTTTGTTCATCAGTACAGTAACATTGCCCTTGTCTGCCCTGGTGAGGATCAGTTGTGGATTGTCCTTGAGAAATCTTCTACTTTTATTGTATAGTTGTTCTATGGGTGTATTGTTGCCCTTAGATGCATGTAGGAAATTGGTGATAACATTGGTGATTCTTGCAGTAGTGACGTTCTTTACATGTGGGTCTGGTATATTCTCCGTTATGTAGTCTAAGTCGGCTAACAGCTTGTTCACTGAGATATGCTTGTTCAGCGTTGGTTCAATGCTAAATTTGGGGCCCAATGCCAGAAATTTGCTGATGTCTTCTGGTATCTGTGTATCCGAAATGTTTTTTATCCAATTGGGTTCTGCTTGAATGATTTGTTGTTCTTTGTTAGCCATTAATTTGTTTATTTTCTGAATGTTACTAGCTTTGATCTTGTGAAAAAGTTTATTAGATCTTATATTTTGTTTATGTGAAAAATTTTTGAATATAAGTTCACTCGTTAGGTTAACAATTTCATCTTTTAGTGTTAGTAATGATTGATTTAATCTAGATAGTGTTGCATAGCAGTTAGTAATTTCAATGTTAATGAGTTTTGTGCCTAACCTGTTATTATAGCGTGAAAATGATTTAGTGTTTATTTCTTGTCTGTGTAGAAGGTCTTCAACTGGTCGAGTGCAAGCCCTAATGTGTTGTGGTTGTAGTCCTGATGTTTTACATTTCATGAGGAAGTTACGTCTGTTTAGTTCTCTGGTTAGTTTTTCGTTTGTTTTTGCCCATAGTTTAAGTTTTCTGACTGAAACTTCACCGTAGTCTATTCTGATGTTCTCATAGAACCCCATTAGTCTGTGAATATGAAAGAATGGGTAGTCTTTGCTGACTAGTTAGGAAACTCAGTTGACAAAATTGTTGGGGATTAGCAGCAAAAGGTGTAAAGAAAACTCTTTAGTAATGATCCAAGCTTTCGGAAATTTTATTAATACTTATTTCCATCTTCAGGGAAACTGTAAGATGAAGTTTATGGTTTTCATGGTGTTATGAACAAACAAAATTAAAATTAATAAAATAATTTAAAACTTACATCACTGTGTGAGGTTGAACCTTTGATGTTAACATAATTTAATTGTGAACATGTTAATATGTATGTGATGAAAAAACTTTATGAGATTTAGTCTTGGAGACAGTTAAGAACTACGTTATGATATAGTTACAACACAAACACTTTTTTAAAATATTACACTTATAAAATCATTTGATAAAAATTATTAATTATTCAGCAACGTTGCTGATTTAAGGTTAGGTGTTCTTGTGACGTGTTATTGATTGACATTGATTAAGTGTCACCGGTGTTGGCCTTTTGCTGTGTAACCTTACTAACAACTGTCGTTCTTTTGAATTTACAAAACTGATGACTGATATTGATATTTCAATAAATTCAAATATATAAAATATAATAAAAAGTTGCATTCCTTTGAGTGAGTTTATATTTTAATTATACTAAATTTTGATTGTATTAATTGTTGTTATGTGATTTAGTGATATTTGATTCAAAGCTAATTGTTTGAGATTTATCTCTTCATCCACCAGAATTGAAATGTTTGTTGTTATGTATTTGGGTATTTAGACATTTCTTCTTGCTAATCACAATCCATCTAATTTGCAATAGTCTAATCACCGAATTTTGGATTATTAATTTACTGAATTAAACTAATGAATTTTACTACTCACCGCTATATAAGGGTCCACGAGAATTTAATATCACAATTGTAAGGTACTGTATAGATAAATTTCAGCACACAAAAGGAAGCATAAACGATCAGTGTCAATTTTAAATATTTTCTCCTACCAAATCGAATACGATGCGGCCGCGCAGACTAGCAGACAAATTAAAATGATATCATAGTCTGGGCGAAAACAACAAAAATAAATTAAAAAACAATAGTCTGAGCATAAGGCTCATAAATAACGTTTATAACGTTACACCACGGTAACCTAGCAGAAAAAAAAGGAATCGAAGATTCTTTTTTTTTATAAAGAGAAACTACTAAAATTTAAATTAAAAAAAAATAATAATAATTCAAAACTGATGAATAGGTATAAAAAATACAACATTAGTAAATTAAGTAGGTAACCACAAAAATTGGTGTAATTTTCATAAACACTGAAAAAAAAATTCTCGACATAAAATTTAATAAAAATAATATTAACTATCCTAATCAATGTCGTCCAGGCAAAACAACGATTTGAGGCGATGTCAAAAGAAATAAAAGATAAGTTGTTCACTAAATATGTCTCCAAAATAACCAAAACAAGATAAGACTGACATCAAGAGAATCATTGAATACAAACAAAAAATACTCCAAAAGAGTAATCAAATAAGCCAATGGCCAAGGAACTATTCAATGAACGAGAAAAATTGAAACCAAATATCAATTGAACGAAATTGTGTCCAAACACTAAAAGAAAAATCAAATGATATTCAGAACAAAACAACACTTGACAGTCTTATCGCTGTTCAAATACGACATATAAACGAAGAAAAGATAATTATTCAACGGTAAAAAAGACAAGACATCGCAGAAATAAAGAAATTCAAAAGAAAACACCGATATAGGATAATCAATAAAAGTAAAAACGACGAAATCAATAGGAACAGGAACTAATACTTAAACGCTAGTAATACTGAAAGGCAATAATCAATAAGTAAAGAAGAAGAAAAAAAAAATTTTTGAAAAAGGAACAAACTAAGAATTCAAAAATACAAATTTTTTACTAACGTGGTGGTGCGGCACAGCGGAACAGCGACAGCCTGTACTCGCAAATAAATGCTATCCCTAAGGTACAGTACTGACCTGAACTCACCAACCCTTATAATTTTTTTTTTTTTTAATTAAAAAAATTAAATGACAATCTACGTTAATTTAAAAAGTTGAAATGAATTTTGAAAAAGTTTTAAGAATAAAAAAAAAATCTAAGAAATAGAAATTGAAAAGTTAATAAAACTAATGCCTTCAGTGAAGTGACTCCAGTGTTAAAGAAAAGGTAATGAAAATATTTCAAAACTACAGAATGTAAAAATATCGAGAGAAGATAAAATATATACGATATCTTAATATTTTCCACAAAAAGTAACTACAAAAAATATTGCAAAGGTAACGAAACATACGAAAAAATCACAAAATATATCAAGATGTCCTCGGTATGTGAAGAAACAGTCCTAGATATTAAAAGGTATTTCTGTACTTGGTGTATCACAAAATCAATACAGATAAAAAAAATGAAAGAATGGTATGCGGAAAACAAAAACCCCGAGTAGGTACAAAAACATAAGGAAAATCTATTTGTTTCACAAAGGTAAACCCTAACGGTTAAAAAAGAAACCAAATAGAACAAAATCCCCAAAATAAACGCCTATTGTGTTCCAACCATACGGAACACCAATAGAGCTAAACAGAGCAGTTAAACCTAACTGCTACACGATAAAGAGGTCTCACAGACCCCTACAAAATACTAAGGTCCCACAGACCTTACACGGTAATAATGTGGTCAACCAGACCACACCCAAAGTGCCCACGGCAAACAACGATAGGTATCCACACTCAAGATATAACAATATTCCTAAAAACCATCTTCCAAATCCTAACTGAAAGAAATGAGATAAAAAGAGAGAAAAAAGAAAAACCAAAATACAGAAATGAAAGGAATTCAAAAAAAATTTTGACTGTAACTATCACAATCACAAAATGAAGTCATATTAAAAACAGACAAAAGCTTAAATAGCAACGAAAAAAGGACATATTGATAAAACGGTACAAACACATTAAAATCTGCCAAGAAGCCGACATCAGCTAAGAAATACCGCCATAAGATAAGAAAGAAACTCTCTAACACTAAATTCAATAATTAGAAATAATAATCTTAAATGTTGAGAAAATATCCCAAGAGACATTCTGTATAGAAAAATTATTAAATGGGAATGCAACATAATTGTAAGGTAAAACAATTTAGTAAAGATAATAATATTCTTCGATAAATAAGTTAAGTTAAACTGAAATATACCAATTCGATAGTGGTTAACCTTGAATCCATAGATAATAAAATCCAACAAAATAAAGTAAAGATAAAAAATATTAGATGTTAGTAAAATATTTATAAAATATTTGAATGTCTGTATTTAAATTGATGGAAAAATTTTAAATTAATTTAATTTAATGTGAATGCTAGGAAAAGCTTCAAAAAAAAACCAGAATACTTTAGTTGGGCGCCAGTTTGTAACGTGAAATGCCAATTTGTGGCGTAATTAACCCGTAGCTAGCTCCAGGGTTCGTGGCTTCCTTCTGGCTTTTCTTTTAACTTCCCCAAACAAATAAAAAGGGCGCCAAAATACAGACAAACAAATAAAAAGCACAAATCAGTTTTAGGTATTTATTCAAAAGAATGAAGTTAAATTTGATAAATTTTTTAAAAACAAAATACGTAATAATTTAATCTCTTATCTCTGTTCTTCCGGTTGGTAAAGCTGGCGGAAAATGATCTATGCAAGCTCGATATCTCTAGCGGAGTTGGTGGTCGAAGATTCTACCACGTGGTGGATTTCCCAATGTTAGCTGGAAACCAAACTTCTTCAAAAAAATGGGTTTTGAACGGCTATGTTTGATCCCTATGGAAGGACCCTTTTCAGATCCGGCTATCAGCCTATTTGGAACAAAAAAAATAGAATTAAACTCCGGCTTTTCACACTAAATATCGACCCAATCGCTTGTATTTTCCGCAAAGATGAGAAAAAATTATTTACTAAAGAAATACAAGTTTTTTTTTTAAGAATCTACAAAAAACTGACTTTACAAGCGATTAAAATCAAATATTTAGATGTTAATACAAATCTATATATATAAAACTCAAAGGTGACTGACTGACTGATTGACTGACTGATATAGTGATCTATCAACGCAGAGCCCAAACCGCTGGAGGGATGGGGCTGAAATTTGGTGTGCAGGTAGATGTTATAACGTAGGCATCCGTTAAGAAAGGATTTTAATTAATTCCATCCCCAAGGGGATAAAATAGGGGATGAAAGTTTGTATGATCTATGAACGCATGGCTCAAACCGCTAGACGGATGGGGCTGAAATTTGGCATGCAGAAAGATGTTATGACGTAGACATCCGCTAAGAAATGATTTTGATTAATTCCACCCCCAAGGGCATAAAATAGGGGATGAAAGTTTGTATGAAACTTTGTCAATTTTAAACCGTTTGGGCTAAAACGTTGCATGCATATAGTAACTACGACGAAGGCATCCCCTAAAACAGAATTTTGATTAATTCCACCCCTAAGGGGATAAAATAGGGGATGAAAGTTTTTATGAAACTCTGTCAATTTTAAACCAATCGGGCTAAGATTTTGCATGCAGATAGTTACTATAACGTAGGCATCCCTTAAAAACGGATTTTGATTAATTGCATCTCTAAGGGGATAAAATAGGGGATCAAAGTTTGTATGAAACTTTGTCAATTTTAAACCGATCGGGCTGAGATTTTGGATGCATATAGCTACTATGAAGTAGGCATTCCTTAAGAAAGAATTGTAATAATTTCCACCCCTAAGGGGATAAAAAAGGGAATGAAAATTTGTATGAAACTTTGTCAATTTTAAACCGATCGGGCTGAGATTTTGCATGAATGTAGCTACTATGACGTAGGCATCCCTTAAGAAAGGATTTTGATAAATTACACCCATAAGGGGATAAAATAGGGGATGAAAGTTGGTATGAAACTGTGCCAGTTTTAAACCGATCGGGCTGAGATTTTGCATGCATATAGCTACTATGACTTGGGCATCCCCTAAGAAAGGATTTTGATAAACTCCAACCCTAAGGGATAAAATAGGGATGAAAGTTTGTATAAAACTTTGTCAATTTCAAACCGATCGGGCTAAGATTTTGCATGCATATAGCATGCAAGTTTTTAAAGTTTTAAAAAAATAATAGTCTAATACCACTCGCGCTTTACTGAGCGGGGTGTGTGGAGCGATGAGACGGTAGCACGCTGCTGCTGGACGACATGAAACTGTCGATAGACGCGTAGAGTCTTAAAAATTCGAGAATAAATTTGTTTTATTACGTAGTGGTGTACTAAGAAATTACTTTTTTTAAATTCCATCCCTAAGGATTTAAAATAGGGGTTGCAAATTTGTATGAAACTCGGTGGCAAAAAACTAAAGTCCACGCGGATGAAGTCGCGGGCGGCCGCTAGTTAATAAATAAGTTACAAAAATAATTATTACAAAAATACATAATAAAACTAATTTGCAATAGTCTAATCACCGAATTTTGGATTATTAATTTACTGAATTAAACTAATGAATTTTACTACTCACCGCTATATAAGGGTCCATGAGAATTTAATATCACAATTGTAAGGTACTGTATAGATAAATTTCAGCACACAAAAGGAAGCATAAACGATCAGTGTCAATTTTAAATATTTTCTCCTACCAAATCGAATACGATGCGGCCGCGCAGACTAGCAGACAAATTAAAATGATTTCATAGTCTGGGCGAAAACAACAAAAATAAATTAAAAAACAATAGTCTGAGCATAAGGCTCATAAATAACGTTTATAACGTTACAAGTAATTGGCAGCAATGGTTTAACATTTATATTTGCACTTTTTAATACTGAAAATAATTAGTTAGGTAAGTTGGTTTAACGCGCTTTTTTAGTTATTATATTTTTTTAAGTATTTAATATAATGCAACCTAATACCATATCGCTTGAAGCTAAAAAGGATTTACTATTTGCTCATGTAGGAGAGTCATACTTAAAAAAGCACAAACGAGAAAGAATGGCATATGCAGCTAGTAACAAAATGAGAAAACTTTCCAGACTGTTGATTATATATCGTATATTATGTAATAATGAAAATATTCAGTTAAAAGATATAATTCACCCTAAAATTTTGATAACGTTGTTTTAGCTACTAGACAAATGGCGGGATATAACCATGAAAAAAAATGTTTTAGAGCACCAAGCTTAGCTATGCATATTGGCACATCTTTAAAGGACGTTTGCAATGAATGTATACATTTGATTATAAAACAAAAAAAAAGGTTTTACAACAAAATTAGTAAGTGAGCAGAACGAATGGATAAAAAATATAAATCTTTTTAAGGAACTAATAGATTCCAGATGGAATATTGAATTAGGGTCTCTCGCAAATAAAGACTTACTAGAAAAACGGTGGAAGAAACCGGTTTTACTGCCTCTTGTAAGTGACATTAAAAAATTTCGTGAGAAAGTAATAAACATTGCAAAAAAGACTAAGCAACAACTAATTATGAATGAAAGATATAAAACCGCTTATAAATTACTAACCCAATGTGTTCTAGCCCAACTAATTCTTTTTAATTGAAGAAGAATTGGGGACGTACAATATTTAAAAATAAAAGACTATCTCGATGATAAACGAGGAAATGTAAAAGATTTTGAAAATGTCCTTACTGAAGCCGAAAAAGTATTGACAATGAGCTACAAACGAGTAATTAATAGTGGAAAAGGCAGTAGAGCAGTTGTTATTTTGATTCCACGTTTTTTACAAGACATTTTGGATTTCTTAATAAAGATACGCCCGCTGCATATACCATATGAAAATGAATACGTTTCTGCAATACCTGGCAGTACAATAAAATGGGGTCAAGGGGATATTGCTATTAGAAATCTTTGTAATAGGATAAAGCTGGAAGATCATACGACATTTACAAGTAGCAAACTAAGAAAGCAAATAGCTACAGTGATGTGGATACTTAATTTAAGTAAAGACGAATCGAAGCAATTTGCTAATTTCATGGGACACACAGAAAAAACGCATGCTGAGTTTTATGAGTAAGTATAAATTTAACTCTTTCTTTTAAATAATAAATTTATTTACTTCTTATATTTAGGTTGCCTGTAGATATTTACCAAACTGCTAAGGTTTCCAAATTACTTTTAATGATGGAAAAGTGTTCTATTCCAATTGAATATAAAGGAAAATAGATATTGATCCTAATACCAAATTATTAGATTCAGATAACGACAGTGGTAGTTATTTATTTATTCTATTTTATATTAAAAAAATATGTATAAAATTATATTGTTTTTAGATGAAGGAGTAGTTGTTATAGATAACACTATGTTAGAAGACAACAGCAAGGACAGACCTGAGCTTATAATAGGTAGTTTTAAACAAGAGCATAAAAAACCGAAATTTAATCTAACATACCTACATATTTCGCTTCTAGATAAAGTTTTACCCAACTTAGAAATCACTACGAATAAGAGAAAAAGACAGACAAAAAAAAAATAGCAATCATTCAGAAGGTTTATCTTCCGATGAGGATGTAATCGAAATAAAAAAACCAAGAGTTAAAAGACAAACAAATGAAAGTCCATTTAACGAAGTCTTTCAAAAAGATCCAAGAAATAATTCAGAAGATTTTAGTTCCGATGACGATAAAATTTAAAGAAAAAAGAAAACAGGAAAAAGGCGATGTAAGTAAACCTAGTATAGCGTATTGAATCATATTGTATACCTTGTCAAAAAATTTATTGTATATATTTCTATTTTTTATTTATAATCCCTTTTAGGTTGGACAGAAAAAGAAATTCAATTATTAAAAGAAGAATTTGGTTCTTATATTAAAAAAAAATCATATCCCTCTGGCACACAAATGAAAGAATTTGCCAAAAAAACCACCTCAAGAAGACAGTCCTAGTCATAAGATCAAAAATTCAGCATTTAATGGCAACTAAATATTAACATTTATTTTAAATTTAAAAAAATAAAATATTAAAACAGAATTTGTTTACAACTCTTTATTATGAAATAATAAATAAATTATTATACAATTAAAACAATATTGTTTAACTTTTATTACAACTTGCAAATTCGTGAGTATAAGTAAATTTTGAACAATAAGATAAATTACGTCGTCTCCTTGGAATTTTCGAACAGTAACAGTTTACTAAAAATTCGATTTCAATTCGTTTTGAATTTGGTGAATTTTGTATCTTAACGAAACTTATTTCACTACCGTGTGGGCAATGTCTTTTAAAATCGCGCTTGACTGCCACTAAAAAATCACATCCACAATTATTATTACCGTCATTTCTTTGGAAAACACCAATCCAACGATGAGGATTTCTTCCGTTTTGAACCACTGGATAATGATTTTCTAGCATGTAACCAGGAGGCGTATTTTCTTGTAAAATCTGATTAGCCATGGCCATTTCGGCTACGTTGACATTTTCGGTACATGGAGCATTCGTGCATTAACCAAAAGCAAACCCATAAATTCAAAAATTAACAGGATCATTTTAATGAGAACTACAATATTCATAAAAAAATGTTAAAACGACTTTAAATAAAATCAATTTAATTCATATATTTCAATAATTTTAATGTTTAATGTTTTAAAATATTTCCAATTAATTATACCTAATTTTGTTATTTAATAATGTATATTAAAATTTTGAATTTATATTACTACATATTTTTGTTTAAATTAGTTTATTATTTTAATTTATTTATTTATTATTAACCACTAAAATTAGATAAGTATTACAAAATACAAATAATAGAAAAACAACACAATTATATTAATACCTGTACGCAGAAGACTGGTGCTTTAATTTAATGTAATACTTAAGTCAGAAACTGCACTAACAATAACTCTTTTTTGTGACCTATTTAAATCCTTCTCTTCCTTAAAAACAAATAGTCACTATTATACGGCTCCGTGAAAAGCGGCAACATTGCTGGAGGCCAGATAAAACAGTTGATGCCTATATATATTAGAAAACATGGAGGTGGTTTTATACTTTCTGTTTCACTATATATATAAAAATATATATAGTTTTTTTTATAAAATTCATACCCCTCTTATAAGAAACGTATTGTACATGTTCCCCTCATTGGAGAATTACCTTTTTATTAAATTATTACTTTGTTATTAGCATGGAAGTCAGGTCGCCTGCTTTATGATATGGAGGCGACAGCTTATCAGCTATATACATGTATATATATAGATATATATATCCAAAGATGATACATAAAGTATCTAGTGCCTTACTGTCAAAAGTAATAATTTCAGTTTTGAACTGAAATGGTGTCGGTTAGAAATTTCTAACACTTTAAAAGACACCTTGGATGCTGCGATATAAATAGATATAAATATCATTCAATCTATATCAGGGCAAAACCAAACTACAGACACGTGTTTCGCTCTTAGTTTGAGCTCGTCAGTGTAGTACAGGCTATGTCTCTCAAGTCACTAATCAAGAGACATCCCTGCTATAAATTGAACGATATCTATATATATATATATATATATATGGGGTTACGAAATGTGGGCACAGCTAGCCGAAGACACAAATGGCGATAGGACTCCTGTGTGAGCGTTCGTTGTTTGTGTTTTTTAGATACACGTTTCCCTACCATCCTTTGCTCCCAAGTACCAAACACTTTTGCTAGCCAAGTGCAATACCTTACTTGGTTATGCCGCACTGATGACGGCTAACGAGCCAGAAACATGCATGTCTGCGGTTACCATTCTTACTCGTAATCCTGTGATCCTTTTTGCGTACATGCCCACTAATTTTTCCCTTTTGTCATAAGTACGCATACTTGGCACCCTTTATATATATATATATATATATATATATATATATATATATATATATATATATATATATATATATATATATATATATATATATATATATATATATATATATATATATATATATTAGGGTGTCCGTTATTTACCAATTTGGATTTAGACTTTGCAGCGCCCCTAAAATCTGACCTAAAAAAATTATCAGACCCATATAAGCCCTTAATATTAGTATTAAACCGTGCCTCAACGACGATTCATTTCCCATTTAAATAACATGGGATTTTTGTACTTTTTGCCATTAATTTTTTTTCTCCTCAACCATGTCATCCAAAGCTGTGGCAATCAAGGATTTTTGTAGTAAATTAAATGCTCTACAAAAAAGGTTTTTTACAATTTTTTGATATAATTATTCCTTCAAAAGTTATTCGAGGTCAAAGTTCAACTCAAAATAACTACTTAATTTTCTTTGTGTTTTGACCGAAAATCTATCACTATTTATATTAAAAATTATTCTTTATTGCAAAAAAATATCTGATTTCAACTGGATCATAAATAAAATTAGTGTTAAACATCCCGATAATCAAAAAATTTAACTGCCGAGTTAAGTCAAGCTTAAAATATTAAAATTCATTAGTAAAAATGTTTATTCTTGTTCCAATTGTGAATTACATCATATTAGGTAGTATTATATATTATTTAAAAACGGAAAGTATTGGAAAAATAAGCTCTTTTCTTATTCAACATTATAAAAAAAAAAATTATAAAAAAAAAGACTGGAACAAGAATAAACATTGTAGATTATGGAGATGACACTTTTAAGTGATTTTAACTAAGTACTTATTCAAGTACCTTGTTTTTACATCTAAAAAAGAAGACAAATGTCATGTTGGTAAGCGGGGCCGGTCTGACAGTTGACTTACTGGTTTCTTCTCGATTTTTCTAATTTTAAAGAAATGTGGTTTTTTAGTTTCTTAACAATTCTAGACTGTAATTACGTGTTTTTGAATTCAATACTCAAAATGCTTATTGCTGTTCCTTTATACTTTAAATTTTTGGTAAGATAAAATTATAAAAACATAACTGTAAGTTATGTTTCTCAATTGTAGCAAGTTCTGATAAAGCTATACGTTAGTTGGCGAAAGCTTGACTAAAGAATAAAGACACTCACATGGAAGCACCTGGTTTCTTTTGCTTCCTTATTTAAAAAAGGGTTATTCCCAAGTTAACCTTCAGAATCTATTATGTACTAGTAACCTGTTACTACTCTCACTTATATATATATATATATATATATATATATATATATATATATATATATATATATATATATATATATATTATAACATATATGAAAATGTAAATGTATATTATTAATTGTTTATAATTTTGTGTTGTTTATCTGATTATATGTTATATTTAAAATGATGTAAATTTAAAATAATTATATTTAACTTTAAAATTTGATGTGAATTGAATTATTGTTTATAAATTTTTTTATCAACGACTCTATCTCAGGGCAGAATTCAATGTTTTATTTTATTAATTTGATATTGTCTTGAAATTAGATGCATAATAACTATTATGTACCAAATGATACCTATGGATGTTTAAATTAAAAAGAAGAAGATCTGTAACCTATCTTCTCGTCAATGTGAGATTCTATGATTACTAATTATGTGAGTAAAATGATATGAAAAGATTAATAAATGGTGGTATTATACATATCAAAAAATTCTTAAAACTAATAAAATATGTGAATAGAGTAAAAGTGAAAATGAGGAAATTAATTGTTCATCCAATTATATATAGAAAACACAAGAAAGTTCTTTATTAAGGTGAATAGTGCAATATTAATACCGTGACTCCAGGATCTATGAATTCTCTCAGCTAGTCTGCTATAGGATTATCAAAAGAAACCATAAACTCGTTTAAGAAAAAGGTCTTCTAACTGCTTAATGAACTCTGCAACGCTGCTATGTACTTATTCCTTCTTTCTATTTAACACGTACTTGGAAATTCAAGATAACATTCATAGCACCATTTGCTATCACGTTCTCATCTTCTGATTTCTTTTATTTATATAAAAATTAACTTTCTGCTTACCAATATACTTTAGTTTTCTTCTTACAGACGTTTATAATAATATTCAATTACTCAAGACTGATTTATATTGAAATTTTTTAATAAAAATCGTAAAAAATTACAAGAGCAAATTTAACACGTCTTTCCTCTTTCTGAACAAAAAACAAGAGAGAGCCGTTTAAAATCAACAACTTCCAAAACAAAAATAACAAAAAACAACTATCCTAACAATTCTTATTAGTATCTCTCTGATGCCTACTTGATAATAACTTAATTTATGACATCCGTGCACTTGATTAATTTCTATTTACAATTTATCTTATACCTAGGATTCTTATACAAATTTATGTTTTTTTAATTTATTACTATTAATATTAAAACTTTTCATTTCATTCTTTTAATAAATTTTTTCATTTAAAATTTAAAACATAATCATAGCTTTTAAATACTCATATGCATTAGTTAATACAGCATATAATTCTACATTTAATTTATATTTGAACTTATTCTTTGCATAAAAAAAAAATATTATTTCTAGCATACTTTCTCAGACAAATTTCTTGTTTTATAGAAAGAAAATTACATGATTCCTTTTATTTATAATTATGAATATATCATGGTACTCCTTATATTTTATTTTTAAATTTATGTTTCCTTTTTTAGGAATGAAGAAAAAATTAAAACAACACTAAAACTAAGGAACTTAAAGAAAATTAATACTATTTATACACAACCTAAACTTTGTATTCTGCCCAGGATCAAGAATATTCCTTTTTTTTTAATGAATTTATTAATAACTTAATTTGATCTGTTCTTTAATTTATAACATATAATAGGATAATATCACAAATCCCCCAATTAAAATTTTTACATCAAACATTTCATTGATGTTGGATTAAAAATTATAATTTTAATCTATTTTTTTTTTTATATATATAAATAAACACTCATTTAACAAAAACTTTAGCCTCAATTAAAATTATTTGCACAGATTGTATCAACCTTTTTTCAATAAAACCATTCAATCTTAATTTAATATTTACATCTTAATACTATTATTTACAAAACTTTGCTATTAATATCATCTACCCTTGCATTTTCTTTATAAATTTCTTTATTTCTATTTTTTTTTTTTTTAATATCACATTTATTCTTTCTTTCTAACATTTATTCAAATATACTTTATTTATTATATTTATAAACTTGTTTTTTTTTATGAAATATTAATACCTATACATTAAATTTTCCTATACACCTAAATATCTTGCCTCTTTCCTGATAATTCCAAATATACCCAATACCTACTATATTTTTAAATTTCTTCCCCCTTTCTTGGTATTTTCCTATATACCTAAAAGCTATTATAAATTTAGTTTTCTTCCCCCTTTCTTTATATTTCCAAATGTAAAATTTTTCCCAGAATGCTACTTGCTTTGCTTTATATCCATCTACAAATTTCTTAATAGTCTTCTTCCTTTCTTCATCTATTTTATTTGTGTCTTCCTCTATGCTCTTCAAATTATCTTCCTTTATATAGTTTATTTGTCTTATAAATGTCTTAGTATCTTCTTTTATTTTCTCCAATCTTTTATTAGTCTGCTTCATTTTATCATTATTCTTTTGAAATTTTCCTTCTAATTCCATATTTATATGTTTCCTCATATCTTCGTTTATTTCTTCAAATCTTTCTTTAGTCTCATACAATTTTTTATTCTTCTCTTTAAATTTCTCTTTAATTGCTTCATTCATATTCATAATAGTTTTATCCATAGTTATCATAATGCTTTTATTCATTTCTTCAAACTTCTTATCCAACTCTTTTATAATCTCTTCCTTCCTTTCATCCAATTTTTCATTATTCCTTTCCAATTTCTTTTCAAATTCCTTACCTAAGTTAATTTTTAAATTGTCTACAACTTCTTCATTAATTTGCTCTTGCAACTTTATCTGTCCTATTTCTTTTTTTATTTGTTCTGTTTGTTTACTCACTTCTACTATTTTCTCTTCTACAATTTTAATTTCCCCCTTAATTTTAATCCCTGTCTCCTGGATTTCATTCCTTAATTTAATATTTTGCTGTTCCATATTCTTGTCACAGTCTATCTTCATAATTTTCATTTCTTCCTTGATCTTCAAAATGTCTTCCTTTATAATTTTCATTTCACTTCGAAATTTCTTATTATCTTCTTTTATTTCCTCAAATTTCTTATCTATATCTTTCCTCATCTTCACATTATCTTCTTTTATATCTTCTTTTAATTTCTTATTCATATCTTTTATTTCTTCAAATTTTTTATTTTGTTGATTAAATTTCTTATCCATGTTCATAATATTCTTATTAATTTCTTCATATTTCTGATCATTGTTCATCATAAAACTTTGAAGCATCCTACACAAATCTATTTGAGTCTCTCCTCCTGGTCTTTCCTGTACCACCTGTTCTTCTTGTTCATTTCCACCTACAGTTGCCTCTATCTCTATTTCAACCATGGTTCGATCCTGTTCTCCCCCTATCTCTATTAAATTATCACCTTCTTCTGATTCTGCTCCTTCCTGTTGTCCAGTTTGGATCAATTCCTCCACTCGATAATCTCCTGCTCCCAATACTCTCTCTTCATGTACTTGTACCGCAACACTCTCTACCTCAATTTTTCCTCCATCACTACTCTCGCTATCCTCTCCTACTACTTTACCATCTCTCAATCTCATTTTTCTATCCATTCTTACAATTTAAAATACCCAGATAAATACAAGTAATGTGCAAATTTCTAAAGAAATACCTTTATACCAATAAATATTTTATAAGCTATTACCTTTGTATTTAGCTTATAACTAATACGGAATCACAAAAAAAAAAATTTTCAAATCAAGTTTTCAAAAAAAAAATTTTAAATATTAATTATTTAAATAGGCTCTAGTTTGTATTATTTAGAGCCCCACGTTGGGCGCCAATTTTATAACATATATGAAAATGTAAATGTATATTATTAATTGTTTATAATTTTGTGTTGTTTATCTGATTATATGTTATATTTAAAATGATGTAAATTTAAAATAATTATATTTAACTTTAAAATTTGATGTGAATTGAATTATTGTTTATAAATTTTTTTATCAACTACTCTATCTCAGGGCAGAATTCAATGTTTTATTTTATTAATTTGATATTGTCTTGAAATTAGATGCATAATAACTATTATGTACCAAATGATACCTATGGATGTTTAAATTAAAAAGAAGAAGATCTGTAACCTATCTTCTCGTCAATGTGAGATTCTATGATTACTAATTATGTGAGTAAAATGATATGAAAAGATTAATAAATGGTGGTATTATACATATCAAAAAATTCTTAAAACTAATAAAATATGTGAATAGAGTAAAAGTGAAAATGAGGAAATTAATTGTTCATCCAATTATATATAGAAAACACAAGAAAGTTCTTTATTAAGGTGAATAGTGCAATATTAATACCGTGACTCCAGGATCTATGAATTCTCTCAGCTAGTCTGCTATAGGATTATCAAAAGAAACCATAAACTCGTTCAAGAAAAAGGTCTTCTAACTGCTTAATGAACTCTGCAACGCTGGTATGTACTTATTCCTTCTTTCTATTTAACACGTACTTGGAAATTCAAGATAACATTCATAGCACCATTTGCTATCACGTTCTCATCTTCTGATTTCTTTTATTTATATAAAAATTAACTTTCTGCTTACCAATATACTTTAGTTTTCTTCTTACAGACGTTTATAATAATATTCAATTACTCAAGACTGATTTATATTGAAATTTTTTAATAAAAATCGTAAAAAATTACAAGAGCAAATTTAACACGTCTTTCCTCTTTCTGAACAAAAAACAAGAGAGAGCCGTTTAAAATCAACAACTTCCAAAACAAAAATAACAAAAAACAACTATCCTAACAATTCTTATTAGTATCTCTCTGATGCCTACTTGATAATAACTTAATTTATGACATCCGTGCACTTGATTAATTTCTATTTACAATTTATCTTATACCTAGGATTCTTATACAAATTTATGTTTTTTTTATTTATTACTATTAATATTAAAACTTTTCATTTCATTCTTTTAATAAATTTTTTCATTTAAAATTTAAAACATAATCATAGCTTTTAAATACTCATATGCATTAGTTAATACAGCATATAATTCTACATTTAATTTATATTTGAACTTGGTCTTTGCATAAAAAAAATATTATTTCTAGCATACTGTTACGGTCTAGGGGTTCAAAATAAAATCACTGCTGAACGAAAATGTCTAATTTATTTACACACACAATAAACTAAACGAATTATAACTAAATTAACTATAACACACTAATTTATGTACTACAATTAACTTCGATTTATATTCACTATTTATTTTCACTTCGTAGTTCGCTCGAATATTTAGACTACTCGCTATAAACTTTAAACTTCCCTGTTGTCCGCCGCATCTCAGCTTATATAGCTGTTCACCGCTTCCAGAACATCGTTCGGTAACACTTTCTTGAAGGTCTTGTCAGCGCGCGTATGATCAGGAATTATCTCGATTATTAGACTTCCGGGAATCAGTTGTTTACCTATCAGGGCGACAGAGGCGTACTAAGGGGTTCTCGCTCGTTACACTGCCCCCTCCTTAAGAAATTTGGTCCCCGAACACCTTGGTTGGTATGTCTGAACCTACAGGCATCTCCCTTTTTGCAGCTCCCTTGCTTTTCGAAATAGCAATCCACAGTCTTCTCCTTCATTATGTTTCCGCTCGGGTTGAAAATGCACACGAGTATCTCTATTCCTGTCTTATGGAAAAGCACCTCGAGCATGTTCCGGACGACTCTCCAGTTGAGTTGGTCTAAACCACAACCCAACTTAGGCACAGCCAGCTTCTTCACTCCCAACCTGGTGAGTTCGTCTCTTAGGTTCAGCAGGGTATTCCACATACTTCTATAGCTGGGCTTGTGATCGGAAAACCTCTTAGTCACCATGTAGAAGAGGTGACGATGACCGTCAGTGAGACTCAGAATTTTTCCGGGATGGGGCTGTTGTCTGGAGAGCTCAGATACACGGCCAAACTTCTTCCTGAAGACTAATGCTATTCCCCTGGACATACGCAGATCTTCGGCGACACAATGGGCTAGGGAATAATCTCCAGGCACAGAGAAGAGGTCCTGCTGCTGCTCGGTGGTAACTCCGAATCGTGCCTTCCCAGTTCCACCATAGTTCTCCATGAACTGGTCGAAACTCATCTCAACATGCTCTGGGCTGGTCGTCCTTCTCAGATAGGTCTCGTCTTGTTCGTCGTAGTCCGCCTCGTATTTCGCCAACCGATTTACATGGACCACGCGCCTCTTGCCCCTTGGTAGTTTTTGTATACGGTACACTACATCATTGATCCTCTTTACCACTCTGTATGGACCCTCCCAATTCCTCTGTAGCTTAGGTGATAATCCTCTCTTCTTCTGTGGGTTGTACAGCAAGACCAAATCTCCAGCGTTAAAACCACCTTCTGTAGCTTTGCTGTCATAACGGGTCTTCATTCGGTCACTAGCAATTTGTATGTTTTGTCGGACCTTTTCATGAATGTAGTGTAGCCTGCCCCTCAATGTGCTCACGTAGTCCTTACCAGCTATCTCTGTTCCGGGCTTACAACCAAACTCTAGGTCACAGGGTAATCTAATTTCCCGGCCGAACATGACACAAGCTGGTGTCTCTCTAGTAGACTCCTGTACGGCTGATCTGTAGGCCATGGTGAACAGATGAAGGTATCGGTCCCAGTCTCTTTGATGGTCAGAGACCACTTTAGCCAAATATTTTCCCACAGTTTTATTCATTCTTTCGACTAGGCCATCTGACTGTGGGTGAAGAGGTGTTGTCCTGGTCTTCTTGACTCCGAGTATTTCACAAATGCTCTGGAATAAGCCAGACTCGAAATTTCGTCCCTGATCAGAATGTAGCTCCAGTGGCACTCCAAACCGACTAAACATCTCTTTTATCAGCACGTCTGCCACTGTCGAGGCCTCTTGGTTTGGGATTGCATGTGCTTCAACCCATTTGGTAAAGTAATCCGACGCCACCAATATGTACTTGTTCCCATCGTCGGTCTCTGGGAATGGGCCTGCGATGTCTATAGCAACTCTTTCCATGGGACTGCCTACGTTATACTGATTCATTGGCGCTCGTCGTTTTCCTCTTGGGCCATTCGTTGAAGCACAAAGTCTACATTTTCGGCACCAGTCCTTGACGTCTTCTTTGCAGTTGACCCAGTAAAAACGTTCTCTGATCTTTTCCAACGTTTTCTTGATGCCGAAGTGTCCACCGGAGGTTCCATTATGAAGTTTCTCCAATACTTCTGTCGTCCGACTCCGGGGAATTATCAGCTGAGTCCTAGCTGCAGTACCCTCGTCATTCTCGACGGACCTCGTCAACAATCCATCCTCTAAAATGATGGAGTCCCACTGCGCCCAGTAGGACTTGACCCTAGGACTCAGGTGACTCACTTCTTCCCATCTTGGTCTCTGTCCTTTTGCTTTCCAGTCAAGCAACATCTTCAGTTCGGTGTCACCTTCTTGGTCTCGCTTCAGGGATTCTGGCAGCCAATCTAGATCCACGACGGTTGTTCTTAAACAGAATTCCTTCTCTTCTGCTTTGCTGCAGTGTTTGCAGTCGGAAGGACAAGGCCTCCTAGATAATGCGTCAGCGTTGCCATGTGACTTTCCGGCCCGGTGCTCCACAGAAAAATGATATTCCTGTTCTTGGCGTTGTGGTTTAACCGGCTTCTTGCAGTTACGCCGAATGTGTCCTCTTTCGCCGCAGTTCCAGCATCTTGGTCCACCATTACGTTTCTCCTGGAGAACTCGGCGAACTACGTCTTCAATTCTATCGTCGCAGACTGGTGAATCATCAAGCTGTCTCACTTTGCTCTGTCCTCTGTGAGAAGCTTGTTTAGCAGCTTCAAATTCTAGGGCATGGGCCAGGGCGTCATCTAGAGTTTTGGGTCGGGCCAACCGCAACGTCTGCTGAGTCTCCGTGTCTCTCAACCCATCGACGAAGGTCTGGACAGCAAGTTGTTCTAGGAAGCTGTCCGGTGCTGAAGGATAAGCCAGCCTTACCAACCTTGCTATGTCTGCTTCGAATTCCTGCAAGGTTTCTGCACTCTTCTGATGGCGACTCTTGATTTGTGCGTGATACACTTGTTGGAGATGTGCATCACCATATCTCATTTGCAGTCTACTTGTCAGAGTCTTATAATCACCTTGCTGACTTACCGGAATGGTTTGAAGGATATTCAGTGCGTCCCCTCTTAATGCAACAATTAAAGCAGTTGCTTTCTCTTCATCGTCCCAGCAGTTGGCGTTGGCTGCTGCTTCAAATTGTTTCTGGTATGTGCTCCAGGGTGTTTTGCCATCAAAAGTTGGAGGTTTGATCTTTGTTCGGCCTGGCTCACCCCGTTCTCCCAGCTTAACCGAACAATATTTGCTGAAGTTCTTACTCAATCGCTCTTCCATGGTTTTCACCTGTTCTTCCAATTTTACCTGCATTTCTTCTTCCATATTAACCAATCTGCCTTCAATGTTTCCAAACCTGTCTTCAAATTTTTCAATTTTATCGTTCACGTTCCCCATCTCGTCTTTTACGTTTCCCATTTCGTCTTTTACGCTTCCAATTTCGTCTTTTACACTTCCAATCTCATTTTCCAGTTTGGAGTAATTATTCTTCAACTCATTTTCAATGAATGTCAATTTATCTCCCAAATTATCTTCCATTTTCTTAGTGTTTACTTCCATTTTATTCTCCATTTTCTGGGTGTTTTCTTCCATTTTATTCTCCATTTTCTGGGTGTTTTCTTCCATTTTATTCTCCATTTTCTGGGTGTTTTCTTCCATTTTATTCTCCATTTTCTGGGTGTTTTCTTCCATTTTTTTCTCCATTTTCTGGGTCATTTGTTCAAGGGCTTGCTTGAAAAATTCCATTGTCGCCTGATCCATTTTCTAACTAAACGAATTATAACTAAATTAACTATAACACACTAATTTATGTACTACAATTAACTTCGATTTATATTCACTATTTATTTTCACTTCGTAGTTCGCTCGAATATTTAGACTACTCGCTATAAACTTTAAACTTCCCTGTTGTCCGCCGCATCTCAGCTTATATAGCTGTTCACCGCTTCCAGAACATCGTTCGGTAACACTTTCTCGAAGGTCTTGTCAGCGCGCGTATGATCAGGAATTATCTCGATTATTAGACTTCCGGGAATCAGTTGTTTACCTATCAGGGCGACAGAGGCGTACTAAGGGGTTCTCGCTCGTTACAATACTTTCTCAGACAAATTTCTTGTTTTATAGAAAGAATATTACATGATTCCTTTTATTTATAATTATGAATATATCATGGTACTCCTTATATTTTATTTTTAAATTTATGTTTCCTTTTTTAGGAATGAAGAAAAAATTAAAACAACACTAAAACTAAGGAACTTGAAGAAAATTAATACTATTTATACACAACCTAAACTTTGTATTCTGCCCAGGATCAAGAATATTCCTTTTTTTTAATGAATTTATTAATAACTTAATTTGATCTGTTCTTTAATTTATAACATATAATAGGATAATATCACAATATATATAAACAAAGTGCCAAGAAAATGCGTATTAATATAAACAAAAGGGGAAAATTATTGGGCATGTACGCAAAAAGGATCAATAAGGCCACGAGTAGGAATGGTAACCGCAGACATGCATGTTTCTGGCTCATTAGCCGTCATCAGTGCGGCATAACCAAGTAGGGTATTGCACTTGGCTAGCAAAAGTGTTGGGTACTTGGGAGCAAAGGATGTTGGGGAAACATGTGTAAAGAAACATAAAAACGCATTTTCTTGGCACTTTGTTTATTTCATATCCTGGGCTTAGAACGACTCACACACAATGAGTCCGTTTCGCCAACGTTGCGACGCTGGTTGCTAGCCGAGAACCCATTGGCACAGCTGGCTGAAAGCACAAAATGGCGATAGGACTCCTGTGTGAGCTTTCGTTGTTTTTGTGTTTTTATGTTTCTTTACACATGTTTCCCCAACATCCTTTGCTCCCAAGTACCCAACACTTTTGCTAGCCAACTGCAATACCCTACTTGCTTATGCCGCACTGATGACGGCTAATGAGCCAGAAACATGCATGTCTGCGGTTACCATTCCTACGCGTGGCCTTATTGATCCTTTTTGCGTACATGCCCAATAATTTTCCCCTTTTGTTTATATATATATATATATATATATATATATATATATATATATATATATATATATATATATAAATGATATATCTTGACTGATCAAATATTATAAACAATTTGAAATTTTTTGGGGATTGCATTGCAGTCACTTATTAAGAAAAACTCTTATATAAAATTTTGCTGATTTTCTGTTTTATATTAATCTCAACGTAGTAAGTTTAATAATATACATTTATATTTTTTCTGTTTTCCATTATATTCCATTTTGTTTATTTGTAGATTCCTTGAAAAAGAAATAAAATAAATTTCGAAAGCTTGGAAATTATATAAGAGTTTTTCTTAATAAGTGACTGCAATCCCCAAAAAATATATATATATATATATATATATATATATATATAAACAATTTGAAATTTTTTTGGGGATTGCAGTCACTTATTAAGAAAAACTCTTATATAATTTCCAAGCTTTCGAAATTTATTTTATTTCTTTTTCAAGGAATCTACAAATAAACAAAATGGAATATAATGGAAAACAGAAAAAATATAAATGTATATTATTAAACTATATATATATATATATATATATATATATATATATATATATATATATATATACAAAAGGGGAAAATTATTGGGCATGTACGCAAAAAGGATCAATAAGGCCACGAGTAGGAATGGTAACCGCAGACATGCATGTTTCTGGTTTATTCCTACTCGTTGCCTGATTGATCCTTTTTGCGTAGATGCCCAATAATTTTACCCTTTTGTTTATATTAATACGCGTTATATATATATATATATATATATATATATATATATATATATATATATATATATATATATATATATATATATATATATATATATATGTGGATATCTTCTTCAGTGAAAATTGAATTGTTTCTCTGTAATAACAAAGTATTTATTAAACTATAGAAATGAAATTTACATTAAAAGCTTAATCCTACCTGTAATAACAAAGAAACTACATTCAATGTTATTATTCACAAATTTATGAATATTTTTATTGTCACTTTTACTTTGACTTTTCCTATCAAACTAAATGTAACGTTCTAATAATCCTATTGTACACTATCATCACTAGCACAACACAATAAGACTAGAGTCATTTACCTTACATCTCCCCCCTTAAGATAAAAAATATGCATATATTTTTTTAGTTATAAATATGTTTAATCATGCGAATATATGTTTAACTATCTTCTGTCGTATCTTGAGTTAGAGATGCGGGAGATAAAGTAAGTTTTGAAATGTGAAATATATTTGATTCTGTTTTTTTGTATTCTGTATCAATTTCATACATTGAGTTTGATATTTTCTTTAACACTTTAAATGGTCCAGTTCTTAATACATCCAATTTTCTTCGATTTAATTGGTGGCTATTTTCAATGAATACTAGGTCATTTGTATTTAAGTTAATTTCCTTTCTGTTCTTGTCGTATAGTTTTTTATTGTAATCATGATATTTTATACTGTTTTCTAATGCTTTTCGTCTATCTTTTTCTAGTTGAGTGTCATCTTTATTTTTCTTTAACTCATTTGGTAATACTGATGTATCTTCACGATTTAGCAAATATTTTGGACTGAATTTTGTCACTGTATGTTCGGTTTCATTGTATTTATCTACGCAATTATGCGCTATAGTTGTCCATGCATATTTATTATTTCTTCATTCATTTTACATCTAATTTTGTTAATTAAAGTTTGATTTAGTCTTTCGTTTAAACCATTTGAAAATGGTGAGTTAACTCCAGTAAATATAATTGTAATGTTATTTTTTTCTAAGAACTGTCTTATATTTTTTTGATTTTTAGGCGTCGGAAATTTTTTTATGGATATTAAGTTATCTTTAACTGGAGAAATGTAGTTGTGTCCTATTACGTGACCCAGATATTGTACTGAGTCCAGTGCAAAGGTGCATTTAGAAAGTTTGAGTCTGAATCCTTCTTCCATTATTGCATTCAATAATTTTGACAGATGTTCTATATGTTCTTCAAAAGTTTTCGAAAATATCAATATATCATCTATGTAGACAACAACAAAGTCTGATAATTTATGTTTTCTTATTATATTATTTAGTATTCTTTGAAAAATAGCTGACGCTGTTTTTAATCCAAATGGTAAACATGTCCATTGGTAATGACCATTCTGAGTCACAAATCCTGTTTTTCTTCTGTCTTCAATCCTGAGAGGAATGGACCAAAATGCCGAGTTGATGTCAAGTTTTAAAAAATATTGACAATTTCTTGTTTTTATTACTAAATCTTCCATCAACGGGAATGGATGCGATTGAGGGACTACTATTTTATTTAGTTCTCTAAAATCTATACATAATCTTGATTTTTTATTTTCATCTTTCTTGTAGGCCAATGTCACTGGAGCAGCGAAAGGACTGTACGATTCTTCAATTAGATTTTTCTTGAGTAATTCCGAAATTTGTTTTTCTATTTCTTTGTTGTCTTCTATTGTGCATCTGTATGGTCTCTTGCTGCAGTATTTGTCTATTATGAGGTCTATTCTGGCTTCGTAATCTTTTATAGTGCCTATGCCATATTTGTCTTTTGCGAATATGTTTTTATACTTTTCTATTAAATTCATTATTTTTGTTTCTTCCTCATGATTTAAATTGTTTGTTAGGACATTGAAATTGTTCGTATCAATATGTTCATTAAAATTTATTTCTAAATTTTTTTCTATTTTTGTAGAAACAAATTTTTGTTCTATCTCTAGGTTTTCATTTTGTATCAAGCTGAATTTTTGTATGCAATCCAGTCCTAGTAAAAAGTCATATTTAAAATTTTTGTTGTTGACTATAAATACATTTATGTCATCTTCTATATTCATTATTTTTGCTTTTAATTTTATTAACCCGTCTGTTTTATAACCACCATTAATTGTTCTCAGGTTTGTTTGTATGCTATTATTTTTTGATTTTAAATTTATTAATTTTGAGTTTATTAAAGAAACATTTGATCCTGAATCATAAATAGCAGATACTTCTAAAATATCATTTAATTTAATTTTAATATTAATTAATGGTGGAATAATTAGTTTTTTTGGTCATCATCGCTAGATTCTACGTCTAATGCTAAATTGTTTACTTGTCTTTTCTTATTTTCCTTACATTCTTTATCTTTAAACCAGCATTCAGTTTCCGGATGGAAACGTGTTCCTTTTTCTTTCTCTTTACATATTTTACAAGGAGTTTTCTCATTTTTGTCTGAGTAGGTTAATTTATTTTTTTTTGTTTCAAAATTTTTTTTGTGGGACAAATGTTCTAGTTTTCCTATTGCATTATGAAGATCCTCTGTTGTTTGTAATTTTTCTCTGTCAATCCTATCAGCTATATAATTTGGCAAGCCCGTGGCGATAAGATCTATTAATGTTCCATTATCTATAGAATTTCTTACTTGTAATAACAATTTTTCTTTTTTTATAGAATATTCTAATAATGAACCTGTTTTATATTTAAATGTCATTGCATATCGTATTGAAGACCATCCTTTAGTAGCAAAAGTGTTACAAAAATTGGTTTTCCAATTTTCCCATTCAGAGTTAATTGTTAATTTTAGTAGTGTACAACTATACCAATCTATAGCACCTTTATCCATAAAAGATTTTAAAATTTCAATTTTTTTTTCATTTTTTGTTATATTAAATCGTTCACACTCTTTTTCAAAATTGTTTATCCACTGATTTGCATTTGGATTATTACCATCAAATTTTTCAATAATAAACTCTTTGGCTAATTTTCCTATATTTTTTTCTTCTGATTTTTCTTCGCTTTTTTCGAGTAATTTCTCTAATAATTGTATTATTGTTTTTTCTGATATATTAGAGGTAATGTCCGTGCTGTCCTGTTTTTCACTTACTTCCTCTAAATACTCATCTTCAATTTGTAAATTTCCAATCTCATCCAAATAAGCTTTTTTTAATTCGTTAGTTAAGTTGATCCAAACTCTTCTTATTTGACCTCTTTGTAAACATGATTTTTTTATTTTAGCATATGTTGATGTTTTAGCAAGTTCAACATGACGGTTTGCATTGTAATATTCAATTGGTACTTTGTAACAACGTCCATCTTGTGTGGTTATTTTTGTCACACATAATGCATTAGATTTTCCATCTGAGGTACTAAGCATATTGAAAGTGAATTGCAGTTTATCCATTGTGATATATTACGGGAATGTAGTTTTATAATATGTGGATATCTTCTTCAGTGAAAATTGAATTGTTTCTCTGTAATAACAAAGTATTTATTAAACTATAGAAATGAAATTTACATTAAAAGCTTAATCCTACCTGTAATAACAAAGAAACTACATTCAATGTTATTATTCACAAATTTATAAATATTTTTATTGTCACTTTTACTTTGACTTTTCCTATCAAACTAAATGTAACGTTCTAATAATCCTATTGTACACTATCATCACTAGCACAACACAATAAGACTAGAGTCATTTACCTTACATATATATATATATTGATATGGATTTTTCTTCTTGGGACAGGTTCTTTCAGTGAAATGTTGGAACGTGGTCATGATTTTTAAATCGGTTGTCTTGATTAAGTATTTTTTTGATATTGTATTTGTTTTTGTTTAGTTTAGAGTTTGTTTTTGGAAATTTAGAGGATTATTGATTAGATTGTCAAAAGATTTGTAATTTAAAAGTCATTGAAAATAAAAAGTTAAAAAATACATAGAATTTGATTAAATTAGTAAGAAATATTGAGATTTAAATAGAAATAAAAAAGAGTTGACGAAAAATATAGCCACAAGAATTTGTAAATAAGTAAAAATAAAATTCTTGGATATAAACCAGAGAAGATAGCAGGTACAGAAAAGCAGTGAGGTCAGGGCTGGAAATTGGTAGGAGGAGATGAAAGGCAAGAAATAAAAAGTATTGGAGCAGAAAGAAGCAGCAAATAGGAAGAAATCAGAAATTTGAAGGTATACAGAAAGGGTTGAAGAACAGAAAAATGAAGTAGAGTAGAAAGAAGAGGAAGAAAAGAAATTTTTATATTTATATTTTTGTTGTAATTTATTTAAGGACAACTAATTTGGAAATCTTGAATCCACGACCGATAAATTTTATTGAAAAAGGGTGTTCCGGAAGGAGGATCCATTTCAATTGGCGCCCAACGTGGGGCTGCTTCGGCACTAAGGGTAAGAGATTTTTCTTTACTATTAGGTGTCAAGCTTGCTTTATAAAAAAAACAAAGGTGTGTGATTCGGAGTGAAAGATTAAATAAATAATAAATAGTTGTATGAAATTAAGAGGGGGAAAGGTTATTACAGATAGAATGTTAGAGCAAGGGGATAATAGTGATAATCAGGAAAATCAAATCAGTCAGGATAGAGAGGGTATTAATGATAGTCAAAATAGACAGGGTAGTCAGTGTAGTAAGGATAATAAGGATAATCAGGGTAATCAGGATAGTAAGATAGGGGATAGAAGGGATTCATCATGGGAACAAATGATGGAAATGTTAAAAAATATAAACAAAAATACTGAAGAAAATAAAGAAGACATGAACAAAAAGATTGAAGCAATGAATAAAAATATTA
The DNA here is from genome assembly GCA_964028335.1 of Altica lythri. Lineage (NCBI taxonomy): Eukaryota > Metazoa > Arthropoda > Insecta > Coleoptera > Chrysomelidae > Altica > Altica lythri. Next base: position 46,341,542 of record OZ034808.1, on the reverse strand, counting down.
AAGAAGAAATAAACAAGATTATGGATTCTATGAAAAAAGAAATGAAAGAAATGAACAAAAATATTGAAGCAAATAACAAAAATACTGAAGCAATAAATTTAAATATGGAAACAATGAAAAAAGACATGAACAAGAATATGGATTCTATAAAAGAAGAATTTAAAAATGAGATGAAGAAATAAATGGAAATAAACAAACAAAAATTGGAAGAAACAAAGAAAGAAATAAGAACTGAAATAATAGCGAGAATAACGGAAATAGAGGAGTTACAAGAAGTAAAAATTAAAACGGTTATTAACAAGGAATGTAAAGATGAAATAAAGGAATGCAAAGATGAAATAAAAGAAATTAATGCTAATACAAATATAAAATTAAATGACTTAGAGATAATTATAAAACAAGAGAATGTGGAAAATAAAAATGTAATAGAAGAAATGCAAAATACAATAAAGAAGATATATGAGATGGAAGAAAAAGTAGAAGAAATAAATGTAGTACAAGAAAAAGAATGTGAAATGTTATTGGAAGAAATGGAAAGAAGAAAAATAAATAAAAATCAAAATAATATGAAAATAAGTAAAAGTGAACATGAAATTAATGGAAATATTAATAAGATTCATCTAAAAATTTTCATAAGAATTGTGAAAAATAAGTTAAAATGGTGTGAAGATCATGAAGAATTAAGAAAATACCTGCGTGAGATGTTAGATGGGCAGGCATTGATATGTTTTGCCAGTAAAGATGAAATATTTGTGTTTGAAAAATTTAAGAAGATGTTTTTGAGTTATTTCTGGGGGAATTTTGTTCAATCTAAATTTAGGAAAAAGTTATATACAGGTAAATATCAAGAAAGGGGAAAACAATTTAAATTTATAAAAAGTTTGTATCAAGGGAAATATCAAGAAAGGGGAAAGCAATTTAAATTCATAAAAAGTTTGTATCGTGGGAAATATCAGGAAAGGGGTAAAGTCACATAATTTAGAAAAAAAAATTATATATAGGAAAATATTATGATTTTTTTCATGTCAAAAATTTACACGTTTGGCCTCGGGAGAAACTTCTGGCAGTGGACACTACGCGCTAGACAATAGATAAGGAAGGTTTTCATATAATCATTTTTACTGCACCTTATCATTTTCAATTTTCGTAGCCAGCTCTCCGTCTATTAGTGAGAAATAAAGACGGATCAATGCGGTTTTGTGTCGACTATCGAAAGCTAAATTATGTCACTAAGAAGGACAGTTATCCTCTGCCAAGGATTGATGATGCCCTCGACGCTTTGGCAGGTTCTACTTTGTTCTCTACCTTGGACCTTAAAAGCGGATACGGGCAGGTTAAAATGAATCCTGCAGACAAAGAAAAGACTGCCTTTACCAGTGGATCAGGTTTATGGCAATTCACGGTTCTTCCGTTTGGCCTTTGTAATGCTCCTGCGACGTTTGAACGGCTAATGGAGAACATTCTCCGGGGTTTGTCATGGGAAACTTGTCTAGTTTATCTAGACGACATCATCATAATGGGCAAGACCTTTAAGGAACATTTATCTAACCTGGAAGAAGTCTTTAAAAGATTACAGAACGCTAATCTAAGATTGAATGTTAAGAAATGCCACTTGTTCCATACACAGGTCAACTATTTAGGACATAGCGTAAGCAAGGATGGCTTTGCTGTTGACCCCGCTAAGATACAAGCCATTCAGGAATGGCCAATCCCAATCGATTGTTCCTATTACCGACGATATGTCATGAATTTTGGAGACATCGCCAAATCCTTGACACGTTTAACAGAACAAGATAAGTGTGGTGCTCGTGCCTCTTTCGAGCACACAAAGTTTCTTTATTTAAAGATTTTTAGTTATATGCAATCGTTGGCGATCATTTGGTCTCTTCTTTTCTTTTTCAGTGATTTAATAATCACTGATTAAGATTCATTTTCTTTTTGAAAAGCTTTATGAGATTATTCGTATGGATAGCAAAATAATCTCAACCTGTATAGAAAATATGGAAGATCACCGTTGCCAAGACAGTGGATCGTGGTTGATATAAACGAAGGCGAAACAAGTTTTTTGATGGATGATTATTTTTGACATTTCACAAAAAGTCAGATGTATTTATTTTACTGCAGTAATACAAGTTGTTATATATTCATTTTATTTTATTTTAATTTTGGTGTAATGACCATTGCACTAAAATATTGGTGACCCCGAGTTAAACTCAAGCTGAACCCAATCTGAACTCAAGCTGACCCCGAGTTGAACTCAAGCTGAACCCAATCTAAACTCAAGCTGACCCCGAGTTGAACTCAAGCTGAACCCAAGCTGAACTAAAGCAGAATCAAAGCATCACGACCAGAGTTTTCCGACCTGAGCATCCAGACCCAAACGTTTTGAGCTAAGCATACCGAATCGAAATCCTACGGATAGTCGCGTGAAGCTTCTCCAAAAAGGATTTCATTAGGTGAGCCATTTGATTTGCCATTTTTTAGAAAGATTGCATATAACCATTTTAATATGACAGAGCCAAATATCCTGTCACTGAGGGTATTGATTCTTTAGAAAACTTAAAAAATATTAGACTCCCAACTTTCTGGTCATCAAAACCAGAACTTTGGTTCAAACAATTAGAAAGTCAATTTTTTATTTATAATGTAAGGTGACAAAAGTAAATATCACATTACTGTGGCACATTTACCACCAGAAATTTTTAGCGAGGTTTATGATGTAATTAGTAAACCTCCAGTAAATGATTTATATAATTTTCTAAAAGATACCATTCTGAGTCGGTTAACATTATCAGAGGAAGCTCGTTTAGATAAATTGCTGTCTAGCTCTGAATTAGATGATAAAAAACCTTCTACATATTACAGAGAACTTTTGCAAATAGCAGGTGATAAAACAATCGATGAAAAATTATTAATTAAATTATGGAGAAGGCGGTTACCGGATGTAATTGAAATTGCTCTAACTTCTTCTAGTCAACATGATCTCTCTCATTTATTAAATCTTGTAGATAAAATTTGGGAAACACTTAGACAAAACTCGAAATCTGTCTTTGAAATTCAAAATTTTTCTAAATCAGACGAAATGTCTAGTTTGAACAAAACAATTACTAACTTTATAGATCATTGTCAAAATATTTTTAAGAACATATTAGATAAACAAAATGAATTTGAAAGAGAAATTTCCTCTCTTAGAAATAATTTTTCAAAAAATAATTTTTCATCAGACGATTACCATAAATGTCAACGTCAAACTTACCGAAACAGATCAAAAAGCCGCGATTTTTCAGTAAATTCAAGTAATTATCGGAATAGAAGTCGTGATAAATCAGGCAATTTATGTTACTATCATCAAAATTTTGGAAATAATGCCAAAAAATGTAACGGTCCACCATGTCTTTTATCAGACACTTTCAACAAAATTAATACAAATTCAAAAAACTAAATAGCTCAACCGTAAATAATTGTAAATCTACCAACAGTGTTCCTATGTCAAAACGTCTTTTTGTTTACGATAAAACTAATAAATTAAATTTTCTCGTTGATAGTGCAGCAGACATCAGCTGTCTTCCCTACAATATGTTTAGCAATCATAAAAAAGATAAAAATATATTACTGACTTCCGCTTCAGGCAATATTATTCTAACTTATGGAAAAAAATTTCTGAACGTAAACCTCGGTTTACGCCGAAAATTTCCTTTTCTTTTTACAATTGCAGATATAGCTAAATCCATAATAGGTGCAGATTTCTTATCTAATTTTGGATTGCTACTTGATTTAAAAAAACAAAAATTAATAGATAACGAAACTTTTATTATTTCCACTGGTAGATTACAAAATTTCAATCAGGAACTCCCAAAACTATTTACGGTTGAAAATCAGTATACAAATTATTTTAAAAAGTATTCTAGCATTTTTTCATCTCCCAATTTTCATTCTGAAGCAAAACATGATGTAAAACATCACATAGTTACCGAAGGGCATTTACCTTATAGTAAGCCAAGAAGGTTAGATCCCCTTAAATATAAAATTGCCAAAAAAGAATTTGAAGACATGGTCGACTTAGGTATTTGCAGACCATCATCATCTTCAGTGACGTCACCATTGCATATGGTTCCTAAGAAGGACTCTGCAGATTGGCATCCCTGCGGTGATTATCGTTTTCTTAACAAACAAACAATTCCAGAACGTTATCCATTAACGTTGATTTCTGACATTAATTTAAAAATTTACGGATCTCAAATTTTTTCAAAAATCGACTTAGTAAGAGCGTATCATCAAATACCCGTGGCTGAAGAAGATATTTACAAAACAGCAATTACTACTCCATTTGGTGCATTCGAATTTCTACGTACTCCTTTTGGATTACGTAATGCTGGTAATACATTTCAAAGATTTATTAATGAAGTCACCAGAGGATTAGATTTTTTGTTCGTTTACCTAGATGACATTTTAATTTTTAGCAAAAATGAACAAGAACATTTACATCATCTAGATATTTTATTTGAAAGGTTAGAAAAATTTGGCGTTAATGTCAAACCATCTAAATGTATTTTTGGAGTTACTAAGGTTAACTTTTTAGGTCATTCTATCACTCCAGAAGGAATTTTGCCATCTGATGAACGAGTTAAAGTTATCTCAGATTACGAAATTCCAAAAACTTGCAAACAATTACAAAGATTTGTAGGAATGGTTAACTTTTATCATAAATTTGTACCTCAATTCGCAAAAATCTTAAGTCCTTTACACGAATTCATTAATTATTTAAATGCAACCAAGATTAAAAATATTGAAAATTGGCCAAAAGAATGCCAAGAATGTTTTGAAAAAGCAAAAGAAATGTTAATTAAAGCATCTTTGCTTAATCATCCTAAAGAAGGAGCAAAATTGATCTTAACTACAGACGCTAGCTCAACAGCCATAGGTAGTACTTTAGAGCAAGTTGTTCAAGATGTTAGACAACCTTTAGCATATTTCTCTAAAAAATTAACCAAAAGTCAACAAAACTACAGTGTTTTTGACAAAGAACTTTTTGCTATTTATGAGTCCATTAAACATTTTCGTTACATGTTAGAATGCGTAGATTTCCATGTTTTTACAGATCACAAACCTATAGAAAAAGCAATTTTTTCGAAATCAGAAAAATCACTACGTCAATTTAGATATTTCGAATATATTCTACAATTTACTAACAAAATTAAATACGTAGGCAGCAAAAACGTTGAAGTTGCAGATTTTCTTAGCCGAATTGAGCACGATCAAATCGATAATATTAATTTCACTTTACAAGATATATTTAACGAACAAAATTCAGATATAGAATTAACTAGTCTTTTACAAAAACAAAATTCTTCAAACCAAAGAAGAAACAATAAGGTTTTCCTCAAACAAATTAAAGTTGAAACACATAATTTCAAAATTTGGTATGAAACTTCTACTAATAAACAACGTATATATATTCCTCGAAGTTTACGTTACAGTTCTTTTCTTAAAGTACATAACGTAGCTCATTTAGGCATTAAAGCCACAATCAAAGCAATTAAAAACATATACTTCTGGCCTCATATAAATAAAAACATTAATCTTTGGACAAAATCATGTATTCAGTGCCAAAAATCAAAAATTTTTAAACACACCAAATCTAGTCTAGGAGATTTTAACGTCCCTGAAGGTAGATTTGAACATATTCACATTGACTTAGTAGGTCCATTGAAGCCTTCAAAAGGTTGCACTTACGTACTCACAGTCATTGATAAAGTTACTAGGTGGATAGAAGTTTACCCACTTCGGAATATTGAATCAGAAAATATTATTAGAACTCTAATAAATCAATATATTCCACGTTTCGGAATACCTCATAAAATTACACACGATCAAGGTACTCAATTCGAATCAAGTTTATTCAAAGAATTCAGTAAACAATTAGATTTTCAAAGTTTACACACCACACCTTATCATCCACAAGAGAACGGCATGATTGAAAGAGTTCATCGGACTCTTAAATCAGCTCTTGTGTCAAAACTAACTTCAAATTCTTGGAAAGATGAATTGCCTTTGATTCTTTTAGGTTTGAGATCTGCAATAAAAGAGGACTTACAATGTTCACCCGCAGAACTTGTTTATGGACAAACGCTACGTATTCCTGGTGAATTCTTTAATACTTCTAAAGAAAATGTAGATATTTATCCTATTTTAATTAAACTTCGTGAAATTTTTAATAACATTAAACCATCTCAAGTACAAAGACATGGTTCAGCAAAAACATTTGTTCATCCAGAGTTAAAAAATTCAGAATTCGTTTTCTTAAAAGTTCCGGGTATTAAACCAAGCCTCACAGCACCGTACGACGGTCCTTTCAAAGTGGTTTCTAGAAGTGAAAAAGTTTTTAAAATTTTGAAAGGTAATCGCGAAATAAGTGTTAACATTGACATGACTAAACCAGCTTTTTTATTAAATGAGCAAATTGATAGCACCCAGGTGCCAACCAAGAAAAAGAAAGTCACTTTTTCTATTAATAATTTAAATAGTTTTTAGTTTAGTTTTTAGTTATTTTTTAATCATAATTTTCATGGATTTATTTAATTTTTTTTTAAGAGGGAGTATTTGTGGTGCTCGTGCCTCTTTCGAGCACACAAAGTTTCTTTATTTAAAGATTTTTAGTTATATGCAATCGTTGGCGATCATTTGGTCTCTTCTTTTCTTTTTCAGTGATTTAATAATCACTGATTAAGATTCATTTTCTTTTTGAAAAGCTTTATGAGATTATTCGTATGGATAGCAAAATAATCTCAACCTGTATAGAAAATATGGAAGATCACCGTTGCCAAGACAGTGGATCGTGGTTGATATAAAAGAAGGCGAAACAAGTTTTTTGATGGATGATTATTTTTGATATTTCACAAAAAGTCAGATGTATTTATTTTGCTGCAGTAATACAAGTTGTTATATATTCATTTTATTTTATTTTAATTTTGGTGTAATGACCATTGCACTAAAATAAGTCCTTCTGTTGGGATCAGGAATGTCAAGAGGCGTTTGAAATATTGAAGAAACAGCTTACGTCAGCACCTGTTCTTGCTTATCCACTTCCTGATGGTAAGCTTATTCTGGACACCGACGCCAGCAATGTGGGAATTGGAGCCGTCTTGTCACAGCTACAAGATGGTAAGGAAAGAGTGGTTGGTTACTTTGTCACGTGCATAAATCAGCTTCCATATATTTAAAAGTAAAGTTAAGTGTTTTATCGCGATTGCTAGCCTTTTAACGGGTTCTGGTCCGTTGTAGTAGGTATCGTATCGCCTTGACCCGTAGAGAGAGTAATTCGATTATTTAGGTCAAAAACGTAGCGGTGCTTTAACTGTTTAAGCTAATAGCGAAAATTTAAAATTAGGCAAACAAGTGCATTGATTTCTTGTGACATTTAGTTTAAAGAATTCGATTTAATTTCAACATCATTTCGTAAATCAATTTAATATCTAGCAAAGCCGTTTTGTGTACAACAGAACACACAATTTCCCCTTCTTTACTCTCAAGTGTCATTGCGAGAAGCGTATGCGTGAATTATCGTGATTTTTGGCTTTCTTTTATGTTTCAACAGTTGAACGAACAATTTAGTGCTATTACCGAATTAAGCAACGCCATTTAGTGAAGTTGAACGATCTAATCTGGCAATATCTGAGCCATCCTTACGGGATTTTGAATTTCACTTCAGTATTTTTATCTAAGCCTCATTTGTGTTTATTCCTATTGTGGTATTTTTGAGTAGGCGTTTAGATAACTCCATATTTCTTGGGATTTAATTAAATGGTGCTTCGGTAAGTTATACCTTATGCATAATTATATAATGCTTTTTCTTGATACCGTCATTCGATTATAGTGTGATTACTAAGAGAGTTCGTTACGAAGAAGCGTGGACATCCGATTTAGAATCACGAAATTCGCTACAGGGTGTTAGCGAAATAACATCGCAGATTGGCTGCTTAACCCCTAATCTTAATATAAAAGAGTAAGTGTTTACCTGTGTTTATTCGATAAAATCACGTAAATTATCATCTATATAATAGCTACATGTACATACCTAAATATTGCGTTAAATTTTGGTATTTTGTTAATATTAGATCTATCGTTTTCTTTTGCGATTAAATTTATTTTGTGTAACTAAATTTATCAGTCATAAATAAACCCGACTAAATTACTAATTTTAAGTTTTAATGGTTATTATTAATTTTTTATATAAACTGTTGTAATAATTTTGAAACTATACTCGATTTGAAATTGGTTGATAGTAATAAATCATTTTTAGCAGCCGATTCCATAGGCGCACCTACCTGACGTGGCGGTTTGAACCCTATTTACTTATCCGAATAATTTAGTAATCATTATTGTCATAACAGGTAAAAATAATTATGCCGAGAATTCCGGGAACAATTAATACATAATGATTACTAAATTATTCGGATAAGTAAATAGGGTTCAAACCGGCACGTCAGGTAGGTGCGCCTATGGAATCGGCTGCTAAAAATGATTTTTTACTATCAACCAATTTCAAATCGAGTATAGGTGCAATGAGTTTTTTTCTTATACGCTTAACCTGTTTTGACTATAATTTTATATATAAATTTTGAATTTAAATATATCGCATTGTGTTGTTTTATTTTATATAGTTTTTTTTGGTAATTGGATTTCTAAATTGTAAATTGTATAATGACACACGTGCATCTGGTATAATTGATTCATTTACTTATTAATTTCATTAATAATTCTGTTATTGTTTATTATTATGTTTTGTACACCTTTAAATTGTTTTATCAGTAATTTAATCTTTAAATTATTTTTTTTTTCTTTTTATTAAGCAGAGTCGGTACTTGTAACTTTAATATTTCTCTCCTAAATAATTTAGTGTGTAATTTAATCTTTTAAATTTTTGTAATAAGTAGAGTCAACATTTGTAAATTTAACATTTCTTTCGTAAATAACTTAACTTTGGAATTTTTGGCTAATGCGCTTTTTCGACTAGGGTTTTTGGACCTGGCGAGTAGAATAGAATAGAATAGAATAGAATTTATTTGACTGTAGTTACAAAGTTACAAAGTTTGATAAACAGTAGGTCAGTGTTAAAACTTAATCTAAATAAATAGTTATTTACATTACAAGCTGCGAAAGTTTACTTTTAGGTGCGAGGTGTGTTTAAATAGCCGAGGCGAAGCGTAGCGTAGCCGAGGCTATTTAAAACTCCGAGCACCTGAAAGGGCTTTTGCAGCGTGTAATGTATTAAACTTTTCATTCTCCCCTCTCGATTCCGTAAAACACATTCAAATTTGATGCTGAAAATCTATTGTAATAAAATGGGTAGAAGGTGGCTTACGACAATAAAAATATCAGTACCACACTGTTGGTTGTTAACGTTACTAAGGTAACATTCATGTCAATAAAAAAATATTCTGACAGTTATCAAATTATTAACAGTATTATTACTGAGTTATTAAGTTGATAATTTTTGTATTAGGCGAGAATTTAACAAAATATAAATTCTATCAAAGAAGCAGCCAATATAGCGTGCAGAAGTTTGTTACCAGACAAATCTAAAGATCGGTACAATCAAGCCTATGATAATTTCGTTAAATGGGATACAACTAAAGATGTATCCACAATAACGGAAGATGCATTATTGGCATTTTTCTTAGAAAAATCAAAGACATTATCTTCTGCTACATTGTGGTCAGAATATTCGATGTTAAAATTGACTATTTCGTTAAATAGGAATCAGGATATCTCAAAATTTGGCCGCTTAAAGGCATTCATAAAACGGAAGAATGACGGATATCAACCTCGAAAATCTCAGGTATTTACAAAGGATGATATATCAAAGTTTTTATTGGAAGCTCCTGATGAAATATATTTGATGAAAAAAGTAGTAGCGATTTTTGGAGTAGCTGGAGCATGCAGAACTGACGAGCTATATAATCTAAAAGTGAACGATGTGGAGTATAAAAATTGTATCATGTTAGTGCAGATTATAACTACCAAAAACAATGTGCAAAGAAGATTTGTAGTTATAGAAGATTGGATAACATTTGTTAATCGATACATGAAACTTCGACCCAAAAATGCTCAAGATGAACGATTCTTTTATCGGTATGAGCGTGGTAGATGTGTGAATCAGGTAGTTGGAAAGCATACAATTTCAAAAATTCCGTACGAGATAGCTAAATTTCTTAAAATTTCCAATCCAAATCAGTACACTGGTCACTCGTTTCGAAGAACATCTTCTACATTACTAGCAAATGCCCCAGGTGTGGACATTTTAGATATGAAGAGACACGGGGGATGGAAGTCGTCAGAGGTAGCGAAAGGATATATAGCAGATTCAGTGACTCATAAAAGAGAAATTGCTAATAAAATCATGCCCGAAAAATTTACCTGTATGCAGCAAAACAGACATTCTGAAACCGAATCTAAAGACGATAAACAAATTAATATTTCGAGTGCCATTGCTTTCGGACAAGATTTAAATCAACATTTGCCGTTAAATATTTCAGGCTCATATAACAATTGTAATTTTACATTTAACTTTAATTCTAAATAAACGTTTGACATTACTAGTTTGACATTTTAATTATTTTCGTTGTCCAGGGCACGAAAGTTTTACTTTCATACTTAGCAACCGATCAACAAGCATGTTTTACTTTCGCTTTCGCTTGCCTTTTTAAAACAGAAAATTATAATTTCGTAGAGGGGAGAATGAAAAATACAAATAAAAATACACATCACTAAAAACAGTCACAAAACAAATGCAATAGACACACACACACACACACACACACATACTTAGGTATATTTCAGGTACAGATTACAGGTAGTTTTGGCTTTGGATAATGATTGAAAGAGTGTTCATCGATCTATATGGGTAACCCATTTTTAATATAATCCTTAAACTCTAGTACTGAATAAAATACGGTTTTTTGGAAGAATTTTTTCATTACATTTTTAAATTTAGTATGATTTAAGGTTTTAATGTGTTCAGGTAATATATTAAATAAATCATTTTTGATTAAATTATGTTGTGCTTTAGATGTTCTGTATCTTGGACCTTTGACAAAAGTACCAATTCGTGTATTATATGAATGGCTATCACCTTGCATTGGCAACTGGCGCAAATTTTTATGTATATCAAGTACATTTGAGTAGATATATAGTGAAGGTAAAGTCATAATCCTATGAGTAGCGAATAGCGGTCTGCAAGAATCTCTAAATTGAGCATCTGATAATATTCTTATTGCTTTTTTTTGTTGTCGAAAAATTATGATTGCATCAGTGGAATTACCCCATAGTAATATTCCATAACTAAGATGCAAGTGAAATAGAGAGAAATATACTGTTCTTTGAACATCATAACTAGTAATACATTTAAGTTCCCTTAAAAGAAACAAAGTGAAAGATAATTTATTTGCAACATACTCAATGTGACTAGACCAGTTTAATTTATTATCTATATATATGCCTAACAGTTTCACCGTTTCATACTGCTGACCTGAGTTCTTTGTTGTAATCACCATTTTTTGTTTCTTCTCACTATTCATTTTGAGGCTATTACCAGCAAACCAATTTTCAGCTTTTACTTCCATTTGTACTGAATTTTCTGTTAAATCAGCTAAATTTTTATCTGTACATTCTAGGGTTGCATCATCAGCAAAAACCACACTGTTCCGTGGCTTCATGTACTGCCCAAAGTCGTTAATATAAATTATAAAAAGAAAAGGTCCCAAAACAGAACCTTGTGGTACTCCTACATTTATTTTTTCTAGATTTGAAGTTTTATTATTATAGAACACTGATTGATATCGATTTTTTAAAAAAGATTTTAATAAATTAAGTACGTTACCTCTAACTCCATAATATGACAACTTTTCAAACAAGATGCTATGGGAGACACAATCAAAAGCCTTGGTTAGATCGCATAGAGTAATATCTACATACTCACCTTTTTCCAGGCCTTCAACTATGTCTTCCACCACATGCAAAACTGCACCTATTGTAGATTTATTTTTTCTAAAACCATATTGATTAGTACTGAAAAAGTTATTTTCTTCAAATTATTTATTTAATTGGATTTTTAGTAACTTTTCGATTATTTTAGAAAAAATAGATGTTATAGCAATTGGTCTATAGTTATTAACAAGGTTCTGGTCACCTTTTTTATATAACGGTATAACTTTGGAAATTTTAAATTCATCGGGAAAAACACCAGTTTCAAATATTATGTTTATTAAATCAGTTAAAGGTTCCAAAATTATATCATAGCTCTCTTTTATTATCTTAGTGTTTATATTGTGAATATCTGTACAGTTGGAGTTATTTAATAAACAAATAATTTCTTTGACTTCTACATATGTAAGGGGTCTAAGGAAAAAAGATTTACATGGGACAGGAAACCTTTTATAGCTCAATAGATCTTTAGTGTCAACGTCAGGTAAGGTACTAATAATGGCTTTTGCAATATTTATAAAGTATATATTAAAATCATTTGATGACAAATCAGCAGCTTTGTATTGTCTGTTGTTATTAGTACAATTGCGTTTTTTATTAATAACTTTCCAACATGCTTTTGACTTATTTTCAGATTCAGCAATGTATTTGTCATTTGCAACCTTTTTCGCTAATTTTACTTGGTTATGGTAATATTTTTTAAAAACTTTAAAATTATAAATATCATCACACAATTTTGTAGCATCACTGATAAACTTCAGATTAAAAAGGAAGTTCCTCTTTTGCCTTAATTCATCCGTATACCACTTAATAGGCGATTTTCTAGTTCGTGAATTAATTGTTTTAATTGGAAAATACATATCTACTAGATTTTCATATGCATTAACCAAATTTGAGGCTATAGTGTTAACATCGTAGCTAGATTTACATATATTAAAATTTGAATTTGAGAGAGCTGATCTAAGTTTGTCTATTTCTTTTTTATTTATGGTTCTAGTTAGAATAGTTTCAGGGATACTATTTATTGAATCAATCTTTTGCAGAAAATATTGACCTGCATGATCTGAGAACATAGGGTCATACACACCATATGTGCAAAATTCATTTCCTATATTTGAAATAATATTATCAATACAAGTGGAGGTCTCACTTGTAATTCTTGTGTATTGGTCGATTTTTATTTTTAAATTATAAGAATTCACCACTAGTTTAAGATCCCTTAATGCAAAATTAGATGTTTTAAAATTAATATTATAGTCACCTAAAATGATAATATTCTGACATTTATCTATAACTTCAGTTAGTAGAAGGTCTAAGTTATTTAGAAAAATTTTTATATCTCCATATTTATTCGATCTGTATAGGACTATGATTATTGTGTTTAAATCCGGCAGTAGAACCCCACAGAACTCAGAATGAAATTTGGAAGTAAAAGGTTCCAGATTTAACGGAATACTTTTATAATTTCCCCTAGAATATATAGCTACACCTCCATGCTGGTTTATATTCCTGCAAAAACAAGTTTCCAATTTGTACCCTGGAATTTTAAATGAATTTAAATTTGCATCAATTTGCCAATGCTCAGAGATAGCAAAAAATTCAAAAGGCAGATCATGTAATAGAGCCTCAACCAAAGATATTTTATTTCCTATAGATTGTATATTTAAATGAAAAACACTCAGCCAATCACTTACCGCAATTAATTTTGATAAAGAGAAATGTGCAGAATTTTCTTTTAAATGATGATTAACTAAATTATTCCCTAATCCGTCTGCTTCGATGTGGAGGCTGTCTTGAGAAAATTTTCTTCAGTTCTTTTCAATGTCTGGTTTTGTGAACTTTCAAGAAACCTCTGACCTTGTTTAAAGTTGAATCTTGAATAGAATATATTTTTTGGCCAAAAATCTGATTTATATACTTGGTCTTGAAAACGAGGATCTATTCCCACTAGAAAAGATTGATTGTTCTGTCTAACAAAATATGTATCTAGTTTCTTCACGTAAATATCATCTGTATTTGTATTTGTGCGCTTATAAAGGTAATTCTTAACGTTCTCTTCACTTACTGAATCTGGCACTCTTGATATAAAGAGCCAAATATTTTTATTATTAGTTTTTTCTATTCCTTTAAATTCATCGTCACCTTCTCCACTTCCGATAGTTACTTTGTTTTTTCTCTTTTGTCGTCTCCTTACTGTAATAAAGTCATTTTCACGAGCTTCTTCATTGGTATCATCTGTTTAATTTATTATCTCATTAGTTTTTTGTAATTGTTGAATTTTCATAAGTTCTAATGCAACTTGTTTCTTTTGTATGGATGAGTTACCCTGTATAGGTGAATTCCCATTCACATTATTGTTTGTATTTTTGTTAGGTATCAAGTTTTTATTCTGGTCTGGTACAGTCATACTTCCAGTTCTTGGCTGTTTTGATTTTTTTGTACTTGATTCAGAAACAGGTATTTTATCACTGATAGGTGTATTTTGATATTTGTTGTCAATTTTTAGAAATTTTGCATTTAATTCATTATATTTTGTTTGCAGATCTGTGTATTTAGTTTTTTCATTAATTAATTCACCTTTTAGAGATAGTATTTTATCACTCAATAATTGGTTTGTTAGTTTTTGTTCTTCTACTAACAATTTTAAATAGTTGTAAGCTTCATTGTGAAATACATCACCTTTATTTGAATCTAAAGTTGTGGAATTTTCGGAGTTTTTTTGTTTGCAGCATCTAATAAGAGGATTTATTTTTTGTGCACATGATGGATGATACTTTAAATCACAGATTTCACATTTAACACTAATAGTTACTGATTTCTTGCAGTAATTACACTCGTCTGTATTTTGCGCGTGCGATTCAGTCGGCGCCATATTGAATTTTTTTGGACTGGGCTAATCTTTTGGCTTGGCGAACATTTTTTTGGTCCTGGCTGAACTTTCTGTTGGCCCTGGCACATATAGTTGGTAGTGTCGAAAGATCTGTGCACTATTGAGGACCAACGCTGCACCTCACTACCATCGGAGCAGCGTGGCTAGTACAGTCAGCCTCTCTACAAGATCCTCTGCGTCAGAGAAGTTCAACAAACAGATAAGCAAAATTTAATTTTAAGTTCAAGACATTGTAACGGTCTTCCTATTCAATTTGTAATTTTGTTTAAGCGGATGTAACATTTTATAGTTTACATTTTTAGGTACTAACTATTTAGTAATTTTTTTTTGCGCTGGGTGATCACTCTTTTATTTTATACGCCAGTAATTAGCGGTATCATATTTGATTATTTTTTTTATCGCTGATTTTTCAGAGATTGTTAAATTGAACCGTTGAGTTTATATTCTTGTAATATATATAGATAGATCTAATTTTGTTGTCTTACTCAGCCAATCACCCACTCACCATATTTGCTATTCAATTATTATGTTTTTTTTTTAAATTAAGATTCTTAAATTCTTTATTTATCTCTAGTAAGATAGGTCAGTGCCTGGAACATCAGGGGTTTCCGATTTGAACCGTTAAAATCGGTGGCGCGACTCACACTTTTTGTACATACCCTCTACGGCTGAGCTGGGCACAAATTTGCCAGTAGAGAAACCACTTACTCATCTTAGCTGGAGTCGGAGATTTCAATTCAAACCATTTGAATAATTTTTCAAGATTTTATTTTATTTTTACTAAAAGTACGTTGCAACTTCAGCAAAACTTTATCAAAAGCTGAAAAGAACTACTGTGTAACTCGGAACTGTTAGCAGTTGTAAAATCCGTCAAACACTTTTATAAATATCTGTATGGCAGAAAATTCCTGATCAGAACAGACCATGCTAGTTTAAAGTGGTTACTTAGCTGTAGGAACCCAGAAGGACAGATAGCAAGATGGCTCGAAAAACTGCAGAAATATGATGTTAAAATCGAGCACAGACCTGGAACAAGACATCGTAATGCTGATGCACTTTCCAGAAGACTATGTCGACCTGATTGCCCCATTGTACCCGTATGGAGCAGAACGAGGAAAAACTTGCCTTATTTAAGGTTGTGCCAGAAGACGAGAGCTCTATGCTGGAGGAGCAACAAGAAAACGATCCCGGTCTGAAAAAGATTCGGGAGTGAAAGAGAATGGACCGTCGTCCGTTGTGGAGAGAGATATCCTCATCCTCTTCTGCTTTAAAAGCATACTGGTCCCAATGGAACTCTTTAATTTTGGACGGTGGTCCCAAGAAATGCTGTACCAGAAATTTTAAAACAGATGCATAATGATAGTTCTGGAGGACATCTGGGTATCACAAAAACGCTGCAAAATATCCGAGATAGATTTTACTGGGTAAATTGCACTAATGATGTTAAAGATTGGTGTCGTAAATGCACTACATGTGCTGCCAGTAACGGTCCGCACCGAAAACCGAAGGCGGAAATGCAGCATTACCTGGTTGGAAGTCCTTTAATAATCCTAAATAATGTTGTATATAAGGGGATGTATGGGCAGTTAACGGGAGTTCAAGTTCAAATATTCACAAGAGTTCATTGTATTGTCAAGTAGTTAGACGTTATCCAGCAGAGTTCTGTGTATCTTAACAATTTTGTAAATAAATTGTGTAAAAGTCCCCATAAGTGTTTCAATATTATAATTTGATACCGAATTTAAATGTTTGTAAAGAAACTTTTAAAAATATTCCAAAAACACAGAAAGATACTAATCTATTAGAACCAGACTTTATTCATAGTTATTTTGAAGATGTTCCTGTCAGTCAGTTAAAATCCACATTTCAAAATTATTTACAACAGTTTCATCCTTTACCTAGAGGATATATTGAAGACAAAATTAATGATACAAATAATGACTACGATAGTACATTTGGCGTTTATTTTGACTCCGACGCAAAGTCATATGCTATAGGCGATTCGCCAGTTTCTTTTGAAGGTCCTGATGTAATGGTACAGGGTATTAGATGCAAGGGTAACCCTGGTTTATATGAACTCTTATTTAAAAAATACCCAGCTGGTTATAAACAAAGCGATCTTGATGAATTTATTAATATTGTGAAACGAACTAATTTACACCATTTAGGTTACGATCGTTTTAGAGGTTTATCAACATCAAATTAAAAAAAATTTGTAGATATTATCACACCTCGGGTCACAAATCTTTATTTTATGTCTGAAAAACAAAATTCTGCTGGTCGAAGAAGAAGTAGCTCTATTCCCACATACGCACTGCGAAGTAAAAATACTAAAAATAATAAAGAAGGAAGAGGTCTTATGGATTTAAACAATAAAAAAATTCATTATAAATATTTTGATGATTTTAATGAAATTGTGGAACGACTTCGTTTACTAATAGCATCACAATCAGCTGGTAATACTAGACACAATAATGAAATTATATCAATCATAGAGGAATTACGAGAAGGAGGAATTATTGCTTAAATATATGTTTATTAATAGATATTATTTAGTACAAACATGCCTCTCAACAAGTTTAATCAACACTTTCTTGCATCGACCACTACGTGTCCAGAAGATATTGTATCAGCATCAAATCCATCATCATCATCATCATCATCACCTTTCTATATTTGTGTACCATCTAATTTTCAGAGCATTTGTGTAATTACCATTCGAGGACGAAAGGAATTTGGTATAAGTAAATCTTATTATGTCCTTGATACTCAACCAACAGCATACACCTTTCCCGTAGCAGGTAAAATTGAAAGTATAAAATGTTTTCCATCCATTCTACATGTAACATATAAAAATTAACAGAATTCTATACAGAACCTACTGAATGATAGTACTGTTAGTAAAGGGTATATTATTGAGTTTCCTTTGGGTATTGCAGCTATAGCAGAAGATACCCTGTATGTTGAATTTGTTATTCAGTGTCCCCTTGAGGAGAATAAATAGGGAAAACTTTAAATTTTGATTCATTAACAAATATGCCTCTCAACAAGTTTAATCAACATTATCTTACTTCTGTAGCATGTTCAGGAGAAGAGGAAGAAATTGTGTCATCTACACTTCCACAATTAAAGTCTCCATTTTATATTTGTGATACCTTTGACTATCATGTTAAGTCTGTAATACGTTTAAGAGGTGAAAAGAAAACAAATCTTAATAAAGACTTTTATGTGTTAGATAACGGGGGAATTGCGTTTGTTTTTTCATTTTCATTAAAAATTGAAAGTGTTGCTCATTATTCAGCCGACGGAGACGTTTTATTAAACAACAAAGTTTACAAGTTCCACGAATTAACTGATATAAATATAACAAAAAAAGATAAAATACTATTTAAGTTGGGAAAACCTTCTTCTATCTGTATTGAGCTGCTTGTGCAAAGTTCTTTAGTAAAAAATGTCTAAACTACAAGTTGTAAATGAACTACATGCGCCAGCACGAATTAACTTTCGCCGAAGACATGTTATAATTAAAGGTTTAAATGATTTAATTCAAGCAGATTTGGCTGTTATGGATTCATTTGCCAAGCAAAACCGTGGATATAATTATATTTTAATTGCTATTAATGCATTTAGCAAATATGTTTGGGCCGCCCCTTTAAAAAAGAAGACAGGTAAAGATGTTACGAATGCTATGAAAGTCATTTTGACACAAATTAAAATACTTCCGAAAAATTTGCAAACTGATAACGGAAAAGAATTTTATAACAAAGACTTTAAAAACTTAATGTAAAAATTTAATATAAATCATTATAGTTCGTTTTCTACTCTTAAAGCCAGTATTGCCGAACGTGTAATTCGTACACTCAAGTCTTCACTTTGGAAAGAATTCAGCATACAAGGATCGTATAATTGGTTGAATATATTATCGAAAATTGTAGAAAAATATAACAATACTACAATACATTCTACAACTGGAGCTATACCTAGCAAAGTAAACAATAAAAATGCAAAAAATATTATCGCATTTAACCATTTAAAAATGGTCGATCTTAGGAAACCAAAGTTTAAAATTGGAGACTATGTACGTATAAGTAAATATCGACATGCTTTTAAAAAGGGATATACACCTAATTGGACAACAGAGATATTTAAAATTAAAACAATTAAATTAACAAACCCAACTACTTACACTTTGGAAGACGAAAAAGACGAAGAAATTCGAGGGTCTTTTTACACCGAAGAATTGCAAAAAGTTAAATATCCAGATGTTTTCTTAGTAGAAAAAGTGTTAAGAAAAAAAGGCGATCAAGTATTTGTGAAATGGTTAGGAATGAATTAAAAATCTTGGATAAATAAGAATAATGTTATTTAAATACTTATTGTAGTAAATTATTTTTAATAAAACAAAAGTTATATTTCAGAATTATGTTTTATTTAAGTAATAATACACCTTATTTTTATAATTTTTTCAATTAAAATTTAATAAAATATACGAGTCGGCTTTCTAAATTTTTTCATTAAAATTGATTGCGATTCACGGTGTCAATGATGTAGATTGTAGTTTTTCATCAGAGGTACTTTTCAACAATTGCGTATACTTATATATTACTTCAAGTGATAATTCAAAAGTAACCGGATTAACTATTTTTATCGGGTTTATTATATTCAAGGCAGTTTCTTTTATATTATCTGCATTTGCAACTCCTAAATCTTTAAGCAACTTGCAAAATTTTGTAGTTTATATGTTTCCAAAGTATGAGTTATTAGAGGTAACACTTTCCATAATTCTAAAATTGAAGATTTTCTTAACCAAATGTTCAAATTCTCTGTCGATATTTTTAATGTTTTAACATTATCCCATACTTCGATTGTTTGTATATATCCTTGTAGGATTTTGCTCAAATTCCAAAAAATTGTTAAATATTGGTTTGAAGGTTAAAAATTCATCCCACTTTTTGATGTTAAATATTAGTGATGGTTCCATATAACTATTCATTTTAACACATGGTAAAAAATTTAAACTTTAAGATCGTGCAACTGTAATATATTTGGTATTTACATTATTTAAATAAAATCTTTTTTCTCCCAAATAAATTTGTTGAAAATTTTGATTGCAACTATCCATGATAAAATTCTTACTGAAATTTATTTAATATTACTTAAAATTTATATATATATATATATATATATATATATATTGTAACCGGATAACCGATTAAGAAAAAGACCTTTACGTGAAAGACTATTTTCTGGTTATTTTTTCTAGAATGTTCTCTCTCTTTCTAGTACCTATATAAGTAAGTTCGATTTATGTTTCGCGTTCGTTCCAGAATATTCTTTTGTTTTATATAAGGGGATGTATAGATAGTTAAGGGCAGTTCAAATAATAGTTCATTGTATTGTCAGTTTAAACGTTAACCAGCAGAGTTCTGTGTATCTTTACAATTTTGTGAATAAATTGTGTTAAAGTCCCCATAAGTGTTTCAAATTGGTGTCAGGTGTGGGGTGAAGATACAAGAATGCCTGGAAAGAAGATAAATGAACTATTGGTGGCTGAGCTCAGAAGAGAGCTCGAAGAAGTGGAATTGGAAACTACTGGGACAAAATCCGTATTGTTGAGGAGGCTCCGTGAATACTATCTAAGTAATAATTTGGACCCAGATGCTGTGGAGTTCGAAGATCCAAATTAAAAAGCGAATTCCGAACTAGCCCAACAACTTTCCCAGCTATCGCAACGAATGACGAGCCAACAAGAAGAACAAACTCAACAACTTTCTCGGCTACAAGAAGAACAAACTCAACAACTTTCCCGGCTGCAAAAACAGCTATCACAACGAATGATAAGCCAACAAGACGAACAGACGCAACAACTGTTCCAGCTGTCACAACGGATGTCTACCCTGTCAGAAGAATTATCCAATTCGTTCTCTCAGCAAGTATTGCATTTGCGCTCCGAAATGTGCACTCTTCGAGGAGAGCAAAATCACCAAGTGGCCAACTTAAATCAGCAAGTAGACAACTTGAATCAGCAAATTGACAACATGCGAGACGAGCAAAATCAGCAAGTTGCCAACTTGCGAGAGGAGATCAACCAGCAAATGCAGTCCGAAATAAGGAAGCTTTAACAAGAACTGGAAGCTTGTCGCCAAAACCAAACCATCCACCACGGCGGCGGAGATGCAGAAAGGATGGAAACCGGTCACGTAGACGTCGAACTACGAGGAAACGGGGAGGCGACCCAGGTACGAAAGACGATAAAACCCCCGACCTTCGACGGGAAAACTGCCTGGTCAAATTACCTGAAACAATCTAACGCAGTGGCCAGGGCGGATGGATGGTCACCGCAAGAGAAGGCATTGTTCTTAACCATGGCTCTGCGAGGCGAGGCTTTAAACGTTCTGCATTTGCTGACACTAGATGAGATCCACAACTTCGAGATATTGGTAAATCAACTCGAGATGCGTTATGGCCAAAGTCATCTACAACCGGTGTACCAAGTGCAGTTGAAGAGCCGGAAGCAGAAAAATTGAGAAACTATCCAGGAGTTTGAGGCAGAAGTGGCAAGAATGGTACGGTTTGCGTATCCAAATGCAGCGGACGATTTCCTGGAGTGCCTGGCAGTCCAAACCTTCACCAATGGTCTTCGAGACGTCAAGTTTCAGCGGGCTGTACGGTTGGCGCACCCGAAGTCTCTTGTGGACGCCTTAACCATTACCCTGGAGTTTGATGCAGCGACGGAGGCTTCACATAAAGCTGCTCGACTGGAAAAAGACACTGGTAACTACGACTATGCCATTTATGCCGTCAGTGACGTCGAAGCGGTAGTGAAGACGTTAAAGAAGTTTTCCCCAAAAAGAGGGCGCCCAGTGAAGTGCTGGAACTGCGGAGAACTAGGCCATATAAAAAATAATTGCCCCCATTGTACCCGCATGACGCAGAACGTGAAAAAACTTGCATTAGTTAAGGTTGTGCCAGAAGAAGAGAGTTATATGCTGGAGGAGCAATAAGTAAACGATCCCGTTCTGAAAAAGATTCGGGAATGGAAGAGAATGGACCGTCGTCCGTTGTGGAGAGAGATATCCTCATCCTCTCCTGCTTTAAAAGCATATTGGGCACAATGGAATTCTTTAATTTTGGACGGTGGGCTCCTTCAAAGACTTGTAGAAAATTCCGAGGGCACAGAGATAAGGAAACAAATAGTGGTCCCAAGAACTGCTGTACCAGAAATTTTAAAACAGATACATAATGATAGTTCTGGAGGACATCTGGGTATCACGAAAACGCTGCAAAAGATCCGAGATAGATTTTACTGGGTAAATTGCACTAATGATGTTAAAGATTGGTGTCGTAAGTGCACTACATGTGCTGCCAGTAACGGTCCGCACCGAAAACCGAAGGCGGAAATGCAACAATACCTGGTTGGAAGTCCTTTTGAAAGAATCGCAGTAGATGTATTGGGGCCACTTCCACAAAACGATGTAGGAAACAAGTACATCTTTGTTGTAATGGACTACTTCACTAAATGGGTTGAAGCCTATGCAGTTCCCAATCAGGAAGCGACCACTTTAGCAGATATATTAGTTGGAGAATTCGTAAGCCGATTTGGGGTACCACTAGAATTACATTCAGACCAGGGGAGAAATTTTGAGAGCAAGCTGTTTCAAGAAGTTTGCCAAAGATTAGGCGTCCACAAAACGAGAACCACAGCGATGCACCCTCAGTCTGATGGAATGGTGGAACGAATGAATCGGACCATAACCAACTACCTGTCAAAAGTGGTGTCAGAGTGTCAGAGGGATTGGGATCGACATATTCCGCTATTTCTAATGGCCATTCGATCGGCCATTAACGAATCAACAGGCCAAACGCCTGCGAAGGTCCTTTTCGGTAGAGAAATGAGGCTACCATGTGACTTGGTGTGTGGCTGTAAACCTGGTGAAGTGGCCCGTGAAAAATATGTCACCGATCTTCAGAATCTAATGGAGAATATTCACAACTTGGTGCGTGGGAAACTCAAACTGATGCTGCTTTGAATAGTTTTTTGCTTAGAGCTATATTAGGCAAACTAACAGGAAGAGCTCAAATGTTAATAGGTACTAGAATAGAACTTAATACTTGGCCACAAGTAAAAAATGCTCGTAACCTTAGTTTTGGAGATCAGAGAGATCTTGACTGTTTAATTCAGGACCTTATAACATTGAGACCTTTTAAAACCGAAGCTCCGTATAATTTTGGAATGCGTTGTCAAGATGCACGAAGCTTAGTTAATTCAAAATTAAATACTTTAGATATTCCAGCTCTGGAGAAAACAATTAGACTTCGTAGTTATGATGATTTAAGCTTAAAAACTTTTATTAGGGGTTTACCCATGTCAATTTAAACAAATATTAGTGTTAAAAACTTAGTACACTAAAAAGACAATTGTGAGATAATAATTATATAGTTGTCAGTGTCAATAAAAAAAAAGAATAATAAAGTCATATTATTGAATCAGTCCGACGTTTTTTTTTTATATAGTTTCTATATATTTTACCGCCAGACAGGCAACGTATCAAAAATATATAGTACATTATATTTACATTGGTCCTTCGACCGTTTTCAAGAGCCAGAAAAATAAACCATGGATAAAACTGTTCGAGCAAACATTAGACCCAAAAGAACGACTGCTGGTAGACACCAACACTTGGATCCTGATTTTGCTTGGCCGGATGGATTTGGACTACATGATGAAACAGAAGGTTCAACGAAAACAGTCGATCACCTTGGATTACATGACGACACAGAAGGTTCAACCAAAACAGTCAATCACCCACAATCTTTAGCATCAAACAGTAACTCTAGCGTGGAAGTACTCAGAATGAGAAGAGAGATTTTAAAAGAAAAAAGAAGACAAGAATTTGAGAATAAGTTAATAGAACTAGAAAAACGAATGGAACTAGAAAAACGAAAGTATGGTCAGCAACTAAAACTCATAGAAATGGAGGAAAAGCTAAGCCTTATGGAAGAAGTTAGATCTAGAAGATCCCTTGTAAGTAGAAATTCTAATATGTCAGAACCAGTGCAACCGGAAAAATCAGGTACGCTACCCTTAAACTCTGCTATT
This sequence comes from Altica lythri, assembly GCA_964028335.1. NCBI lineage: Eukaryota > Metazoa > Arthropoda > Insecta > Coleoptera > Chrysomelidae > Altica > Altica lythri. The sequence goes on along the minus strand of OZ034808.1, from coordinate 46,317,570 downwards.
CCTTCTTCTGTGCAATTGCAACCAGCTACCCTGTCAATACCCGACACAAAATCTCATATCAGTTCTAATAAAAATAATTATGATTATGTATTCAACTGGGTCCAATCTGCTGAGCAACCATGTATTGAAGCCATAGAGTTAAATAGTGAATTTGCCTTTAATGATGAACATCAGCATGACAAGCATTTTCCTTTGCCAGAAAATTATAACATGGTAAATTCAAATATTCCACAAAAATTTAGTCAAGAAAACCATGTTCAAAATAATGATTCGAATCAAGCTATTAGTCAGTTATGTAATACTCTCAGTAATCTATTAACCAATATTCCTCAAAATCCAAAATTAAATGAATCTGTTCAATATAAATCATTTTTACATAAAGACTTCCCAATATTTGACGGAAAATCTGAAGAATACCCAACTTTTATTTACACTTTTAACAAAATTTCAGATATTTGTAATTTATCAGATGAGGAAAAGTTGATTAAGCTTCAAAAATGTCTTCGAGGGAATGCTCGATCCGCAGTATCAGGAATGTTGATCAGCCCAAGAAATATTAGTCAGGTAATGAAGACTTTAGAATTACGGTTTGGGAAGCCAGACCAAATTATTGATGCTATGTTAGGAAAGGTAAGACATTTTCCTCATATTAAAGAAAACGACTTTGAAAACCTTATTCAGTTTGGGACTCAAATTACGAGTTTAGTATCGACCATACAAACCCTAAACTTTAATAATCATTTAAAAAATCCAATTTTATTGAAAGAAGCTGTCCAAAAACTTCCCGATACAATTAAACTTCGATGGGGGGAAGAAACTTTATCAAAAGATGGTGCTGTAAATTTAGAAGACTTTGAAAAATGGCTTAACAAAATTTCTCATGCAGCCTGCTACGTGTTACCAACAAAGAGTATTTCTAGAAGCAATCATAGGTATGAAAGATCTTTTGTAAATACCACTAGTTCAACAATACAAAAAAGTCACGAGTGTCCATACTGTAATGACAAAGATCATAAAATCGAAAATTGTAGTAAAATTCAAAAGGATGACGTAGATACAAGATGGAAGATCGTTACTAATAAAAAGCTTTGTTTTTCTTGTCTAAAAGGTTATCACGGTGTTACTAAATGCAGAAGCAAAAAAGAATGCGGAATTAACAGCTGTCGCCGTCCACATCATCATCTGCTGCATAAGGAAAATGTTAAACAAAGACCTGAACAAACTAACTCAATTGTTAACTGCACTGATATTAAAAGTGACGATGTAAGTGAACTAACAATGACAGCAGGAAGTAAAGGAACTAACACCTTACTTCGAATGGTCCATGTTAAAGTTTTTGGTTCAGATAAAGAAATAGAAATCGTTGCACTTTGCGACGAAGGGTCTACTGTGACACTGATAGACAAATCAGTAATAGATCACCTGCAAATTGATGGAGTTAGGGAACCACTGTGTATACAGTGGGCTAATGACATTAAAATGACTGATAATGACTCAGTCCGGTTTGATTTACCAATTTGTGGTAACTTTAAAAATGCAAGAATGCTAAAATTGAGGAATGTTAGGTCAGTAAGGAATTTAGGGTTGCCTAACCAACAATGTAATTTTGACGAAATTAAAAAGTTACCTTATCTCGAAGGACTACCAATTAAAGAAATTAAAACCAGACCTTTACTTTTAATTGGACAAGACAACATAAGACTGACGGTACCTAGGAAAGTTGTTGAGGGTCCAGTCAATTACCCTATAGCTACAAAAACCTACTTAGGATGGATCCTTAGTGGAAGCTCTAGTAGTACTATTCATAAAAATTTTTCGTTTCACATTTGTAAGACAGAACAATCTGATGGAATTTCAAACGAAGATCTTCATCAGTTAATGAAGGAAACATTTTCCTTAGAAGCTCAGGGAATAGCTGCAAAAGATTATTCAACTGAAGACAAAGACAATAAACGGGCTATGGAAATAATGTGCAATACAATTAAATATGTAGGAGACAGATATGAAATTGGACTATTATGGAAAGAAAATGTTAGTAAATTACCGGAAAGTAAGTTATTAGCATTAAGAAGATTACAGTATGTAGAAAGACAAATGGAGAAAGATTCCGATTTTAAAGAAAAATATTGTGAAAACATGAGGAAAAATTTGAACAAAAATTATGCAAGAAAATTAACAGAAGAAGAAGCCATCAAAGAAGAGCCTCTAACTTGGTATCTTAGTCATTTTGGTGTAACAAATCCGAATAAACCAGGTAAGACCAGAACGGTCTTTGATGCTGCTGCAAAATCAAACGGTACTAGTTTGAATCTTAATCTTTTATCTGGTCCTGATCTTGTACCGCCTCTTACATCTGTTTTATTAAATTTTAGAACTGGGAAAATTGCAGTATCAAGTGACATTCGAGAAATGTTTTGTCAAGTTAGAATACGGAAGGAAGACAGGCATTCTCAAAGGTTTTTATGGAGAGATGGAGATACAAGAAAGGCACCCGACATATATGAAATGTTAGTAATGACATTTGGAGCAACCTGTTCACCTTCGTGTGCACAATTTGTCAAAAATTACAATGCTCAAAAATTTGGAAGTCCAAGAGTAATAGAAGCCATAACTAAACGTCATTATGTGGATGACTATCTAGACTCCTTTGACACACCACTTGAGGCTTTCGAAATTGTAAAACAAGTTAAAGATGTTCACAAAGTAGCGGGATATGAACTAGTTGGTTGGTCTACAAATTCACAGGAACTTAGAAATTTAATTTCGAGTTCAAACGAAGATATTGGCAAAGACCTAAATTTAATAGACAGTACACTGCAACGTGTCTTAGGATTATATTGGGACTCACTGAAAGATACCTTTATTTTTAAATCTAATAAAAATGTAATTAACGAAGGAATCTTAAAAAGGCCTACAAAAAGAGAAGTCCTACGGATTGTTATGTCTATTTATGATCCAATTGGACTAATTGCTAATTTCACTATTAGAGGACGCTTAATAGTTCAAGACATATGGCGAACTGGAATTTCCTGGGATGATTTTATTAATGACGAAATTTTTAAAAACTGGCTAACTTGGTTAAATGATTTTAAAAGAATTATTGAATTGGAAATTCCTAGATGTTTGTCAATAAATATACCGATTGCTAAGAGATTAGAGTTGCACCTGTTTTGTGACAGTAGCAAGCAAGCATACGCTGCACTCGTTTATCTACGAGTAGTTTCAGCTCATGCTATTGATGTGTGTTTAGTGACTGCAAAATCAAGAGTAACTCCAACTAAACCAATCTCAATACCACGTTTAGAATTGCAATCAGCCTTAATAGGGAGTAGATTAATGAAACACGTTAAAGATTCAATGAAACTGAAAATAGACAAGGAATACTATTGGACGGACTCTACTACAGTACTTTATTGGCTACAAGGAGATGGAAAAAGATTAGGACAGTTTGAAGGACATAGAGTAGGTGAAATACAGGAATTAACTGAAGTTTTAGATTGGAAATGGGTTCCTTCAAAATGTAATCCAGCTGATTTAGCCACTAGATCATATACTGAGGATGGAAACAATTTACTAAGCTTTGAAGAGTGGTTCTCAGGTCCTAAATTTTTAAATAATTTTGACGAAAGTACGTGGCCAATAAAAAGTATCCACGAAATCAAAGAACGGGATTCCAAATCTACACGGAAAGAAGTTGCATTTTTAACGAATATCGTCACATCAAACAATGTCCTGCCAGATATCAACAAATATTCAAAATTTTCGAAATTGATGTCAGTAACAGCAACAATAGTAAAAGCAAAAAACATTTTTATTGCCAAATTAAAGAGAAATGATTATTCTCTAAAAATTTCCGTACAAGAATTTAAGGAAGCCGAAAAATTATGGGTTATTAAAACTCAAGAGGATAGTTTTAAGTCGGAAATTGATGCCTTAAAAAAAGGACAAGAAATTTTAAGACAAAGTAAAATCAGGAGATTAACACCGGCTTTAAACGAATTCGGAATTTTAGTTTTACAGGGAAGAACTGATCTTGCTCCAAATATGTCATTTGCAGCAAAAAGTCCAGCGATATTACCCAATAGTCATCGATTTACTGAACTTTATTTGGATTTCTTACATGATAAACTTGGTCATCAAGGTGTCGAACTTGTTCTTAATGAATCTAGACAAAAGTTTTGGATTATAGACGGCAGGGCAGCAGTTAAGAAGGTCTTCCGGCAATGTCAAGTTTGTAAACTTCTGAAGCCGACAACAGTGACACCGTTAATGGGACAGTTGCCTGAAGAACGGTTAACACCTAATGTAAGACCATTTACACATACTGGTGTAGACTTTTTTGGTCCTTTCGCAGTTGCTATCGGAAGAAGAACGGAGAAAAGATGGGGTGTATTGTTTACATGCTTTAGTATTAGAGCAATACATCTCGAAGTTGCTCATTCTTTAAGTACTGATTCGGCTATCATGGCTTTAAGAAGAATGATGAGCTTAAGAGGAACCCCAAAATGTATTTTTTCTGATAACGGAACTAACTTAAGAGGAGCCTCCGAAGAAATGAAAAAAGCATTACAAGAAATAAAATTTGATGAAATTGATCGACAAATGACCCAAAGAGGTATAGAATGGAAATTTATACCTCCAGCAGCTCCGTTTATGGGTGGAGTATGGGAACGTTTAATCCAAAGCGTAAAAAAATGCTTTTATGTAATTTTCAGGAATACAAGACTCAAAGACGAAACCTTATTAACAGCATTTGCAGAGATAGAAAACATCATAAATTCACGTCCTCTCACAAAAATGTCTACCGACCCAAATGATTTCGAACCTCTCACACCGAACCATTTTTTAGTTGGGGCAAATAATTGCATGGAACAGTTGGGAACAAATTACAACCTTCGAAAAGAATGGAGAAAATCGCAACAAATTGTAAAAGATTACTGGAAGAGATGGACAAAAGAGTACTTACCAACTCTGACAAGAAGAAATAAATGGACTAAAGATGAAGAGAACATAAAGGTTAATGACGTTGTATTAATTTTAGATAACAACATGGTTAGAAATGAGTGGAAATTAGGTCGAATAATAAATGTTTTTCCCGGACCAGACGGTAGAGTCAGGGTAGCAGAGGTGCAAACAAAAAACGGATTATTTAAAAGACCTACCAGTAGACTGGCGAAAATCACTGAGTAGATATAAAATAGGAGAAGCCAAAAAAAAAGGATATTACGAAGAACAATAAAATGATTGTCGTCAGACAGTGTTAAATGTTGTTGTATTTATTGTTAAATGTTGTTTATTTTATTGTTATACTTGTTAAATTTTCACTTAGTTATTTCCTGTAGTTAAATTGTTTTTTTTTTATTTTTGCGGGGAAGAATGTTAAAAACTTAGTACACTAAAAAGACAATTGTGAGATAATAATTATATAGTTGTCAGTGTCAATAAAAAAAAAGAATAATAAAGTCATATTATTGAATCAGTCCGACGTTTTTTTTTTATATAGTTTCTATATATTTTACCGCCAGACAGGCAACGTATCAAAAATATATAGTACATTATATTTACAATTAGATTAAGAAACCCTGATAGCCTAGAAAAGGCGATGGGCCTAGTAATAGAAGAAGAAAACTTTTTATATTCTACCCAACGCGGAAACAATTAAAATTCACAAACTTCTTTCAGACCAGCTACAAGATTTATCCCGACAAAAAATAATATTTCACGAAATAACCCACATCAAAATCGCCAAAATTTCCAACAAAAATCTTTTCAACCTCCACAAATACCACGGTACGATATACCACATAGACCACCCTCTTATCAACAACATCAAGAATTCCAACCCCAACATTTTAATAACAATTTCAATCCAAACAACAACTTTTATCCCAATAATAATTTTCAACCCCGTCCAAATAATTTTCAACCACGCCCAAATAATTTTCAACCACGTCAAAACTATTTTCAGAATCAGAATTCTGTATTTTAGCCAAAAACATTTAATCAAACCTCCAATCAATCGACAATTCGAAATCAATTCAAACCAGAACCCATGAATACATCATCTGGTAATACTCGTATAGGATCTAAACAAAAATCGAATTTTACCTCCACACAACTTTTCAATCAACAAATTAATGATCAAATTCAGTTTTCAAATCCTTTCGAACAATATAATAATTCCCACGATAACGAACCATATGTACAAGATTCATATTCTCAGTATCCACAAGAAATTCAATATGATACCTATGATAATAATTTATCAGAAAACCACATAAACTCATGTGAACATGATGATTCTAATCATAATCCGTGCAAAAAGTATGATAATGTAAATTTTACTTTGACCCCAACATCTCAGAACCCGAGATGATACCCGTAAATGCTATTTAAGCAAATTTACCTTTCATTATCGGGCGCAATGAATTTCATCTGAATTATTTTATGGCACCATGAAACTCGTCCGTTTAGGTGCAAGGGATAAAAATACATAATGAATTTCATCCGATACCACAATGAATTTCATCCGATTTCATATTTACACATTTGACACTGGAATTTAAATTGAAGTATACAAAAAAATATGTTCAAATATTTAAATAAATATCACACCAAAGTCACCAAACTAAATAACTTAGATTTTTGTCAATTTACCGAGTTCGCCGTAAAAAGTTTGTTTTTGATTTATTGTACTAAAAATTTGGTATTATTTCTGATTGTATTGTTTATTCATTCATTTAGATATATAATATTGGGAATTTCTTAATTCCTTTTATACTGTAATAAGGAATTAGGAAAAACCAATGAAATATGTATATTTTCTCTCTCAAAAAGGATAGGTAGATTAGATTTTGTGAATTCCAAAAAATTTTCGATTAAATAATGGTACTAAATGTTTCATTATATAATTGGGGTAGTTTTGTTATTATAATCCTATAATTGATTCTGAAACGGCATTAAGGGAGTAGACGGTAATTCATTTAAATACTGTTGTTCAAAGTATATTGTGTGTGTATAATGCTTTTTCGTAAACATGAACCGATTAGAAAAAATATTAAGTACACGCGGTAAAGTGATTCTTTTAATGAACGATTTTAAGTTTCAACATAAACATAAATTAATGACTGGTGAAGATAAATGGGTTTGTTTAAATAGTGGATGTAGTGCACAGTTCTTTACCAGAGGAGAATATCATGTCGTCAGAATTAAAACTTTAGAACACAGCCACGAAGCAGATATCCAAAAAATTCAGCGACAAAAATTAACCTCATCGTGTAAACGAAAAGCATGCGAAAAAGTGTCAGAAAGACTGTCAAAAATAGTAAGAACTGAAATTATGAAATCTGTCGAAGATGAAAATTTAACAGTGAATGATATAAAGCGAAAGAGCGAAAATATTTACCATGTGAGAAGAAAACTGCAACCAGCGTTACCTAAGAATATTACAGAAATTCAAGAATATTTGTAGAAACAAACCAGACAACAGAAATATAGACAATTTAATAAAGTATCCATTTGATACATGCACTGGTATATCTGCAATGTTTTCTCCTGCGATTTGGGCTGAAAGAACTGCATTTGTTCAAAACACTACAAACAATTGCGAGTCATTTCATTTGCATTTTAAAAATTGTTTTTATCACCCTCATCCTTCGATATTTATATTTTTAGATGGTTTAAAATAAAATCAAGTGGACACCTATATACATAAAAATTCAAAGTGTTAAAATATGTCCAACTGTTACATCAGACACTTTAAAAATTTGTCTTTATATACAAAATCAAATAGATATGTATACTTCAGGTAAAAAATCAAGGTTTGAAAATATATTTTTTTTTACAAATAAGTACTTTTATTACTTTCGTTTAATTTTGAACAAAAGTTTCTGTTTGTGGTCTAGAAATTATAGATTTAACATTTTTATCAAATGTCTATCTACCTATTTACCATAAAATTTTGGATGAAATTCAATGCAATGTAATTACTATAGGTGGACGAAAATCATGGTCATAAACGAGAAGATTATTTTCCTTATCTCTGAGGATTAACATAAACGGACGAAAATCATTGCGTTCGGATGAAATTCAATACGCCGTCATTATCGTCCCACAAATTAACGCTCAATTTTTATTAGACACAGGTAGCACAAAAAGTCTAATAAATCCCGAATTAGCTAATAAATATTACCGAAATTTTATTTTTAAAACAAAATTTAATATCCAAACAGCACATGGTATTTCTTCACACAACGAAATAGTCAATATTCCAGTTTTTGATATTTTTAAAGTAAATCAATTTCATAAATTTTATGTTTTTAAATTTAGTGAAAATTTTGACGGATTAATAGGCATAGACTTGTTAGATCAATTAAACGCTACAATTAACGTTAACAGACGACAACTGAAAACTCCTCAAACGACCATACCAATAATTTTTGAACCCAATGAAACTAATAAAATCATTCAAACCTGTTTTAGATTATACATTAATTATTCCCCGTAGAACCAAACAAATAGTTAAATTACCAGTAAAATTAAGTGAAGGACTAGGTATATTAGATTATCAGGATTTCGGTAACGGAATCGAAACACCTAAAGCCTTAGTCAAAATATCTAATAATTTTGCTATAACCTCCATTACTAATATAAGTGAAAATCCTGTAAGACTAAATATTTCGGAACCTTTAGATGTAGAACCAATAGATTTATTACAAGTAAATTTTATAAGAAAAATGGAAACAGATGAAGAAATTTCCATAAACAATGATAAAATGTTAAAAGAAAATTTAAAAAATATTAGGTTAAATCACTGCAATAAAGAAGAAGTAGAATCACTTAAAAAACTTTGTTTTCAATATAGAGATATCTTCTATTGTGAAGGTATTCCTTTAAGTTTTACTAATAAAATTAAACATAAAATAAAATTAACTGACGACTCTGCTATATACACAAAATCTTATCGCTTCCCAGAAATACATCGCGACGAAGTAAAAAGACAAGTAACAAAAATGCTAAACGAAGGTATTATCGAAGATTCTAATTCTCCATTTTCCTCTCCTATTTGGATGGTACCAAAAAAACTTGACGCGACAGGAAAAAAAATGGCGTTTAGTCATAGATTATAGAAAATTGAATGAACGTACAGTAGACGACAAATATCCATCACCCAACATTACAGAAATTCTTGACAGGTTAGGAAGAGCTAATTATTTTTCGACTCTCGACCTTGCTAGTAGTTTCCATCAAATTGAAGTAGACCCAGAAGATGTTGAAAAAACTGCTTTTAGCACTACACATAGACATTTTCATTTTAAAAGAATGCTTTTTGGACTTAAAAATGCTCCTTCGACCTTTTAGAGGGTCATTGATAATGTTTTACGAGGACTAACAGACGAAACTTGCATAGTATACCTTGACGACATATTAATCAATAGCACTTCATTACAAGAACATTTAGAGAAACTAAAAACAATATTTGACAGACTTAGAGAAAGCAACCTTAAAGTACAATTAGACAAATCAGAATTCCTACAAAAATCCGTTATGTATTTAGGTCATGTAATCACCCCTCATGGTGTAAAACCAAATCCCGACAAGATCCAAGCAATCAAAAATTTCCCTATTCCTAAAACTCGAACAGAAATCAAAAGTTTCTTAGGATTACTAGGATACTATAGACGTTTTATTCAGGACTTTGCCAAAATCACAAAACCAATGAAAAAATCCTTTAAAAAGGGTGTATCAATAGTTCATGACAAAGACTTTATTGACTGTTTTTAAACATGTAAAAATATTCTAACAAACGACCCTATATTACAATTTCCAGACTTTACAAAACCATTTATTCTGACAACAGACGCAAGCAATTTTGCTCTGGGTGCTGTGTTATCACAAAGGAATGTCCCAAATGATCGCCCCATAGCATATGCCTCAAGAACTCTAAATACATCAGAGACAAATTATTCAACTATAGAAAAAGAACTGTTAGCAATAGTTTGGGCTTGTAAACATTTCAGACCTCACCTTTACGGAAGAAAATTTTACATTTATACCGATCATAAACCATTATCCTGGCTATTCAATTTAAAAGAACCAAATTCAAAATTAGTTAGATGGCGACTAAAATTAGAGGAATTTGATTACAAAATTATCACAAAACCAATGAAAAAATCCTTTAAAAAGGGTGTATCAATAGTTCATGACAAAGACTTTATTGACTGTTTTTAAACATGTAAAAATATTCTAACAAACGACCCTATATTACAATTTCCAGACTTTACAAAACCATTTATTCTGACAACAGACGCAAGCAATTTTGCTCTGGGTGCTGTGTTATCACAAAGGAATGTCCCAAATGATCGCCCCATAGCATATGCCTCAAGAACTCTAAATACATCAGAGACAAATTATTCAACTATAGAAAAAGAACTGTTAGCAATAGTTTGGGCTTGTAAACATTTCAGACCTCACCTTTACGGAAGAAAATTTTACATTTATACCGATCATAAACCATTATCCTGGCTATTCAATTTAAAAGAACCAAATTCAAAATTAGTTAGATGGCGACTAAAATTAGAGGAATTTGATTACAAAATTATCCATAAAAAAAGAACACAATACAAACGCAGATTGCTTATCGCGAATTTCAATTAATGCATTAGAAAACGAATTAGTAGCAAATAACGCTGGAAACGTAGATCAAGATATTCTAGAATATCTTCGAAATTCAGCCGAAAATATACCTCTCGATACACAACCTTCAACTAGCAAGTTAGACCAAACAAAAAGAATTAATAATATTTTGGATATTCAAATACCACCAGATAAAATCGACATTCAAGATAACAACTCTTCTGACTCGACTCAACTGCTAACGAAACGACAAATCAAGGCATACCCATTCTAGACGATATAATAAATAACAAAACTCATCAGATTTTAGTTTTTCCAAATGCTTACCCTAAAATTGACATTACACACGAATCTTACCAAAATCATAAAATAATTAAAATCAAAATTCCAGAAACCAATAATGAAAAAATTATTCTCGACTTTCTAGTAGAACATATTGATCTTAAAAACACAACCTATTTTTATTTTAATAAGGAAAATCTATATAATGATTTCAACAAATGCTACTTAAAACATTTATCGGAAAAAGGTTCAAAATTAGTCAAATGTACAAAATTAATTAACACTGTAAAAGACGAAGAAGAACAGACTATTTTACTAAAAAATTATCACGAAGGAAAAACGAATCACAGAGGAATTAACGAAACTTTTAAAAAACTACGACAAAATTATTATTGGATAAATATGAAAGAATTTATTACCAACTATATCAATGAATGTAGTATTTGTCAAAAAAATAAATACGCCCGACACACCCCTTACGTCCCATTAATGTTGACAGAAACTGCCAGTAGACCATTTCAAGTTGTACACATAGACGTTTTTACATATAACAACAAAAAATATTTGACTATTACAGACGCATTTACTAAATTCGCACAGGCATATTTCATACCAGGTAAAAATGCTATTTACATTACAAAATCGCTAATAAAGTATTTTACTTCCTTCGGAATTCCACAATTAATAGTAGCATACAAAGGTAGAGAATTTAACAACGAAACAATAAAAGACCTTCTAAACATACACAAAATTAAAGTACATTTCACAACCCCTGGTCACCACGAATCTAATTCGATCGCTGAACGATTACATTCTACTTTAATCGAACATTTACGACTTTTACAACAAACTTATCCGAACGAAGACGATTTAATGGACTATGCACTCATAGCATACAATAACTCCATACACAGCTCTACAAAATTCACCCCATTTGAACTCACTTTCGGACACACTGACTTCAGAAACCCTAACGAACTATTTCTATCTGAAAACTTTTATTCGGACTACATCAACAGTCACAAGGAAAAATTAAAACACGTTTATCAAAACGTTAATCAAAATTTGACCAACAACAAAACTAAAGTAATAAACAAAAGAAATGACAAAGGAGAAACAAACCTGGAATTTAAAATAGGACAAATAGTTTATAAAGTTAACTCACAGATACGAAACAAAAAAGATCCACCATTTTTTGACCCTTATGAAATTATAAAAATTCATGATAGAAACCGAGTAGAGATCTTACGAAAAACTGTAAAAAATAAAAAACATGTTAACCAGACAGAAATCATTCACATAAAAGAATTAAAAAAGCCTCCCGTTACAGGTTCATCTTCTGGACAACAAACGTTGACACAAGAAGAGACACGTCCAAATTCCACGACTTAAATGACAATCCCGGACTCCTTCCACTCCACTTAGGAACGGCTCAAATTCAAACAAATTGTTGGACTTTTATACATACCTATGACATTACCAATATTAATTCCAACTTTTTAATCCTGAAAAATCAGTACGATTCCATAATAAAAAGCCTCGCAAAAACTCCTCAAATATTAAACTTCACTGAAGAATTTCAAAACTCCTACCATCTAATTCAAATAATAGAAAACAAAATTAATCTAGAATTAAATCAATTATACCCCTTCTGGAATACTAGATCAAAAAGATCCCTCTTCGATGGCATCGGTGCCGCAATTAAATTTATAACTGGAAATCTAGATCAAAATGATGCGAAACACTATGACGAAGCAATATCAACTTTGACTAATAATCAAAATAATATCAAAACAATAGTAGAAAATCAAATTACTCTATTAAAATCATCTATTCAAAATTTTGAAAACAATTCAAAAATTCTCGCTCACAATCAATTAATTCTAAATTCTCGAATTAAGAAATTCAAGAAATAACTAAACAATTAAAGTTAGAACAAACAGAGACATTTCACTATTTTGCTTTAGAAAGACTTGTATCACAATTTTACATTAGTTTTCAAAATATTTACGATTTATTAGAAAAAATTGAAGTCGCTATTAGTTTTGCAAAATTAAATACATTCCACAATTCAATAGTTGATCCAAACGAACTATTTTCTGAGATTCAAAATGTTAGTAAATATCTTAAAAATAATAAATTTCCATTTAAACCATCGTTTCAAAACATTCTCTTATTCGAAAAAATAATAAAAATTAAAAGTTATAGTAAGCTGAACAAGATAATCTTTATACTCGAATAACCGATTGTAGAAATCAATGATTATAATTATTATCACCTCTATTCCTATCCAACACGATATCAAACTCATTTTAAAACTATTATTCCAAAATCCAAATTCCTGCCCTCCACTAAGCACCATTACGCACTTTCCAATGTTCAGTGAAAAAAATTATTGGAAGAAGAATATTTATGTCAAGACGTTCAAAAAATTGAAATTTCCCCGAACGCCCCTTGCGAAGTACACCTCCTACAATATTCAAACTTTACAAATCAATGTCAACCAGTTCCGGCACAATTAAACGACATCAAATTTCAAAAATTAGAAAACAATAAATGGATCGTAATAACACCTCATAATGTAATTAGTGTTCAAAAATGTGGCAAAACTTCAGACAATATTCCATTAAATAGTAGTTACCTAATTGAACTAAATAGTGCGTGTAAAGTTTCAATAGACAATTATTTATTAAAAACATTTGAGTCAAAGACACCAAATTTCGTGAAAATAGAATTACCCAATTTAAAACTCTTAGTGAATAAACCGAACAATAATCTAAATTTTAAACAAGTGAAAATAGACTCTATAAAATTAGATGAACTAAACCATATGCAAAGTGTTCTAAATTAAGAAGAAACCAAGTTGGAAAACTTTTTCACAGTTCCAATCCATTTTGGACATGTCAGCTTTTATACTATTTTTTATATGTTGCAGCAATAATTATATCAGTTTATAGCACCTGGCACATATATAAGAAGAAGAAGTCAAATAAAGAAAAATCTAGAGGATCCATCAAAAAAGAAGAGGAAAAACCTACAGCCTTACCATACCTTTCAAATTCAAACTATGTTACCCCATAGTTTTCATTCAGCCCTGGAGGAGTTAAGTCACGAGAACTGCAGGCCTATCAACAAATATAAACGCTTCGTCAGCAACAACACCGACCTTATATATCCTTTTTATTTTTAATTAAATTCACCTTCTAAGTTACTTTTGTTAGCTAAAGGTCCCTGTTAATAAAATTTTTGCTTTTTAAAAATGGTTTTCCTTGAACGATAAACTTCACTTATATATATATATATATATATATATATATATATATATATATATATATATATATATATATATATATATATATATATATATATATATATATATATAAAGTATCTAATGCCATACTGTCAATAGTAATAATTTCAGTTTTGAACTGAAATGGTGTCGGTTAGAAATTTCTAACACTTTAAAAGACACCTTGGATGCTGCCGTATAAATAGATATAAATATCATTCAACCTATATCAGGGCAAAACCAAACTACAGACACGTGTTTCGCTCTTGTTTGAGCTCGTCAGTGTAGTACAGGCTATGTCTCTATGTAGGGTATTGCACTTGGCTAGCAAAAGTGTTGGGTACTTGGGAGCAAAGAATGTTGGAGAAACATGTGTAAAGAAACATAAAAACACAAAAACAACGAAAGCTCACACAGGAGTCCTAACGCCATTTTGTGCTTTCAGCCAGCTGTGCCAATGGGTTTTCGGCTAGCAACTAGCGTCGCAACGTTGGCGAAACGGACTCATTGTGTTTGAGTCGTTCTAAGCCCAGGATATGAAATAAACAAAGTGCCAAGAAAACGCATATTAATATAAACAAAAGGGAAAAATTATTGGGCATGTACGCATGTACGCAAAAAGGATCAAAAGGATTACGAGTAGGAATGGTAACCGCAGACATGTAATTATATAATTTTTAAGTAACTTAATATTATATGTACTAAAAAATTAGTAATTAAAAACAATTGTTTATTTTTAAATTATTTATTCACTATTTTTTTTTTTTATTTTTTTAACAATATTTATTCATTTTGTTTTGTTGTTCCTTTCTTGTCTTTCTTTCCATTAGATGGTTTTGGAATTTCTCTTTCATCATCCTCATTTTCATTCTCCATTTGATTATACACAGGAGAAATTAAACGAGAATTGTTTTTAGATAACATTCTGCGAACTTCATCTGTATTCTCATCAACAAAATTGTATCCATAATTCTTTACAACTTTTTCAAGTATTTTAAAATCATCCATATTATCCATTTTACTTAATATATATTTAATTGGAAGTGATTGAATTTTTTTTTTAATGTCTCCGCTCTTGGAGAGTAGGTTAAATTGATAAATACTTTCCTATCTTTTAGAGAAATATCTTTTACACGATATCTATAACAATAACAATAGTGATTTAGAAAAAATAACAAAAAGAAATATACAAAACATTTACCAAAAAGTTATAAATTTAATGTAAGGTAAATAAAAAACAAATAAAGAAATAACTTACTTGAAAAGGGATTTCATAAGTATTAACACTTCTTTAGCTGGAAAATTAATACGTTCTTCAGTAAAAATCACCAGTGTACATGGTACTGTTGCCATTTTGTATATTTTTTGTGTTTTTAACATTACACTTGTAATAACACTAAAATACTAATTAAAAACTTATCCTTTTTATACTTTATATTCAAACGTTAAAAATTCTTTTATATCTACATTTAATATTATGTAAATTGTATAATATTACACAATATTAGGAAAAATTACAACCCTTTCAAATGTTAAATTAGAAAAAATAATAAGTATATAAATTAAAAATGTTAACTGAGTAAATTGTATAATATTGCACAATATTAGAAAAAATTGTAACCCTTTCAAATGTAATATAATAGGTATAATCCAATTCACCGATTTTGGCCTATTAGTCCAAGATCCCAGAGCGATAAGACATAACTTATTTTCTAAAAGATGAAACTTTAAGTTCTCAGTAGTGTCTCATGTACTTTGTATACCTGCGTGTTTGTGAAGTTTGCCCAGTGACACCTGGGCAGGTACCAGGTGAGAAAGGTGACTAAAAATAAGAGTTACTTTACTTAAATTTAGATGGCTGATTTTTAGATATATTTTATAGAATATCATTCTCAAATGGTATCGCATTCGCAAGTATCAGACACTTTTCATGGACCAAAACTTTTGTCAGACGCTTTAAAGCTCCACCAAAAATAAATGAACTTTACTTATTTTTTAATGTCTGATTTTTTAATATGTTATCAAAATAACTATTACAAAATTATATTTAGTCAGTCAGACAAATTGGAATGACCAAAAATCCACTAAACACAAAAATTATTCAGCCGTGAGTACGAACGCGAGAGCATTATGCATGCGTTTCAGAGCGAGTGAGACGTCCATAGTAACCCGGTTCTCCTTCTTTAGCTCACATTCTGTTTCAGTCTACTGTGTATGTGCGTGCAATGTATAGTATACATTAGTATAGTTCGGATCTCTGAGAGCACATGTTTTTGTTGTTTACATCGTGTCAGTTGTGAGTGATAATTATTTATTTGCAATAGTGAATATCATGGAAGAAGAATCATTGAAATGTGTATTTTGTAAAAAATCTACGGATAAAATAAACTTATTTTCCGAAGAGACATTTAAAAAGTGCAAGATCATTTTGAGACAACGAAAAATTCATAACCTAAAATTCAAAGACATAATTTTACCGGATGATTTGTACGACAGTAGTTATCACCGAGAATGTTATAAAAGTTTTACTGCGTTGCCAAAAAAGTATTATTCTGCAACTTCAGAAAAACCAAAAAATGCAAAAGAAAAAAATGCATCTAGTACCGGTGAAAATACATCAGTACCATCGACATCAACTCTACCAATTAATCCCATTGTTAATAATGACGCATATACACCAAGTGCTTCAAGTCAACAAACTACTGTTACGGATTCAGATACAGCATCAAACTCAAGTCCAGGTAGTACTGTACCTGAACCTGTTGTAATACCGGAGCCAACAGTTGAATTAGTATAAATTGAACCAGCATTATCTTTTTCTGAAGAATCTCCTGTAGTGTTTGAATGTACCGTTGATTCTACTCCTCATAACATTTCATTTGAAAGTAATGTGAATACTGACGACAACCAAGCATGTATATATTGTGGCCAAAAAACTAAAAGACAGAAATTAAAAAGATTACCACTGCATGCGTGTGATAAAAACAGTTTTTTAAAGAAATTGAATAAAGAACAGGAAGACTTAGCGGAGTTGATTGAAAAAGTACAAGATATTACTGATTCAAAAATATATTATCATAGTAAATGTCAATTGGAGTATTCTTATAAGTTGTCATCAAAGAATAATACAGCTAAAACGTCTTGGCATGATCTTCGTCAACACCATCGAGTTGTTTTTGACGAAGTGTGTGAATTTATAAAAGAAAATGTTATAAAGAAAGGTCGGTGTTACTTTCTGACTTATCTCCACAGACATTATATGGAGTTATTCAAAGAGGAAGTAGAAAACTTTGAAGAAGTGACAGGGAATTTTACTCCACATAATTTAGAGAGCAAAATAAACAATGCATTTACAAAAGAGGTTAAATTTTTAACGTGCCAAAATAAAAAATTACTTGCTCCGATACATGTTACTGTGATCAATGAGGAGATGTTAGAAATTTTAAAGGATGAGGACATACTGAATAAAGCTGCTTTAATATTGAGGAAATCGGTGTTGCAGGTCGAAAAGAAAAATTTGCCAAATAATTTGTCTGTACAGGACCTTACGGCCGGCGGAGTTTCCGTGCCAGAAAATTTATCGCAATTTTATTATACTCTTATTGCAGGAAGTAATAACAAAAGGAAACAAAATCCAAAATGTAAACGACAAGTTCAATCTTTGCGTGCAGATATTGTGTATGCCATCTTTAATGGTAAATGGAAAACTTCTAAGCATATTAAGTTTGGAATGGCTTTAAAAAGCTTAACAAGCAGTCGTAAAATAATCGACATCATCCACAGATATGGCCATTGCATTAGCTATCCAGGGGTACAGGAGCTGGAAACTGAAAGTACTTTTTACTCCGTGCAAAAATCAACTATATGTCCTGAAGTAATAAGAAAAAATCCGAATCTATGCACTGGAGTTGCGTTTGATAATTTTGATCGGTTTGTAGAAACCAAAAGTGGTAAAGACACGTTACACGACACAGTCGGTATAATCTACCAAAACGAGGACCCAAACACTTTACATGAAACAGAAACTCAAAATTTACCTTCTGCCACCAGCAAAGAATGTGAAACGACGGGAAAAAGACGACGCAGAACAATGGAGATCATTGAGGTAGAAGATAGACCATACATGAAAAAACCCAAGATGACTGATGAGTTACAAATTTCTATTCATGAAGCTGAAGGAACACTGCCTGTTTCTTTACAATTATATAAAGACATTGATGTAATTTGGATGCTAAGCCATGCTTACCATTTACCAAATCTTCCTATGTGGGTTAGTTATAATAGTTTAATCAGTAACAATGATAATAATCCAAAGCAAATTATTTCTTATCTCACTCCAATAAATTTATCGCCCACAAACACATCAGTTGTTTTGGAAACAATGGAGCAAAGCTTAAAAATTTGCGAAGAACTGAAACAACCTTGCATTCAAGTAACTTATGATCTGACAATAGCAAAAGTGGCCTTACAAATTCAAGCTACTGAAGCACCCAAGTTTGATAATTTATTTATTCATTTAGGACCATTCCATATTAGGATGTCATACTTTAAGGCTATAGGGAAATTCATAGTGGATTGCGGCTTGTCTAATGTCATGGTGCAAAGTAATTTGTTAGCTTCAGGGTCAGTTGCAGGATTTCAGGAAGGAAAACATTTCAATCGGTGTAAAAGGCTTCATCCATTGATGTCAGTAGGTCTGGAGATTTTACATTTTAAATCTTTTTTAGATATCAATTATGTAGAAGTTACGGATGAAATTATTGAAGAAATTAAACGTCTGCAAAATACTCAAATGTCATCGTTTAAAATTGAAAATGAAGAGTTGAAGAAACTATTAAACCATTATTGCATTTACAAACAACAGACTCTGAATGAAGAGAATGGAAAAACAGCGCAGTTTTATTTAATATATATAAACCTTATCAACTATTATTTAACTCTGTCTAGAAGCATTCGTATTGGAGATTTTGATCTATTGAAGTACGTATTACCGAAAATCGCAAATTTATTTTTCATCTGTAATCAACCAAACTATGCTCGTTGGACTGTTAGATATTGTTCTAATTTATTGAACGTTGCCGAAACTCATCCTAATTTGTACGAAAATTTCCAGGAAGGTTTTTTTGGTATTCGAAGAACCAATAAGTCTTTTTCTAAACAACCAATTGATTTAGTTCTTGAACAAACAATAAACGCAGATGCAGCAAGGAAGCTCACTGGTATAATACATTTCACAAATTCAATTTCTGCTCGTCAACGATGGGCCCGGAGTCATGATGTCAGATCCACTATAATTAGTTCAATGTATAAAGATTTGGGCTTGCATAAGGATCAAGACGTTTCGGCCGAGCCCACCAATCATTCTATTAAAAATAATACTAAACAATTGCAAAAATTTATTGATACTTTTGATTTATTTATAAATCCATTCGACTCACAAGTGCCAAAAGATCTTTTAATCAATATTTCATCGGGTAAAGCTGCATCAGAGTCTGTAGCAAATTTTTTGCTAAATATTGAAAAAAATGGTGACGATAAACGTCAAACGTTTATCTCTGAGTGTGAATTGGATATTAGCAGATTCGAAAAAAGTATTAAGAAAACACCACTGGAAAACTTTACACTGGATTATTCCAAAAAGAAAAAAGCAAAAGTAGGTGGTAAAGTACAAGAGGTACGTATGCAAAGAGACCTTTTCGGGCGTATCCTTGGAATATCTATAGATCACAAAGTAGATATGGGCAAAATTCTATCCTATCCTATTACTCCGATGCCATTATCAATGTGCCACTTTGATGGGGCCATTTGTAAAACCCAGAAATCCACCTTGATGAAATCTTTGGAGAAAGGTTTAGAGCACAATCCACGTCCTCAAATAGATGTTTTATTAATTGATGGTTTCTTTTTGCTGCATACGATGAAAAATGTCCCGAAAACTTTTGAGCTATCTCAAAAAAATGCTTCAAATGGTAACGCAACTGAAAGCGATAAGATACGATGTTATTTTTGATCAATATTTATCTCCTTCGATTAAAGATTATGAAAGATCTCTTCGCCAAGAATCAACTCAACTAGATTTCAATATTGCTGCTCCTGATCAAGTTAGACCGTCAGATTTTTTAAAAGATCTGAAAAACATCAACTTTAAACAGGCCCTCGTTGATTTCTTTATTCAACACTGGGCATCTGATGAAATGGTTCCTTTTGTTGAAAATAAACGGATATTTATAAATAATAAACAATGTCATTCTTACATCGTTGATAACAACAAAGTTGTATCAGGTGTAGATGACAGTTTATCCTGTCCAGAGCATGAAGAAGCTGACACAAAAATTGTTTTGCATGTTTGTAACATTGATGCTTAAGCAATTTTTGTTATTAGATGTTCTGACACGGATATTGCAATAATTATGTTAGGACATATGGGTTATTTGAAAAATGATGACTCCAATGTATGGTTATACGCAGGCACTGGAAATAACCAGAGATACATTAATTTAAAAAAAATTACGAACATTTAAGCCCATCTTTGTGTAAAAGTTTACCAGGATTTCATGCATTGACTGGGTGTGACTTTAATCCTTCCTTTTTCAAAAAAGGTAAACAAAGACCTTTTAATATATTGATGAAAAAGCAGGAATATCAGCTTGCTTTTATGCAATTTGGAAGCCCAGAGTCGTTTACCGATACACACATACAACAGGATATTTTTAACAAAGTACAAAAAGTTATCTGCGAAATTTATAATGTGTCTGGTACACTTGACGTTGATGCTGCCCGGCTTCAGCTGTTTTTAAATAATTATACCGTTTCTGATGTTAACGAAGAATTTAATCCAAAAAGTTTAAAAAATTTTGATGCTAGCAATTTACCACCATGCAAAACTGAATTATTTCAACAATATCTCCGAGCTAATTACATTGGTAGCATATGGAATAATGCAAATGAAAAACATCCAACCATCTTTACCCCTGAAAATAATGGCTGGACGTTAGAAGAAAACGAGTATCACTTTCATTGGTTTGATGGTGACCAATTACCAGCAGACGTCAGTGAAGCACTTCAAGATCCAGGTACTGTACTTTAACTTTACGTTTACAATTCATTTTTTGTTTTATATTTGTAGTTTTATGTTTTGTAATTCTTTTATTTGTTTTTTTTACAGAAGAAGCTGACAGCAACGACAACAATATAAATGATGACGATGAGAATGATGACTCGAATGGACAATATGACTGGCTCAATGATGAAAATTCTAATGATTATTTTGATGATGATAACGATGATTAAGGACAATCAAATACTTTTACTTACTAACTGTATTTATTTTCTTTTTTACTAAAATTATTTTTTTAAAAAATGTAAAAACTGTTATCTTTGGTAAAAAAAATAAAAATAATTTTTTATAAAATACAATTACTCCGAAAAAAAATTAATTTACCGAATATATGCAATAAATTATTTTAATTTTAATAATTATTAATTATTACCTTAATGTTGAAATTTATTTTATTTGAAAAGAGATGCAGAAATATTTTATCGAAAGCAGTAAGTACTTTTTGGAATATTTAAATTCTTCGCTCTGACACGCATGCGCATAGTGCTCTCGCGTTCGTACTCACGGCCGAATAGTTTAGTTTAGTGGATTTTTGGTCATTCCAATTTGTCTGACTGACTAAATATAATTTTGTAATAGTTATCTTGATAACATAGTAAAAAATCAGACATTAAAAAATAAGCAAAGTTCATTTATTTTTGGTGGAGCTTTAAAGCGTCTGACAAAAGTTTTGGTCCATGAAAAGTGTCTGATACTTGCGATACCATTTGAGAATGATATTCTATAAAATATATCTAAAAATCAGCCATCTAAATTTAAGTAAAGTAACTCTTATTTTTAGTCACCTTTCTCACCTGGTACCTGCCCAGGTGTCACTGGGCAAACTTCACAAACACGCAGGTATACAGGGGTAACACGAATTGCGAACTATGGTCACAAGTATCGAAGGGTCCAGGGGATAGCCGCTAATCTCTTACCCGAATTGCGAACCGTGCCCTTTTTGAAGACATAATGATGAGATGAATTGCGAAATGTAACCGTTTTATGGCATTTAGGGTAATATTCAAATACATAATACAGAAACGAACCCTTTAATAATATCTATGGTACAAGTAAATAGCTTTAATCGTGTTCGCTTTTTCGGAGCGTTCTAGAATTGTTTTTAAATTGAATGTTGACTGTGCAGAACTAGAAGCGCTGTGTGTTAAATTCGAAATTCGTTCAAATGTAGTTTAGTATTTTTATAAACCCGAACATAAAAATCTCTTCTTCGTTTTTCGCGTATTCCTTCGGCCGCCTCTTACTTTTTATTAATTGTAAAAATACACATCTACTTATCAGTAGAGAAAAAAACCATTGAAATACCCAGTAATTGTTGTTTATGAATAAAGGAATTATGTAAAAGCATATAAGTATAATATTTTTTTACATTAAAACTTTTGGCAAACTAAATTCGTAAAATAAAACCTTTTTGGTAAATTAAAATATTCAAAAGAAAAAAAAGTATTTAAAATATATAAAATATATTCAAAACAAATTATAAGCTCCACTTTCAGGTATAAAAACTTTATTACTCTGTAATTAATAGAACTCACAGCAGGTAATAAATATAATAAAATATAATATAATTAGAGACCGGATACAGGAATTTAGCTTTTTTTGCTTACAAATCAGATTTTTGGAAAAATTGCTTATTTTATTTATTTTCAGAAACGAATATCATTTCCTACTCGGGTTCATAATTTCGCGAAGGGATTAAACCATCCAAAAATGTACGGTTCGCAATTCAGGTGAGAGATCGGTCAGCTGATAAGATGTAGTTCGCAATCGGGTCGAAGATTAGAAAAATCTGACCACGGTTCGCAATTCATGCGCCCCGGGTATACAAAGTACATGAGACACTACTGAGAACTTAAAGTTTCATCTTTTAGAAAATAAGTTATGTCTTATCGCTCTGGGATCTTACTCTATATGATAGAAATCATACTCGAAGTAAATTTAAAGTTACATCTCTCCGCCATTGGTAACTTGGATGACAGTTTAATCTTCTTTCAGTGATTTCTAATATCAAATCGGCCAAAAACGATGAAATGAACTATATGTAAATTTAAAATGTTAATTGAGTATAATTAATGCATTTTGTTATGATTTAATCAGAGTTATTTGAAATTGTTACTTTGTATCACTTTTTTCATTGTATATAAAATGTTTTTGTTTACGACAAAACTTATAATTATGTAAATTAAAGATTATACTTGTTACAGTTAGTCGATCCACTGACTGATTTATTTTTTCCAACAATTTGATTATAGGTTTGTTACTTTGTATCAATTTTTAATTGCACTTATGTGTTTTTTTTTCAATTACAATAAACAATTTCCAGTAAACATTTTTAATTACCAATATTTTACGTTATTCTTGTTTATAAATACACCTAGAAAATATTCTGTTCAGTAGTCAAGTTAGACAAAATAAATAGTAACCAAGCTTCTTCAAACAGTGAGGCGTCCACCAGTCAGGCTGCGTCCACCAGTCAAGCTGCTTTTACCAGTCAGGCTGCTTCCACCAGTTAAGCTGCTTCTACCAGTGCTACTTACACCAATAAGGCAAAACGAAAGAACATGTGATTTGTCAGATGATGCTGTCAACAAAGCTGAAGATGTAAGTAGATTAACTATACCCAAAAAAGATTATCAAATACACATTGATCATTTAAAAAGAATTATAGGTTCTATTACAATAAACTTTTGTGTAAAACTAAAACTTTAGGTAATTTTTCAAAGCTTGAAAGTAGTTTAGCTATTTTAATTAAAAAATAATTAAAAAATAACAAAAAACCCGCCTGCATGGATAGCTACAACTAAAAATCAACTGAAAAGACTGAAGCAAGACAAAAATTCAATGACTAGGTATTTAAAAAAAAATCAATGATTAGGTACTTAGAACTAGAAACATAAATTGAAACAGTACCACACCTACGTACCTACGTATTGTACAAATAGAAATATCAGCACGGTAGTCATTCAATTTTTTGCAACATTATAAACAGAATTGCAGTCGGAGGCGTGAAAGTGTATGCTATGTTAAATTATTATCCTTTTGTGCATGCCTCCGACTGTAATTCTGTTTATAATGTTGCAAAAAATTGAATGACTACCGTGCTGATATTTCTATTTGTACAATACGTAGGTACGTAGGTGTGGTACTGTTTCAATTTATGTTTCTAGTTCTAAGTACCTAATCATTGATTTTTTTTAAATACCTAGTCATTGAATTTTCGTCTTGTTTCAGTCTTTTCAGTTGATTTTTAGCTGTAGCTATCCATGTAGGCAGGTTTTTTGTTATTTTTTAATTATTTTTTTATTTATGTCTTTTTAGTTTAGAGTGCTTATTCTAAACTCGCTAAAGAGTTCATGTGAAATCATTAACTTCTGAATGGTGCTACAGGACATCTGTGTCGGATTTTTATAACATTTATGTGTTTTTGAATCAAATATTCTTAAACAATAATGCCATAGAGTAAAATCGAGAAAAGCTTTTCACAGCGTTTTAATAATTTTGCACCGGAGCTGTGTTTCCAGATGTAAATTAACTATTATAATACTCAATTACTTTTAATACTGCTTTTTTAAGGAAGATTGCGTAACCGCATTAATTCCCTGAATGAGTTTAAATCATGCGGTTGTTTAAGCAATTTTGTATTCATGAAACTGAACAACTTTCCCTAAGAAACATTGATCGAAATATGAAAAAAAAATTGATTTCCCATAGTAAATGAGAAATCAGCTGTAGCATTTTGTATGTCCAATTATTATTATGTTTTTTATTTTCATACCACGTGCTCTACTCATGAAACTCAACAACTTTCGCCAAGGAACTTAGATCGAAATACAAAAAAAAAATCCGATTTGCTTTGCAGAAAAAATATTCATTTCTTTTTTTATCGTTCTATTTAATATTAAAACCAAAAGTTATATACATATTTAGAATTTGTGTTTAAAATCCTTCATTTTGATACCCCACTCGATATGGTTGGTACAATTTATTTTTTTATTACCTCACAATGTGGCGTCAAACATCCGCCATTTTCATTTTTTTTAATGTCACCTATCTAAGAACACTTGGGCTATTAAGACAAATCTAACAATACCTCAAATGTGAAAATCCGTTTAGCGGTTCTGGAGATACAAGGTAAGGAAGAATATTACATAGATACAAGATACGCGCTGAAACATAACCCTCCGGCAGTCGGGTAAAAAATTATTTAATTAAATTTAGACGTTTTCAAAATAGACAATTAATATGGGAAGATTTAGATTCTTGTTTTTATAATCGAGTTAAAACTGGTTTTAGTTATAAATTTGAAATTTAAAGGTCCTAAAAAATTTTTAGATAAATGTTTTTTAATTTTTATAAACAAAATTAAAAAAAACTAGTGTGGCAGTCAGTGGGACTGCCGGCAGAAGTTATACTTCTATATGATATTCGTGGTAAGCGACTCCAAAAACCTCCTAGTACCGTGTGCACACCCTTTTTGTATCGAATTTGCATAAAGTTCCTGGAGACGAGGTCCGTCTTAAGCACCAGGTGTTTCGAACACCATCGCTATTATTATAATCGTATTTAGCGACTCAAAAAAAACACCGAGTACCAAGTGTGCACTGATTTCGTACAGAATTTACATAAAACTCCAAGAGAAGAGATAAATACCCTAGACACCAAGTGCCGTGGAGACTTTTGAAATCGTAATATTAGTGTTCAGCGACTCCAAAAACCCCGAATATATAAATTGAACCCATTTTCAACAATACTTACCAAATTGTAAGTTTTCTCTCTATTGTCTGAATGTACTTTTCGAATGCAGAAATGGAATTTCCATTTTTACATTATAAAATATAGCGACAAATTTCCTGATACTTTAACGAATCCAATGCAAAAGAAACGCATTCCGATCCATCTTACGTTACAAAATTCGGAGGTTTTTGTGCTTTATTTCCTCCACTGTTGGTAAAAACTCTGTTTATGTATCCAACAACTTTAAAAGCATGGAGCAAAATATACTGCAACCATGTGACGGTATTTTAGACTACAATACAATACTCATTACTGAATATTATTATTAATATAAAATGCTAAACTTTATATGTATACTTACGTGACAGAATTATAAAATAATCTGTCAAATAATCATGTGGTCCGTCACTATGATATTCATACATTAGTTCAGACTCTTTTTTTGTATATCTATTCCTTTTTAATGTACTGAATGTTTAAACGATATTCAAAGGACTTATAGTTATGACTAATAACATGTGGTATATATTTTATCTTTGTCTTTACCGACCAATATACCTTATAAGTGTTTCTGTCTCTCTCTTAGTCACACCATTACATATGTAATGGTTTTTCCCATTTAACTTTACACAAATCTTTTTCTACAGGGTGTACGAATAGAAGTATAACTTCAAAAAGCATTAAAGAAATCATTATTAAAAGTGAATGTGTCTTTAGCTGCTAAATTTATTAAACAATCTCAATTTTCTGAACCAACCACTATCCATTTTGTAACAAAAAACAGTATCATTGATTCAAATACAAATTTCAGTGAATGGTATAATACTAGGGTTATTAGTAAAATTTTAACTAAACTGGAAGAATTTCAAGAACGTGATAGTGGATGTGCACTGATTAAAATTCTTTTTTTAAAAGTTAATATAAATACATACAATCCTATAACTGGGGGTTTTTCAACTTATATTGATTTACCATCATATATAAAAAACACAAAATCTGTTGTTAACATTAAAAATTCAGATGTTTTTTTGTTTTTTATGGGCTATCGTTTTAGCATTACATCCTGTACCTAAAAATAAAGTTGTCTCTCGTGTACAATCATATCCACATTTTAGTCAAGTTTTAAAATATGATGGAATAAATTTTTAAATTGAATTAAAAGATATGCCTAAATTTGAAAAAATAAATAAATTATATATAAATGTTTATACAATTTTAAAAAAATAAATTTTACCTTTAGTTTTATCAAAGACTAAATTTTCAAAAAAAAAAATAATTTACTTTTGATTGCATGTAATATTGGAAGTGGTGATGATGTAAGTGAAACATATAATTATAAAAATTATTATCATTTTACATACATTAAAAATTTATCACGTTTATTAAGTGGGAAACATTAAAAATAAAAAATGGTACTGTGATCGCTGTTTAAATCATTTTTGTAATGAATTAAATTTAACTAAACATTTAGAGGATTGTAATATGTTAAATGAGTACAAAGTAGGATATCCTAAAGCGGATAAAAATATTTTAAAGTTTAAAAATTTTAAAAATAAATTACAAGTACCATTTGTTATTTATGCTGATCTTGAAAGCATTTAATCGATTACATTTATAAAAAAAAGTAAAAATTCTGAAAAATATCAAAAACACTATCCATTTAGTATTGCTTATTATTTGAAATGTCCATATAATGATTCTTAAAAACAGATGTTCTCCTGTTAACTGATATGTTTGAAAGTTTGCAAACCACTTGTTTAAAAACTTATAATTTGGATAGTTTACATTATTTTACAACACCAGGTTTAGCTTTTGACAGTATGTTAAAATTAACTAAAATAAAACTTGAATTATTTACCACAGACCAAGCTGATATCGCTTTATTTATTGAGAGGGGTAAAAGAGGTGGAATTTCCCAATGTAGTAATAGATATGCAAAAGCAAATAATAAATATATGGATAAAGAATTTAATAAAAGAATATCTTATCTTATGTATTTTGATGTTGTTAATCTTTATGGTGCAGCAATGTGTTGTTCTTTACCATATGTAAATTTTCACTGGGAGGATGACATATATAATGAAGATTTTTTAAACATTTCAGAGGATAATCAATATGGATACATTTTAGAAGTTGATCTTGAATATCCAAAACATTTATTTAAGGATCTCAAAGACCTCTTTGTCCAGAACATTTAATATCACCAGTATCAAATTCTAACACTCCTAAATTATTAACTACTTTTTATAAAAAAGGGATATGTTATTCATTATGTAAATTTACAACAAGCTATAAAAGTGGGTATAAAAATAATAAAAATTCATAGGATTTTAAAATTTAACCAATCAAAATGGTTAAAAGTATTTTTTCTACAACCGTGCGTAAAGTATTACCTTTACGCACGGTTTAAGGTTCGTAAAGTTTAACTTTTTTTCACTAGTGAAAAAAAGTAAAATAAGCACTGTTTTGTATAAGATTATGCAAATACTTTTATGTGTGTTAGTGGCCGAGGTTGTAAGGTATATAGCTTCTACCCAGATGACTCGGGTTCAATTCCGGGTAAGGAAACTTTTTTTTTATTATTTAATTGTGTAAATTTGTGTAAATATATTTAATTGTTAAATTATTGCAGTTTAATACATACAAAACTAAATATTATATTCAGTAATTTTTAATTTGATTTTTAATATGACAGAAATATCAGTTCATGAATAAGGGTAAGTATTTTATTTAAATGACTGATTGACATTTCAATTAATTTATAATTCAAGCATTTCGCGTTTCTACGTACCGGTATTATAAGGTAAGATTAATTTAGAAAATAAATATTTTGTTATCTAAAATATGTTTTAAATATATTTTTTTTTTTTCAGTAAAGCGTAAAAAAAATCAGGCCTATACTCGTATTTCTTGTAAAGAAATTCGGTTGTAGAAAAAATATTGTATGCAACTCGTGCGTAAATGTTCCTTTTTTGACTCATGTGATTGTCGCATTCGCCTGCGGCTCATGCGACAACATTCACATTCGTCAAAAAAGGTCACTTTACGCACTAGTTGCATAAATAACTATATTGTTTTAAATACTGAAATGAGAAAAAAAAACTAAAAATGAGTTTGAAAAAGATTTTTATAAATTAATGAATAACGCACCTTTTGGTAAAACTATTAAAAATGTTAGAAAATATAAAGATATTAAATTAGTTACTAAATATGGTGCTAACTTTTATATATCCCAACCAAACTGTCATAGTTGTGAAATAATTGGTAAAGATATCATATTAATTGAAATAAACAGAGTCAAAATTAAATTTAATAAACCAATTTTTGTAGGTATGACAATATTAGATTTATCAAAAACGTTTTTATATAATTTTCATTATAATTACATAAAGAAAAATTTTAATACTAATTCAAAGATTTTATATACCCATACTGACTCATAATTATATATCAAATATTTAATGAAGACATTTGTAAATACATAAAAAAAGATATTCATATGTTGGATACATCCGATTATCCTTTAGACAATATTTATAATATCCCACAAAAAAATAAAAAGTTTTAGGATTAATGAAAGATGAAAATAATGGTATAATAATATTGGAATTTATAGGATTAAGATCAAAAATGTACACTATAAAATTACAAATTGATGAAAATAAAAAAAATAAAGAAAAATAATTAGAACTATTTCATAAAAATTATTATAAAAATTTAATTTCAAATATTGGTATAATAAAAAAGGCTAACAGTATAACATTATCAGCATTACGGCCAATATCATTTGAAGATTATTTTAATTGTCTATTTTATAAAGTGAAATTTGTAATTAACCAAAATGTAATTAAATCTAAAAAACATTATGTTTATACTATAAATAAAAATAAAATTGCACTAAATCCTCATGATGATAAAAGAATGGTTATATATATGTTGGAGACAGACGGCGAATGCGGCCCGTGGCCGATACATTTGAACATATCGCGATCTGTCCATAATAGAAATGCCACATGCCGAAATACGATACATTCATAATACAATTCGGCATCTGTCTATGGCAATTTGAACACATCCCGAAGTGCGCATATACGCGAAGAGCCGATGCCAATCGGAATAAACATAACCTGAAATTATATGTGTGAAGTGTACACGTGCTGTTTGTTTTTCAGTGAGTTTTGACGTTTTTTACCATAACTACAATTTTTCATCATTTTAATTATGGAGGCTGAAAAAAATTTAGTTGACAAGCATATATTTGAAGGCAAAGTTCTCGAATTGATTGAAAAAAGTAGCGGTAATAATTTTACAACCGTGCTGACCCGTGATCAGTATTTAAATATATTAAATGAAGTCAAACAAAGTATGAGAAAGAAAGAAGCTGGTGAAAAACTTAGCTGCCAAGATTACAGGCGTCTTAATAGATTTGAAATTATTAAAATAGGGGACAAAGAGAAAATTATTGCAAAACGTAAAAATGATGATGTGGTTTCTATTAGGTATTATTGCGAAGTTAAGGAGGTACATGATATTTTAGAGAAAGCTCACAAAGATACTGGCCATAAAAGACGATTAGGAATGGAAAAAGAAATTGCTAAGAAGTATTGTAATGTTCCCAGAAGCATCATTGAAGAATATTTAAAATTATGTGATATGTGCCAATTAAAGAAAAAATCAAAACAGAAAGGGTTAGTAGTAAAGCCAATAATTACTACAGGATTTAATAAAAGGGGACAAATTGATTTAATTGATATGCAAACAGAACCGGATGGACCCTATAAGTTTATCATGAATTACCAAGATCACCTAACAAAATTTGTGTTTCTAAAAGCTCTAAAAAGTAAGAGGGCAGATGAAGTTGCCTATAACTTGATGGATATTTTCTGTATTGTTGGGGCACCTTGCTTACTTCATAGTGACAACGGCAGGGAGTTTGTGAATCAAGTAATGAATAGTCTTGCAGATATGTTTCAAGCGAAAATAATTCATGGTAAGCCACGTCATTCACAAAGCCAGGGATCGATTGAGAGAGCAAATCAAGATGTACGAGATATTTTAGTCACTTGGATGCAAGAAAATCGGACATCCAAATGGTCAGAAGGGCTAAGATTTGTGCAATTAAAAAAGAATAGATCATTTCATAGAGGTATCCAGCGTACTCCGTACGAAGCTATGTTTGGTACTCCGCTTATTAATGGCTTGAATGATTCAAATCTTCCACTTGAAATTGTCGAGAGATTACAAGATGAGGACGATATTTATAAACTCCAAAACAGTGGTCAAGATATCGAAGAAACAGTATTTGATGTGTCTGAATCAGAACTTCAAAACAATGCTAGTGATGATGACGTAAACGAAACAGACGTACAACAAAACTTTCCCATAAATGAGCCAGAAAATGACAATGTACAACAAGAGTTATTGAGGTAATTAAAGAAACACTAAAATAATAATTAAATTTTGCTTACTGTTACGTTTTATTTTAGGGACAATGAAACCCGCTTAATTTCAATAAACCAACATCGGTCTGAAAGTATTAAAAGTTTAAAAAAGCAAGCAACAGAAATGTTACAACAAAGTTGCTCCAAATTCCCTAAAATTGAAATTGGACAGAATGTTTTGGTTAAAATTCCTGATGTCGACAGAGGACGCTTAGCTCCTCGTAACATTTTGGCTGTTGTATTATCTGAAAAAGAAGATTTATACCAACTTGGTACATCATCTGGCGTACTGGAAAAACTGTATGCAAGGAATGAATTTCAGGTAGGTACTAAATTAATATTTTACATTTTTTAAATTTAATAATATTGTTCTTTTTCAGCCTTCTCAAACAAATTCATTGGGACCTTCTGATGTACCCATTGACCATAAATTCAGTTTACGCACAGTTGCAGCAAAAGAATCAAATTCTATGCAGGGATTTGTAAGATGCAACTGTCGTAAACAATGTGGTGACAAGAAGTGCAAATGTGTGTTTAACAAAATCAAATGTAACAGCAAATGTCATTCCAGCACTTCTTGTCGCAATAAATAATTAAATAAAGGTTATGTTAATCCCTATAATCCATTCCTTTTAATAAAATAATTGTTTTGTCATATGACCAAAGCGCAATCTAACATTCCGGGATGTGTTCGAATTGACATAGTCAGATGCCGAATTTGGCATGTGGCATTTCTGTAATGGACAGATCGCGATATGTTCAAATGTATCGGCCACGGGCCGAATTCGCCGTCTGTCTCCAACATATACAATAAAAAAATAATTAAAAAATAACAAAAAACCCGCCTGCATGGATAGCTGCAACTAAAAATCAACTGAAAAATCAGTGATTAGGTACTTAGAACCAGAAGCATAAATTGAATCAGTACCACACCTACGTACCTACGTATTGTACATATAGAAATATCAGCACGGTATTCATTCAATTTTTTGCAAAATTATAAACAGAATTACAGTCGGAGGCATGAAAGTGTATGCTATCTTAAATTATTATCCTTTTGTGCATGCCTCCGAATGTAATTCTGTTTATAATGTTGCAAAAAATTGAATGACTACCGTGCTGATATTTCTATTTGTACACGTAGGTACGTAGGTGTGGTACTGTCAATTTATGTTTCTGGTTCTAAGTACCTAATCATTGATTTTTCAGTTGATTTTTAGTTGTAGCTATCCATGCAGGCGGGTTTTTTGTTATTTTTTAATTATTTTTTTATTTATTTATTTTTAGTTTAGAGTGCTTATTCTAAACTCGCTAAAGAGTTCATGAGAAATCATTAATTTCTGCATGGCGCTACAGGACATCTGTGTCGGATCACTTAGATCGAAATACAAAAAAATCCGATTTGCTTTGCAGAAAAAATATTCATTTCTTTTTTATCGTTCTATTTAATATTAAAACTAAAAGTTATATACATATTTAGAATTTGTGTTTAAAATCCTTCATTTTGATACCCCACTCGATATGCTTGGTACAATTTTTTTTTTTTTTACCCCACAATGTGGCGTCAAACATCCGCCATTTTCATTTTTTTTTTAAATGTCACCTATCTAAGAACACTTGGGCTATTAAGACAAATCTAACGATACCTCAAATGTGAAAATCCGTTTAGCGGTTCTGGAGATACAAGGTAAGGAAGAATATTACATAGATACAAGATACGCGCTGAAAACATAACCCTCCGGCAGTCGGGTAAAAATAGATACATTACCATGGGGATATAATGATTAATTTTTTAATGTATAACAAATGAAAATCAAGACACAGTAATAAAAAAAAATAAAAAATAAAAAGGACATTTTTATAAAGTAATTTTTTATTTGTAGAAAAAAAAATTAAAAAAAGTGGGAAAATGTTTTTACGAGTACACATCGTTTTCAACCTCTAGAATATCAAACTACACAAAAACTTATATCATCTGAAGACAGAGGAACCATGTGGTGTAAAGACTGCTAAAAACATTTTTGTATTTGTGAAAAATCTTTACTGCGTCATAAAAAAAAAAGATTTATATTGTTATGAATCAATGCCTCATTCATAACAGAAAAATATATTTTAGATTGATATTCCCAGTTGAAAACATGAAATCTATACCATCAGTTCTGATTTGGTATATAGATTGAGACAACATTACCGATTATATCAAGCTCAACCTCAAGATGAAGATGAATGGTCTGTGATGAAAGAAAACTATAGAGAAGCTTTATAATCTGATGCCATTGGTTTTGTTTACTGGGGTATATTATAAATATCATATGATGTATTAATGTCGAATCCATAATTATTATAAAAATGAAAAAAGATTACATACTTCTTATACGTTTTTTTAATACAGTTTTTTTATCCCACAGTTCTTGGAGGGATTCTTCTACTATCACTTTATATCAGGCAACAAAGTTTTGGTAGCTGACTACCACAATGGCAAGTGGAGTGAGTTCCGTTTGGAGAACGTTTTTGAAAATCAAAAGAAATAACTGTCTAAGAGCAAAAAAAAAGACGTAATAAAAAAATAGTTTGATTTTTATTTGCATTTTTATTATATCCTGTATTAAATTCTTTTTTTTAAATAATTTATTTTTGTTCAAAGATAATGAAAAATTTTATAAAAAATCAAATTTTTTATTGTTTTTTATAATATGTATACCGGTAATATAAATTATACACATTTTCTAAAGCACAAAATAAGTTATTATTGTTAACACTAAAATGATTTGAACACTTATGAAAACGAAAAACTTTCTTCATTTCTTCATCAGTTAATAAATAAGGATCATTCTTATCTTCTAAATTAATAATGTGATTATGCATAAATTTTTTCAAAAAATTTTTCACAGCAGTATTTTTCACTAAAATTGTTCCATCCATGATATAACCGTACATAAATTTTGATATTTCTTCTAAATATATTTCATCTTTAATATTCCATGAGGACCAATCTAAACCACTCGGATTTTTATATTTATTTAAATTTAAATTTACCATTTCCTCTGTAATAGGGAGTGTAACCAATTTATGAACATGATCTCTATTGATGTATTTAAAATTGCAATTTCTCTACAGATAAATATATTTTCAACAGGAAAAGTAAAACCTTGTAGATACATCAACAACTTACATTTTCATTTTTTACTGTTTTAGTTTCACTAACAAAGTTAATAATAAATATTTTCAGGAATTTTTAGTTAATATATATAAATATGTATATAATTTTACCCCCACTCTAAATATTATCTTGTTTAATCCATGAATTATGAGAAGAATCAAAACCTAACCATTTAACATACACTTTATTTTTTCTTTTTTTTTACATTTTTTCTATAAGGTACACATTTGGATATTTTACTTTTTTAAGTTGTTCTGTATAAAATCCACCAACAATATCCTGATTTTTATAATCTTTTAATAAATATGTTATTGGATTAGTTAAATTAACCTTACGTATTGTAAATATTTCTGTAGACCACTTTGGTATATAACCTTTGTTAAATATACCTCTTATTTTTAAAATTCGTACATGATCACCAATTTTAAATTTTTGAGATTTTAAATCAACAGTTTTTGTATGATTATATGATGTTTAAAAAAAAAATTCTAATTTAGGTGTTACATCTACAGGTTTCATTCTTATTGTACGATGTATTTTATTATTACTTGGTAAAATATTAACCCACTTATAATTTCCATTAAAACTGAATTCTCTCCACAACATATTTTTTAAAGTACGGATAACTCTTTCAGCAATAGCAGCTTTTTTTCACTATAGACAGTATAATGATTAACACCATATCGCTTTAATAAATTTTTCATTGATGTATTAAAAAATTCTGTAACCATATCAGTTTGTAAATTTTTAGGTTTTTGTTGTTTAAATATTTCTTCTAGTGCTTTTCAACAGTTATTTCTTTTTTATCTTTTAATGAGTAGCCCATAAGTATTTTGAAAAACAATTAATTACTACGAAAATATAATTATATCCCTTATCTGAATATTTTTGCATATCTGCTAATTTAGCTTGAAATAAATCATTCAATGATTTAATTATTATTCTACGTCTTCTAAAATTAATTCTAACAGGTTTATGTATTTCATCAACTACTTGTTGTTTTATTGCTAACATATTGTTTCTTACTGTATTTATCTGCTTCTTTAAATTCTTCAATAATTGAATTTATTTCATTCTGGTGACCTGTATGTCCTGCAGTTTGAGAAGCAACTAACAACCGTAACCGTTCAATGAGCTCGTTTGGATTATCCCAATGAACGTAATCTATTTTAGAAATTATTGGTTTATATTTTTTTCCTTTGCTACCAACAACTTGTTCAGTAAATTTGTAATATCTTTTATGTGCATTTGTAGCTAAAACTATTTTTTTATAATTATTTTAATCTGTTGAAGTAAAGTTAACAGGATTCTTTTTAAACAACAATTCGAATAATCCAACAGTACCTTTATATTTTTAATTTTTTACAACTATATCATTACCATCAAGTAATATTTGACTGTTACCAATCATTACTTTTTCTATTTGTGGATCCAAACGTATACCATATTCAAAATTATATTCTTTATTCTCATCTTGATACATACCTTTAATATATTTTCTAGGTAGTGTATCATATTGTTGTAAATAATCTTCAAATGTCTGTTCAGCAATTTAACAAATCAATTGTCCTTACTTCTAGTCTATCATGTGTATCGGTACTGAGTGGGGTTCACAGGAGGGGTAAAGTCTCAGCTCAACAGCTTCATGCTGGTGTGGTCGGGAATCTTTGCTCCTCAATGCTACTCTCGCCTCCATGTGGAGAACCCCGGTAACGGCCTGGCAACAGGCTGGCTAAGGAGAGTAAAGCAGGCTCGGTCCTTTGGGATCGGGTTTCATTCGTCCTGGTTACAGGCCAGTGGCTAACGACCCAAGCTAAGGTGGAAGGCATCGTGCTGAGGGCTTAGGTTGCAGGGTCTAATGTGCAACCGCGAACGATCCCCTTGGGGCACCAGGGAGCACCCCATTGTATCTATCCCTTACCTTCCTACACGGGTCACTGGGAAGGTGGACTGTTTACACCCGGTACTCGTGGGATTCATATGGATAACACAGAAAAAACAATAAACAGGCAGCCACAGAAGAGATCTAAGGCTGACCTGGAGAAACCCACCTACAGCGGGGTTATGACGGCCATTAAGATGGCGGTCACTCCTGTTGACTACCCCCAGCAACGGCTGAGTGAGAAGCAGTTCCTGCAGACTCAGGAGGCCTTGCTGGAAAGAATGACAGCCCAGAGCCACTTCAGGGGGGTCCGGCTTGAGCATGGAGCTCTATTGCTCTATTGCAGGACACCGTTGAGTGGCTCAAGAAAACGGTGGATGGTCTTTCCCCTTTGGAAGGAACTAGGCTGATCGTAAGGTCGGCCAAGGAACTTCCAAGAGGCGGGAGAATCATCTTCTCCGTGCCGTACCCCCACTCTAAATATTATCTTGATTAATCCATGAATTATGAGAAGAATCAAAACCTAACCATTTAACATACACTTTATTTTTTCTTTTTTTTTACATTTTTTCTATAAGGTACACATTTGGATATTTTACTTTTTAAGTTGTTCTGTATAAAATCCACCAACAATATCCTGATTTTTATAATCTTTTAATAAATATGTTATTGGATTAGTTAAATTAACCTTACGTATTGTAAATATTTCTGTAGACCACTTTGGTATATAACCTTTGTTAAATATACCTCTTATTTTTAAAATTCGTACATGATCACCAATTTTAAATTTTTGAGATTTTAAATCAACAGTTTTTGTATGATTATATGATGTTTAAAAAAAAAAAGAGTGTGCGTGTAACCTTTACGCGCGATTGAAGTAAAACTTGTTGACGTACGTATCGGAAAATAAATATTTAATTACAATTCAATCATATTTATTGCCTATATACTTTACAAAAAAAATGAGATGTTATATTTATATTATTCATTAGAAATAGGAATTTGAAAGTTATCATTATTTTTTTTATATATGAAATAATAGGTTTATGATAACTAAAATGTGAAACATAGATTTTAGTCTATAAATACCATTAATGTATTTGAAACCGTTTGAAAATTTCATAAATAAATTTCGGAAATTTAAACTCCTCCCATAGCTGAAATTATACAGTTACTTCCATCAGAATCTTCCGTTAGAATCTACCCCTAGTCGTGCCTAAAGAAGTTTTGCTTCAATAATAGGTAAACAATATTAAAAATATACACACATTACGTTTAGAATGTGTGATTTTGTAGCTGTATCTACCTTATTGTAATACATCACAACACAAGAGCCTTCGATAGTTAGATAACCATTTCATTTTGTAGCATTTTATAGCATATTCCATAAAATTTAAAATCCTGAGTTAAGTTTGTTTCCTTCACGTCTACGAAGGATCTGTTATTGGTGGTCAAAGGTCAGCCATCTTGACCAGTGGTTTTATGGCCTTTATGGCTACCTAACCAAACCTAAAATAAGTATAAGAAAGTGTTAAAATATTTTGAATATTATTATTTTATGAACAAAAACGTGCAACATGCTTCTTTACTCAACATAAAGATTCCGTATAAACAATTATTTACTATCATAATATGTATGTATGTATATAAACTTACTTAATCAAATCATAATGAATGTGGCTGTCTCTTCATTTTTTCATTTTTGTCATTTTTCTTCAAATCTTTCTGGCGCTTATAATATCCCCTTTGACGTTCACAATTTATTTTTCTTTTTAGCTCTTTAAGTCTATAAAACGAAAATAGCTAGGTATAAATAATAGGTATAAATAATTAGGTATAAATAGTGTAATTACACACCAAAAATAAAATTTATGCATATAGAGTACCTACCTATTCACTCATTTTCAATCAATATTTTTTCATCACTTTCTTCATTAATAAATCCACATTGTTTATTCATATTTAATACAAACACTTTATACACAAAAAACTATTTATACAATGTATTTCGATTGACAAGATGATCAGCTGTCAATTCATACAACAGAATTTTATTTCATATAGGAGGCAAAATCGCATGAGCGCCGCTAGGATTATTTTCAGGGGGTGCATCTGCATCTACACACTATTATGATCTAATATATATATAGAATGTAGAATGATTTGGACAGCAACCGCGACGCCTTTAGTTTTTATTCAAACAATAATTTAATAAAAAAATTAAAAAAATATGTAATTTTCTGGTAAATTCAGGTATTTTCTTTCATAGCAGGGGGGTACAAGCGCACCCTCTTGCACCCTGCTGCCGGCGCCCATGCAAAATCGTGTCAGTATTAGGTTTTGTTTCCGGTTTCTGTTATTAGAATGACGTCACGTCCGTTAGAATAACGTTTTTACTCCTAGTGTCGCTAAAGAAGTTTTACTTCAAAAATTCTAATTTAGGTGTTACATCTACAGGTTTCATTCTTATTGTACGATGTATTTTATTATTACTTGGTAAAATATTAACCCACTTATAATTTCCATTAAAACTGAATTCTCTCCACAACATATTTTTTAAAGTACGGATAACTCTTTCAGCAATAGCAGCTTTTTTTCACTATAGACAGTATAATGATTAACACCATATCGCTTTAATAAACTTTTCATTGATGTATTAAAAAATTCTGTACCCATATCAGTTTGTAAATTTTTAGGTTTTTGTTGTTTAAATATTTCTTTTAGTGCTTTTCAACAGTTATTTCTTTTTTATCTTTTAAAGGAGTAGCCCATAAGTATTTTGAAAAACAATTAATTACTACGAAAATATAATTATATCCCTTATCTGAATATTTTTGCATATCTGCTAATTTAGCTTGAAATAAATCATTCAATGATTTAATTATTATTCTACGTCTTCTAAAATTAATTCTAACAGGTTTATGTATTTCATCAACTACTTGTTGTTTTATTGCTAACATATTGTTTCTTACTGTATTTATCTGCTTCTTTAAATTCTTCAATAATTGAATTTATTTCATTCTGGTGACCTGTATGTCCTGCAGTTTGAGAAGCAACTAACAACCGTAACCGGTCAATGAGCTCGTTTGGATTATCCCAATGAACGTAATCTATTTTAGAAATTATTGGTTTATATTTTTTTCCTTTGCTACCAACAACTTGTTCAGTAAATTTGTAATATCTTTTATGTGCATTTGTAGCTAAAACTATTTTTTTATAATTATTTTAATCTGTTGAAGTAAAGTTAACAGGATTCTTTTTAAACAACAATTCGAATAATCCAACAGTACCTTTATATTTTTAATTTTTTACAACTATATCATTACCATCAAGTAATATTTGACTGTTACCAATCATTACTTTTTCTATTTGTGGATCCAAACGTATACCATATTCAAAATTATATTCTTTATTCTCATCTTGATACATACCTTTAATATATTTTCTAGGTAGTGTATCATATTGTTGTAAATAATCTTCAAATGTCTGTTCAGCAATTTAACAAATCAATTGTCCTTACTTCTAGTCTATCATGTGTATCGGTACTGAGTGGGGTTCACAGGAGGGGTAAAGTCTCAGCTCAACAGCTTCATGCTGGTGTGGTCGGGAATCTTTGCTCCTCAATGCTACTCTCGCCTCCATGTGGAGAACCCCGGTAACGGCCTGGCAACAGGCTGGCTAAGGAGAGTAAAGCAGGCTCGGTCCTTTGGGATCGGGTTTCATTCGTCCTGGTTACAGGCCAGTGGCTAACGACCCAAGCTAATGTGGAAGGCATCGTGCTGAGGGCTTAGGTTGCAGGGTCTAATGTGCAACCGCGAACGATCCCCTTGGGGCACCAGGGAGCACCCCATTGTATCTATCCCTTACCTTCCTACACGGGTCACTGGGAAGGTGGACTGTTTACACCCGGTACTCGTGGGATTCATATGGATAACACAGAAAAAACAATAAACAGGCAGCCACAGAAGAGATCTAAGGCTGACCTGGAGAAACCCACCTACAGCGGGGTTATGACGGCCATTAAGATGGCGGTCACTCCTGTTGACTACCCCCAGCAACGGCTGAGTGAGGAGCAGTTCCTGCAGACTCAGGAGGCCTTGCTGGAAAGAATGACAGCCCAGAGCCACTTCAGGGGGGTCCGGCTTGAGCATGGAGCTCTATTGCTCTATTGCAGGACACCGTTGAGTGGCTCAAGAAAACGGTGGATGGTCTTTCCCCTTTGGAAGGAACTAGGCTGATCGTAAGGTCCGCCAAGGAACTTCCAAGAGGCGGGAGAATCATCTTCTCCGTGCCGGCTGTGATGAGCGAGAGAACCCCGGACGCCATTCTGTCCGCAGTGGCAAGGCAGAACGGGGATCTCGATACCTCAAGTTGGCATTTTGTCAACGCGGTGAGGGTTGGAGATGATGGAAAGAGTCGCAAGACGAAATCCATCATCGTCAGGGTCAACTATGACTCGATGAGGGCACTGGAGGCTAGGAGGATGAGAATCTTCCTAGCTTTCGACGAAGTGCGCATCACGAGTCTGGAGAAGGCTGTTAAAAAGCCTAAAAATGGGGGGGATCATCCAGGTCAACCTCCACCACAGTAAGGCGGCGTTAGCCGCCCTTACTAGAACGCTTCTACAAGCACAGGTCGAGGTGGCCCTCATCCAGGAGCCCTGGGTGGTTCATGGTAGAGTGGCCGGACTCGGGGGCGCACGGAACTGTCATTTACGACAGATCCGCTGACAAACCCAGAACCTGTATCTTTGTGATAAGTGTTGTAGAGCTGATGCCGTTGTGGGACCACACTAGCTGTGACCTAACAACGGTGGAGGTCAACACAGAAGAGGTAGCTGGCAGCAAGAACATCATCATCGCGTCTTGCTACCTACCCTACGACTCCGCGGAAATACCGACACCGGAGCTGGAGAGGCTGCTGGTACAGTTTGGAGGTGGACAACGGGGCATCCTCATGGGGATGGACGCCAACGCCCATCACACAACCTGGGGCAGCAGCAACATCAACGCCAGAGGTGAGTCTTTACTTGAATTCTTATCTCTGTTTAACCTAGTTACACTAAATCAGGGCTCCGAACCCACCTTTGTCACGCGTAACAGGCGGGAGGTGCTGGATATCACAGCTGTATCCCACCATTTGTTGAGAAGGGTGGGTAACTGGAAGGTGTCGGAAGAGGCGTCTATGTCTGATCATAGATATATCTTTTACGACTTCCTTGAAGATTGCCGGGAGCCACACTACTTCAGGAACCCGAAGCGCACGGACTGGGAACTCTTTCGAGAGGAACTAGGCAGTGCCCTTGGTAACCGGAGTGTGAATCCCAGAAAACCAGAGGACTTAGATGAGGAGGCTCAGCGGTTGCAAGAAGCCTTACTCTTAGCTTACGATGTGAGCTGTCCTCTCACCCAGAAGGCCAGTTCTCAGCAACCTCCCTGATGGAATAGGCGGCTAGAACGGCTTCGTAGAGAAACCCGAAGACTGTGGAACAGAGCCAAGAGGGACGGTGGTGGTGATGGTTGTTGGGAAACCTACCACACAGCCCTTACGGCCTATAACAGAGAACTTCAAAAGTCAAAGAGGGAATCTTGGAGGAGGTACTGCGCTGATATCGAGGATGTCAATGCAGGTGCCAGACTTCAGAAAGCTCTTTCCAAAGACATAACTATGAAGGTGGGCAACTTGCTTAAGCCGGATGGGACGTATACCAAAACAGGAAAGGAAACAATCGAATTGTTGCTGAAAACTCACTTTCCTGGCTGCTTAGACGTGGCCGATGGCTCGCCTCTCGACCAAACTCCGGAACTTTATGTCAGAAGACCCGGACAGAGGGGACTGGGAGGTGGCCAAGGCTGTCGTCACGGCGGACAGAATACGGTGGGCCGTAGGCAGCTTCTCCTCTTTTAAATCACCTGGTCCAGACGGAGTCTATGCAGCTTTTCTGCAGAATGGGTTGGATCTCCTGATACCAACACTGTGCAGACTGTTTAGATCAAGTCTGGCCTACAGGTATATTCCGTACACTTGGAGGAAGGTGCGGGTCGTCTTCATACCTAAGGCTGGTCGAAAAAACTTCGACCAACCTAAGGCGTATCGACCCATTAGTCTCTCTTCCTTCATTGTGAAGACCCTGGAAAGGCTGGTGGATCGCCGTGTGAACGAGGAACTGTTTGTCAGGTCCCCACTTCATCGGCACCACTACGCCTATCAGCCAGGGAAATCCACAGAAACCGCGCTGCGCGTCTTGGTTGACAAGATAGAATCAGCGCTGGACCGAAAAGAAGTGGCTCTGGCCGTCTTTCTAGATGTCCAGGGTGCGTTTGATAACACTTCTATCGATGCCATAGTCGGTTCCCTCAGAGGGCTAGACTGTGCCACTACTGGGTGGATAGAGACCTTTCTGAGAGGGCGACTTATCACTGCCGACCTGTTTGGCGTCTCGAGGGAGGTGTTGGCCACTAGGGGCTGCCCACAGGGGGGAGTTATCTCCCCTCGGTTGTGGAACCTGGCGTCTGACCCTCTACTCCGGGAGTTCAATGAGTCGGGAATACATGCCCAGGCCTATGCTGACAATTTCGTCATCTTAGTCCGAGGCTTTTGTGTGACCACTATGACGGAACTGCTCAACGGAGCTCTGTCAAGGGTAGAACGCTGGTGCAGGAGTCGACATCTCACAGTTAACCCTGCCAAAACGGTAGTCGTACCTTTCACACGTAGGTATAAGCTGGCGGGCTTAACGCCA
This sequence comes from Altica lythri, assembly GCA_964028335.1. Lineage (NCBI taxonomy): Eukaryota > Metazoa > Arthropoda > Insecta > Coleoptera > Chrysomelidae > Altica > Altica lythri. The sequence goes on along the minus strand of OZ034808.1, from coordinate 46,274,288 downwards.
CCCAGAATCTTTGGTGAAAGAATAACAATTGCCGAAAAGGTAAAGTTCCTAGGCGTCCATCTGGACAAGAGACTTACCTGGAATCGGCATTTAGAATACACTATAGACAAGTCTAAGCGTGTTTTAAACATGCTTAGGCGATCTGTGGGGACTCTCACCCAAGGTCGTCCGATGGATATATCTGGCGGTTGTCAGACCCATGGTCTTCTACGGATCATGCGTATGGTGGAAAAAGGTTGAGCAATCAACTGTTCAGAGGAAGCTGGACTCGCTTCAGAGGCTTGCTTACCTGCAGATCTCTGGGGCCATGAGGACAGCCCCTACAGCGGCACTGGGAGTTATCCTGGGCTTGCCACCTCTCAATGTTTTCATCAAAGAGGAGGCGATGTCGGGAGATCACAGGCTGAAAGTTAACGGGTGTGATGGTGATGGATTGCATCGTCATCGCACACTGTTCACTGGAGATTGTCAGGTCCTGTTGACAGGCTTGCCAACTGACCAGATGATCCCCTGTTACAACTTTGAGAGTCGATACCAAGTCCGACTGAGAGACAGAGCCGAGTGGACTGGGGACGGCTCTCAAAGAATTTTCGAAGATGCAGGGATCAAGTACTTTACTGACGGATCTCGCACTTCAGAAGGAACCGGTGCAGGGATCTGTGGTCCACGCAACCTTAGGCAGCACTTTAGCTTGGGAACGGTATCAACCGTGTACCAGGCCGAGGTATACGCCTTACTAAAGGCTGCCGACCACGCCCGAGGCCGTGGCTGGAGAGGGGAGAGGATAACTTTCTTCTCAGACAGCCAGGCTGCACTGCTGGCCTTAAAACAATTCCGGGTTAGTTCCAAGCTGATCTGGGAGTGCATACAAAACCTCAATGAACTGGCTAGACAAAACAGTGTTTTCTTGGAGTGGATACCAGGGCATAAGGGTTTTGAAGGTAATGAAACCACGGACCTTCTGGCCAAGAAGGGAGCGGACACACGATTCACTGGTCCAGAACCGGTATTGGGACTGCCTAGAGATTGGGTAAGGACCAAAGTCAGGGACTGGGTCTGGGAAGAGTCAACCAAGCACTGGAGTAACACTGCAGGGCTGAGGCACTCGAAGCTGATGCTCAAAGGCTACTCCAAAAAACTGACGTTTGACATACTGAATCTTGGTAGGAGTCAGATAAGAGTACTAGTGGGCCTGCTCACTGGGCATGGACCATTCAGACTACACCTTCGGAGGATGGGGACTCTGACACAGGAACCCACCTCGTGCCGACTGTGCGCCATGGACGATGAGACGGCAACTCACATTTTATTCGAGTGTGAGGCCTTGGACTATAAACGGTTCCTCATCTTCGGTGACACAAATCCTAAATCCCATCACCACCTTGAGGAGCTAGTCACAGGACTCAAGTCTCTTATCAAGGGAACTGCTCTGTGGCAACAGTAACTCAAGGAATTTCGGATACCTGGATTCTAGCCTACCTGAAGATCAGCGTGACGTTGACTTTCAGCTGAACAAACTAGAGTCCTGCACGCATCGGGTGCATGTAAGGACTCTTGGTGCCGAACCTGGTCACAATATTCTCATAGGAAGCAGTGCTCAAACATGGGGCTCCACAGGAGAGACCATGCCAGGTTGTTTAGATTAGATTAGATTAGATCGGTACCGAGTAGACGCTGTTACCGCGGTGGTGTGTAGAATAGTAAATAAATTCTTAGAAAACATTAAATAAAACAATGATTTTTTTGAAAAGTTTGCTGTAATTGCCTTTTGTATAGTGATACATTATTAATAAAAAACACAAGGTAGTTACATCTTGGCAATTCCCTATTTTATAAGAGTCAGCAATAGATAAGATAAGTTTATAAATATAGGTTCTTTGAATTGTATAATTACTCTCTAGTTTGCTTTCATACTGTTTAGTTTAACTATTGTTCAAATATTTTTTTTTTTTAAATAGAAAAGTTTTTGAAAATTATAAAATTGACGCAGTCAGTAGGATCTGTGTGAGTTATAGGAAACCGGGAACCGCTTCTGTCAAATTTCTGGACATTTTTGTGACTTTGGTATTTTAATACCTTAAGTGCGGACGAACTTTTGAACATAGTGAAAAACAAAAACAGTTTCCGTTTTTGTTGAATCAGTGCCCTTTAAGTGGACAACCAAGCTTGCAGGGAGTCGGAGACTAGGATTTTTACGAGCCAGTTCTTCAGAAACGTAAGTGCCAAATTTCCTATTCTTGCCTTTCCATTCCATTTCTAGGTTTCGGAAAGATATTTAAGTTTAGATTATAGAAAAATAATATATGATAGATACAGAAATTGATATTTTGTTAGAAATTTTAACTAATACTAAGTTAGAAGAAAATATAAATAAAATGCCTTCAACTCAACCTCAAATAAACTGGGATCTTTTTAAATCAAAGATTCATAATTTAAAACCATTCGATGGTAATGTAGATTATTTAAGTCAATTTATTTTTAAATGTGAAAAACTAATCAATACTTTTGTTCCTTATAACGATGAAGAATTAAATTCACATATATTTGAGTGCATACAAGGTAAATTAGAAGGTAGAGCACAATTTATGGTAGGGAATAGAGTAGAGTTAGATTCATAGCATAAATTAAAAACTGACTTAATTCAATGTTTTGCGGATAGACGTGATTTAGATTGTCTTGTCCAAGAGCTAACTAGAAGTAGACCTCTTAAAGGTGAACATTTAATCAATTTTGGTAGTAGGCTACAACTTATTAGAAGTAGTGTTGTACAAAGAATAAGTAACAATATTGCATTATCTGCGACAGATAAAGCTTGTCAAATAAATCATTACAATAAAACCGCGGTAAATACTTTTATTGCTGGATGCAATGGCATTTTGAAAAATAATATGCATTTAAGAAAACCTGATTCTTTAGAAGATGCTATAACATACGTAGCAGAATACGAAAATTTTGAGAAAATGTATGGTAATGTATACGATAGGAATAATTATCCAATATATAAAAATATTTCAAATGGTATTAATCGCAACCAACATCTTCAAACCCAAATTTCTTTAAGAAGTAATTTCAACCCCAATAACTTTTCGAACAATACACCGAATTTCCAGCCAAATATTCAATCGAATAATTTTTATAGACCAAATAATTTTCAGCCAAATTACCCACAAAACAAATCAAATTGGCCATGCCAACCAATAAACATTTAATCAATACCTCAAAATACAAAATATTTTACAATCAACAAGTATTCGGTTCACCGAAAAATGGTTTCAAACATATTCCAGAAAACCAAAAACCAAAGCCAGAACCAATGTCTACATCTTCAAGAATTCCTAGTATGAATTTAAGACAAAATTTTGTTCCTAACCAAAACACTAATAGAAATTACTTCCAAAGTAATTTAGACACTAACCCCAAATATACTGTTGAGTGTTGAAGAATTGTTTACTAATCACTATGATAATTCTGAAGAGCATAATATGGAATTATATCAATATGGGAACAATACCGAACCATATCTTGTGCAACAATGATTATAATCAATATATAGACGAATATCATAACGACACATTTAATGATTAACCAAATTTTCAGCCAATGTCTGACCCAAATTTTCAATAAACCAGCCTTTAAGAAATAACAACATAACAGAAATGAACAATTTTCATAATAACCCTCTGCCCTTTATTAAAATTAAACAACCTAAATTAAAATTATTAATTGATACAGGTAGTTCTATTTCAATAATAAGACCTTTATTAATCGAAAAATTTTATCCAAATTGCATTTATCATAATAATGCAACGTTAACAACCTCTTTCGGAAGCAAAGTGATAAGTAAGCTTGGAAAATATGCAAAATGCATATTAAATGCATAAAGGCCTATTTTCAATAAACTACATAAATGCATATGCAAAATTTTATTTTGCATATTAGATCTATTTTTGATAAATCCTTTAATTTTAAGCAGTTTACTTGGAATTATGGGAAATCCCAATATTTATTTTTATTACCTCCGTTGTACCTGAGTAAATGTACATAAGGGTATTTATACATTTCTTTGAAAATTATATTTATACCTGAATACTTAATATTACCTAAAATAAATTATTCGTTTAAAAAAAATCTCTTCATTCATAACATTTGTCTCTTAGTGAAAGTATTGTGGTAAATACAAAATGCCAAAGCAACCATCAGACAAAACAGCCTTAATAAAAAAGTGGATTATTAGTAAACCTTTTTTAAAAACTGTGGATTCCACGCACGTTTTTTGTACCTTATGTAATAAAACGGTAAGTTTTTAATATTTATTTATAACTTTATAAGTTTAAATATGCGACATAAAAAATTGTTATTCTCATTGTATCTTTTTTTAATAGATTAGATGTTTAAAAAAATTTCGAATTGATCAGCATGTGCTAACGGCTAATCACATTTCAAGAAAACAGTTTCCTAAAGAAAAAATTCAACGCCTGTTAACGGAAAATATTGGGAATTGCAGTTCTGCACAGGAGACATTTAACAAGGATTTATGCGACCTTTTTTAGGATGCAATATTCCAATATATAAATTGGAGCATCCGATATTTCAATCTTTTTTAAAAAAAATTGTCAACCAAATATTAATATACCAAGTTCTTCTACATTAAGGAAAAAATATGTTAATGAAAGTTACAATTCAGTGATGGCTACAATAAACCAAAAAATTGGCAATAATTGTATATGGTTCTCCGTTGATGAAACAACCGATGCACAAGGTCGTTACATAGCTAATTTTGTTATAGGGGTTTTAAATGAAAATAAACCCGGTCAAGGATATTTGATTAGTACCAAATTGTTAGAAAAAAACAATAATCTGACAGTTGCACGGTTTGTTAATGAAACAACTATGAATTTTTATTTACCTCATCAAATACCTTCTGAAAATATTCTGTTAATGTTAAGTGACGGTGCAGCTTATATGATTAAAGCTGCTGAAAATTTAAATATATTTTATCCAAAATTGGTTCATTGTACATGTTTAGCTCATGGCTTAAATCGAGTTGCCAAAGCAGTTAGATTGGAATACCCCCAAGTAAATAGTTTAATTAATAATATAAAAAAAGTTTTTGTGAAGTCACCTTTAAGAATTCAAGTATATAGAGAAAAACTTCCCGGTTTACCTTTACCACCTGAACCTGTTCTTACACGGTGGGGAACTTGGTTGAAGAGTGTTAAGTTTATCGCCGAAAATTATGATGGAATTAAAAATGTTATTTCTGAATTTGACAGTTCTTACACGGTGGGGAACTTGGTTGAATAGTGTTAAGTTTATCGCCGAAAATTATGATGGAATTAAAAATGTTATTTCTGAATTTGACAGTGGTTCTGCGGCTATTGAAAAATGTCATATTTTATTTAAAAATCAACTAATTAAAAAAAAATCTAATTTTTATAAAAGATAATTACTTGTCAATTGCAGATGGTATTAAAAAACTTGAAGCAAGAAATATGACTCTTAATTGTAGCATTAATATTGTACATTCTTTAAAAGAAATAATTGTTAAATGTAAAGGTGCAAGTAATATACAAGAAAAACTAATGTACATTTAAAATAAAAATGAGGGATTTAATACATTATGTGAATTTAATAAAATATTAGAGATAAATAGAAGTAATGAAAATTATAATTACAATATGTTGTGTAAATTTAAATTTGCTCCTATTACTTCTTGTGAAGTGGAAAGAACATTTTCCAATTATAAGCAAATTTTTACAGACCGCCGTCAAAGTTTAAATATCGATACTATGGACAAATATTTAGTTACATATTGTTTTATTCCAATGGATAAATAGTTGTAGGTTGTTATTGTATTTAGTATGTATATTATTCTAGCCAATAAGTGTAATAATATTTTTTTTATAAATAAACCATTAAAATATATATTTTTTTGTGTTATTTTATTAATTTTGTTTTAAATTTAAACTTAATCTTAATATTATAATAGGTGCATTGCATATATAAAAGCATAATTGCATATTTAAGTGCATATTAGACATATTTTTAGTGCATATTTGCATGCATATTTCGGATATTTTAAATGCATATTTTCCAAGCTCTTATCACTGATAAGATATCAAGCATTAATCCCAGCCTTTGCAGAATTTAATTGTAATTATAATATTAATTTCATTCTATATGACTTCCATAACTTCTTTAATGGCGTTATCGGTATTAAAAATTTAGCAACTATGAACTTAAACATAGACCTTGCAAACAAAAGTTTAATCGGACAACACGTTGAAATTCCATTCAGATATAGAGAAGCTGATGATATAGAATTTTCATTCTCAGCGAATTCCGGCGAAACAGTAATAAAGAAATTACCAGTCAGTATAGATAACGGAGAGATATTTGTAGAACAATAAACAATCTGAATATTCTACCTTTGATAACTGTTGCAAAAGACGGTTTTGCACAAATAGAAATACAAAATTATACAAATAATTGCATATCAGTTACATTAAATAAACCGCTTAAAGTCAATTCTTTTCAATCATCCGAATATGAACTTTATAAATTTGAAAATTTCGTTAACGATAATAATATAAATCTCGATAAAAATTTAGAACATTTAATAAGTACTGATCATATGAACACTGAAGAAAGAAAACAAATTATGTAAACAATTTCCGGATATTTTCTATAAGCCTCGAGATAAATTAACTTTCACCTCAAATATTAAACATGTGATTAGAACAAAAGGCGAAACTCCTATACATACTAAATCTTACAGATATCCTTATGTTCATAAGGAAGAAGTAAAAAAACAAATTCAAGAAATGTTAAACAAAGAGATAATTAGATCCTCTTGTAGTCCTTGGAGTTCTCCTATATGGATTGTAAGTAAGAAAATGGATGCTTCTGGAGTACAAAAATGGCGTATTGTTATCGATTATCGAAAATTAAATTAGAAGACAATAGATGTTCGATACCCTCTTCCTAATATCACCGATATATTAGACAAATTAGGACGTGCTCAATGTTTTAGCACTTTGGATTTACCGAGCGGATTTTACCAAATTTAAATGAGCGACTGTTCAATTGAAAAAACTGCATTTAATGTAGAAGGAGAACATTACGAATTTTTACGAATGCCTATGGGATTAAAAAATTCTCCAAGGACATTCCAACGAGCTATGGATGAAATATTAAAAGATATCAATCTGGTGTACATGGACGATATAATTATTTTCAGCACTAACCTACAAGAACATATTCAAAATCTTAAATTAGTATTTTCAAAATTGCGTGAAGCTCATTTAAAAGTTTAACTAAATAAATCTGAATTTCTTCGCAAAGAAATCGAATTTCTAGGTCATGTAGTTACACCCGAAGGAATAAAACCTAACCCTAAGAAAATAAAAGCAATACAAAATTTCCCAATACCAAAAACAGCTAAAGATATAAAATCATTTTTAGGATTATTAGGATATTATCGCAAATTCATTAAGAATTTTGCTAAAATCACTAAACTGATGACAGTTTGTTTAAAAAAGGACAAAAAGATAGAACACACAGAAGAATTTGTACAATGTTTCAATACATGTAAAAGTTTATTAATCTCAGAACCAGTGTTAGCTTATCCTGATTTCAGTAAACCATTCGAACTGACTACAGATGCTAGTAAATACGCAATTGGAGCTGTCCTTTCACAGGATAATCATCCTATTTCATATGCTAGTAGGACATTGAACTCAGCCGAAATTAACTACTCTACAATCGAAAAAGAATTGTTAAGTATTGTATGGGCATGTAAATTCTTTCGTCCATATATTTTTGGTAGAAAATTTACAATATTTTTAGATCATCGTCCTCTCCAATGGTTATTTGCATTAAAAGAACCAAATTCTCGGTTAGTAAGTTGCAGATTAAAATTAGACGAATTCGATTATGAAGCAAAATATTTAAAAGGAAAAAGTGACAAGGCAGCAGATGCTTTATCCCGCTACCCAAACCTAAATACAATGGAAACAGAGTTCTTAGATGTAAATCTAGGAGACATTGATGAAATTATACAGAAAGAATTAGAAGTAATAGATCAAGAAAACACACCTTTATTAGAATAAGATATTTTTGACCTTTCAGAAATATTTGAAGAAAATCAACCTAAACAAAAAATAAATATAATATCTGAAACACGGATTAAACCACCTACCACAAAAACTGAAAACAAAGAGAAAGAAACAGATTTAGAGACTATTCATTCATCTAAAGAGAACCCTATACTTTCAATACCTATTACAGAAAGACCATTAAACCTATATAAAAACCAAATCTATTTTACCTGTGGTGACACCAATAAAATACTGGTAGATCGACAAAAGGTTTTTGAAAATAAAATCTTGAAGCAAGCATAATAAACTTTATTAAAGAATATATCGATCCAAAACAAAATTATGCGTTATATTTTCCTTATCAAAATTTATCGCATCTCTTTACAGTGACACTTCAAAACACTTTCAAACATTCCTCTTACAAATTTATTCAATGTACAAAAGTACTTAATGATATTCACTTAATAGACGAACAAAAGGAAAAAATAGAATACCACCATATATTTAAATCAGGACATCGTGGCATAAATGAAGTTCAAAAATCATTAAGTTTTCGATATTATTGGCCGAAAATATGATAGGAATCCTCCTATAATTAAATTTAATTTAACTCACACAGCCTCTAAGCCTTTTGAACATATCCACATGGATGTTTTTAAAATTGCAAATTGATCATATTTGACTATTCTAGATTCTTTCTCAAGATATGGACAAGCTTATCCATTAAATAGCTTGACAGGTGTTTCAATTTTAGACAACCTCATGAGTTTCATAACACACCATGGCTTACCCCAAAAGATTACAACTGATAGTGGTACAGAATTTAAGAATTATGATTTAGAAGACTTTTGTAAACTCCATCACATTAAAATACATTATACAACATCCAAAAATAGCAACTCCAATTCACCTGTAGAGAGATTCCACTTAAGTATTATTGAAAACCATAGGTGCATAGCTGAAGAAAACAAAGAACTAATTTCTGATCAAATTATTAAACATTCACTTTTGAGCTATAATAACTCTATACATTCGGTAACTAAATTCACACCATTTGAAATTATTAAAGGACATATTGATAACCCTGATCCATTTGATGTTGATGATGATTTAGTTATTTCAACCTATGTACAAAATCATAAACAGACAACTAAAGAACTATACAAGAAAGTAAAAGAAAGAAATGAAAAGACAAAAGATAAAATCATTACCAAATTAAATGAAAAAAAAAATAATTAAAAATAACAAAAAACCTGCCTGCATGGATAGCTACAACTAAAAATCAACTGAAAAAACTGAAACAAGACAAAAAGTCAATGACTAGGTATTAAAAAAAATCAATGATTAGGTACTTAGAACCAGAAACATAAATTGAAACAGTACCACACCTACGTACCTACGTATTGTACAAATAGAAATATCAGCACGGTAGTCATTCAATTTTTTGCAACATTATAAACAGAATTACAGTCGGAGGCATGCACAAAAGGATAATAATTTAACATAGCATACAGTTTCATGCCTCCGACTGCAATTCTGTTTATAATGTTGCAAAAAATTGAATGACTACCCTGCTGATATTTCTATTTGTACAATACGTAGGTACGTAAGTGTGGTACTGTTTCAATTTATGTTTCTGGTTCTAAGTACCTAATCATTGATTTTTTTAATACCTAGTCATTGACTTTTTGTCTTGTTTCAGTTTTTTCAGTTGATTTTTAGTTGTAGCTATCCATGCAGGCGGGTTTTTTGTTATTTTTAATTATTTTTTTATTTATGTCTTTTTAGTTTAGAGTGCTTATTCTAAACTCGTTAAAGAGTTCATGAGAAATCATTAATTTCTAAATGGTGCTACAAGACATCTGTGTCGGATTTTTAAGATATTTATGTGTTTTTGAATTAAATATTCTTATTTACAATGTGCGTTGGTCACCGGGATTCGAACCCGGGACCTCCGTAACTTGAGCCGAACGCTCAACCACTGCGCTGCAGAGGCCGTTATGGCTTAGTGACTATTTTCAACAAAAACAACCGGGACCAACGGTTTTATACGTGGTGTTACTTTACAACAATCAGTATGGAAATATTCAAATATTTCCCGATTGACTACCCTAATGGGTTGGACTTTTCCTTTGAAATTGATATGGAACCGCCCACGCGGTATGCTCTTTCCAATAAAAAATATATTATCAATATCGGATGGCTCTGTAAAAAGTTGTGCGAGATTTGTGAGTTCTGACTTATTTTTATTAGTAAAGCTAATTTTTTTAGCGATCCTGTTGTTAGGAAAAGTAATAACTTAATTTAACTCACGTGTTCTATTCATGAAACTGAACAACTTTCCCTAAGAAATATAGATCGAAATATGGAAAAAAATTGATTTCCCATAGTAAATGAGAAATCAGCTGTAGCATTTTGTACGTCCAATTATTATTATGTTTTTCATTTCCATACCACGTGTTCTACTCATAAAACTAAACAACTTTCGCCAAGGAACTTAGATAGAAATACAAAAAAAAAAATCCGATTTGCTTTGCAGAAAAAATATTCATTTCTTTTTTTATCGTTCTATTTAATATTAAAACTAAAAGTTATATACATATTTAGAATTTGTGTTTAAAATCCTTCATTTTGATACCCTACTCGATATGCTTGGTACAATTTACTTTTTTATTGCCTCACAATGTGGCGTCAAACATCCGCCCTTTTTGATTTTTTTTAAATGTCACCTATCTAAGAACACTTGGGCTATTAAGACAAATTTAACGATACCTCAAATGTGAAAATCCGTTTCAACGCTAGGCTGGCATTCAAAATTCAAAATTGATTTTTTTTTGTTTTTATGTAGAAATTTTACAATTCTCTTTTTGAAAATCAAACATCATTTTCATACCACGTGTTCTACTCATGAAACTAAACAACTTTCGCCGAGGAACTTAGATCGAAATACAAACAAAAAATCCGATTTACTTTTTTTATCGTTCTATTTAATATTAAAACTAAAAGTTATATACTTATTTAGAATTTGTGTTTAAAATCCTTCATTTTGATACCCCACTCGATATGCTTTGTACAATTTATTTTTTTATTGCCTCACAATGTGGCGTCAAACATCCGCCCTTTTTGATTTTTTTTAAATGTCACCTATCTAAGAACACTTGGGCTATTAAGACAAATTTAAAGATACCTCAAATGTAAAAATCCGTTTAGCGGTTCTGGAGATACAAGGTAAGGAAGAATATTACATAGATACACGATACGCGCTGAAAACATAACCCTCCGTCAGTCGGGTAAAAAGATCTGATCCCCCAGACTATTCTAAAGAAGAAATTGTCTATGTGAAAACTAAAGCAAGAGATAAAAAATCACCAAAATTTAAGAAGACTCGATTAATTAGAGACAAAGGTATCCTAATTAAAACCGACAAAGGAACTTATCACAAAAATATATCAAGAAAACCGAGATCTAATAAAAAATCTTGTTAGAGGATACAGATGAAGCCGAACCTCCTGATGACTCTGTACCTGGTGCTTCATGTTTATGAAACAGCGAAAGCAGAAGATATTAAAATCACTAAGTTAGAAAATCTTTTACTTCCTATACAATTAGGAAACGCTAAACTAGTTTATAGTAAACATACCTTTTTACATTACGTAGATCTAGGCGCTTTGATTAAACAAGTAAATGCTTTAAAAACTCATTTTAATGTTATAAAAAACAGTATAAAGCATTTAAATATAACAAATCCAGTGTCTTATCATGGATTATCTCAAACAATGTTATTAAGAACCAATTATTTAATTGATACTGTGCAAAAGAAAATCGAAAATTTATATCCCCATATCCGGAATAAAAGAGGTTTAATTAATGTCATTGGAAAAGCAAATAAGTGGTTCTTTGGAACCCTTGATTTAGATGATGAAGAAAGATATAATCAAGCCATTCGTTTATTGCAGGAAAATCAAAAAAGTATCATTCATGAAACTAATTTACAAATTTCATTGCAAAAGAAATTAATAGATCATTATAACAAATCAATTTCAATTTTGAGTAAAAATCAAGAAAAATTTAATAATGATTTAGGAAAAATCAGTGCCATTATTTACCAAAAAATTAATAATCTTCAAAGTTATCTAAGTTTTCAAGGCATATTAAGTCAAATCAATTTAGATTGTCAATCAACTATAACATTTTTAGAGAATTTGGAAAATGCTATATTGTTTTCAAAATTAAATACATTATTTCCAGCTCAGAAATCTTGAGTATGATTAGTTATTTACAAAAGTTATACAATGAAAATGCAATCCCAAAATTTAGAAATATATTAACTTTTTATCAGTTTTTAGGAACACAGGTATCAATTTCTGAATCAACCTTAATTTTTGCGATACATGTACCATTATTAAAATCCGAAACTTTTGAATTTTATCATTTATATCCAATAATTCAAAACCATAAAATGTATACCCCTTCTTATCCCCATTTGAAGAAATTCAATTTAAAAAAGAAGAATGTCCAATGTTAGAGAATAATTACTATTGTCAACAGAACTTCATTCCTCCAGATAATTGTACCTTATTTGTGCTTCAAGGCAATACTCCTGAAAATTGCCATATTTTGGAAATAAACATACAAGAAATGATTACACAACAAGTGACACGAGACGAAATCCTAGTCATACCATCTGAACCAGAAAGACTCTTCTCTAAATGTAAAACCAAACAATATTTTAAAGTTGCAGAACCAACTCTAATAAAAATTCCTAAATCATGTGAAATATGGGTCAATTAACTGCAGGAAAACCGTTTATTTTACCAAAATTAGAAAATTATAAAATAAAATCTATGAAAAATTATCAAATATTTAACATGTCAAGGATCGACTTTGAAGAACTTGATGAAATCAATGAATTTTCCAAAAATCTAAAACCAATTCAGCAAACTGCAAATACCCAAATTAATACTTCAGTGCTTTGGACGTTATTAAGTATGGTTGCTTTAATTGTATTCATTGGGGCCATATTTATCTGCAGAAACAAATTCAAGAAGTGCAAGAAGAATAAAAAGAAAATTTCAACAGAAGTTATAGAACTTCAAAAAAATCCTTTGGAATCCACTTCCCTATTTTATAAGAGTCAGCAATAGATAAGATAAGTTTATAAATATAGGTTCTTTGAATTGTATAATTACTCTCTAGTTTGCTTTCATACTGTTTAGTTTAACTATTGTTCAAATAAAAATTTTTTTCAAAAAGAAAAGTTTTTGAAAAATATAAAATTAGGTGAACAAAATGACTACACGTGATCAATCTCAAATAGAAGAAGCTATCTTAAAGGCTTTTAAGAAAAAAAGTTTTGTTAAATTATTAGTGTCGTCTATTGCAGGAGAGTTAACGCAATAATAGCCCAGAAAATGGAACCACTAAAAACAGGAATAAGTGATTTAAGAAAAGAAATTAACACACTAAAACGAGATAAAGATATGCTTCAATATCAACTGGACGACGTAATGGAAAAATTGGATAGGCAAAAACAGTACTCAAGAAAAAATAATATAAGAATTTTGGTTTGAAAGAAAATGTAAATGAAGACACAGAACAGGTTGTCAGATCGGTATTTTTGGAAAAACTGAAAATAGAAAATAATGTTAAAACAGATCAATGCCATAGGGTAGGACAAAGTAAAGATTACAAAGACATACCAGTAATTGTACGATTCCCAGATTATAAAGAGAAAATGAAAATTTTTAATGCCAAGAGATTCCTTAAAGGTTCCAAAGTGACCATCAAAGAGGATTTAACGAGAAAACGAGTGCATGCCATAAGTGTATGTGCCTGAAAGTACGGCAAAAATAAAGTAGGTATGGTCCGCCGCAGGAGTTATTCATTATAATGATGGTGAAAAAAACAAACGATTGACCAAGGACGACCTGATGAATATGGAAAAAGAATACCAGAATGATAAAGAACAGGAAAATAAAAGCGAGTAGATAAAACAAATCTATTATGTATTTTACATTTTTGTTGGTAATTATATTAGTCTTTTAGTTTTACGATTTTTGCTTACGTTTGTATTTATTCACATATAATACCTATCTTCTAAGTAGTAATAGATTGGAGTCAGGTCGATAATGTTTCTGTTAAATTATTTACATAAAAATAATAATTAAGAGAACAAAACTCTTATTATATACTTCCATTTAAATATTAACAACTTTTGCTTCCTTTCAATAACAATGCGGTGGGAGTTTTTACAATTGTTTACAATGAAGACTTTTAAGAACTTTTCATAAAGGAATTTATTTATATTTTATTATATCGCTGCATTGGTGTTATTTTCATATTTTTGTCTGTATTTTTTTTTTCTTAACTTAGGTTTTTAGTTTACATGTTTTTACATTATTTTATTTCCAGATATGTGATAAAAACGAATTAGCACGTTTACATGCTATATTTAAACCGATTCTATTTTAAACAGTTAAAATTTATTATAGGGTTTAACATTTTTCTTTTTTCCAAAATGTTGTATATTAGGTTGTTTGTACTTTTAAGTTTAACACTAAACTGCTGTAACTATTTTGATCATTACATGGACATTGCAAGGGACTTAGATCAGAGTAATTTTATACAATTTGCTTTTCACGGCCCAGATGAGTACACCACAAATGTGTCTTCCTTTCGTAAGTGTTGTCGGGACTAAGTTTTATACATATCTATATTAGGAGCATACAAAAATTTTTTAACGAACTACTTGTATTCCTAAACTCTTTTAACAAACACACATTTCACTGCATTGTTCTTAGTGAAACATGGTAAATTAAATGCATCGATAATTATTTTATACCCGGGTATCACATGGTATATGCAGAAGATACATTCAATCAGTGGCTTAATTGTGTACATTAAGGAAAATCTTGCTTATGATTATAGTTTTATAAAAGTTGGTGAAAATCACGGAATTAGGATTGAATTAAGTGTCAACGAGAACTTTATAGGTATAAGTACGCTTTATAGATCTCCTGCTACGTCTCTCACAAATTTCTTGAACAGTCTTGATGAATATCTAGCAAATCTTAAACAAAAACGAAATCTTTACTGGAGATGTCAATTTAAATCTACTTGAAAGTTCTCGAGAATCGAGTGAATATTTAGATATAATGCATAAACGAGGATTTGACTCATTTTTAAACCTCCCTACAAGAATTAATGTGTAACCTCTTTTTTCTCAAGATGTTAAAGGCTCGTTTTATAGAGGTTAACAAATGCGAACGGCACTCAGGGGGTAGGAGGAGAGCGAGCGTGGAGTCGAACGAGCTAGATGATTTCGTATTGGAAAGATATAAGGGGATATATTTACTAGAAAAAATAAAAGATAAAAGAATTTAAAAGGGACTAAAGAGAAAATGAGAGAAATGATGGAAAAGGGAAAGGTAAATGGGCGCCACTTATTTTTTTATCATAAGGATGGGAAAATATAAGAAACCCAGATAAAAAAAATATTGAATATATATGTTGGATAAACTGATTTATCAGATGTTATAGATAAAGTTAGAATAAGAAAGATATAAGAGATATAAGAGAAGATAAGGTAAAATTAGATAACCCGGCAGATGTTCTTGCTAAAAATTTAAATTACACACTCTTATTGTTAAAACTAGAAAGATAAAGTTATACTTACTATTTTCTTTACTTATCGCAACGGCTACAGTGCTATTAGAGAGATAAGGATGTTTTCTTAGATCAAAATTAATAAGTTATAATAGACATATAAAATATCAACAATTAAAATATGATAACATACAGTTAAACACATTAGTGTTTAAACATTCAGAGAACTAATACTACACATTCAATAACAGCTAAGTAATATTATATTGTTATTTTCTGTGTACCCAATTAAGCAAAATGTGAAGTAAAAAATATTAAAGTGTAATAAAATGTTATATCAAAAAAAAATTACTAAATCACCTTTAGCTTAAAATTTTACTCGAGTAGAAATTATGAAATACCAGATACCAGTTTAATTTTAGAAATTTAACTTATCAGAGACATTTAGAGATACAAAAATTTATTAATAAAATGCGTTACAAAAAAACTGAGTTAGACCCTGCACACCGCTTTCACTAGAAATTTAATCGTGTATTCGGAAGGCTTTTCCGAAGTTTCACGTAACGATTAACGGTTTTCACACTGAGGTCTGTAGATAAGTACCGGCTTTTCAAAAAAACCAAGTTACACTATGGAGTTTACGGTCACTACTTATGTTAATTCTCCACACGCTGATATTTATTCTGTGGATGACAATTAAATCCTTACTCCAAAGAAATAAATGGTATCGTTTTTTCTGGTAGTAAAGCAGTAGTAATAAATCAAAGAAAACTTACAGTTTGGCTCCTAGGTAGTGTAATTAAATTAGGTACACGCCTAATTTCGGTAATGCGGCAAAATTCAGATACTCATCAGTAATTCTCGACAGCTTTTCATCAGAACTATTAACCGTCACTGATAAACTGACTTTAAACTAATTAGAAACATTCAAAAGACTTTTTAAGCGTCTCAAGATAAAAAAACCGCCAAAACTGGAGTGATCATTAACGGAGGACTTGTTCGTCTGCCTGTTAACCCTTCACTCTCTTGACTGACCAAAAAAATCCGTTGAGAAACTATTCTCGCGTATGCAGCTTGGTCACCTGAGGGGAGCGTGAAATTTTGATTGGACGATTATGTCGTAAGATCTACTTGTGAGGCGGATTTTTCTTTACAATTGTACAACTGACAATTTAACCCTGCCTAGCAACAAAAACCGTTAGAATTAATAGCGTCTAATAAGTCGAGAGTACAGGGCGGTAATAAGTAAGAAAGAATTAATGATTAAAAAGAAATTTTTATCATTCTGGTTTTTTAAGAATGCTACACAGCCCCCTCCGAAGAGAAAAAACTGGGCGAAAGACACTGTTTTTTAAGAAAAGGTAAGCTATGGTTGGGACAACAGTAGTGTTCTTTAAAAAACCAAATCCGATAGAAGTAGAGAGCATCATAACGCAGAAGGCAATACTACAAGGTTGGTATTTACTTAGGTAAAATTGGGTATCAGCGTTAGTTACTGAAAACGATATAATATTCGCACTATTCATCAGCGCGTTAATATACAAGTAAAACTACAAGAGGGTTTGAAGAACCACAAGGTAGGTAAAATGTATCAGATCAACAGATCGTTGATACTATGTGACCAGATTTCTAAAAACGGTACCGGCCAACCGGAAGATCACAAAGTGATCGGGAACGGTCTACTCCGAAGTTTCTGCACGGAAACAAAACAGTGTGCAGCTCGGCCTAGACGGGCAGCCCTAAGTGGTATCTTAAAGCAAGTCAAAAAAAAGTTATTTATATTGCCATTGACATAAGATGTCAGGACACACACTACATTCACACACGTATGGAAGAAGGTAAAGAAGGCTATGTTCCCATAAGTAAAATTTCCCATAGAAGGCACAACGCGTATTTCCACTTTTGGGGAACTCCTATAAAGAAAAAAGCTGAATTTAACCCAAACTGTTTATAATAATTTTGAAAAAGAAGAAGGAAACACGGACGATAGTTATAATTAGGAATCTAATAAGCCTATCGGCCCCATAAGATCCGACAGTCAAGGTAGGTACGCGATACGTTAACATCTAGAAAGATGTTTGGAAATGTTCCGTCCTGCTTGGTTGATATTAAGGATATCAACGAATATACAGTAAGGAGGAGAAGAAAACAGCAATTACTAAAAATATAGTTCTCATTGAGAACACAAATAAAAGATCTTAAGGTAATAGATCTCACTATGACATTAACAGGAATCCGACAAATCTTACAACCAAATTATCCTAACAATCTTCAATCTTAGCTAGAAAAAAGTAAAGAGAGTAATAGAAGAAAGAAAGAGAGGAGAAAGAATATTTATCTGTCTTCCTTATAATCTCAACAGACCCACTGCCGGAAAGAATTCCCTACGGCTTTCCTAGGCTTATCTCTCGTGACAAATTACAAGGTCAAAATAAAATTCCAAAAGAAGTAGTTAAGATTCAATTATGTTATTCAAATAAAAGTAAAGTGATTCCAAAAGTAGTCATGTTACGGACCAAAGTTCTTTAAATCAACGATATGTAAAGGTATAAAATTGTATGAAGGAACGAAAAAAAAATAAAAAAAAATTTAAAAAAAAAATTTCAAAACATTTTTCCTAAAAAAATTTTATTCATGTGTCTTCCACTAAGGTACGATAACCGTCTCATATCCATATCAAAGATAAAAGGTAGTTTATGGATGATAGACGAGGAATAAGGTAACTAAAAAATGTTTTCAAAACATAAAACAGTAATAGATATTACTGAACGATACGATAAAAAACACAAGTGCTGAAGCACCTATACGGTAAGTTAACGGTAGACAAAGGAAAAAAAATAATGTTTCCTTCAAGAGAATAAATACAAGTGTCGATGCACTCATACGATAGGTAAGCGGTAGTTAAGAGAAAAGTATTTCCTCTTTCGAGACGATATATGTAAGTGTTTACACACTTAAGCGATAAATAAGCGATAAGTAAGGGGAAGTAAACTTTCTCCTTTAAAACGATAAGTATAAGTGTTATTACACTTAAACGAAAAAAAATAAAAGTTGGACATAGAGAAGCATACAGCTAAGGAAGTTAACAAGACATATGGAAATTGAACAAAAGAGAAAAGGTAGTGAAGGGGTAGATAAAAAAAATGCTTATACGGATACTTCTAAGAAAACAAAGAAACAATCGTTCCTATTCGGAGAGTTCATCTTCAGAAGAATCGTCGGAATCAGAGACATAAGGCTTGAGATCTTTTATATGCCAATTTCCTGCTTTTGATCCATCGGGATTTTTTAGTGAATAAACTAGTGGAGATAATTTCCGGACAACTGTACATAAGATATATTTAGGAGCTAATTTAGACATAAACTTATCGGCAGCTTTGGAGAGGACTTTATTTCTTCTCCACACCTTATCACCAACATTGAATTGTATGTTTCGACGACGTAGATTATAGGTTTTGGAATTCCTTTGATAGGCTTGGTAAAGGTTGTGTTGTATTTCGGTAAAAATATCTTTTAACCCTTGTATATCACAAACGTATTTATCGTATTGTTCAGGAGCATTAAGGGACATAGGAATATCGGCGGCATTAACGGAATAGTAATTTTCAGATATAGGTACATGTCTCGCGAAATTTAGAAACGATGGAGAATATTTGGTGACTTCATGTCTAGCGGTGTTAATAGCCTGTCGGATTTTAGAAAGCTCATTATCCCAGTTAGAGTGTTCATCGATATAACACCTAATAGCGGTTCCAATGATTTTATTCGTTCTTTCAACAAAATTACACTGTGGTGATTAGACGGCATTAAACCATATTTTTTGAACTTTGTATTGATCACAAAGGTGTTTCATCATTGGATTATTAAGGTTTCTAGCGTTATCACTGTAGGAATTTGATTATATTTTTTAGAATGTACCTATGTTAACTATGTATTAGAATGTATGTTGTTTTTGTTTTGTTATGATTATAAAAAAATCAATTCGAAAATGACGTTAAGACGAAGAACGATACAACGCTATTGCTTTTACTTCATCTGAGCATCAAGTTTATGGTTTAAAGAAGTTGTTTATTGAGTTTAAACTATATTTCATTATATTGGTTTTTAATAAAATCCTACATTTGGGGGCTCAACCG
This sequence comes from Altica lythri, assembly GCA_964028335.1. Classification (NCBI taxonomy): domain Eukaryota; kingdom Metazoa; phylum Arthropoda; class Insecta; order Coleoptera; family Chrysomelidae; genus Altica; species Altica lythri. Next base: position 46,254,448 of record OZ034808.1, on the reverse strand, counting down.
GGATTTGGATTCCAGGAGAAGTAACAGATTTTCAAGTGCCAACTGTCAGGACGAGTTGAATGTTGGTTGTTCAAACAAGATCAAGCTGGTAAACCCTGGTAAAGTAGACGTGGACAAAGAAAGGTAGAATACATTTTTTCCTATAAAATTTCGAGAACCATTGAAACTCCAGAGACTTTTAATTTTTTTTTTTTTTTTGAATAAACATTTAAATCTGAATATTATTTTGTGCTAGGGATTTAGATTTGCTTATATTATATTCGTATTTTTAAGTATATTTATTTTGATTGTAACACATTTAACTTGTACGCTTCTTGCTCAGACGAGGTGCTTAAGTCGGTAACACGCGCAGAAACGGTTTAAAAATAATTTTGGTTTTGCAACATTATTTCCTTATTGATTTAACTAAATTCATTTAGCATAATCCATTACTCTGAACAATATTGCATTCTAATAGATAATATATTTTTGCTTTGGGATAATTTTCTTAAAAATGACTACTTTGTCTGATATTAGTAAAATTGAACATAATTTAAAAGTGGGAAATCTAAATGCAATTAAGGCATTATATAAGGTTGTATTTCAAAAAGAAGGTAAGCCGCGTACATACAGAGCGGCGTTACGCAACTTTAGTGGTTTTAAACTAGATATTAATTCTGACGATTACCTGGCGAAAGTTGAGGAAATATCTAGCATGGGAACCCCAGATTTAATTTCAATTTGTCATATCCTCGACCTTGATTATACGGGCTCTAATAATGACGTGGCGGAGCGCATTTGTTCTTTCATGAATAACCTATCTTTAGAAGAAGAAGACGATACAGAAGTTGAAGACGACGAAGATGAAGATGAAGACGACGAAGACGATGTTGTGCAATTTGGATCGACCCAAAGACGACACGATTCATTTGCATTAACGTTTAGAGATGTTGAAGACAGTGTTCGCACTTTCAATGGAAAAGACGAATATCCAGTAAGAAAATGGATAAAAGATTTTGAAGAAACAGCAGAAATTACAGGATGGAATAATCTACAAAAACTGATTTTTGCAAAGAAGTTATTAAGAGGATTGGCCAAATTGTTTGTCCAATCTGAAAAAGGGATAAAGACGTGGTCCGAATTAAAGAAGAGGCTTTTAGATGAATTTGAAGAAAAAGTAAGTAGCGCCGAAATTCATAAGATGTTAATGAATAGGAAGAAGAAAAAAGATGAGTCTGTTCAGGAATACGTCCTAAACATGAAGGAAATTGGAAGTAGGGCTAGTATCGAAGAAGAAGTTGTCATACAATATATAATAGATGGGATTCCAGACGAAAACAGCAATAAAGTTATTCTTTACGGAGCTAAGAAATTTTCACAGTTTAAAGAAAAGGTGAAAGTTTATGAAACAATAAGCAAGTCGAATTATCGTGATAAAGATTATAGAAGTTATAATAAAGATGTGCGAAAGGAAAGTAAAACGAAAGAAACCTTTAAACTAAGAAGTGGTAACAAAGAATCAACGAATAAAAGACGTAAAGTTTGTTTTAATTGCGGAGAGGCCGAACACATCTCAAAAGATTGTCCACATAAAAGTAAGGAAATAAAATGTTTTGGTTGTAATGATTTTGGTCACCCAGCAAATAGATGTCCACAAAAGCAAGGAACCAGTAGAGAAACTGATCGTCCTGGAACATCTTTCAGTGTAACAACTATTGAAGTGGTGCCAAATAATGCGGTTAGATTAGAAATAAACGGTATACAGTTGATGGCTTTACTGGATACTGGTAGCGATATTACAGCTATTCGGCATGATGTTTACGAAAATCATTTTCAAAATATTAGTATTAATAAGGATGTTATTTGTTTAAGGGGAATTGGTACCAATAAAGTTTCGACGTTAGGATCTTTCACAAAATTGGTTAATGTTAATGGAGAAGAAGTGGAACTTAAGGTGCATGTAATTCCTACGAATACTTCAAGTTATAAAGCAATAGTAGGTAATGACTTATTAAAAAAAGCAGATGTTAGTATTAGAGACAATGAGATATTTGTGTTTAAAAAAGAAAACGAAAACTTTTTGATGGAAATAAAAGTTGAAGAAGAGAAAGAAGTTATTAACGTTAACCATATTGAAGACGAAAAATGTAAGAATGAGATAGTTAGATTAGTTGACGAATATAAACCAGAAAAAACTATGTCTACCGATATAGAAATGAAAATTTTATTAAAGAGTGAAGAACCGATTTATCAGAATCCAAGACGACTAGCTATGAATGAGAGAAAAGAAGTTGAAACTCAAATACAGACATGGTTGGAAGAAGGTATTATTAGACAAAGCAAATCGGATTTTGCAAGCCCGATCGTTTTGGTAAAAAAGAAAGATGGCGGAACTAGAATATGTTGTGATTACCGAAAATTAAATAAGAATATTATAAAGGATAGATTTCCTTTGCCATTAATAGAGGATGTGTTGGACAGGCTGCAAGGAGCTAAGTATTTTAGCACAATTGATTTAAAGAATGGGTTCTTTCATGTGTCAGTGGAAGTAAATAGTCGAAAGTACACTGCATTTGTGACTCCTAACGCGCAGTATGAATTCTTAAAATGTCCATTTGGATTATGCAACAGTCCCGCCGTATTTCAAAGATTCATATTTCATATTTTTCGAGATCTGACGAGACAGAATATAATGTTATATTACATGGATGACATCATTGTAATCAGTAAGACTGAAAAAGAAGGATTAGAGAGATTAAAAAAGGTTTTAGATTTAGCGAGAAATTATGGATTAGAAATTAAAAAGAAGAAATGTCAATTGCTGCAGAAGAAGGTAGAATTTTTAGGTTTTATAGTGGAGGATGGTAAAGTTCAACCTTCGGAACATAAGAGTTCAGCGATTAGAAACTTTCCCCAACCAACAATCTTTTTTGGGACTCACGGGTTACTTCCGTAAATTTATTTCGTCGTATGCTATTATAGCAAGACCACTTAGTGATCTGCTAAAGAAAGATAAAAAATTTATATTTCAGGTTGAGCAGATACAAGCTTTTACCAAATTGAAAGAGTTATTGTCAACACAGCCTGTACTGCATATTTTCCAACAAGGAGCAGAAACAGAACTGCACACTGACGCAAGTAAAAATGGATATGGTGCATGTCTTTTACAAAGAAGCAACGAAGATGGTAAATTGCACCCTATTTATTACTTAAGCAAGAAGACAACTCCAGCTGAAGAAAGGTACTCAAGCTATGAATTGGAAGTACTGGCCATTATTCAAGCCGTCAAGAAATTTAGAATCTATTTGATGGGATACCAATTTAAAATTGTAACAGATTGCTCTGCTTTTCAAAAAACGATGGACAAAAAGGATTTGGTAACAAGAGTAGCAAGATGGGCCTTATTACTAGAAGATTTTAATTATTCGATAGAGCATCGCAAAGGTAGCCGAATGCCTCACGTGGATGCTTTAAGCAGATTTCCGACGATGATGTTATTAGAGGTGACACAGGATAGTAGCTTTATTAAAACGTTTGGAAGCTGCCCAACAACAGGATGAGTACATACGAGCTATAACTAAGATACTAGCTACGGAAGAATACGAAGATTTTATAATAAAGAACAATTTACTCTATAAATATGAAAATAATACAGAATTATTAGTGATACCGAAAAAGATGCAATATGAGCTAATAACACGAGCTCATGAAATTGGACATTTTGGTGTAACAAAGACCTCGGATATTTTAAGGAGAGAATTCTTTATACCTAAGCTTAAAGATAAGATTAATAGTGTTATCAGAAACTGCGTGCCGTGCATATTAGGTAACAAGAAGGAAGGGAAGAGAGTAGGATTTCTACATCCTTTGTCAAAGATGGACGGACCTTTACATACTTATCACGCTGATCATTTAGGACCGTTAGCTTCTACTAACAAAAACTACAACTACATACTAGCCGTTATTGATGAATTTACTAAATTTACTTGGTTGTATGCTACGAAGTCGACGACGTCAAAAGAGGTAGTAAAGTGTTTTATCAGACAACAAAAGGATTTTGGAAACCCGACTAGGATTATAACAGACAAGGGAACAGCTTTCACTGGTCAGGAATTTGAAGATTATTGTGTCGAAGAAGGAATAGAACATATTACTGTAACAACTGGTGTGCCTAGAGGAAATGGACAGATAGAAAGAATAAACAGAACAATTATTCCTATACTTACTAAACTTACTCTTGATGATCCAAACAAATGGTTTAAGTATCTGGAAAGAGTACAGAGAACATTGAACTCGACTTTCCAGAGAAGTATTAACACTACGCCATTCGAAGTTTTGACTGGCGTGATGATGAAAAATAAAGAAGACATCCGAATAAAAGAGCTTATAGAAAAAGAAATTGTCGAAGAATTTAACGTAAATAGAGAAATGCTACGAGTTGAAGCTAAGAAACAGATACTTAAGATGCAGATAGAAAACATGAAAAGTTATAATTTAAGAAGAAGGAAGCCAAAATGTTACGAAGTTGGTGATTTAGTAGCCGTGAAGAGGACCCAGTTCGGGCCAGGTTTAAAGTTAAAAAGAAAGTTTTTAGGTCCATACGAAATTATAAAGGTCAAAGCCAATGAACGATATGATGTCTGTAAAGTTGGTTTTCATGAAGGACCAACGCGAACCTCCACATGTGCTGAATATATGAAACCGTGGGTTCAAAACCAAAGCGAATCGGAGTCCGATTCGGATCAGGAGGGCCGAACTGTAGGAATTTGATTATATTTTTTAGAATGTACCTATGTTAACTATGTATTAGAATGTATGTTGTTTTTGTTTTGTTATGATTATAAAAAAGTCAATTCGAAAATGACGTTAAGACGAAGAACGATACAACGCTATTGCTTTTACTTCATCTGAGCATCAAGTTTATGGTTTAAAGAAGTTGTTTATTGAGTTTAAACTATATTTCATTATATTGGTTTTTAATAAAATCCTACATCACAGATAAGGAATTGAGGGACACAAAACATAAGAAATACTTCATTTTCTATGAAATTAACGATATTTTTGGTGGTAGCTTTTCGTAAGGGTTGTAATAAGGTAAATTTAGAAAACCAATCGGTAACGAGGAGCCAGGTATATCCTTTTTTGGAACGAGGAAGGGGACCGATAAGATCAAGTGCGATAATTTGCCAAGGAAATTTGGCAGATTTCTCTTTTCCCATTAAACCCATTTTAGTGAAAGTAGGCATTTTCTGAGCTCCACAAGTTTTACAAGATCGAACAAAACGAAGGATATCGTTTCTCATTTTGGGCCAATAATATCGTTCTTGGATTCGGCTCAGTGTTTTGAAAAATCCGAAATGGGCACAGGTAGGAGGATCATGACAAGAGGATATAATATCATGTCTCTGGGGTTTTGGTACGAAAATTTTCCTCTCAATTTCATTGGTGGTGAAAGGCAATTTGGAAGGGATTAGTTTATAGACCAAATCATTCTCTACTTTCCATTGAGGATAAAGCTCAGGGTGTTGAAGGATTTTAGTACGGAACTCATCAAACCATATGTCTATACGATTTGCGTCTACTTCAAGGTACGAGATCTGGGGATGTTCGGGGAAAGCACGACTCAAAGCATCTGGAACGAGATGGGAAGATCCTTTACGGTGGATAAGGTCGAAATTATGTTGACGAAGGCGCATAGCCCATCGAGCAAGTTTTCCAAAAGGATTGTTGATATTTCTCAACCAAAGTAAGGAGTGGTGGTCGGTAATTACTTGGAATTTGGTACCTTCTATATAGGGACGGAATTTTTCGATACTGAAGATAACGGCTAGACATTCTCGTTTAGTGACAGAGTAGTTTCGCTCTGCTCGGGATAAAGTTCTGCTAGCATAAGCTATTACGACATCTGAACCATCTAATGACTGTGTGAGGACACCGCCAAGGCCAGTATCACTAGCATCACACTGGATTACGAAAGGTTTAAAGAAGTCTGGTTGTGTTAACACAGGGGCAGAAATAAGGGCTTCTTTTATTTGAGTGAAAAAGAACTCCGCTTTGCTAGTCCATTCAATGGATTGTTTTTTCTTTTTTCCTTTCAATAAATCATTGATAGGAGAGACAAGGGAAGAAAAATCTTTGATGAAACGACGGTACCCGGAACACATGCCAATGAATCTTTTGACTTCTGTGAAAGTTGTTGGACGCGGATAATTAATCATGGCAGAAATTTTGTCAGGGTCTGTTTTTAAGATATTGTTTCCTACGATATAGCCCAGAAATTTTAATTCCGGCTTGAAGAACTCACATTTTTTGACATTTATCGTTAGGTTGGCATTTTTCAGCTTATTTCTGACTTCAGATAAGAGACGAATATGTTCTTCAAAAGAATTTGAACAGATAATAATGTCGTCAAGGTAACAAAAGATATTTGGTTCGTAAGCCGGACCGAAGATAGCGTCAACTAAACGTTGTTGGGTTTGAGCAGAATTGCACAATCCAAAAGGCATCACAGTGAATTGAAAAGAACCTCTACCGATAACACTGAAAGCGGTTTTTTCTTTCGAAGAAGGATCTAAAGGGACTTGCCAAAAAGCTTTCCGTAAATCTATTGAACTAATAAATTTGGTGCCTTTGAGTAGGGAGAGAATTCGGTCTATGTTTGGCAAAGGGTAGGTATCGTGTTTAGTTACTTCGTTGAGATTTTTAGTAAACTATTATTTTTGAGATAACTCTCAACGTATTTTTGAAATTTAGAAATTAAACAAACAAGAAATTATTAAACTGACATTAAGGAGAAATTGAAAAAATGTCACATCCAGTGGGACTCGAACCCACCATCACTGCCTTATACGCAGGCACGCTTTAACCACTTAAGCTATTGGATGATCAAGTGGTTAGTAAGCGAAACGTTATAATGAATTCAAATCCCATCAGATATGACATTCACTCACTTCCTCCTTAAGCACATGTTACATGACGTTAATGTGAGAGAAGTTTTGTCAAATCGACAATTGATACTTCAAACTCTAAGACAGGGCACAAATAAAGTGACTTAGAGTTTGAAGTATTAATTGTCGATTTGACAAAACTTCTCTCACATTAACGTCATGTAACATGTGCTTAAGGAGGAAGTGAGTGAATGTCATATCTGATGGGATTTGAATTCATTATAACGTTTCGCTTACTAACCACTTGATCATCCAATAGCTTAATTGGTTAAAGCGTGCCTGCGTATAAGGCAGTGATGGTGGGTTCGAGTCCCACTGGATGTGACATTTTTTCAATTTCTCCTTAATGTCAGTTTAATAATTTCTTGTTTGTTTAATTTCTAAATTTCAAAAACTTCGTTGAGAGTGCGGCCATCGAAACAGAAACGATATTCATTATTAGCCTTTTTAACGAGAAGGACTGGAGAACACCAAGGACTATTTGAGGGTTCAATAACACCTAGACGAAGCATTTCGTCCAATTCATCGTTAAGAATCTTCGACATGTAGGGAGACAACGGGAATGGTCTTTTTTTGGAAGGTTTGGCATCTCCGGTATTGATATGCATTTGGATTTTATCGGTACGACCTAGCCTATTGGCATTACTGATAGCAGAAAAGGATTCAATTGTATCTTTAGCTAGTGTCTGTTGGACAGGAGTTAGAATATCGATGGTACTAAGGGACGTGGTGTTTAGTTCTGGTTCCATCTCAGAGAAAAACTGGGGTTTAGAAGTGCTGTTAGAAGACCAGGTATTTTTGGAGAAAGCAATGACAAGGGAAAAGGTTTTTACAAAGTTATTTCCAAGAATAAAAGTGCAAGGTAATGAAGGGACGACCAATGCCTTAATGACATGTAAAATATTGTTAGCTATAATCGGTAGATCTACAGTACCAGAGACAACTTGGTTGGTGCCGTCTGCTAGGGAAACGTTTCGATGTTCAGAGGAATTAATCTGTACATTATTGACTTTAAGAAAATCTAGGGCTTTATTCCCAACTACGGTAATTGAACAACCAGTGTCCAAAAGGACAACGAAATTTGTCGAAAAGATTTGTATGGACAGGTAAGGTCTTGTATCGGTAGACTTGTTTAATAAAACTGGGGCAGTTATTTGCAAAGAGTTTTGATAGAAAATTTTAACAACTTTTAGCCATTCCTCTCATCGATCTTGTTTTTTGATATCGGTTTTACTAGGGCGGTAAAGAGAAAGTGCACCGATACGACATTCTCCCCTAGTTAGTTTTTTGAACATCTGGGGCAGGTAGAAACAGTGACATTTGGAGAACCACAACGATAACAGAAATAGGATTTTTGTTGGTTTTGACAACTGGAATAAATGTGTCCTTTTTTTGACAATTCCAACAGGTAACATCCCTACTACTAGAAGTATTTGTCGGATTAGAGTTATTAGTCACGTTGTTGGAGGTAGAAGGCAAGTTAGATGTTCTAGGTTTATTAAATCGTTGTTTGGGACGCTGGTTTGTAGAATCAATCACAGATACTTTGGATTGAAAGGAAGGTTTCTGAGTAGAAAGTAATTTAGCAACTTCTAATTTTTTGACTAACTGAATTAAGTCAGGGACGGTATTTACATTGGAAAGGGTGACGTGAGGGATATATTCTGGAAGTAAATTTCGGGTGATGTATTTTAATTTGCTGACTTCAGCTGGTTCGCGAGAGAGGCGTTTGAAAAGAAAAGTTAGTTGAGCAACAAAAATAATAATAGACTCATTCTTTTTCTTTTTTTAACTTTTAATTTCCTCCTAGAGTTGTTCATCATTTTCTGGGGGTAGGAAGGTTGATTTAAGAACGTTAGTGAGTTCATCCCAAGAGTTGAGAGAGATTTTGAGGCTGCGGAACCATATCAAAGCAACCCCAGTGAAAAGTTCAACGGCTGATTGAAAAAGAGTTTCAGGTAGGATGTTGCGGGATTCAGCTAGTTCTTTAATTTTTTCCAGAAATTCGAAAACGCTTTTAGGATCACCATTGAATTTAATATTCCATTTCGATAAAGGGAAACGATCTAAATATCTAATTTCGGGAGTAGAGACGTTAATAACAGGTACAGTGCTATCTATATTCGGAACTGAACTAGAAGAAGGTGAATTATTTAAGGGAGTGGTTTTATCAATCATTTCTTGTTCTAGAAGAAGACAAGTAGTTTTAGATTCATCGCGGAAATTTACATCTTCTTCGGAAGGATTTTCAGGTAAAGGTAAACTTTGTATTCTACCTAACAAATAAGCGATCCTAGATTTTACTCTACGAAAACATGAATCTGAAGCGGAACCTTTAAACTCCTCAATTAAATTAGAAACGCTGTCGATAGAATTTTTAATTGCTACTTTTTCATCTTCTAAGTTAATGTTTTCTAAAGTGAACGTACCGTTTGTTTCTTTGGCTAACAATCTTTTGAGGACTTTTCTTTTATCTCCCATTTTCCTGGTGGTGGCTGTTCCTCTGATCTTTAGCTCGTAATTAATTTCGTCTGCCGTTAGAAAATTTACTTCGAAGTTAGCCATTTTGATAAGGAAAGGTAACGAAAAATTTAATATAAGAGAAAGTGTGTAATTTTATTGTCGGTAAGTTATAATTTAATCGTTAGGATATAGTCATCAAGATAATGTGTATCATTAGGCCCCACGTTGTGGACGTCAAATTATAGTGTAACCTCTTTTTTCCTAGTGATGTTAAATGCTCGTTTTATAGAGGTTAACCAATGCGAACGGCACTCAGGGGGTAGGAGGAGAGCGAGCGTGGATTCGAACGAGCTAGATGATACAGTATTGGAAAGATAGAAAGGGATATATTTACTGGAAAAATAAAAGATAAAAAAATTTAAAAGGGACTAAAGAGAAAATGAATGAAATGATGGAAAAGGGAAAAGGAATATGGGCGCCACTTATTTTTTTATCATAAGGATGGGAAAATATAAGAAACCCAGATGAAAAAAAAAATTAACTATGTATGTTGGATAAAATAATTTACCAGCTTTTGTAGATAAAGTTAAAATTACACACTCTTATTGGTAAAACTAGAAAGATAAAGTTATACTTACTTTTTTCTTTACTTATCGCAATGGCTACAGTTCTATTAGTGAGATAAAGATGTTTTATAAATCAAAATTTATAATTTAGATACTTCTTGTTCTTTCCCTTGATTAAAATAGATCAGAATAACTTACACCAGGTCGGAAAAAAAACATATAGTTAAACAATAAACAATATTTATTACTCAAAGTGGTAATAAGTCAGATGTACAAGAAATAGAATAATAAACATATAAAATATCAACAGTCTAAATATGCTATCATATAGTTAAACACATTAGTGTGTTACGGGGCAAATCGGGAGTAAGAGGGCGACATCGTTCGGACTGGCGCTAATCGGAACGATGCCCGGATATCGATTAGTATTGACGGCGACATCGAGGCGTGAAGAGCTCCTGTTGTTATAATTATTGTGTGGCGTACTTAAAAGTGAATAAACAGTTTAAATATTTGGATTATTATTTTATTAGACTAACAATTCAGAAGTGGGATAGTTCTACGTGTCTTGGCGAGTGAAATAGTGACATTAAAAGGGATATAACGGCGTAAATAGTTTTAGTAATCTTTGGCGTATTAGATTACGAAACTATTAATTATCCGAGGCGTTAGGATAATTTTCAGGCGAAAGTGAACCTCAAGGCGAGTTTATCCATAACAAAATGTAAGTACAACTTTAATTATTATGTAGTAGGCGATAATTCCTTTGTTCTCACATTTGGGCGAGGTGTGTGCGGGGTAGAGTGGTTACCAAGCACAGGCCGAAACATGAGTAGCGGCGAGAGAGATGACTAAGCAAAAATATTCCACTGTTTACATTTCAGAATCTAGTATATAGGCGTTGTAATATATTTATACTAAGAAATAAAGGCGTTTTATAGGAGAAATATTTTAAGAAATTATGTTGATGCAACAGAATTATTTTAATTAGCACATAGGCGAAGTTGTGCATAAAATAATTTAAAAGGAGTTTTATAGGCGAAATATTTTGAAGAAATTATGGTGATGCAACAGAATTATTTTAATTAGCACATGGGCGAAGTTGTGCTTAAAATAATTTAAAAAGGCGTATGATATCTTTGTGAAATTCATAATTATCCCTGGCGTTGGATTTTATGATAAATTTGGCGATGAATTTAAGGATGAACCCAGTGTCGTACCGTCAGGAACGATTAAAGGCGTAAAATCATGGATTGATGGATAATTGAGGTTTACTACGGAAATTTACTCATATTATCAGTGGCGTATGATAAATTCATGAGGAATATTTGGTGTTTACTCATATTATCAGTGGCGTATGATAAATTTATGGGGAATATTTGGTGTTCCCTCATATTATCAGTGGCGTATGATAAATTTATGAGGAATATTTGATGTTTACTCATATTATCAGTGCCGTATGATAAATTTATGAGGAATATTTGGTGTTTACTCAGATTATCAGTGGCGTATGATAAATTTATGAGGAATATTTGATGTTTACTCATATTATCAGTGGCGTATGATAAATTTATGAGGAATATTTGATGTTTACTCATATTATCAGTGGCGTATGATAAATTTATGAAAAATATTTGGTGTTTACCTGTATTATCATTGGCGTACGATAAACTTATGAAGAACATTTGGTGTTTACTCATATTATCAGTGGCGTATGATAAATTTATGAGGAATATTTGGTGTTTACTCATATAATCATTGGCGTACGATATATTTATGAGGAATATTTGGTGTTTACCTATATAATCATTGGCGTACGATAAACTTATGAAGAACATTTGTTGTTTACTCATATTATCAGTGGCGTATGATAAATTTATGAGGATTATTTGGTGTTTACTCATATTATCATTGGCGTACAATATATTTATGAGGAATATTTGGTGTTTACCTATATAATCATTGGCGTACGATAAACTTATGAATAATATTTGGTGTTTACTCACATTATCAGTGGCGTACGATATAATTATGAGGAATATTTGGTGTTTACTTATATTATCATTGGCGTACGATAAATTTATGAAGAATATTTGGTGTTTACTTATATTATCAGTGGAGTATGATAAATTTATAAGGAATGGTTGGTGTTTACTCAGATTATGATTGGCGTATGATAGAGTTATGAGAAATATTTGGCGTTTACTCACATTATCGTTGGCGTATGATAAATTTACCAAAATATGAGGCGTTGACAAATACTGTCAGTGGCGTACGATTAGTATTTGGAAATATCTGAGGGTTACTCATGCCATCATTGAGGCGCGATGAGTTCTTGGGTGATGCTTCACACATACTCATGCCATAATATGGTGTACTATGAGTTCTTGAGGAGTGTTTGAAGATTGCTCATGCCATCAAGAGCGTATGATGAGTTCTTGAGTGAAACTTAATGACTATCTTCTGATTCTCATGCCACCAAGGTAGTGCTGAGTTGTGAGTGTTTCGGATGGTGCGGCTTTCGCTGGTGGCCAACAGTGGGAGTTGTATGGTTCGATTCATTTGCTCTCAAGTGCGGGTGAGATCTTGGGATAAGAAATGTCATGGTTGTGCAGGCGAATTTGGATATTTATATCTAAAGGCGTATAATACTAATGTTGACTTCCTATTTTACAGGCAAAAGGCGACTGGCGATGACAACATTCTTGATTTGGAATGTGGCGATGACGCGTTGATGGATGAAATCGAAGGGCGTGCTCGATTGTCAACCACAAGGCGTAGCGAAGGTGGAACAGTGGCGAATGTTTCATCTGAGAATTTGTCTCAAATGGCGATTGGAGACTTAGTAAATGCCCTGATGGCTGAAGGCTTGGCGGATAGCATCCAGAAGATTGCCAAAAAGCAAGCTGCTCTCATGGCAGGAGAGATGGCAGATACGATGACTTCCAGGCGTAGCAAAGTCTCGGTCGTAGAAGCTAGTGGTAGTGGAAGGCGAGTACTGCAACTAGGAGGCGAACTAGTGGACCGATTCGATCCTGATGATGTCGACTCGAATATCGAACGTTGGCTTCAAAAGATCGATCAACTTGGCACTATACATGGATGGTCCTCGTATGGCAAGGCGACGGTGGCACAGTCTAGACTGGAAGGGGCGGCGAAGCGTTGGTTCCACCAGCTGAATGACTTTGATTTTACTTGGAATCAATGGAAGGAGAAGTTACGGTTGGCGTTCCCAAGGTGAAGGGATTTCGCTGACATGCTCCATGAGATGTTGGAGAGAAAGAAGGCGCCTACTGAAAGCATGACTAGTTATTACCATGCAAAGCTGGCGTTGTGTAATCGCGTGGAGATTACTGGCGCGAATGCAGTGTCCTGCATTATAAGGGCGCTACCAGCTGAGCTGAAGGCGAATGCAGCTGCAGTTGGGTGTAGTTCACCGGAGGACCTGTATCGATCCTTCCTGGCGGGGTTAGAATTATACAAAGGCGAAGGCGGTGCCAATAAAACAGTTCGACCTCGTATAACGGCCCCACCCAAGGAGTCGGTGACCGGACCTTGTGCAAGTAGCTTAAGGCGGTGCTACAATTGCCAGAAGATGACGGATCACCTTAGCAAGGATTGCCCGTTACCTGCGGCGGAGCGGTGCCATCGTTGTGGCGAAAGTGGGCATTTTAGGAACCAGTGTCCCAAAAGGCGTGCAATAGGGCCGGTTCGAGGAGAGGCGAGCACTAGCACCGCTAAGAGTACTGGACAGGTAAGTCTTTTAGTAAATGCTAGTGATAAATCCTTTAGGCATTGGGTATATATCAATGGTGAGCGTGTCAAGGCGTATTTAGACACAGGGAGTCAACAGAATCTAATACACAAGGCGGTAGCTGAAAAACTGGGACTTCGAATATCGAAGGAAGGCGCTAACCAACCACTTTGTGGTTTTGGGCGGGGGCATTGCTTGGAGCCATGGCGAGGTAGGCTTTGAAATGACATGGGCGGAGTGTCAGTTTAACACCAAGGCGTTGGTGACGGACTGTGACATGGGCGCAATCGAATTGTTGATTGGTCAACCCGTTATAAATGCGGTGGGCGTTACCATGGTGGTAAGAAATGGAAAGGCGTACCTGACGACTGAACCAGATTTCAACGAGTTGGCGAAACAGATTACACTGGAAGGCGAAGGAACAAGGTGTAAGCTCATCCTGGCGCGAGATGTGTCTTTACCACCTTATTCCGTTAACCAGGTGCAGGTGAATGTGGTGGATGGAATACCCGGCGTGACGTATTCCATGAATAAAAAGCAAATTGCTTTTGGTAAGTCGTGTGTCCTGATCCCGGCGGGAATATTCGATGACCAATTGAAGGAGGTTAAGATCGTCAATGGTGGAGAGAGTTCGATTTTGTGGCGCAAAGGTCGAATAATCTCTCGGGCGGACGAATGTCAACCAGATCCCATGGAGGCGACAAAAGAAGAACACATGGTAAGATTAATACGTACACATAAAGTTGAAATGAATGTATCTGGCGTAAATGTGGGCGATGTATCTGATGATTGTAAGAGGCGATTGTACAGTTTACTGAGGCGTAAGTCACACTGTTTTACGTCGGAGTTACCAATATATTATCGTCCTTATCGACTCTCCTATCGTGAGAGAGAAATAGTAAGAGAAAAGGTGCAAACTCTCTTGAATGCTGGTGTTATCAGGGAAAGCGAGTCGGCGTAGGCTAGCCTGATAGTTCTCATTTCTAAAAAGACTGGCGATATTCGAATGTGTGTTGATTACAGGGCATTAAATGCTATCACGGTGAAAGATAGACATCCGCTGCCTTTAATTTTAGATCAATTGGATAGACTGGCGAATAAGAATCTATTCACTACACTTGACTTGGCTCAAGGGTTTCATCAAGTTCCTATGCATCTAGACTCTATAGATAAAACGGCGTTTATCACTCCTGATGGTCATTACGAGTACTTAAGAGTTCCATTTGGATTGTCTAACTCTCCTGCGGTGTTCCAAAGAATAATTAGTAAAATGCTTAGTAAATTGCATTATGGCGAGGTGTTGGCGTATATGGATGACTTACTTATTCCATCTGCTGGCGAGAAGGATGGCTTGGAGGATACTAGAATTGGTGTTAGACTTAATTGAGGGGGTAGGCGTAAAGCTCAAATTGGAGAAGTGTTTCTTTTTAGAGTCCAAAATCGAGTATTTTGGACACGAGAAGGCATTTAACCTGGAAGGCGTAAGGTACAGGCTGTGATGGATTTTCCTAGACTGAATGATGTCCATGGCGTGAGGCAATTTCTAGGGTTGGCGTCTTATTTTAGGAAATTTATCTGTAATTTCTCAATACTGGCGAAGCCGTTGACAGAATTGACAAAGAAGGATGTACCGTGGCGATGGGGTCCTGAACAACAAAAGGCGTTTGTTGTACTAAAGGAAAAATTGGCGACTAGGCCTTTGTTGGCGATTTATGATAGTCAGGCGGAAATTGAATTGCACACAGATGCAAGTAAGTTTGGCGTATCAGGTATTCTACTGCAGAAAGGAGTGAGCAGCAAGTGGCGACCAGTAGAGTACTATAGCAGGGCTACATCGAATCTATTAAACGATTTAGAGTGTACCTAGTAGGAATACACTTTAAGGTTGTCACTGATTGTGTGGCGGTTAGAGCGGCGTTGCTCAAAAGAGATCTAGTTCCTAGAATAGCAAGGTGGTGGCTAACTATACAGGAATATGACATGGAGATAGAATATCGTCCTGGAAAACGTATGGGACATGCAGATGCGTTGAGCAGGAATCCTATAGATGTAAATATAGTGGCGTTGGCGGATGACGATTGGTTTTTGACTGTACAAATGCAAGATCCTAAGGCGCAGGAACTAATAAGGTTGTTAGAGTCAGGCGTGGCCGAGGCGGAGGTTAAAAAGAAATACAAGGTGAAGAAAAGGCGTTACATCGTATAACCACTAAAGGCGATAGGTTATATGTACCGGCGATGGCGAAATTTACCATGCTGAAAAAAAAAAGTATCATGATGACATTGGACACCCGGCGACCGAGCGATGTTTGGCGTTATTGGCGAACACGTACTGGTTTCCTAGGATGCGACATTTCGTATCGAAATATGTCAAGTCGTGTCTCAGGTGTGGGTTTGCAAAAGGTCAGTACGGAAAAGGCGAGGTACTTCTACACCCAATTGAAAGGCGACCAGTCCCATTTGATACGGTGCATATCGATCATTTAGGTCCATTTGTCAGGAGTATTAAAGGATATTCTTATCTTTTAATGTTGGTAGACGGATTTACTAAATTCGTTCTGGCGAAACCTGGTAAGACATTGAAGTCGGCAGAGGCGATTGCCCGACTGACGGAGATATTTGGCGAATTTGGGAGCGTGTGGTCTCTGATCAAGGAAAGGCGTTCCAAAGTAAAGAATTTAAGGCGTTTCTGGCGAAAGAGGGAATAAAGCATGTGGCGAATGCTGTGGCGACCCCTAGGGCAAACGGTCAGGCGGAAAGGCAAAACCGGATCATAGTGGAGGCGTTAGCATCCACAGCGGAAACAGAAGGAAGGTGGGACGAGAAGCTGCCGGATGTTGTTTGGGGCCTTAATAATACGATCAACTCCAGTACGCATTTCTCTCCTGCTGACCTAATGTTTTCACACAGTCGTAGTAGGGTAGCAGATTTGGCGGAAGGCGAGCTAGCTAGCGAATCGGGAGAACAGACTGGCGGAGGTCTAAAGGACATGGCGAATGATCCTGAGGATTCGGTAAAAGATCCTATCTGCATGGCGAGCGCGGATGCAGTTGGAGTCGAGGCAGATGCAGAGGCGATGCAGGTTGATGAGGCGCAACCTATTCACGACGAGACTCCTCAGGGGCCGCAGGGTGACGACCTTGCATCTCCAGCTCCTGTGTTGGCGCAGATCACGAGGCGAAGTGAAAGGCTACTGAGGCGAAGACTAACGACTGGTCCGGCGATAGCTTTAGTGACTGGAGTGTCACGTGAGGCGAAGGCTTTGGTGACTGGCGTGTCACATGAGGCGAAAGCTTTAGAAACTGGCGTGTCACATATAGCAGAACATACAGTGGCTGGCGAATCACTGGTTAAGAGAGATCTTAAATCTAGGCGAGGCGAAAAACTTGTTGATTTAAGGCGAAATGTACAACAAGATCGGGTTAAGGCGTTATCCAACCTCGAAAAGGCGAGAAGGCGTATAAAACGGCGATGCAATAAGAAGAGTAAGGTGGCATCAACGTACAAGTTGGAGATTTAGTGCTAAGGCGTGATGCAGCTACGACGAAAGCAGGCGTAGGGCTAACTCAGAAATTAGCCAATAAATTCGATGGACCGCATCGAATTAGTAAGGTGTTTCCTCTGGATCGTTTCTTATCGAGGCGTTAAAGGCGTTAAGAGGTTATAAGAGATTAAGGCGATTGTCTCAATTGACTCTATAAGGCGATATTATAGCGTTAATACACTTGATGATGAGGCGAATGAATACAGTACACGTGGCGAGAGTGATACTGAATAACTGGCGTTGTAATAAATAGATTAATGAGGACATTATCTTTGCAGGATGGCCGACTGTTACGGGGCAAATCGGGAGTAAGAGGGCGACATCGTTCGGACTGGCGCTAATCGGAACGATGCCCGGATATCGATTAGTATTGACGGCGACATCGAGGCGTGAAGAGCTCCTGTTGTTATAATTATTGTGTGGCGTACTTAAAAGTGAATAAACAGTTTAAATATTTGGATTATTATTTTATTAGACTAACAAGTGTTTAATCATACAGAGAACTAATACTACACATCCAATAACAGCTAAGTAATATTGTATTGTTATTTTTTGTGTACCCAATTAAGCAAAATGTGAAATAAAAGAGATTAAAGTGTGATTAAATGTTAAATCAAAAAATACTAAATCACCTTTAGCTTAAAATTTTACTCGAGTAAAAAATGGAGTACCATATAATAGTTTAAGTTTAGTAATTAAACATATGAGAGATATTGAGAGATACAAAAATTTATCAATAAAATGTGTTGCAAAAAAACTGAGTTCGACTCTGTACGCCGCTTTCACTGATAGTTTAATCGTGTATTCAGTAGGCTTTCCCGATAATTCACGTAACTATTAAAGTTTTTCACACTGAGGTTTGTAGAAAGGTACCGGCTTTTCAAAAAACCGGGTTACACTATGGAGTTTGCGGTCACTAATTACGTTACTTCTCCATACGTGGATATTTACTATTTAAATGACAATTAAATCCAAGATCCAAAGAAATAAATGGTACCAGGTCTTTTCTTGTAGTAAAGAAATAGTAATAATTCAAAAAAACTTACAGTTTGGCTCCTAGGTAGTATAATTAGGTACAAACCCAATTTCGGCAATGCGGCAAAATTCAGATACTCACAAGCCTCAAATATCTAATAAACTGACTTTAACTTAATTAGAAACGCTCTAAGACTTCATTTTAGGCGTCTCTTAGTAAAAAACCCGCCAAAACTGGAGTTAACGTTGACAGAGAACTTATTACTCTCGCTGTTACACCCTGACTGCTTGAAAAATCCGTTAAAAAAACTATCTAGCGTATGCACCTAGGTCATATGATGGGAGCGTGAAATCTGATTGGACAATTATGTCATAAGATCTACTTGTTAGCGCGGATATTTCTCCACAACGGTACAACTGAAAAATTTAACTCTGCATAGCAACAAAAACCGTTAGGATTCTAATTCGGGACGTATAGATCGCCCAACGAAAGTTTGGGACAGCCACGTGGCCTCTCGTTCAATGCGCAGTGGTTTTTTTACGAGCGTTACGATAACAACGACCGTTCTGAAAGCTTGTCAGTGTGGTAGCTAGAATGGTTTTGTAAACTGTATTTAGCTACGAAGATGCTGAGAGAGTTTCTGAGTTGTTTTTTAAATGTATGTATTTTTTTAGTTTAAAGTGGGCAGTTACAAATTTATATAAAATAAATTCTTCTTAATTATGTTGGCATCATACATTAAAAATTAATTTAAGACGTATAATATATTTTTATTTCCGTCCGCCACTGATAGAAAGACTCCGCCTACCTGCGCCGACTAACACGTGGCTGTCACAAACTTTCGTTGGGAGACATATAGCATCTAATAAGTCGAGAATACAGGGCGGTAATAAGTAAGAAAAAATTAATGATTAAAAAGAAATTTTTATCATTCTGGTTTTTTAAGAATGCTACAACTTGTCAAAATCAAAATGATATAAATATCAACTTTTTATCTCATTGAGGCACCTGTTAATGTTTGATTAATAATAGTCACTTATTTACTATAAAACTAGGCACTTTTGCAGGAGCTCACAGAAACACGTGTTATTCGTACAACATTCGTACAACATATGAATTATTAACTTTTGAAATTGTAGGTTCAAAGCACTCCATAGTAAAACCAGCAAAAGGTATTTATTTAAAGTAATAGTAAACAGTTTTTTATTGAAAAAAAGATTATACTTTTTATGTTATCAGTATTGGTTTTAGTCAGGTAGTCTA
Organism: Altica lythri; assembly: GCA_964028335.1. Lineage (NCBI taxonomy): Eukaryota > Metazoa > Arthropoda > Insecta > Coleoptera > Chrysomelidae > Altica > Altica lythri. The sequence goes on along the minus strand of OZ034808.1, from coordinate 46,234,957 downwards.
TAGAATCAATTATACTCAAAAATCTCTTGTAGTGAGGAGTTGACTTAAATAAACCATCGTTTTTACTTTCGGTACAGTTCTAAGCATCAACAAATATTATAGTGTCTGCAGGTACTTCTATACTAATTTCATTTGTTGTGAGCTCAACATTGTCCTTCTTAATCAAAAGTAATCTATTCAATGCCTGTTTGCATCGATCATTATTTGTTGGAAAATTCATTAAAATATAAAGATTCTTAAACATACATATCAAAAATTGTAATATTCCGCACTAACATAGAACGAGCAATAAGGTCTTCAAAAAATTTTCTACTATCTTCATTTTGATCAAGATACGTAGCTACCATTTTTAGAAAATGGCATGTTAAGGTCATGAACATTACAGTTATATGTAAATTCCAAATATTCTGTTAAACTACAACCTGTTTCATACTTTGGATAAACTATGTAAAATTGTAAAACTAAAATCTGACACAACATGAAAAAAAGCTGGCCAAAAATGCATTTTTGACAAAAAAAAACTAAGTATTTTTAATATAGAGTTCGTATCATGTGTTGATGATATCATGTAGAAGATAGGGTAAATCCTTTTTGTTAGAGATATTACACCATGCGCAATAATATTTTTTTTTACCTAGGTATTGGTGGTCTCACCAAACCACCTGTAGCATCAAAACTTAACAACGGTAAACTGATTCTTTTTTTACAAAATTTAATACATTAATTTGTCTTAAACTATAAAAATTCACACTGAAGGTTGCACTTGCTTCTTTTATGAAATAAGAGTGTTCTTTTTGCATTAACAATAAATCTTCCAAATCATTTTTGTATCTATCCATTTGTAAATTAGCTTCTGATTAAATTTTTCCAAAAACATTGTCAGATTTTATGTTCTGCAAGCTTTTTTCTTTTTCTGAAATAGTCATGTTCGTTTGAATTATACACGACTTTTTATAGTTCGATGGTTTTACATTCAACAATTTTAATTTTACAATATTTCTTTCTATACTACTAACAGGTGCCGTGATAAAGTTGGAATGATACATAGTCTATAGAACTACTGTAAATTGTTACTTTTTGATTATATAATTTAATTTTAAATTTCTTGCACTAATATTTATTATATTTATTATATTCAGCGTACATTGTCACCTTTTTATGTTTTTTGGAATAATTCACATATTTAAAGATGAGTTTTTTTACATAAATAGTAAGGATAATAATACTGGACATTCAATTTTCCATTTACAAACATTTCTTTCCACATACCGATTTCCAGTATAAACGAGCATTCACATATCGTACAATCTTTAAATAATGGAATCTTGGATTTTTTATCAGATTGTTTACAAATTTTGGGAGAACTTCGTTTTATAGATTAGAATTGGAAACATTTAAAAATGTTTCAGATATGTTGATATCAGAAGGAGTAAGAATTCTTTCAACAAAATTTAAATTTTGATTTATATTTTTCTTATCATTTTTATTGGAGTATTTAATATTGATGAATCTGGAACATTAACATCATCTGTTTCTGAGAAAATCATCTGTGAATTTGAATAAATTAATCTTTGTTTATTAGATTCGCTAATTTGTTCAATTTTGTTTTCTAATGTTTCAACAATACTTATTTCGGTATTTTTATTGCTTTCATAACGTTTCAACTTTTTTATGTGGTTGTATATTTTATGCGATTATTTTCAAAATTTTTAATTTCTATTTTCTTACAGAACCAGAAGATTCTGACCTCCAGTTTTTACTTACATCGATATGTCGCTTAATTAGCTTAATACTAATTAAAGAAAAGGTAAAAAGTCGTAAGAGAAATAAAGATAATTTATCTGCTTTATATTATAATACGCAATCACTAAAAAACAAAATTGACGAACTTAGTAATAAAAACGGGAACTTTGATGTCATAAGTTTTGTGGAAACGTGGATTTTAAATGATAAAATTGGCTAATTTTTTGAAAAATAACTAAAGTTTTAAAAATTAGATGTTTTCTCAGATTTATGCGAGCAATTAACTTTTGAATGTAGTGCAATAAAACTAACAGATATAAATATTTATAATTATAACGATTTACAGGTCACCCTATGATTATAATTTTCTAGGTTTCTTGGATAAGTTTACATTACTAGTAGATAGATAAAAGATATATAAAAACTGTGACTTTGTCATAAATGGAGAGTTTAACACAGATTATCTTAAAAAAATCACAACAAAAACCTTAAAGAATTCATAGATCACCTTGTTACATATTATTTAAGAATGACAGTAAATGAACCTGTAAGGGTTACTACAACTACCAAATCTTGTATTGACAATTTAATAACTAACATAAACAATATTTTAATTGATGTCAAACTCGTGGATTTTGATCTATCTGACCAGTAGTATAGGTAGCGGGTTCCTGAGACCGATTGGTAAGCATGCCATCGAGTTCATGCAGCGTGCCTAAGAAGAAGAGGGTGTGGCCGAAAAATCGACAATGACCGAAAGGTGTTGTCACATGTCCTCAACTCACCTCAACTCACCTTAACTCACCTTAACTCACCTCACCTCAACTCACCTTAACTCACCTGTCAGTTTACCCTACCTTAACCATAATTTTGTATGAGAATAAGTGTAGAAAAAAAATTCTGTGTGATGGCTGTTGTGGTATTCGAACCCACAAACTCATGTGTATAAATTTGACGCCTTAACCAACACGGCTATCAAATGACTTGCAAAAGAAAGTTGAAATGTGTAAGACAAACAGCTCCGTCTACGTCACATACGGTTGTTGGTAAGTAAGCAGAGGCGTACTGTCGATTTTTAGATATTAAGCAGACTCGTACTAACAATGAGCCGAGCCTAGCCTCGCCTGAATTTGAAAATTATTTTGATTTAAGTAAATAAAATATCTATTGGAATCAAATATGTTTTATTTTTTTTTCAATAAATAATGAAATGTATAAAATTATAAATCAATATTATTAAAATCTCTAAATATTTTTTTAAACTATTTTTTATAAAGAATAATATTTAAATAAATTAATATCATAAAATATATTCCATTTGATCCATGTCCAATAATAATGTGTGTACTCATCAACAAGTAAGGCATATTGGTATTCTTCCTCCATGATTATCCAATCTTCTGGGAAAAAAGGTTGGGCTTGATAAACATTATTCCAAGTGTATATATAGTTGGTAATTATTTCTCTTTTGATATTAAGTAGAGTTTCCCTCGAAGGAATTGGTAAATTGAAACATGACTTAAACAAAATTTTACTGTTAGATAAATGTTAACTGCATTTCTTTCTTTCTTTATTTATTTCTTACTTATGTCTGTGAAATATTTATATAGAGATGAGTTTAAGAATCAGGATGCATTGTTTCGTTACAGTAAAGTGAATTTGGATTTAGGTGAATATCTACAGATATTTTACAGAAGCAAAAATGTTTTTTACAAGAGCTACACCATATTGTTCCATACGTTTTTTGATTGTAAATATATTTAAGTAATGTCGTGGGTATTATTCGTTTTTTAGTAACAGTTGGTAACTTTTTAAAACGAATTTTATTCTTAAAGATTGGATACCATTTTTGTTCTTGTTTTGTTTTAATCTATAAAAAATTAAAAAATTAATATTTTTTTTTGTCCAAATTTAGTTCATATTGCCTTACTTTACGTTTTTTAATGATTTCTCAACAGACGTAGTAGTAAATTAGTTAGGTCAAAAAAAAAATTTACAAAACAATAACAATCAATAACAAAAGATGTTTAAATCATTTGTCATTGAATCCCCATGGTAACGTATCTGTGTTGATATAATCAACCATTCTCTTGTCATCATAAGGACTCAATGCCACTTTTCTTTGAGACAAAGTGTAGACATCATGTTTTTTGGAAACAATAGAATTTTGAATTACTTCAATTGTAGTTTTATTAAATAAACTTGCAAAATAGTCATCGTAATTTATTTCTTTTAATGCTGCTTTTTTAATTCCCTTTGCTTTTTTAATAATTTGATTGTAATTTATTTTTATGGAATACATTTTTGATCGTAATCCAATAAAATGAGTCATTATTTGACCTTTATTTTCATCCTTCATTAAACCCAAAACTTTTTTATTTGCTAAGGGTATATTGTACACATTGTTTTCATTGTAATCTAATGTACCAAATTTATGTATGTCTTTTTTAATATGTTCGTAAATGTCATTATTAAAGAACTGATAAATTAAACTGTCAGTGTCAGTATATAATCATTTTGCTGAATCATGAAATTTTTGTTTAATATAATTATAGTGAAAGTCATATAAAAATGTTTTAGAAATATCTAGAATACACATACCTATAAAAATTGGTTTGTTAAAATTAACTTTTTGTTTATTCATTTCAATTATGATGGTATTTTCGTCGAAAATTGTACAACTATGGAAATTTGGTTGAGTAATATAATAGTTTGCCCCGTAACGTCCTGACCATCTATTCACTAACTTGATATCTTTATATTTCATTACATTTTCTATAGTTTTTCCATAAGGAGCATTAATGAATAATTTATATAAATTTTTTTCAAATTCGTTTACACTTTGTTTTCTTAATTCAACGTTTAAATCAATGTACTTTTTTAACCATTGGGACTGTCTAAATTTTAAACATCGATGAATTTTATTTAATTTTAATCCTAACTGAATAGCTTGTTTTAAATTTTTGTAATGAATGACATATTTTTGTTTATCATATAATGTAGTTAATAATTTTGGAATATTAGAATTAGAAATTGGAGGAATTATATGTTCAGGACAAAGTGGTAAATCCTTATGAGATTGAAACATTTCCTTTGGATATTCTAAATCCACTTCAAGAATGTATCCATAATCACTGTCATCAGGACAACCCATTATATTTTCGTTATAAATTTCACAGGGAGGTATCCACTCAAAACCTCCATATGGTAAAAAATTACACATAGCTGTACCATACAAATTATTTATATCAAAATACATTAAATAAGATGTTTCTTTATCTGGTTTATATTCATTTTCCATATATTTATTATTAGCTTCTGCATACCGATTAGAACACTGTGAAATACCACCTAATTGCTTTTTGAAAAAACAAAACCATTTCAATGTCAGTTAGTAATTCCAATTCAACGCCAGTTATTTTTAACATAGCATCAAATGCCAACCCTGGTAGTGTAAAATAATGAAGACTGTCCAGTTTGTATGTTTTTATACACATTGCTCTAAAATTTTCAAATATGTCGGTTAAAAGTAGTACATCAGTCTTTAAATATAATTCTGAGTATTCTTTTAAATTTGTGATACCAAAAGTGTTCCAAACATTACATGCATGTGCATAATCATCATCACTTATTCCCTCATTATTGATTTGACTGTAAAACATGTCTTTTGAGGGAAGACAAGTGTCCTGTAATTTTTTAAAACTATCCAAATATTCATAAGGAAAGACACCTTTTCTTGTTGCTAATTTAAATTTAGTAGAATCGTTATAATATTTCTTTGTAATGACTTTTTGACTGTCATCTAAATAAGAAGATAACTTATCAAGTTTATCTGGTAAAAACCTAAAGGAATCAATAAATCTAAAATTAATCTTTGTATTTTCAATATATTTTGTAAAGGAAATGTATCTCTCTTTATTTAATGGAAGTAAACTTATATTACCTTTTATTTCTGTACTAAGTGCTTTAATTATAAAATGACTATCATAACCGGATAAGTTATGAAACACTACAGGTATTGTATGAGAATTTTGATAGTAAATGTTACACATTTTGTGTGCAGCACCTCTAAAATTTCCAGTCATGTGACAATGATCCCTTACTTTATCTGTTGTATTAATTGGTTTAGCACAAATATGACAAATAGAGGTCAAATTAAATTTTCTTTTTTCATCAGCAGTTAAAGGAAGTAATTTACGATGTTTTTGAAATACATTTAAAGAATTTAGTTTTTTAGCAATTTGTTCCAATTCTTTTACAAACCACACTTGACAATCACGACCAGTGTAATGTTTAAAATAAGACATAGAATCATCAATGCTTGATTTGAAATAATATGCCATACGAAACGCTTTATGTTTGTGAGATATATATGATTTACACTGTTCATTATTGTCAAGATTATTTTTTAAATGAATACTTTCCAAATCTGCATACACAACAAAGGGTACAGGTTCTTTATGTTTAAAATTTTTAAATTTCATAATTTTGTTGGTTTCATTAGGTAAAACTATTTTACATTCAGTCATTTGACGACAATCATTCAAATGATTCTGCATACTGCTATGACTAATAAAGTGATTTAAGCATCGATCACAAAAGAATTTACGATTTTTAATATTACCTATTTGCCTGTTTACTAACTTTGATAAATTTTTAATATAAGCAAAGTGAAAGATTCGATTCTTATAATAATTATAATTGTCAACATTTTCATCATCACAATAGTCTTTATTATTACAAGTTATAATAAGTAGATTAATACGAGGAGAAAAATTAGTTTTACTTAGCAACAATGGTAAAATTTCATTCTTTTTGCTTATAGTAAAAACATTAATATCAAGTGAATTTAAATTTTCAAATTTTGGAATATCTTTTATGTCAATTGGAAATTTAATATTTTCATACTTTAAAATTTTACTAAAATGTGGATAGGATGAAGTTCTCGAAACGTTCTTAGAAATTTTGGCTGGGTGTAAAGCTGCTACAATTGACCAGAGAAAACAAAATTGATCAGAATTTCTAATATTAATTACACTTTTTGTATTCTTTACAAAATCAGGTAAATCAACAAAAGTAGAAATACCTCCTTGTAAAGGATTATATTTATTTATATTTACTTTTAAATGTAAAATTTTTAACAAGGCCCAACCGCTATCTCTTTTTTGAAATTCTTCCAATTTTACCAAAATTTTGTCTGTACAATATATTTTATACCAATCTTTTAAATTTGTGTTATTGTCAATAATTTCACTTTTGCTGGTAAAATGTTTGACAGAAGTTTCTCCATTTTGTGGTTTAATAAAAATTGCGTAAAAAATAAGATTAACTTGAATGGAAAAACTTCTAAATGCCTTTTGTAAAAACAATTTTGGGTCTTTAAATTTTAAATTTATTATATTTCCAGTTGTAATTCGTCCATTAAAACATGACTCTACATTTTGCCACATTAATTCTTTTCGTGAAGATTTAAATCTTAAATTTAATCTATTCTTAAAATTTTCAAGGTAAGTTTTCAAAATAGATAAATTTGATTCAATTCTTAAATAATTTGAAACACAACTTAGTTTATGTTTTAAACACCTTTTTAACAATAAAATTTGTTTTTTCAATTGTTTAATGTGGTTTTGTAAATCTTTCTTAGACTTAACTAATCTACTCACCAATTCCATTCGCCTCACCCACTCATCGGACATGGAGTCAATAGTCTTGTTTGAAGAATTCATCGTTGTGGTGGTCTTACTTGAACGTTTCACTGTTACTTTGAAGATGTTTAACAAATTCTCTCAGAGTCATATTTATACCAAATGATAAGACTTGTTTTTGCATAAATTGCAATTCTGCGTTTTCCGCATCATGTTATATTTCATAAAGATAAATTTACCCTAGCAACATAGATATCATCCAAATTGCAATTTTCTAGTTACTTGTGTAATCTTGTTGCCATACACGTGATCTTATTGAATCAAAATCTGTTGTTAAGCAAAATTTGCAATTTCTGCATTTTATGTAGTATGTATGTATTTCAATACGTATTTGATGACGTTCAATATTTTGTTGAATATGCATTTTTTCATGTATAAATACATCTCATTAATTTAACACAATTAGACAGTTCCAAAATGGCAACAGTACCATCAACTTTAATAGTGATTACCAAAGACAAAGTACACTTTCCAGCGAAAACAGCTCTATTGGTTATGAAGCAAATTTTTCAGTAAGTATGATGTTTTGTATTTATTTATTTTTTTTTTTATTTATTTATTTTTTTTTGTATTTTATTTTGTATTTTTTTTTTGTCTTTTAATTTTGTTTATTTTATTTTTTATTATTTTTTTTGTCTTTTAATTTTGGTTATTTTATACATTCTTTCATATTTATGAATTTATTTATGTATTATTATTATTATTATTATTATTATTATTAATATTATTTCATTATTTACAAATTTTAGATATGGAGTAAAAGAGATGAAAGTTAAAGGGGACAAGGTAATGATTTCCTTAACTTATTCACCAAGGACCCAAACGTTAAAAAGAAAATTTGGGAATCTTCCAATTCGATATATGAGAGCGAAAATTGATAATGAGGAAGAATTTAAGGAATTGGAAAAAGTTGTACGAAGGTACAATTACAATTTATTGGACGAGGAGGATGTAGAGCTAGAGGAGAAAAGGCTTGTGGGTAAGCGTAAGTACATGGAACCTCTAGCAATTGAGGATGACAATGATGATGATGAAGACGAAGATGATAACAACGATAATGGTCCATCGACATCAAAAAAAGTACAAAGTAGTATTAACTTGGATGATATTTTAACCCAACTCTAATTGTGTCCAATAAATTATTTTGTATAATATCGTTTGCTTTATTTAAAATTATAATTTAATCTTGAAATATTATTAGTTTACAAAAAACCATGACAGACGCTACATATTGTTGTAAATATAAGTGTTTCAATTGGTTAAATTTTGATGAGGTAGACGGACTTGCTTGTAGAAAGTGTAATAACTACTGTTATTGTCAATGCGATTGTAGAGGATTTTTAGAAGAAAAGGGAAGGAAAAGATCTCTTTTATATTTGGTTCTCAAGTATTTTACTTGTAGTTGTTGTTCAACTATTAACAAAGCAAGTTCTACAAAATGCTCAATTCCGTTATAAATAAATTACCGTTTGAAATGCACCTCCCTGGTTATAAGTTTTGCGGACCAGGTACAAAAGTACAAAAGAGACTGGTTAAAGGTGATACTGGTATTAATGGTTTAGATGAGGCTTGTAAAGAACATGATATTGCCTATTCAAAAGAAAAAGATTTAAATAAACGACATATTGCCGATAAAATTTTAGCTGATAAAGCTATGCAACAGTTTCGATCAAAAAATGCAGCATTTGGTGAAAAAATGGCAGCACTTGGAGTTGCTGGGACAATGAAAGCTAAAGTCAAATTGGGATTAGGTTTAAGAGTCGTAGAATACCGTTCAGCAATAAAGAGATGTTGTAAAGAATTGGAAAAAGTACGAAGTAATTTGGAAAAAGTTTCAACTGGTATAAATTATTGTTTATTAACACTTAATAACAACGTTAAAACTAACGCAAAGAAAAACAAAAATTCTCAAAAAAAGAAAAGAGTCCTAAATCGCAAACAGCAAATGAATGAGAATTTAAATCGAGAAATGGAACGAAGAGTAATTGAAAATATGGAAGTGGATCCAATTAATTTAAATACTCAACTTAGACCACAAAAACAAGCAAAAAGAAAACTAAACGATATAACAAACGATATATTACATAAAAAAACAAAAATGGATTTAATTGAACCTTTAGAGATTAACACAACTAATAAAAACAACAAACGAAAACTCAGTGATAATGATGATGATGATGATGGTCAACATGAAAAACGACCAAAAATCTATTAATTAATATGTACATATAATTATTTATAATTTACAATAATATTTTTTTTTTGATATACCCTCTTTTATTTTATAAACACATGTTCTTTAAAATTAAAATTAGTTTACTGTGAAACATTCTAGAGGAACAATATGGCTTCGAGAAAAAAACAAACCAACCGTAAGTGAAGGAAAAATTTAAAAAAGAAAACCAAAACTGTATGTTTTAAATCAATTATTGGAAAAATTAAAAAACAATTGTTAAAATCTCAACCAAAGACTATAGGTGATGCTATTAAGTTAGCTATAAATGCAGCAAAATCATACAAAAAAATCTCAAAACCACGTGTAATTCCTGTTCCAAAAACAGGTGGAATTCTACCTTTGATTCCAATTTTCGCTGCCTTAAGTGCACTTGGGGCATTATCTGGTGGTGCCGCAGGTGTAGCAAAAACTGTAATCGATACTAAAAACGCTCAAAAAAAATTCGAAGAAGAACAACGTCACAACAAATCAATGGAATCGATAGCAATGGGTAAAGGATTATATTTAAAACCATATAAAAGTGGAATGGGTCTTTTTTTATGAGTAAATTTAAATCATCCAAAAAACTACTACCACAGCGTCCTTTAACCAATATAGATTTAGAAAAATATGCAAAATTATTGAATATTTCATATTTTCGAGGTGTATTTATGAGAAACTTTTTACCGAAAAAAATTCGAACCTATGAAAGTGGTATTATTAATTTGGATGATAAAGACGGTCCTGGAAGCCACTGGACAGCATATAAGAAATATAACACAAGTGTTGTTTATTTCGATAGTTATGGTAACCTTAGACCTCCCAAGGAAGTGATAAAATACTTTAATTCAAATGGATTTTGTAATATTTTATATAATTATAATGTTTACCAATTTTATAATACCTATAATTGTGGTCATTTATGTTTATATTTTTTGCAAGGTAAATAAATGAATTAAAAAGTATTTCTGTATTCATTCTATAGTAAACCTTGGATAGAACAATATGTCCTATACATTTGTCTTATCTAATAGAGATTCAATATTATCAACAAAAATATATCCACCAATTATTTTAGATGAAGAAAATGAGTATGTAATAGGACTAATAGACTTTGTCACTTACAATACAATTCCAAATGTTGATAATATGAATAATATGTTTTATATTGGTAAACACAAAATTGAAATTCCAACCGGTTCTTATGAAGTTGATGATATTACTAGGTATATACAACAACGACTTGTTGAAATAGAAGATAGAAAAGAATCAACACAAGAAACCATAAAAAGTAATAGAATAACAAAACAAGGTAAACCAACAACAATTAAAAGTGACGTTCTTGAAAGTGATTTAGAAGAAGATACAGTTTTGATAATGAGAACAAATAATAATACATTAAAATCAGAAGTAAAAAGCAATAAAATTATCCATTTCGAGAAACCAAACACAATAGCCTCCTTATTAGGATTCGAAAAGAAGAAACTTGGTCCTTTGAAAACACATATATCAGACTTTCCTGTAAATATAAATAAAGTACATTCGATTTGTATTGTTTGTAATTTGGTTACAAATTCCTATAGTAATAACAAGATCATCTGATACATGTATTTTATCCAAATGTACCTCCAGGTTATAAAATTGTGGAAATTCCAAGAAACGTTATCTACTTACCTGTCAATACAAAAAACATTACGGAAATTTTATTAAAATAGTGGATCAGGATGGAAATCTGGTCAATTTCAAGAAAGAGATGATCACAGTTAGGTTACATTTAAAAAAATTATAAAATGGTGTTTCTTTATAATATTTCAAATATAAGTACAGGTGTTACACAACAAACTAACAGCAGTCACACCAGACGCCTTAAACCGTTAACATCTGAAAATCGATTATTTTTAATTTCATTGGGTTTTAAGTTAAAACAAAAATGAGTTTTAATATTTTAAATATTGGTGATCATGTATTAATAGACAATTCTGTTGTTAATTGTGAACTACACAGTCATCCACCATATGCAAATACCACATTCAATAATTCTGATGAGATTCGTATACCAATACAAACCCAGGATATATATACGTTACCTTGTGAGAGTTTTCTGTATCTGGAGGGATGTTTAACGGATGCTGATGATAAATATAGTACAACTATGGATTTCATAAACAATGGTATTGCATATTTATTTGATGAAATTCGATATGAAATTGGAGGTTATGTCATAGATAGAGTTCGTAATCCTGGAATAACTTCAACCATGAAAGGTTACGTATCATTTACAACAAACGATTGCAACAGATATAATAGTGTATGTTGGAATGCAACAGCTACACCAAAAATTACAGATGAAAAAGGAAATTTTAATGTTTGTCTACCTCTGAAAATGTTATTGGGATTTTGTGAAGACTTTAAAAAGATTGTAATTAATATACGTCAAGAGTTGGTTCTTATTAGAAGTTCATCTGACATTAATGCTGTAGTGAGCTCAAAAGCAACCGAAAAACCAAAAATACAATTAACAAAAATCCTATGGAAAATTCCTCATGTTCAAGTATCAGATACTGAGAAACTTCGATTGTTGAAATATATAGAAAATGGAAGTAACCTAGAAATGGCTTTTCGCAGTTGGGAATTGCATGAATATCCATTATTACAACAAACAATGAAACATACTTGGAATGTGAAATCGTCAAATCAACTGGAAAAACCTCGCTTTATTTTATTTGGTCTTCAAGCAAATAAAAAAAATGATGTTGAGAAAAATATGAGTCGTTTTGATCATTGTAATCTAGTAAATATTAAATGTTTTCTAAATTCTGAGATGTACCCATATGATAATTTAAATTTAAATTTTGATAAAAACCAATTTGCTATATTATACGAAATGTATGTTCAATTTCAACACTACTATTATAAATCTTCTGCTGATTCATGTCTAACTATAACAAAATTTCATGATTTGGCTACAATATGTGTAATCGATTGTAGTCGTCAAAACGAATCGATTAAAACTGGTGGTGTGGATATAAGATTGGCATTTGAAACTAACAAAAATATACCTACCAATACAACAGCATTTTGTCTAATTTTACATGATAGAATTATAAATTACAATCCATTAACAAACGTTGTAAAAATGTATTAATATTAAATTATAATAAATTATATTTGTTAATTCTGTGTTAAATAAAATATATGTTTTAAACTTTATCTCTTGGTTGTTATTTAAAAGATCATAAAGGTCATCAAGAAGACTGATAATAAATAAAACAAGTTACGAGGTAACTCTAAAATAAAATATTCAACTTAATTAATTTTTACCTATTAAATATTTTTAACTAAGTACATAATCAGTTAAAAGCGGTTCATAGCGGTTCAAAAGCGGTTTAGAGCGGTTTAAAAGCGGTTCAGAGCGGTTCAAAAAGCGGTTCAGAGCGGTTCAAAAAGCGGTTCAGAGCGGTTCAAAAAGCGGTTCAAAGCGGTTCAAGAAACAGTTATAAGCTGTTTTCATAGACCGATAGACATGTTTAATAAAGAGTTAAAGAAACGGCTTATTATTAAGCGAAGAAACGTAAAAAATAAATTAAAACTACTAAAGCAGGATGAAGTTCAACAAGAAAATTTGTTTATACCGATAAATAAACATTTAAAAAACATTGAAAGTAAATTAGTTCCTACGAGTTCTAAAATCAACAAAGAGCAAACAACAATGGAGACTGGTGTTAGTAATAATAGTGATAGTAGTAATAGAGATGAATTAGAAATTGATAACAAGGAAATAAGTGAATTAAAACAAGCTATTTTAAAAAATATTAAATTAAACAAAAATGAAGAGCAAGATGAAGTTTTTGAAATTAAAGATGAGGAGGAGGAGGATGAGGAGGAGAAAGAAGAACAACAACAACCGCTATCAGATATAAGTCAAGAAGCATTTGAAGAATATTTGAGTCAGTATCATGCATTACCAAGAAAATATATTAAAGGTTTGCATGAAGATGAAAATAATGAATATGACCAACCAAACGGTGTACGTCTTGATCCAACTACTGAAAAGTTGATGATTGGTAATTCTCAACTATTTATTGAGGTTAGTGATATACATGTACAAAACAAAAGATATATAGGGACTCCTGGTCTATATGAATTATTATTTAAAAAAAATCCTGGTGATTTTACAAACTTTGATTTAGATAATTATAAAAAAATAGTACTAGCAACAAATGTCTACCGCAAAAATTATGATCAATCTCAACAGATTTTGGGTAATAGGGGAAGTAAATATAAAAGAATAATTGCACCGATTTATCACGGTAAAGGAATGTTGATGGAGGTGACCAACAATAAAATAGATTATGTGCACTGGGACGATCCAAATGAGTTAGTTGAACGATTACGTTTACTACATGCTTCACAACTAGCTGGACATACGGGTCATGTGAATGAAATAAATTCTATTGTTGAGGAACTTGCAGAAGCCGGTATTATAGAGACAAAGTGATAAAATGTCAACTGTTAAACAACAAATTGTTAAAGAAATACACAAACCACTGAGAATTAACTTTAAGCGACGTAAAATAATACTAAAATCGTTAACTGACTTATTTCAAGCTGATCTCGCCGATATGCAGAAATACTCGGATAAAGGTTACAAGTATATTCTTGTGGTAATTAATTGTTTTTCAAAATACCTATGGGCCATTCCACTTAAAGATAAATCTGGTGTAGAAGTTTCTAAAGCAATAGAACAAGTATTCAAACAACAAACACCAAAAAATCTACAAACTGATATGGGTACTGAATTTTTCAATGTTTCAATGAAAAACCTATTAAAAAAATTCAATGTTAACCATTACAATGTGTATACAGAGAAAAAGGCTGCTATTGCTGAAAGAGTTATTCGAACTTTGAAATCTATGTTGTGGAAGGAATTTAGTTTTAATGGATCATACAAATGGGTCAATATTCTACCTAATATTGTAAGGAAGTATAATAATAAAAAACATCGAACTACCGGTATGAAACCTATAGATGTTACATTAAAACATGAAAAATATCTATTAAATACAGCTTACAACAATCTAAAACGTGTAGATTTATCGAGTCAAAAATTTAAAATTGGTGATCATGTTCGAATTTCAAAAATTAGAGGTGTGTTTGATAAAGGATATCTACCAAACTGGTCCACTGAAATATTTACGATACGTGAAATAAAGTCATCCAATCCATTAACCTATTTACTAAAAGATTACAAAAATCAAGATATTTTGGGTGGATTTTACGCTGAACAATTACAAAAAGTTAAACACCCTGATGTTTATCTGGTAGAAAAAATATTAAAAAGAAGAAAAAATAAAGTGTTTGTTAAATGGTTAGGATTTGATTCTTCTCACAACTCTTGGATTGATAAAAAATATCTGTAGAGGGGGTATTAACAATATAATATATATATTTATTGTAGTGAATAAGTATAATTTAGTATAAAGTATTAACCATAATCATAAACATCTTAAACAAAAAAAAGAAAAAAAAATGGTGTTCATTGTTGATGTACAGGGATTTACATTTCCCAATGAAAATACCTTTTTATGTAGAGAAGTTGCAATTTTAAATACTTCAATTGAAGACTATGTTCACAAATTGGTGACTTTACCCATTTCACAAGATATGTTAAATACAAATGTATTAAAATTTAAAAATGAATGTGATTTGGATTGGTCTTCATGGAATCAACAAGATGAGATAAAATATGAAGAAATATCTAAATTTTTACAAAGTTATATAGTAGATGGAATAATCTTGGTAAAAAATAACACTATAAAAAATTACTTGGAAAAGTTTATGCACAATCACATAATCAATGTTGAAGATAATTTCCATGATTACAATATCCTAACTGATGATGAAATGAAAAAGATTTTCCGTTCCCATAAATGTGATAATCACCATAATTTTAATAAAGTGTCATGTGCTTTAGAAAATGTATTTAATTTATATTTTTGGCATACATATTGTAAAAAATAAAAAAATATATTTTAAAAATTTGAGTTTTATTTCTTATATAAAGTAATGATAAATAGTTGAGTTGTCATTTATTTAAAAGAAGTGTAACAAAAATAATGAAAATTGTGAAACAAGATACAGATTTTCAAATAGAAAATAATATATTTGAAGAGTCAAATCAATTTACAGTTCCAAAACATGGGAAATTATTTCCATCTACAATAAGGTGTATAATAGTAGGACCTTCAAATTGTGGAAAAACCAATGTCATGGTAAACTTATTAGAACATTCAAATGGATTGAAATTTGAAAATGTATATGTATATTCCTAATCTTTAATGCAACCAAAGTATCAATATTTAGAGTCATTATTAAAACCTATTAAAGGAATTGGATTTTATACATTTACTGGAAGTGAAAATGTTATGCATCCGTCTAAAGCTAAACCTAATTCAATTTTTATTTTTGATGATGTGAGCTGTGAAAATCAAAATGTAATCAGAGAATATTTTGTATGGGACGACACTCACAAGTAGAACCCTTTTATCTTAGTCAATCATATGCCAAAGTACCTAAGCACCTTATCCGTGACAACCTGAACGTCCTAATTATTTTCAAACAAGATGACTTGCATTTAAAACATATTTACAATGACCACATTGGAACTGATATGGATTTTAATCAATTTAAAGATATGTGTTCAATGTGTTGGAAGAATCCTTTTGGGTTTTTATCAATTTTTAAAGACTTTAACATAAAAAAAGGACGTTATAGAAAAATGTTTGATCAATTTATTGTATTAGATTAGAAAAATAATTGTAATTGAAATAAAACCAAAATGATTATAATACATTTTTTATTTTATTTTAAAGATATACAAAACAAATTTCTTGTAGCAATTTATAACCATTAACATTAACATTATGAAGAACAAAAGTAGTATTTTCATAAAAGTCTTGTGCTGATTTCCACCAAAAATCTTTATATGAAATAGACTTGTTAAATTGCTCCAGGTTGTGATGACCACAAATCATTTTGCTTTTATATGGAACAATTGGATAAAATTTCTTGTGTGATCCTATTGTATAGCCACATGGATAAACACCAACTATTTCATCTAAACAGTTTACAGTAGAAAATAATGGAACTGGATTTCTTGAATAAAATGCTTGATATTCGTTTAAAGTCATTGAATTTTTTTCTACTTCTAATACCATAAATAATCCAGGTTCTGTTTTATAGGTTGTATTAACATATAGAACATTAGTAGATAAAATACCACTAATCTTCAAAATAAAAAAGAGTTTTAATAATTAAGACATTATAACTGTTAAAATGATAAATCACTAATAACTGAAATCTAACAAAAACATTCTTTTTATACTAAACTGATGAGTCATCAAATATTATTTTCTATGAATTTCTGAAGGAACAGCATGCTTTACTCCAAAACTATTGAAGTATTTTTGTGTTGCACACTCAATACATAAAGTATTTGGCATCTCTGTTTCACCTTTACATTTAGTACAATTAAATTTTACTGGAATAGGCATATTTTGAAATTTTATCTTTTTCTTCTTGTTCTTGTCAAATCAATTTGTTTATAGCAACTAATAACACTATACCTTATTCACTAAATTTATAATGCTGTTCCTAAACTTTTATAGATTTTTTAAATACAATTTTTTCAATTATTCATGTCTATTCTGTTCATTTCTATCACTTGGACCATCATAGGGTGTGTATCGGCTATCTGAAGAATGTGATGCTAACGGTACTCCAATGTGTGATTACGAGTGTTGGGTTCTAACGTATCTAGCATATTCCAGTGATGTAAGATTCTGCCATGCTCCAATTGTTTGAAAAATTTCATGTTTTTTTACAACGTTTTTCTTTCCCATATCTTCAGAGTATAAGGGTTTACTAAAGTTGTTTCCCATTACACGACAACAACACAATTAGTTTAATTTAACTCATGTTTAATTAGTTATATTATCGTAAAAAGATTTCATGAGGCGAGGCTAGGCTCGGCTCATTGTTAGTACGACTCTGCTTAATATCTAAAAATCGACAGTACGCCTCTGCTTACTTACCAACAACCGTATGTGACGTAGACGGAGCTGTTTGTCTTACACATTTCAACTTTCTTTTGCAAGTCATTTGATAGCCGTGTTGGTTAAGGCGTCAAATTTATACACATGAGTTTGTGGGTTCGAATACCACAACAGCCATCACACAGAATTTTTTTTCTACACTTATTCTCATACAAAATTATTCTAAGTTCTATTTGGGCACTAACACCAAAGGGTGGTTAAGGTAGGGTAAACTGACAGGTGAGTTAAGGTGAGTTGAGGTGAGTTGAGGTGAGGTGAGTTAAGGTGAGTTGAGGTGAGTTGAGGTGAGTTGAGGACATGTGACAACACCTTCCGGTCATTGTCGATTCTTCGGCCACACCCTCTTCTTCTTAGGCACGCTGGATGAACTCGATGGCATGCTTACCAATCGGTCTCAGGAACCCGCTACCTATACTACTCTGACCATAAAGGTATTATAGCCAATATTCAAAAATAAATACAAGAATATAAACCGTCAAATAAGAGTTACCTCGCAATCAAATTTAGTTAAAATTTTGAAACAGAACTTTTAAATGTTGACTGGTCACTACTTAAGAAAATACATAATCCAAATGAACTCTTTAATTCATTTTTTAAAAATTTTCTTAGAATATTTCACAAACATTATCCTAAAAAAACTCTAAAACATTCTCAAAAACATGATTTAAATCGGTTTAATGAAAATCTTAAAGAAAGGCGTAATCAACTACATGCATTGTGAATAGTTAAAATATATAATTCCTCTGAAGATGTTAATAATCTATATAAATATCTGAAAAATATTTATAGAAAGGAAATTGTTGAAGAAGCAAGAACAGCTAACAACAATTTTGTTATTGAGGCAAATAACAAAAGCTTGGCAACATGGCAAATAATAAAGCAGGAGATAAGATAAGAGGCTAAACCATACACTACTATATCGACTACTTCTTTTAACACATTTTTTGTGAGTATCGCAAAAAATATGTGTTCAAATATTTATAACAAAGACATCGATTCTCTGAATTTTTTAAAAAGTTATCATAAGTCACCAATTAACTCATTTTTTATTGCACCTGTTGTGTGCCCAGAAGTCTTAAAATTTTTAAATAAGGAAGTGTCACCTATTTTAACATATATTTTAGACGTGTGTATTGAACATGGGGTATTCCCGGAGTTATAATATACAAAATTCCCCTCACGTATTTTTCCTTTTAATTATCGTAACATTTATATTAGATTATAATTACTATTTCAAATATTTAAAATTAATATATTTTGTATAAAAGAACTGAAAATGTAAATCATTAGCATTACTGAAGTTGTCTGTAACATAGAAGTACGACATTGTAATCATTAGTGTTAGTTATTTTTGTAAATAAATAGTTTTTAAAAAGTAGTTTTCCAAGTTGAAGACCAAAATTGGCGCAGTCTCAGTAAGATCCAGGAGTGGAAATTGAGAAGAAAAACTGTTTTCACTTTTGGTTTCAACCAATTTACCTGGACGTAGAAGAACCACAGGAAACACGAAGAAATAGGATCTCTGAACAAGTAATAGTAAGTGTTGAGCACATATTTCCTTCGTTTTCCCTTTTTCCATTTTTTGCAAGTGAATTTTAAATTCATAGTTGAGAAAATCTTTATTTCTTTTATTTTTTTTTTATATTTTTAATTTTGGTATAAAGGTTTAATTTTTTCTGTGAATAGAAAACGAATTTTCCTAAAAACCATATAAATACTCTATTTTTATTTTTTATTTTATTTTTGTATACGTTACAAGTTTTGATTCTTTTGCGTTGTTACTTGCAACAAAAGCAAAAGTATATTCTTGGCATAGAATTTCTATGAACGTAGATCAATTAACTAAATCTTTAAATAATTTAAATATTAATTCTGCGGCAGCCAAAGAAATTGCACACACCCTCCGTAACTTTTCCGGGCGTAGTGAATATTTGGAGTCGTTCATAAATGCAACTGATAAATTTTTTAATAGATATGGAAATACAACGGACAATAGTCTAAGCGAATTTGTCTTTGCTGCTATATGTTCCAAAATTGTTGATGAGGCCGGAGACTTTTTGTTATGCCGCCCTGATTTAGCTACGTGGCCGCAAGTAAAAACTGCCCTCCGCGAAAAATTTGGCGACAAGGTAGATAGACACGTATTGCAACAACAATTTATATATTTAAATAGATTTAAAAACGAATCAATGCCAGACTTTTTAGAAAGATTAAAATTAATCAAAATGAGACTTAATTTAAAAATTAATTCTGACCCTACAATCGACCAACCTACAAAATTAGTGTTAATAAATCAAAATGAAATAACAGCTATAACCGTATTAATATCGAACTCCCATTCTGAGTTACGAATCCTTCTTTTACTTAAAAATCCAAGAACAATAGAATAAGCTACATCCTTAGTTATTAATCATTCTCTTCTAGAACAACAAGTCAACTTAAAACATTTTAATCAGCCCAATCTTAAACCCTCTCAAAAATATAATTTCCAAAATATTAAGCCTATTCAGCCCAATTATTTTTCAAGACCCCAGCAACATATTGTAACGGGATAACCGTAAAGGAAGGGACCTTAATTCGAAAGATTGTTGTTGACAGTTGATTTTTAGAAGTTTGTAAAAAATCAACTGACCATTTTAAATAATGTTTCTAGAAAATTCTAGGAACTTCTAAACACACTAACTAGATTAAATAATGTTGTATATAAGGGGATGCACGGACAGTTAACGTCAGTTCGAGTCAAGTGTTCAGAAGAGTTCATTGTATTGTCAAGTAGTTAGACGTTATCCAGCAGAGTTCAGTGTATCTTAACAATTTTGTAAATAAATTGTGTAAAAAGCCCCCATACGTGTTTCAAATTGGTGTCAGGTGTGGGGTGAAGATACAAGAATGCCTGGAAAAAAGATAACTGATTTATTGGTGGCTGAGCTCAGAAGAGAGCTCGAGGAATTAGAATTGGAAACTACTGGGAGCAAATCCGTATTGTTGAGAAGGCTCCGTGAATACTACGTAAATAATAATTTGGACCCTGACGCTGTGGAGTTTGAAGACCCAGTTCAAAAAGCAATTTCCCGGCTGCAAGAGGAGCTATCAGAAAGAATGACGAGCCAACAAGAAGAACAAACTCAACAACTTTTCCAGCTGCAAAAGGAGCTATCAGGACGAATGACGAGCCAGCAAGAGGAGCTATCCAGTAAGGGAAATCACTGGTAACTACGACCATGCCGTTCATTCCGTTAGCGACGTTGAAGCGGTAGTAGAGAGATTAATGAAGTTATCTCCAAAAAGAAGGCGCCCAGTGAGATGCTGGAACTGCGGAGAACTAGGCCATATAAGAAATACTTGCCCCCAAAAAGAAAATTCTTCTGCTGAAGTACCCCAGCAGCAGGAAAACTAGAACGGGTCGACTCCTGGAGGGCGAAATCGACCCCAAACATTCCCGAAGCCCCTCACACCATAAAATTGGCAACTCTGCGACATCACGTGGACAGCTTATATGTAGATGGCCTTATTGATGGGAAGAACTTTAGCATGCTGGTAGACACTGGAGCTACGAAAACTATCGTTCGACCATCCATCATTATGCGAAAGAAGATGTGGCCTACCAGTTGAGACTGCGTACCGCTACCGGAGATTCTGCTAGAGTCTACGGTGAGATACAGGTGACGCTACAGTTTGGTTCCACCTCTCTTGTTCACTCAGTGCTGGTGGCTGACGTTGATAAAGATGTTGTTCTGGGCATGGATGTTATGCTCCACTGTGGTTTTCATTTGGATCTTCGCCAACGTATCCTTCGTACTGGTAATGAAGAAATATTCCTGCACCGAAAACAAGTTGACAATGCCTCGATCAAGCTAATCGATGATATCGAACTTCCGGCGAGCTGCGAATGTGTCGTTACAGCGCGGTTGGATGGACCGGAGCCAGATGGTGCCCCAGCCATGATAGAGCCGAAGAACCATGACCATGAATTGGGAAAAGGACTCCTTGTGGGTAAGACTCTTGTTAGATCCGCCAAAGAGGTACCCATCCGAGTTATCAACTTGAACGATCATCCAGTTTTTCTCCGAAAGGACACGGAAATGGGAAGTTTAGAACCAGTAACGGCCATAATTCACAAGGTAAACGTTACGGAAACAGATGAGACCAACGAAATTGAACAATTAATGACAAAATTAGATCCCTCTTTGTCAAAATTAGAAAAGAAACAGGTAAGAGATCTACTTTACCGTTATAAACCTGTATTTGGTTCTAAAAGTAAACTGGGAAGAACTGATGTTGTACAACATAGAATTGACACTGGTGATGCACGTCCGATTCGACAGGTACCCCGAAGGATGCCTCAAGTTAAGAAAGAAGAAGCAGACAGAGCCCTTAAAGAAATGATCCAAAATGGCATAGTCGAACCATCCAGTAGTCCGTGGGCTTCTCCTGTGGTATTACTGAGAAAGAAAGACGGATCAATGCGGTTTTGTGTCGACTATCGAAAGCTAAATGATGTCACTAAGAAGGACAGTTATCCTCTACCAAGGATTGATGATGCCCTCGACGCTTTGGCTGGTTCTACTTTGTTTTCTACCTTAGACCTTAAAAGCGGATACTGGCAAGTTAAAATGAATCCTGCAGACAAAGAATAGACTGCCTTTACCAGTGGATCAGGGTCATGGCAATTCACGGTCCTTCCATTTGGCCTCTGTAATGCTCCTGCGACGTTTGAACGACTAATGGAGAACATCCTGCGGGGTTTGTCAGGGGAAACTTGTCTAGTTTATCTAGACGACATCATCATAATGGGTAAGACCTTTAAGGAACATTTATCTAACCTGGAAGAAGTTTTTAAAAGATTACAGAACGCTAATCTAACATTGAATGTTAAGAAATGCCACTTGTTCCAGAGACAGGTCAACTATTTAGGACATAACGTAAGCAAGGATGGCGTTGCTGTTGACCCCGCTAAGATACAAGCCGTTCAGGAATGGCCAATCCCTATCGACAAACATCAGCTTCGGAGTTTCTTGGGTCTTTGTTCCTATTACCGACGATATGTCAAGAATTTTGGAGACATTGCCAAACCTTGACACGTTTGACAGAACAAGATAAGTCCTTCTGTTGGGATCAGGAATGTCAAAAGGCGTTTGAAATATTGAAGAAACAGCTTACGTCAGCACCTGTTCTTGCTTATCCACTTCCTGATGGTAAGCTTACTCTGGACACCGACGCCAGCAATGTGGGAATTGGAGCCGTCTTGTCACAGCTACAAGACGGTAAGGAAAGAGTGGTTGGTTACTTCAGCAAAACTTTATCGAAAGCTCAAAAGAACTACTGTGTAACTCGGAGGGAACTGTTAGCAGTTGTAAAACCCGTCGAACACTTTTATAAATATCTGTATGGCAGAAAATTCCTGATCAGAACAGACCATTCCAGTTTAAAGTGGCTACTTAGCTTTAGGAACCCAGAAGGACAGATAGCAAGATGGCTCGAAAAACTGCAAGAATATGATGTTGAAATCGAGCACAGACCTGGAACCAGACATCGTAATGCTGATGCACTTTCCAGAAGACCATGTCGACCTGATTGCCCCCATTGTACCCGTATGGAGCAGAACGAGGAAAAACTTGCCTTGGTTAAGGTTGTGCCAGAAGACGAGAGCTCTATGCTGGAGGAGCAACAAGAAAACGATCCCGTTCTAAGAAAGATTCGGGAGTGGAAGAGAATGGACCGTCGTCCGTTGTGGAGAGAGATATCCTCATCCTCTCCTGCTTTAAAAGCATACTGGTCCCAATGGAACTCTTTAATTTTGGACGGAGGGCTCGTTAAAAGACTTGTAGAAAATTCCGAGGGCACAGAAACAAGGAAACAAATAGTGGTCCCAAGAAATGCTGTACCAGAAATTTTAAAACAGATGCATAATGATAGTTCTGGAGGACATCTGGGTATCACGAAAACGCTGCAAAAGATCCGAGATAGATTTTACTGGGTAAATTGCACTAATGATGTTAAAGATTGGTGTCGTAAATGCACTACATGTGCTGCCAGTAACGGTCCGCACCGAAAACCGAAGGCGGAAATGCAGCAATACCTTGTTGGAAGTCCTTTTGAAAGAATCGCAGTAGATGTATTGGGGCCACTTCCACAGACCGATGTAGGAAACAAGTACATCTTTGTTGTAATGGACTACTTCACTAAATGGGTTGAAGCATATGCAGTTCCCAATCAGGAAGCCACCACTTTAGCAGATATATTGGTTGAAGAATTCGTAAGCCGATTTGGGGTACCACTAGAATTACATTCAGACCAAGGAAGAAATTTTGAGAGCAAGCTGTTTCAAGAAGTTTGCCAAAGATTAGGCATCCACAAAACGAGAACCACAGTGATGCGCCCTCAGTCTGATGGAATGGTGGAACGAATGAACTGGACTATAACCAACTATTTGTCAAAAGTGGTGTCAGATTGTCAGAGGGATTGGGATCGACATATTCCACTATTTCTAATGGCAATTCGATCGGCCATCAACCAATCAACTGGCCAAACGCCTGCGAAGGTCCTGTTCGGTAGAGAAATGAGGCTACCATGTGACCGACCTTCAAAATCGAATGGAAAATATACACAACCTGGTGCGTGGAAAACTACAATTATCTAGTGATCGGATGAAGAGGTACTATGACACACGGACAATGGAAAAGAGTTACCGAGTTGGAGATTTAGTCTGGCTCTATAACCCCCGACGGCGTCGAGGTATTTGTCCCAAATTACAAAAGAACTGGGAAGGTCCTTACACCATCAAGAAGAAGATTAACGATGTCATTTATCGGATCGTGAAAATTCCCAGAGGGAAACCCGTCGTGGTCCATCATGATCGTTTGGCGCCTTACCAGGGAAACCACAGTGGAGATGCGCAGCAACTCCAAGAAGATGGTTTGGCTGGCTCAGGGAGTGTGCGGCATTCCGATGTAGGAAATAACATTCCAGGAGGAATGAATCTAAGGAGGGGGCAGTGTAACGGGATAACCGTAAAGGAAGGGACCTTAATTTGAAAGATTGTTGTTGACAGTTAATTTTTAGAAGTTTGTAAAAAATCAACTGACCATTTTAAATAATGTTTCTAGAAAATTCTAGAAACTTCTAAACACACTAACTAGATTAAATAATGTTGTATATAAGGGGATGCACGGACAGTTAACGTCAGTTCGAGTCAAGTGTTCAGAAGAGTTCATTTTATTGTCAAGTAGTTAGACGTTATCCAGCAGAGTTCAGTGTATCTTAACAATTTTGTAAATAAATTGTGTAAAAAGCCCCCATACGTGTTTCAATATTAATTCATTCAGAACCCCACACTATCCACCAATAGGACATCAACAGCACCCCACTTATCAAAATCAATCGTCAAACTTCCCCAATGTCCAAAGAAACACATTTCCTAGACAGCCCATAAATATTCAGCCTAGACCAGTTCCACAGAAATTTTTCACTAACGAACAAGTTTTTGGAAAACCAACTAATGTCTTTTCACCCAAAAATTCCTACAAACCTACAGGAAAACCAGAACCAATGTCTACATCTAGTAGATTACCCTCAAATAAAAATTTTTCCCAAAATTACAAAAGACCCCAAAATCATTTTCAAAATCAGTATTCCGATAATGCAAAATTACCATTTTCCTTTGAAGAACTGACAAACGTAGAAACCAAAAATAATAATTATTTACAAAAATTTTCCGATGATCCGCCAAATTATTCCGATCATCAATATAATGACCATTACCCAACTAATGACACTAATTATTACGACGAATATACGCCTGTAGAATTCGAACAACATCCTGTCAAATTAGATCAAGAATTAGCCTAGCCCAACAACAAAATTTTTAAATACTCGATCCTCAAATAACGTAAGGTAATTCTTAATAATTTTTTACCCAATTCCTTGCCTTATATTCAAATTTCAAATCCACCCCTCAAATTACTTATCGACACTGGTTGTCATCCTTCCTTACTTCGTCCCTTTGTTGCAGAAAAATATTTTCCAAATACAATTTTTCATTGTAACACCCCTATTGTCACTTGCAATGGCAATAGCAACGCGGATTCTAAAGCCGACATACCCCTTTTTGACGAATTTAAACCCCTTAAAGGAAATTTAGAATTTATTTTATACAATTTCCATGACTATTTCGATGGAATAATAGGCATACGAGATCTTCGTAGACTCAAATTAAATATAGATTTAGAAAATAAAATTCTTTACAACACTCACATAAAAATACCCTTACTCTATAGAAAGCAGTTCAACATCCAAAAAATCGAAATTCCTCCATATACGTCAAATATAAAAAAAATAAATACTAGTTTACCAGATAGTGAGATTATCATCCCTGAAATATCAAATAATACCATTACGATACCCAGTTCAATTTTAGAAATTAAAAATAATTCAACAATATTAGAATTTTCCAACCCTACGTCTAAAACTACACTTTTGCAAATAAGACGAAAACTTTTTAAATTCATTCGCTAATAAATATCAAAATGACGAATTTGAATGCTTTAATATAGAAAAAGTATTACCAAAACAAATAGACCAAAATAGACAAAACAATGACTTTGACTTTTCCCTATTTAGAACAAATTATTTGAACCCCGAAGAAAAAACAGCCATAAAAAACCTCCTAATTAAATATAAAGATATTCTACATAAACCAGAGCAAAAATTAACCTTTACCAATAAAATTAAACACCAAATTAAAACCACATATGAAGTACCCGTACACACTAAGTCGTAAAGATACCCTTTTATCCATAAGGAAGAATTCCAAAAGCAAATTTCAAAAATGCTGGAAAATGGCATTATTCGACCGTCACAATCACACTGGAGTTCCCCCATCTGGATCGTACCAAAGAAAGTGGACGCCAGCGGAAAAAATAAGTGGAGAATAGTGGTAGACTAGGAAAATTAATGAAAAAACCGTGGACTTAGCTTCAGGATTCCACCAAATCGAAATGCATCCAGACTCCATCGCTAGAACAGCATTTAACGTTGAAAACGGACATTACGAGTATCTTAGAATGCCGTTTGGACTAAAAAATGCTCCTGCTACTTTTTCAAGAGCTATGGACAACATTCTAAAAGGTTTAATTGGTAAAGTATGTTTAGTCTATATGGATGACATAATAATATTTTCAACTTCCCTTCAGGAACATATCAATAACCTAAAACAAGTTTTCGACAGATTAAAAGAAGCACAACTTAAAATTCAATTAGATAAGTCCGAATTCCTAAAAGACTCAGTCGAGTTCCTAGGACACGTAATTACACCATAAGGTATTAAACCAAATCCGAGAAAAATAGTGGCAATTGAAAAATTCCCTATTCACAAGAATCCTAAGGAAATAAAATCGTTCCTTGGTTTAGTTGGTTATTACCGAAAGTTCATAAAAAACTTTGCTAAACTAACCAAACCAATAACAAACTGCCTGAAGAAAAATCAAAGGGTAGAACATACTCCAGAATTCGTTAATGCTTTCAATACTTGTAAGAAAATATTAATGAATGACCCCATCTTACAATATCCTGACCTTTCGAAGCAGTTTAATTTAACAACCGACGCTTCAAATTATGCAATCGGAGCCGTTTTGTCTCAAGGACCTATCGAATCTGATCTCCCAATTGCATATGCATCCCGAACATTAAACCCTGCTGAAACTAACTACAGCACAATCGAAAAAGAGCTTTTAGCAATCGTTTGGGCAACAAAATACTTTCAACCTTACTTTTTTGGCGTAAAATTCAAAATCATAAGTGATCACAAACCACTACAATGGTTATTTTCACTTAAGGAGCCAAATTCCAAATTAGTCCGTTGGAGACTGAAATTGGAAGAAAATGACTACGAAATCGTCTATAAAAAAGGAAAGGCAAACACAAACGCAGATGCACTTTCTCGAGTGGAAATTAATCCAATCGAATTCGAAGACGTGGACATAGACAACCTATCATTAGTCGCAAACCCTAAAGATCTAGACAAATTAACAGATTTTGACTATAACGAAATCGAATCCCTTCTGGATTCAATACAAATAAATCTGGAGGAACCCCCACAAAACCAAAAACCTAAAATAATAATTAACAGCAATAAACTTATAAAAGCAGGAAAAGACCCTACACCACCTGAAGAAGAACAAATTAACACCGACAACAAAACACCAGAAGATGAATTGAGTATATTACGACTAATTTTCACAAAAAACTTTTTCTTTTTTCACGACGCGTTTCGCTACAACATTAGCTTCGTCAGGTGAAAGTATATAAACTAAATGAAAAATGTATATTATCACATTATTCTATTCCGCTTATGATTGTATGATCCATAGACTCACAGTAGTTCCCATGTCAGAAAAACATTTATCCAAAGAATTAAATATTATAAAACAAATTGCATTGAATAATGGATATAACCCAATAATTGTTGATAACATTTTGAATAAAAAACTACATAGACAGGCCATAAATGAAGTATATCCAATTTCAAAATCAACAGACAAACAATTTAAATGTCTTACTTACTTTGGTAACCCTAGTACAGATATAGCTAATATGCTTAATAAACATAACGTAAAAACTTGTTTTAGGACTAATAATAATTTAAGTAGATTCATCAAAAATAACAAAACTAAGATTTCGAATCATAATAAATCTGGGGTTTACAAACTAACATGTGGTTCATGTTCAAATATATATATAGGCCAAACTGGTAGATCTTTCAAAAAACGGATTTCGGAACACAAGAGTGGCCGCATGTGAATGCGCCAATCTACCTGAGTTAATCCTTTGTGCCGAAGGGAAAGGGATTAAAGACAGGGTGAGTTGCGCCAAATGATGCGATCTTAAGTTCGGATTATAATCCTTTTCCAAAAAATTTAATTTAATTGGTTTTTCCAAAATATACTTAAGAAACATTTATAAATATTTTAATATCGGTACCTACAGGACCTTATTATTATATCGTGTGTCGTAGATATCGGTTGATTTATTTTGTTTTATTTTAAAATGGCTGAAACAATTAGTTCTAAAGGGAAACAATTAATCGTAATTGAAAATTTTAAATTTAGAAAGGCAAATGTCTTGACAAGTGGAAAAGTTCGCTGGAGGTGTACAAATAAAACGTGTGGTGCAAAAATATACACAAATACAATTGATAACAGTATTTTAAAGGAAGAAAGTGATTTTCGTCATAACCATATCGCGGATACTAATCTTTCTAGACAAATGATTAATAATTCAGTAAAACGTAAGGCACTTGAAGAATTGACGGAAAGACCAGCAAAAATTTTACGTGCAGAGTTAAAAAAAGGTAAGAATTTTATAAATTTATTATAAACATAAATAACATTTTTATATTTTGTAGAAGAATTAATGAATATTGATCTGACAACAAAAGATATAGACTACATACGACACAATATGTACGTTTCAAGAAGAAGTATTTTACCTAAAGTACCAAAAAATAATGCAGAAGTTTTTGAAATTCTGAGGGCAATGGATGTAAAAACTAATAGAGGAGAACCTTTTTTACAATGTGCGGATGAAGAGAATAAAATTATTATTTTTACATGTTATACAAATATGTACTTTTTAAATTGTAGCAATACTTGGTATATGGACGGCACATTTCAGTACTGTACTAAATTTTTTTTACAATTGTTTACAATCCATGGCTATAAAAACGGACATTATGTTCCTTTAATATTTTGCTTATTGCCCGATAAAAAATTTGAAACTTATTTGAAAAGTTTTAAACTTTTAAAAAACATTTTTTCTTCAAAAAATTTAAACTGCAATCCAGAAAAAATTGTAATAGATTTTGAATTAAGTATTCATAAAGCAGTAAAAGAATTTTGGTCTCATACTTTCATTCTAGGATGTCGATTTCATTTAGGGCAGGCATGGTACCGAAAGATTCAAAAACTTGGATTGAGTCCTGAATATAATAATAAATCCTCAAATATTGGTCAATATTTAAAATTATTTTTCGGCTTGCCATTATTAAATCCAGAAGAAGTAGGCATTTCTTTCGCTGAATATTTGTTTGAAATTGCACCTAATGATCCAAGAGTTCAATCTTTTAATGATTACATAATAGAAACTTATATTGATGATGATGCTCTTTTTCCACCCAGAATTTGGGCATCACAAGACAACATTTTTTGCAGAACGACTAATGCTTGCGAATCGTTCCACTCAAAATTTAAAAATAATTTTTATAGTGCTCATCCGAATTTACATTTGTTTCTAAACCATTTAATAGAATTTCAAACGGAGGTATATATCAAAATTAATAGTGCAAATAAATACGTAAAATCGTTAAAAACAAGTTTCAAAGAAAAAGAGAATTTTGTAAATACTTTAAGAAATAAACTAGACAACAAAGAAATAACTATAGATTATTTTCTAAGATGTATATCTTATAAATTTTTACCTAAGTGTATATAATGTTAGAAATAAAACTTTTTTTGGACAAATTGTGTTTTATTTACATATTCATGTAATTATTAAAGTAGAAATAAAATTTAAATGTTAATTCAAGGAAATATTTGTTAATCCCCGTGGTCACTTTTAGTTGGCGCAAATCACCCTAAGGATTAGGACAGCTCAGGTAAATTGGCGCAAGTCACTTTCACCGACACGAGTAGTTACACAAACAATAAATCTAATTCAACTTATTCTAACCATTTAATTCAGGAAAACCACAATTTTAATGAAAATTTTGAAATTTTGCATATCAACAACAAAGGGAGAAAACTTAATTATTTGGAAGCCCTTGAAATTAACAGATTTAAAAATTCTCAATTCTTACTAAATGACCAAACGGATGTAAATAATTCTCCTTTGTTAAATTTATTTCGATAAATATTGTCAATACATAAATAGTTCAGTAGGGATTTCCAACACTTTTAATCCTACCTAATTCTAATCTAATCTAATCTAATCTAAACAACCTGGCATGGTCTCTCCTGTGGAGCCCCATGTTTGCGCACTGCTTCCTATGGGAATATTGTGACCAGGTTCGGCACCAAGAGTCCTTACATGCACCCGATGCGTGCAGGACTCTAGTTTGTTCAGCTGAAAATCAGCGTCCCGCTGATCTTCAGGTAGGCTAGAATCCAGGTATCCGAAATTCCTTGAGTTACTGTTGCCACAGAGCAGTTCCCTTGATAAGAGACTTGAGTCCTGTGACTAGCTCCTCAAGGTGGTGATAGGATTCAGGATTCGTGTCACCGAAGATGAGGAACCGTTTATAGTCCAAGGCCTCACACTCGAATAGAATGTGAGTTGCCGTCTCATCTTCCATGGCGCACAGTCGGCACGAGGTGGGTTCCTGTGTCAGAATCCCCATCCTCCGAAGGTGTAGTCTGAATGGTCCATGCCCAGTGAGCAGGCCCACTAGTACTCTTATCTGACTCCTACCAAGATTCAGTATGTCAAACGTCAGTTTTTTGGAGTAGCCTTTGAGCATCAGCTTCGAGTGCCTCAGCCCTGCAGTGTTACCCCGGTGCTTGGTTGACTCTTCCTAGACCCAGTCCCTGACTTTGGTCCTTACCCAGGCTCTAGGCAGTCCCAATACCGGTTCTGGACCAGTGAATCGTGTGTCCGCTCCCTTCTTGGCCAGAAGGTCCGCGGTTTCATTACCTTCAAAACCTTTGTGCCCTGGTATCCACTCCAAGAAAACACTGTTTTGTCTAGCCAGTTCATTGAGGTTTTGTATGCATTCCCAGATCAGCTTAGAACTAACCCGGAATTGTTTTAAGGCCAGCAGTGCAGCCTGGCTGTCTGAGAAGAAAGTTATCCTCTCCCCTCTCCAGCCACGGCCTCGGGCGTGGTCGGCAGCCTTTAGTAAGGCGTATACCTCTGCCTGGTACACGGTTGACTCCGTTCCCAAGCTAAAGTGCTGCCTAAGGTTGCGTGGACCACAGATCCCTGCACCGGTTCCTTCTGAAGTGCGAGATCCGTCAGTAAAGTACTTGATCCCTGCATCTTCGAAAATTCTTTGAGAGCCGTCCCCAGTCCACTCGGCTCTGTCTCTCAGTCGGACTTGGTATCGACTCTCAAAGTTGTAACAGGGGATCATCTGGTCAGTTGGCAAGCCTGTCAACAGGACCTGACAATCTCCAGTGAACAGTGTGCGATGACGATGCAATCCATCACCATCACACCCGTTAACTTTCAGCCTGTGCGCTCCCGACATCGCCTCCCCTTTGATGAAAACACTGAGGGGTGGCAAGCCCAGGATAACTCCCAGTGCCGCTGTAGGGGCTGTCCTCATGGCCCCAGAGATCTGCAGGCAAGCAAGCCTCTGAAGCGAGTCCAGCTTCCTCTGAACAGTTGATTGCTCAACCTTTTTCCACCATACGCATGATCCGTAGGAGACCATGGGTCTGACAACCGCCAGGTATATCCATCGGACGACCTTGGGTGAGAGTCCCCACGTCTTCCCCACAGATCGCCTAAGCATGTTTAAAACACGCTTAGACTTGTCTATAGTGTATTCTAAATGCCGATTCCAGGTAAGTCTCTTGTCCAGATGGACGCCTAGGAACTTTACCTCCTCGGCAATTGTTATTCTTTCACCGAAGATTCTGGGTGGCGTTAAGCCCGCCAGCTTATACCTACGTGTGAAAGGTACGACTACGGTTTTGGCAGGGTTGACTGTGAGATGTCGACTCCTGCACCAGCGTTCTACCCTTGACAGAGCTCCGTTGAGCAGTTCCGTCATAGTGGTCACACAAAAGCCTCGGACTAAGATGACGAAATCGTCAGCATAGGCCTGGGCATGTATTCCCGACTCATTGAGCTCCCGGAGTAGAGGGTCAGACGCCAGGTTCCACAACCGAGGGGAGATGACTCCCCCCTGTGGGCAGCCCCTAGTGGCCAACACCTCCCTCTTCGACTTCCGAAGTTCTCTGTTATAGGCCGTAAGGGCTGTGTGGTAGGATTGCCAACAACCATCATCAGCACCGTCCCTCCTAGCTCTGTTCCAGAGTCTTCGGGTTACTCTACGAAGCCGTTCTAGCCGCCTATTCCACCAGGGAGGTTGCTGAGAACTGGCCTTCTGGGTGAGAGGACAGCTCACATCGTAAGCTAAGAGTAAGGCATCTTGCAACCGCTGAGCCTCCTCATCTAAGTCCTCTGGTTTTCTGGGATTCACACTTCGGTCACCAAGGGCACTGCCTAGTTCCTCTCGAAAGAGTTCCCAGTCCGTGCGCCTCGGGTTCCTGAAGTAGTGTGGCTCCCGGCAATCTTCAAGGAAGTCGTAAAGGATATATCTATGATCAGACATAGACGCCTCTTCCGACACCCTCCAGTTACCCACCCTTCTCAACAATTGGTGGGATACAGCTGTGATATCCAGCACCTCCCGCCTGTTACGCGTGA
This sequence comes from Altica lythri, assembly GCA_964028335.1. Taxonomy (NCBI): domain Eukaryota; kingdom Metazoa; phylum Arthropoda; class Insecta; order Coleoptera; family Chrysomelidae; genus Altica; species Altica lythri. The sequence continues at coordinate 46,201,754 of OZ034808.1, read as the reverse complement.
CAAAGGTGGGTTCGGAGCCCTGATTTAGTGTAACTAGGTTAAACAGAGATAAGAATTCAAGTAAAGACTCACCTCTGGCGTTGATGTTGCTGCTGCCCCAGGTTGTGTGGTGGGCGTTGGCGTCCATCCCGATGAGGATGCCCCGTTGTCCACCTCCAAACTGTACCAGCAGCCTCTCCAGCTCCGGTGTCGGTATTTCCGGGGAGTCGTATGGTAGGTAGCATGACGCGATGATGATGTTCTTGCTGCCACCTACCTCTTTTGTGTTGACCTCCACCGTTGTTAGGTCACAGCTAGTGTGGTCCCACAACGGCATCAGCTCTACACCACTTCTCACAAAGATACAGGTTCTGGGTTTGTCAGCGGATCTGTCGTAAATGACAGTTCCGTGCGCCCCACTGAGTCCGGCCACTCTGCCATGAACCACCCAGGGCTCCTGGATGAGGGCCACCTCGACCTGTCCTTGTAGAAGCGTTTTAGTAAGGGCGGCTGACGCCGCCTTACTGTGGTGGAGGTTGACCTGGATGATCCCCCCCTAATAATAATTTAAGTAGATTCATCAAAAATAACAAAACTAAGATTTCGAATCATAATAAATCTGGGGTTTACAAACTAACATGTGGTTCATGTTCAAATATATATATAGGCCAAACTGGTAGATCTTTCAAAAAACGGATTTCGGAACACAAGAGTGGCCGCATGTGACTTGCGCCAATCTACCTGAGTTAATCCTTTGTGCCGAAGGGAAAGGGATTAAAGACAGGGTGAGTTGCGCCAAATGATGCGATCTTAAGTTCGGATTATAATCCTTTTCCAAAAAATTTAATTTAATTGGTTTTTCCAAAATATACTTAAGAAACATTTATAAATATTTTAATATCGGTACCTATAGGACCTTATTATTATATCGTGTGTCGTAGATATCGGTTGATTTATTTTGTTTTATTTTAAAATGGCTGAAACAATTAGTTCTAAAGGGAAACAATTAATCGTAATTGAAAATTTTAAATTTAGAAAGGCAAATGTCTTGACAAGTGGAAAAGTTCGCTGGAGGTGTACAAATAAAACGTGTGGTGCAAAAATATACACAAATACAATTGATAAATAACATTTTTATATTTTGTAGAAGAATTAATGAATATTGATCTGACAACAAAAGATATAGACTACATACGACACAATATGTACGTTTCAAGAAGAAGTATTTTACCTAAAGTACCAAAAAATAATGCAGAAGTTTTTGAAATTCTGAGGGCAATGGATGTAAAAACTAATAGAGGAGAACCTTTTTTACAATGTGCGGATGAAGAGAATAAAATTATTATTTTTACATGTTATACAAATATGTACTTTTTAAATTGTAGCAATACTTGGTATATGGACGGCACATTTCAGTACTGTACTAATTTTTTTTTACAATTGTTTACAATCCATGGCTATAAAAACGGACATTATGTTCCTTTAATATTTTGCTTATTGCCCGATAAAAAATTTGAAACTTATTTGAAAAGTTTTAAACTTTTAAAAAACATTTTTTCTTCAAAAAATTTAAACTGCAATCCAGAAAAAATTGTAATAGATTTTGAATTAAGTATTCATAAAGCAGTAAAAGAATTTTGGTCTCATACTTTCATTCTAGGATGTCGATTTCATTTAGGGCAGGCATGGTACCGAAAGATTCAAAAACTTGGATTGAGTCCTGAATATAATAATAAATCCTCAAATATTGGTCAATATTTAAAATTATTTTTCGGCTTGCCATTATTAAATCCAGAAGAAGTAGGCATTTCTTTCGCTGAATATTTGTTTGAAATTGCACCTAATGATCCAAGAGTTCAATCTTTTAATGATTACATAATAGAAACTTATATTGATGATGATGCTCTTTTTCCACCCAGAATTTGGGCATCACAAGACAACATTTTTTGCAGAACGACTAATGCTTGCGAATCGTTCCACTCAAAATTTAAAAATAATTTTTATAGTGCTCATCCGAATTTACATTTGTTTCTAAACCATTTAATAGAATTTCAAACGGAGGTATATATCAAAATTAATAGTGCAAATAAATACGTAAAATCGTTAAAAACAAGTTTCAAAGAAAAAGAGAATTTTGTAAATACTTTAAGAAATAAACTAGACAACAAAGAAATAACTATAGATTATTTTCTAAGATGTATATCTTATAAATTTTTACCTAAGTGTATATAATGTTAGAAATAAAACTTTTTTTGGACAAATTGTGTTTTATTTACATATTCATGTAATTATTAAAGTAGAAATAAAATTTAAATGTTAATTCAAGGAAATATTTGTTAATCCCCGTGGTCACTTTTAGTTGGCGCAAATCACCCTAAGGATTAGGACAGCTCAGGTAAATTGGCGCAAGTCACTTTCACCGACACGAGTAGTTACACAAACAATAAATCTAATTCAACTTATTCTAACCATTTAATTCAGGAAAACCACAATTTTAATGAAAATTTTGAAATTTTGCATATCAACAACAAAGGGAGAAAACTTAATTATTTGGAAGCCCTTGAAATTAACAGATTTAAAAATTCTCAATTCTTACTAAATGACCAAACGGATGTAAATAATTCTCCTTTGTTAAATTTATTTCGATAAATATTGTCAATACATAAATAGTTCAGTAGGGATTTCCAACACTTTTAATCCTACCTAATTCTAATCTAATCTAATCTAATCTAAACAACCTGGCATGGTCTCTCCTGTGGAGCCCCATGTTTGCGCACTGCTTCCTATGGGAATATTGTGACCAGGTTCGGCACCAAGAGTCCTTACATGCACCCGATGCGTGCAGGACTCTAGTTTGTTCAGCTGAAAATCAGCGTCCCGCTGATCTTCAGGTAGGCTAGAATCCAGGTATCCGAAATTCCTTGAGTTACTGTTGCCACAGAGCAGTTCCCTTGATAAGAGACTTGAGTCCTGTGACTAGCTCCTCAAGGTGGTGATAGGATTCAGGATTCGTGTCACCGAAGATGAGGAACCGTTTATAGTCCAAGGCCTCACACTCGAATAGAATGTGAGTTGCCGTCTCATCTTCCATGGCGCACAGTCGGCACGAGGTGGGTTCCTGTGTCAGAATCCCCATCCTCCGAAGGTGTAGTCTGAATGGTCCATGCCCAGTGAGCAGGCCCACTAGTACTCTTATCTGACTCCTACCAAGATTCAGTATGTCAAACGTCAGTTTTTTGGAGTAGCCTTTGAGCATCAGCTTCGAGTGCCTCAGCCCTGCAGTGTTACCCCGGTGCTTGGTTGACTCTTCCTAGACCCAGTCCCTGACTTTGGTCCTTACCCAGGCTCTAGGCAGTCCCAATACCGGTTCTGGACCAGTGAATCGTGTGTCCGCTCCCTTCTTGGCCAGAAGGTCCGCGGTTTCATTACCTTCAAAACCTTTGTGCCCTGGTATCCACTCCAAGAAAACACTGTTTTGTCTAGCCAGTTCATTGAGGTTTTGTATGCATTCCCAGATCAGCTTAGAACTAACCCGGAATTGTTTTAAGGCCAGCAGTGCAGCCTGGCTGTCTGAGAAGAAAGTTATCCTCTCCCCTCTCCAGCCACGGCCTCGGGCGTGGTCGGCAGCCTTTAGTAAGGCGTATACCTCTGCCTGGTACACGGTTGACTCCGTTCCCAAGCTAAAGTGCTGCCTAAGGTTGCGTGGACCACAGATCCCTGCACCGGTTCCTTCTGAAGTGCGAGATCCGTCAGTAAAGTACTTGATCCCTGCATCTTCGAAAATTCTTTGAGAGCCGTCCCCAGTCCACTCGGCTCTGTCTCTCAGTCGGACTTGGTATCGACTCTCAAAGTTGTAACAGGGGATCATCTGGTCAGTTGGCAAGCCTGTCAACAGGACCTGACAATCTCCAGTGAACAGTGTGCGATGACGATGCAATCCATCACCATCACACCCGTTAACTTTCAGCCTGTGCGCTCCCGACATCGCCTCCCCTTTGATGAAAACACTGAGGGGTGGCAAGCCCAGGATAACTCCCAGTGCCGCTGTAGGGGCTGTCCTCATGGCCCCAGAGATCTGCAGGCAAGCAAGCCTCTGAAGCGAGTCCAGCTTCCTCTGAACAGTTGATTGCTCAACCTTTTTCCACCATACGCATGATCCGTAGGAGACCATGGGTCTGACAACCGCCAGGTATATCCATCGGACGACCTTGGGTGAGAGTCCCCACGTCTTCCCCACAGATCGCCTAAGCATGTTTAAAACACGCTTAGACTTGTCTATAGTGTATTCTAAATGCCGATTCCAGGTAAGTCTCTTGTCCAGATGGACGCCTAGGAACTTTACCTCCTCGGCAATTGTTATTCTTTCACCGAAGATTCTGGGTGGCGTTAAGCCCGCCAGCTTATACCTACGTGTGAAAGGTACGACTACGGTTTTGGCAGGGTTGACTGTGAGATGTCGACTCCTGCACCAGCGTTCTACCCTTGACAGAGCTCCGTTGAGCAGTTCCGTCATAGTGGTCACACAAAAGCCTCGGACTAAGATGACGAAATCGTCAGCATAGGCCTGGGCATGTATTCCCGACTCATTGAGCTCCCGGAGTAGAGGGTCAGACGCCAGGTTCCACAACCGAGGGGAGATGACTCCCCCCTGTGGGCAGCCCCTAGTGGCCAACACCTCCCTCTTCGACTTCCGAAGTTCTCTGTTATAGGCCGTAAGGGCTGTGTGGTAGGATTGCCAACAACCATCATCAGCACCGTCCCTCCTAGCTCTGTTCCAGAGTCTTCGGGTTACTCTACGAAGCCGTTCTAGCCGCCTATTCCACCAGGGAGGTTGCTGAGAACTGGCCTTCTGGGTGAGAGGACAGCTCACATCGTAAGCTAAGAGTAAGGCATCTTGCAACCGCTGAGCCTCCTCATCTAAGTCCTCTGGTTTTCTGGGATTCACACTTCGGTCACCAAGGGCACTGCCTAGTTCCTCTCGAAAGAGTTCCCAGTCCGTGCGCCTCGGGTTCCTGAAGTAGTGTGGCTCCCGGCAATCTTCAAGGAAGTCGTAAAGGATATATCTATGATCAGACATAGACGCCTCTTCCGACACCCTCCAGTTACCCACCCTTCTCAACAATTGGTGGGATACAGCTGTGATATCCAGCACCTCCCGCCTGTTACGCGTGACAAAGGTGGGTTCGGAGCCCTGATTTAGTGTAACTAGGTTAAACAGAGATAAGAATTCAAGTAAAGACTCACCTCTGGCGTTGATGTTGCTGCTGCCCCAGGTTGTGTGGTGGGCGTTGGCGTCCATCCCGATGAGGATGCCCCGTTGTCCACCTCCAAACTGTACCAGCAGCCTCTCCAGCTCCGGTGTCGGTATTTCCGGGGAGTCGTATGGTAGGTAGCATGACGCGATGATGATGTTCTTGCTGCCACCTACCTCTTTTGTGTTGACCTCCACCGTTGTTAGGTCACAGCTAGTGTGGTCCCACAACGGCATCAGCTCTACACCACTTCTCACAAAGATACAGGTTCTGGGTTTGTCAGCGGATCTGTCGTAAATGACAGTTCCGTGCGCCCCACTGAGTCCGGCCACTCTGCCATGAACCACCCAGGGCTCCTGGATGAGGGCCACCTCGACCTGTCCTTGTAGAAGCGTTTTAGTAAGGGCGGCTGACGCCGCCTTACTGTGGTGGAGGTTGACCTGGATGATCCCCCCCTAATAATAATTTAAGTAGATTCATCAAAAATAACAAAACTAAGATTTCGAATCATAATAAATCTGGGGTTTACAAACTAACATGTGGTTCATGTTCAAATATATATATAGGCCAAACTGGTAGATCTTTCAAAAAACGGATTTCGGAACACAAGAGTGGCCGCATGTGACTTGCGCCAATCTACCTGAGTTAATCCTTTGTGCCGAAGGGAAAGGGATTAAAGACAGGGTGAGTTGCGCCAAATGATGCGATCTTAAGTTCGGATTATAATCCTTTTCCAAAAAATTTAATTTAATTGGTTTTTCCAAAATATACTTAAGAAACATTTATAAATATTTTAATATCGGTACCTATAGGACCTTATTATTATATCGTGTGTCGTAGATATCGGTTGATTTATTTTGTTTTATTTTAAAATGGCTGAAACAATTAGTTCTAAAGGGAAACAATTAATCGTAATTGAAAATTTTAAATTTAGAAAGGCAAATGTCTTGACAAGTGGAAAAGTTCGCTGGAGGTGTACAAATAAAACGTGTGGTGCAAAAATATACACAAATACAATTGATAAATAACATTTTTATATTTTGTAGAAGAATTAATGAATATTGATCTGACAACAAAAGATATAGACTACATACGACACAATATGTACGTTTCAAGAAGAAGTATTTTACCTAAAGTACCAAAAAATAATGCAGAAGTTTTTGAAATTCTGAGGGCAATGGATGTAAAAACTAATAGAGGAGAACCTTTTTTACAATGTGCGGATGAAGAGAATAAAATTATTATTTTTACATGTTATACAAATATGTACTTTTTAAATTGTAGCAATACTTGGTATATGGACGGCACATTTCAGTACTGTACTAATTTTTTTTTACAATTGTTTACAATCCATGGCTATAAAAACGGACATTATGTTCCTTTAATATTTTGCTTATTGCCCGATAAAAAATTTGAAACTTATTTGAAAAGTTTTAAACTTTTAAAAAACATTTTTTCTTCAAAAAATTTAAACTGCAATCCAGAAAAAATTGTAATAGATTTTGAATTAAGTATTCATAAAGCAGTAAAAGAATTTTGGTCTCATACTTTCATTCTAGGATGTCGATTTCATTTAGGGCAGGCATGGTACCGAAAGATTCAAAAACTTGGATTGAGTCCTGAATATAATAATAAATCCTCAAATATTGGTCAATATTTAAAATTATTTTTCGGCTTGCCATTATTAAATCCAGAAGAAGTAGGCATTTCTTTCGCTGAATATTTGTTTGAAATTGCACCTAATGATCCAAGAGTTCAATCTTTTAATGATTACATAATAGAAACTTATATTGATGATGATGCTCTTTTTCCACCCAGAATTTGGGCATCACAAGACAACATTTTTTGCAGAACGACTAATGCTTGCGAATCGTTCCACTCAAAATTTAAAAATAATTTTTATAGTGCTCATCCGAATTTACATTTGTTTCTAAACCATTTAATAGAATTTCAAACGGAGGTATATATCAAAATTAATAGTTCAAATAAATACGTAAAATCGTTAAAAACAAGTTTCAAAGAAAAAGAGAATTTTGTAAATACTTTAAGAAATAAACTAGACAACAAAGAAATAACTATAGATTATTTTCTAAGATGTATATCTTATAAATTTTTACCTAAGTGTATATAATGTTAGAAATAAAACTTTTTTTGGACAAATTGTGTTTTATTTACATATTCATGTAATTATTAAAGTAGAAATAAAATTTGAATGTTAATTCAAGGAAATATTTGTTAATCCCCGTGGTCACTTTTAGTTGGCGCAAATCACCCTAAGGATTAGGACAGCTCAGGTAAATTGGCGCAAGTCACTTTCACCGACAAGAGTAGTTACACAAACAATAAATCTAATTCAACTTATTCTAACCATTTAATTCAGGAAAACCACAATTTTAATGAAAATTTTGAAATTTTGCATATTAACAACAAAGGGAGAAAACTTAATTATTTGGAAGCCCTTGAAATTAACAGATTTAAAAATTCTCAATTCTTACTAAATGACCAAACGGATGTAAATACTTCTCCTTTGTTAAATTTATTTCGATAAATATTGTCAATACATAAATAGTTCAGTAGGGATTTCCAACACTTTTAATCCTACCTAATTACTTCCTACCAATTTGTTACCTGTTCTATCCTTCGCAATAGAATAATGTGATAATATACATTTTTTATTTAGTTAATATACTTTCACCTGACGAAGCTAATGTTGTAGCGAAACGCGTCGTGAAAAAAGAAAAAGTTTTTTGTGAAAAGTAGTCGTAATATACTCAATTTATATTATTAACCATGAATTTTCATCAAGTATCGACCACCTCAATTCAATACCAGAAGATGAAATTATCCCAGAAAACATTCAACTTCCAAACAATGACAATTTCCCAGACACCGACAATGAAACTGTACACTCTAGTCACGAAAATCCGATCATAGGTATTCCTCAAACGAATAAATCTATTAATACTTTCAAAAATCAAATTATTATTTCAAGTCACACAAATAGAGAAAATAATCATCGAAAGGTAATAAGAGAAAAAATCTTCGAGAAAAATCGAATACAACTATCCATTCCCAAATCGGATAATGAATCTATTATCATAGACTTTATTAGAGAATATCTTGTCCCTAAACAAACCTATTGTTTCCTCTTCAAAGACAAATCTTTAGAAACAATCTTCATTAGAATTTTCCAAAATTATTTTAAAAATAATGCATTTACATTATTTAAAACAGACACGATTCTCACCGACGTTACAGACGAAGACGAACAAAAAGAAAAACTAAAACTAGTCATAGAGGCATACAGGAAAATACAAACGCCATCAAGCGAATATTCTATTGGCCTAGATTAGAACAAGACGTTAGAGACTACGTGAATTCATGTGAGATATGTCAAGTGACAAAATATGAAAGACACCCTACAAAACTAGTATTCAAACCAACACCTATAGGATGTGAGTAAAGGGGCTAGGCCGGTTCGGGGCCAAAATCGATCATTTTTACATGTAAATCCCCATAAGAAAATCTAAGGTCCATTCTGGTCATTTTTGTCTCTTTTGGCTCGGTTCGAGCGCAAAATCAATCATTTTATCATGTAAATCTCCATAAGAAAATTCTAAGGACCATTCTGGTCATTTTTGTATCTTTTGGCTACGTGTACACCACGTGTCCTAAGCGGGGAACAGGAGATGGATCAATAGGGATGTAGGAGGATGTAAAGGCGGCAGCCTCGAGTAAGATGACGGGGGTAAATAGAATCGGAACTGTGAGGAGGATGTATAGAGTGAAGTTAGGGATGCTGGAGCAGTATGGAGTAAGATGACGGGGGTAAATAGAATCGGAACTGTGAGGAGGATGTATAGAGTGAAGTTAGGGATGCTGGAGCAGTATGGAGTAAGATGACGGGGGTAAATAGAATCGGAACTGTGAGGAGGATGTATAGAGTGAAGTTAGGGATGCTGGAGCAGTATGGAGTAAGATGACGGGGGTAAATAGAATCGGAACTGTGAGGAGGATGTATGGAGTGAAGTTAGGGATGCTGGAGCAGTATGGAGTAAGATGACGGGGGTAAATAGAATCGGAACTGTGAGGAGGATGTATGGAGTGACGTTAGGGATGCTGAAGCAGTATGTATATTGTCGTATGACGTAAAGTTAGGGATGCTGTAATATTTCTGTAATCTCATTACTATCTGCAAGTATGTTTAATAAAATTCATGAAAATAACAACCCATTCGTAGAATCTAATTTATAAGTAAAAAAATTTATGTATCTATAGGTATGTACCTATAGGTATGTACCATACTTTAATGAAACCCAAGTACCTAATAGTCATTTTTAGAAGCTAAACTTTGCAATAAAACTAAATAATGGTTATTTTTAGATATCAAACCTAGAAACTTGATAGCTTTCTACCTATTATATTTTTTTCTAAGCGAAAACGCAATAAATCACAACAAAAATATAGGTATTATTCTTTGTTTCCATATAAACATTTTTATCAACAAATCATTTAGCAAATATTTATCTTAGATATTATACGTTTACTTTTTTAACGTTATTTTCATTCAATTACAAATTGCATTTCAAATTTGCAAATCGAAAAAAATAAAATAATATAGGTGCAAGTTTTTATCAATCATTATAAATAATAATAATATTATGGCTCTAAAAAGAGCCGATTATTTAAAAAGTGCTTTTGATACTTATAGAATAAAAAATTAAGTCTATAAACCATCACCTTCTGCAGCAATCTGCAGCTGGCGTATTTTATTAATATGATGCAGCCTCGATGGTCTTAACTGCTGCATTGAAAGTTCTGTAGCCTGCACAGCTCTATGAACCCGTTCATCTTCACCTTCACGTTGCCAAATTGAAACGTTTCTATGATTAGGAGTATTTCCTAACCCATCACCTTCAGCGGCCAAATTAAGGTGGCGTGATCTTTCTTGTTGCATTTTAAAAGTTATATATTGTTCTCGGATCAATTTGCAATAACAATGAAGTGTATAAAAATCAAACATGTGAAAGAGTTATCGATAAACATAAAAACCGCAGATACATTCAATACATAACAACCACAAAAAATATTGTATATATATCTAGAACCACAGAAATGTGTATAATGCCAAGGTAAACCGCAAAAAAACAATATACATGTGAAAATTTTGTTAAATAATGAAATATATATATTATTTTTACGGTATTAATTTCAGAAATAATAAAAAATAATTATAACCAATTAGTTAAAGATTATTACATTACGCTTTACATAAACTCAAATAAAAGTATTAATTATGATATAATATATTAAACATAAAGTAGTAGAATTTATATTAAAAATCATAAAAGTAAGGTTTGTGATTAACTCAAAGAAAAAAAGTTTAAATGATTGTAATAAAGCCAAATAATTAATTTATAGTAAATACGAAGGCTGATTGATATATTTTTTTGCATTAAAATTTTCTGAAAATACTCTAAAATTTGATAAAACCCAAAGAATAGTATAATAAAATTCATGAAAATAACAACACATTCGTAGAATGTAATTTATATGCCAATAAACTGCTTTACGGTATTAATTTCAGAAATAATAAAAATAATTATAACCAATTAGTTAAAGATTATTACATTACGCTTTACATAAACTCAAATAAAACTATTAATTATGATATAATATATTAAACATAAAGTAGTAGAATTTATATTAAAAATCATAAAAGTAAGGTTTGTGATTAACTCAAAGAAAAAAAGTTTAAATGATTGTAATAAAGCCAAATAATTAATTTATAGCAAATACGAAGGCTGATTGATATATTTTTTTGCATTAAAATTTTCTGAAAATACTCTAAAATTTGATAAAAACCAAAGAATAGTATAATAAAATTCATGAAAATAACAACACATTCGTAGAATGTAATTTATATGCCAATAAACTGCTTTACGGTATTAATTTCAGAAATAATAAAAATAATTATAACCAATTAGTTAAAGATTATTACATTACGCTTTACATAAACTCAAATAAAACTATTAATTATGATATAATATATTAAACATAAAGTAGTAGAATTTATATTAAAAATCATAAAAGTAAGGTTTGTGATTAACTCAAAGAAAAAAAGTTTAAATGATTGTAATAAAGCCAAATAATTAATTTATAGTAAATACGAAGGCTGATTGATATATTTTTTTGCATTAAAATTTTCTGAAAATACTCTAAAATTTGATAAAAACCAAAGAATAGTATAATAAAATTCATGAAAATAACAACACATTCGTAGAATGTAATTTATATGCCAATAAACTGCTTTACGGTATTAATTTCAGAAATAATAAAAATAATTATAACCAATTAGTTAAAGATTATTACATTACGCTTTACATAAACTCAAATAAAAGTATTAATTATGATATAATATATTAAACATAAAGTAGTAGAATTTATATTAAAAATCATAAAAGTAAGGTTTGTGATTAACTCAAAGAAAAAAAGTTTAAATGATTGTAATAAAGCCAAATAATTAATTTATACTAAATACGAAGGCTGATTGATATATTTTTTTGCATTAAAATTTTCTGAAAATACTCTAAAATGTGATAAAAACCAAAGAATAGTATAATAAAATTCATGAAAATAACAACACATTCGTAGAATGTAATTTATATGCCAATAAACTGCTTTACGGTATTAATTTCAGAAATAATAAAAATAATTATAACCAATTAGTTAAAGATAATTACATTACGCTTTACATAAACTCAAATAAAAGTATTAATTATGATATAATATATTAAACATAAAGTAGTAGAATTTATATTAAAAATCATAAAAGTAAGGTTTGTGATTAACTCAAAGAAAAAAAGTTTAAATGATTGTAATAAAGCCAAATAATTAATTTATAGTAAATACGAAGGCTGATTGATATATTTTTTGCATTAAAATTTTCTGAAAATACTCTAAAATTTGATAAAAACCAAAGAATAGTATAATAAAATTCATGAAAATAACAACACATTCGTAGAATGTAATTTATATGTCAATAAACTGTCCGTAAAGTAGGTACTACTATAGTTTTTTTTTGCGATTTTATCTAATAGGTAAATATAAGTAGCTTGCAATGAGAAAATTGCCTCATTCACTTAGTAGCCAGCTATGAGGGTAGTTTACTTTTTTATGTTATTGTGTTTTGTAGCAGCGGAGGATGCTGAAGATGATGAAATTAAAAATTTTTTATTGAAATATAAATACACAACAAATGAATCTCTTACCGATTACACAGAAGTTTTGGCTAAATTTCAGGAAAAATATAATTTACCGGTAGACGGTACCCCTAACATTGAAACTTTAAGATTAATTCATAGACCGCGATGTCCAGAACCTGAAAATTATTCGGTAGGGTTAAGGTGGAATAAAACAGAATTAAATTGGTATTTTCCACTGGCAAATCGTGAACAATTAGACATGGCTAAAATAGCATTCGAGATATGGGCTCAGGCATTAGTTTTAAAATTTAGACATGTGCCGTTTCCATATAAGGGTAAACCTGATATTACAATACAAATGAGTAGGCGTCAACATAGTTTTCGTAAAGACTGTCAAGGATCTCGTACCTGTCCAAACACTTTTGATGGTCCTGGCGGAATATTGGCACACGGATATTTTCCTGCTATAGACGGGTCATGTGTTGAAGTTCATACGGATATAGAAGAAGCTTGGAGCTATGCACAAAACATTTCTGAAGAGCCCGAAAAAACAAATTTTCTTAAGGTACTCACACATGAATTGGGACATGCGCTGGGTCTGGGGCATTCTAGTGATGAACATGCAATTATGTACCAATGGTATTCTGAAGATGTTAGTAGATTAGGTCACGACGATATCGCAGGTATGACAGCTTTATATGAACTTAAAGAAAAATATGTAAACAATCCGTATGCACCAACGAAACCAACGCGTTGTACAACCCCTTCTACAAAGAAGTCGACAACAACGTCAATGAGTACAAAGAAGTCAACAACAACGACTATAAGTACAAAGGAGTCAACAACAACGTCTACGAAAAAGCCTACCAAAGTTACAACTGTGGAAAAATCTATGAACTTGTGCGATGTGAAAGCCCCTGATATTATGTTTTTAGCTTATACACCAGAGTTTTCAGCATATCATATGTATATTATAAAAGGAAATTTACTCTGGAAATTCAATTTAGTTGACGGAAAAATTCCGGCAGCTGAAGATTTAAAAAATTATTTACCAAAAGAAATAAATCAGATTTCGCATGTTTTTCAAAATAGTGCAGGCACACTGATTGTTGAAAGCGAGGGTAAATTTTTCGCCGTTTCGTTTCCTGGAATTACAGTGGCTAGAAACATTCAATTAAATCTACCCCGAAATATTAAGGTTAACGCCATGTTTCAGTCATATACAGGCCAAAGCTATGTTCTGTTTAATCAAACATCGTTTATCCTGTTCGACGATATGGATGAGCAAATAATGAGGAGAGGCAGCATTACAGAAGAATTTCCAGGGGTTCCCGATAATATAAACTTAGTTTTTAGGTATTCAGATGGAAACCTTTATTTCTTGAAGGAAGACATCTATTACAAGTACAATGAATTTTATAGAAAAGTTATTGAAGCTGAACAATTTAATTGGAATATATTTAATATGCCATGTCCTAATACCACTTTACTAACTCAACTTAAAACAATGTTGTCAAAACTAATATCATATTACCAATAAAAATATATAAAAGGCTTCTGTGTATTATTTATAGAAATAATTAAAATGAAAATAAATGGTTGCATATATCTAAACATAAGTTGTATAATACACTTTAAAAGAAATAGTCAGCAGCAAAAAAATACCTTGTATTAAAATTCGACCATAATTAGAAGTTGTAGTTTTTAATAAATAAACCAACTATTGACAAAAATAGGTGAACCCTAAATAGGTGTAGAAACCACAAACAATAACACCTCGGCAAGATAAACATAAACCCACAGAATTGCTTATAATATTCAAGTAAACCATAAAAAACAAGGCCAACGTTAAGAAAATTATTGAAATATTCGGAAAAATATTTTGAAAAAATATATGAAAATTCAAACACACCCTCCCAAATAATAATTTAAGGTAATACATATTCAAATATATAAAAATAAATGGCAAATTCTGGGAAACTTTGAAATAGTAAGATTATTAAAAACTTTATCACTCTAAAAAACAATTAATATCAAGAGGTACATATTCACAAACTTTAACACATATCACAGTAACTGCTTGTTGCAAAAAAAATTTAAACACTTTAGCACAAAATTGGAAGAATCAATGTTCAAGATAACATCCCATAGCTAACTCTCTAATAAATAGATACACACATTAGAGAATCAAACTATGGAATATAACTTGGACAACACATTAGTAATGGCTACGAATTTAACGAACTATAAGAACAGATTTAGAGTGCAAGGGACGATGCTTTTAATCTCGAACGGACAAAAAATGATAGTTTGTATAATAAAATTCACGCATAGACTAACGGTAAAAAATTTCTACAACAAGCAGTCTAATTGCGATAAGGCATAAAACCGCAAAACAAGGAATAATGCATTGACGTAGATATAAAAAATTAATAATTTTAGGTGAGTATCAAAGTAATCAAACAATGATTTGAATGCGACTACATACTTTATTGTGCTATTTTTTATCACCCCTACAGCTGCCTGGAATCTCTTCCTCCTCCTCCTCTGAATTGAAATCCTGCTCATCCTCTAAACAGAGGCAGCGTCCACTACATTTACAATTTTGGAGGACCTTTTCATCATATTTCGCTTGATATTCCTCATCAAGCATCTCATTTTCGAAACAGAGGCATTCTCCTTTGCACTTACACATCTGAGAAAAAAAACAGAGGTAGTTGATAATGAATTTTAGTAGGTATGAGTATTTGACTCATTTAAAAAATAATTTTTTATTGTATAAAAATACATACACCCGCTACAGAATCGAAGGTTTGTTTATTTAATACTAAAGCTTATTTCATACAGAAGCTTTAAAACAAATAATATTATTTTTGCGATGAATGTGGGTAAGTGATCACACAAAAAAAAGATATGGCTTAACTCTAAAAACATTATATTTTTTATAGATGAAATAATAAGAAGGCGCGTGAGAAACCACGTCGCGGGGTTCGAGCAAGAAAGTTTAAATAGAGTTCTAATAAAAAAAGTAAAACAATCATTATTTTTAGAGTCTACCAATAATAATTCTAGACGGGACATCCCCGTACCCGTCTAGGCGACCTCCAATCTGCAGGGCATTGGGAACCGTGAGGTGGTTCTATATATATATGAGAACTGCACCCTCGGTTATATATGTGTGGAAAATTAAAGGTAAAATCATAAAAGATATAATGAAGAAAAATGTTATAGCAAGGTATTTTTTTATGTTTCAGAAGAATAGACCACGCACTCTGTAATCTTGAGGTTGTATAGCTCGGTTTACGAGTCTAAATATTTAATATTTAGGTTTAAAACTGAGAGTACATATATAAAAATGCCTATATCAGGGCAACATTCTCATTTTTTAAATAAAGAAATGCTTTATAGAGTTTTATTATAAATAAAAAGTGATAAACAATGACACATATTTTTACGTTAAACAGAAAGGATTGAATATATGATAAGGAGCGCATACGCCTACTTTTATTCTTATCATTTTCTAGGTGGATTATAATATGTAAAGTTAAATTAGGGAAAAATAGGTGATATATTTACTTTTAATCTTAATAGAGTTTAAATATTTTTATATCAGTTAATAAAAAAACCGCGATTTATATTGATAGAACTGAAATCGTTTGATATTTAAAGGAATTAAAACTTAATAAAATAATGAGTAATAGATAGATAGTTTATTGATAGATAGATAGATAGATAGATAGATAAATAGATAGAAAAACAAAAAAAATATATAAATTTTATTTTTTTTCTGATGCTTTTTAAAGCGTTAAACGTTCATTTTTAATCGAAAATTATCGTTTTTTAATGAGTTTACGCTTATAAATTTAGGAACGAAAAAAACGATGAAAAGTGCCACTTTTTGTCACTTTGAAACGATGTTTTTCCATAAGAAATACATGTAAATCGTAAATTTCTTTTTATCAGTTTTTTAATACGTTATTACGACAAATTTTAACGCTAACTTGACGTTTGAACGTTTCGTATTTTGAGAATGTGACGTGCATAAATTTTACCTCGATAAAATAACGAAAACTGCCTCTTTGAAACGACGTTTGTACATAAGAAATAAACGATTTCAAAATAAATAAATAAATCATATAAACTCTAATCAAATTAAAAGCAGAAATAAAATTAAAAAAATATACTTACAATTTCCATGTGGTCGCAAATCGCCAGTAAAATCAAAAAATCGGGCCTGTCCAAGTTAACAGTAAAAACCAATAAATCAGATGATATTTTTTTCCCATAAGAAATAAACGATTTCAAAATAAATAAATATTTATATAAACTCTAATCAAATTAAAAGCAGAAATAAAATTTTAAAAAATATATACTTACAATTTCCAAGTGCTCACAAATCACTAGTAAAATCGAAAAAATCAGGTCTGCCCAAGTTGACAGCAAAAATCAATATGTATACCTATTACTAGAGGTGATATTTTTTTCTATAAGGTTGACCTCTGCGGTTAGCCTCATAACAATTTTTTAAAAAAAATCATAGTATATTTAACCAATATACGGTTTGAAAACCGATATGGTTTAAACAAAAAAACAATCTACGTAATTTTCTTGAAAAAATTTTCGATATATATATATACCGCCGTGTAAATTAATAAAATCATTCCAAATTCTTCAGTATATGTTGGTGTTGAGTTTTCCAGAGCTATTATGTAAGTATATATTATTAATTATACATTGTATTGATTATTTATTTTTTCAAATTTTTTAATAAATTTTTAATAGTTTAATATTTATTTTTTTGTAAGTTTTTTTCTAATATTGTTTTGTTTTTTGTAGATTGAATATATAGCGTATAGTGAATCAAAGTCTTTTGTAATAACAATTGAACCATACTTTTCTAACCAGCAGCCATCTTCCATTCTTTCTAGATCTACAAATAATCTTCCATATGTAAGTATAATATATTATCATATTTTTAGCTAATTCTTTAATAGTTTACCTAATAGTTGCAGTATCTACGTCGATTTGCATCCTTTGTATCTGTATACGATTGAGACGCTGCTTCAGATTTGAATCCTTTCTACCTGTACACGATTGAGACGCTGCTCCAGATTTGAATCCTTTCTACCTGTACACGATTGAGACGCTGCTTCAGATTTAGCCCCAGTTTTATCAACACATCACAGCGAGAGTGAGTATTGATTGCTATATAATACATAATGTCACTATCTGATTTTCAGGATGCGTCTTTATTGCGAGAATGATATGTTTAGAATCTTTTTTTCTTATTGTATGCTCTAATGATTTTAAATTTGCAATTTTTCTTTAGAATTAAATTTAATTGTAAACTACTTATTCTTATCTCCCTCACACTTACGTCAATTTGACTAATGATTAGCATTTCAGCTAGGGGTTATCTAGTTAATTTTTTGTTGTAGATGAGTCCTTCGCCCCTTTATCTTCATTATAGTGAACAGTTGGTTCACCTTGCAGTTCATGCTAGACCAAATGAGTTTGGAGCATATCTATATCAAATGTCTAGCATCTATCCCTGGAGATTTTCGTATGAAGAATTTAGTGATATATGTAAAATTTGTGATAGATCAACTGATTTCATTCATCTTGCATATTCCCGATATATAAATCTTATTAACTATGCCGATCAGAATAGCGATTACGATTCAGACGCTACCCTTACAAACTAATATTATTTTTAAAAGTTTTTCTCCTTTGTTCATATCCACCCATACATTGTCAGCATCATTTTTTTTTTTTTTATTTTTTATTTAATCCTTTCTCTTTAGAATGCCTTCTCCGCGCAGGTCATCCCAAATATCCCGCAGCAAGTTGCACCGAGAAATGAATCTATGCTATAGGATACAAAAATGCATAAAATGTGGTTCACTTATTATAACTAAGGGAACATACTCCAACACAGCAGCTGTGCCTATACCAAGAATATGCGTCTCATGTTTGAGATTAGAACAGCATGATGAGGAAAAGTAATATTTATCATCTATAAAAAAGATAGATCGATAAAAATCCTTCTTTTTGAATATATTAATTAAGTTCTTAAACCATAGCATCACGTAAATTTTAACAAATTCGTAGAGTTTATGTAGGATTTATCGCTTTAGAATGATTAGGCTTCTGTTCAGTACTAAATTTACGTTGTATTGTATGCTTCTTGTTCTTATCCGTTACATATTTCTAATGTCTACTTATGATGATGTAGGTAGTGGAGATGGTGATATTCAAGATTGTTTCTACCAGTTAGGAGGCCATTATGGATTTATTAATTTTAAAGAAAGTCCAAAAAGTTCTAGTCTGCGAATTTTGTAATCACCCTATACTTCCTATTCATTATACTAAACATGTAAAAACTAATCATTTATATTGTGGTCTGTGTCATAAGAAATATCGCTATATTACCTCATTCCGTAACCATAAATGTATGGTTCTATTAAAATCTGCACAATAACTGACATTATGATTATTACAGATATGTCTTGACATGTTGCATCAATAACTGTGTTTGCTCGAGTTAAAACTTTTAAGATGTGGCCTGAAACAATGAAACAAACCGGACATGACCTGGCCAGAGCTGGGTTTATGTATACAGGGGTTGGAGACTGTGTTATATATGCATTTTGCAAGGTAGTTGTTAAAAACTGGATGCCTACTGCTACACCTATGGAGAAACATACAGATAGTTGTTTGTTCCTGGAAGAACATAGCAAGTTGCAAAGAATGTGCTCATATAGCGCACGTTTAGCATCTTTTAGAAGTAAGACGCCTTCAACCGCAAAATTGGCTAAAGCAGGTTTTTACTCTGACCACGGCGTATTAACCTTCATAAGTTTTAAAGATGTTAGCAAATATCACGTACGGCTATCCTCTTTTATGAAAGAGCCTGCGAGGTGGCCCAATGCGGAACATCTCGCTAAAGAAGGGTTCTTCTATACAGGATGTGATATGAAAATACAGCACTATTCTCAATGTTATATAGCCGTTATATATAAAGATGAAGAGAAGGAAAATAGGCCGCATAATGTGAATATGGCTTGTAAAATATGTTTGGATAAAGAAATCCAAATAGTTTTTTCACCATGTGGCCATTTAGCTTCATGCATAGATTGTGCACAACCGCTAAAATATTGTTGCATCTGCCGCACTCGTCTTGAGGGTAAATCAAGAGTATATATTACTTAGATTAAAATATCTAAAATTATTCTTCCAATGTATCATACTACCTAGTTTCACCCCAACGAGCGTTCATTATTGGTTTTCGGAATGTGCGTAATAATACTTTTATTAGTTTGTACGATTTTATTCTTGTTATTGATATATAGTTGTTATTACAATGTCTTTTTTGCACATGCGCAGTATCTTTATTAGTATATGTTTTATTCTGAGTTTAAATTACTGTTTGTTTTATACTAAGCTTAAAATTAGTTTGTATGATATATAGTTGTCATTTACAATTTGTTACACATACGCAGTATCTTTATTATTGTAGGTTTTATACTAAGTTTAAATTATTGATCATTTCATTTTTTTTTTTTGAAATATACCTATTTATATTATAATGTTTACACACTTTTTACTTACCCTTCTAACACAAAAAAGTACAGATAAAGCTCTTTATGGATCATTCTTAATCAATCAGTCTTAGGATTCATACCTATATGCTCTTATACATTAAAAAAACAGTGCATACGTTTATGTAAAGGTATATAATTTTATTAATTTAAATTAAATATTTTTTAATTTTGGTTAAAAAACATCACCCGCTCTGGGTATATAAAACTTAAGAGTCAACTCTTGTTAGGCATTTTTTCGATTTTAACGACGGCTCTTGTTAGGCATTTTTTCGATTTTAACAACGGCCCTTGACAAATTAGGTATATTAATAAAAGCAAGGGTCATATTCAAACTTATTAATTTATTTTTATTTTTTTAGCAGCAAAAAGATCCCCAAGAATAATATTTTTTATGTTGATATAATTAAAAAATATACAAAGAAGATTTTTATAGAGTACTGTTTTGTTTTAGATATTTCATCGGATGTTTGATGCCTATTTGCTAACATGCTGGTTGAACTCATCAAATACATTGCAACCATTTTTGGGTTAATAACCTCGAATTATGATAAACAGCGTGCTAGAGAAGGAGTTAGAGAAGGAGTTAAAGAATGTACAAAAGCTGCAAAAAAAATTCATAATGCTCTAAGATATGCTAAGACTTCTGGAGAAAGACATCGTTTAGAAGCCCAACTTCGAGAAGTAAAATCGTTGCGAGCGCAATTAAAGGCTCAACAGAAAAAGGGTGCCGGGCATATAAGTAGAAAAGAGACTGCGTACAGAAGGGTACATTGGGATGATATTTTCTCTGCATTTAATTCAAGAATTCGAACAGGAGTCATATCCAATCTTAAACATAAAGATCCAGTAGCCTTTCTGCTAGACTGTTAAGCTCTGTTCAAACGAAGAATTCAAAACGCTCTCAAGAAAGATGATTCAGT
Organism: Altica lythri; assembly: GCA_964028335.1. Classification (NCBI taxonomy): domain Eukaryota; kingdom Metazoa; phylum Arthropoda; class Insecta; order Coleoptera; family Chrysomelidae; genus Altica; species Altica lythri. The sequence continues at coordinate 46,180,794 of OZ034808.1, read as the reverse complement.
CAAAGTTAACATGGCGTTTTGTGGAGAATTTAAAATAGCTAGGGCTGATAGGATCTTAAACGAAAAAAAATATTTCACCACATCAAATTTTGCTATATATAAAACAACTAATATAAATAATTGGTTTGATGAAAATGTTTCGGATCCTATTCTAAAAGATCTCGAAGAATTCCAGGAGCGTGACAGTGGGTGGGCCTTGAAACGAATTGTTAACTTGGGAATAAACATTAATAAATTTATACCCCAACTTGGATCGTCATATATTGAACTACCATCACAAATTAAAAGAAAAGAAGCCTGCATTAATGTTAAAAATGATGACCAAGCCTGCTTTGCATGGGCTGTTACATCAGCTTTGTATCCTGTTGATAAAGATCCTCAAAGAACAAATAAATACCCACATTATTCAGAGGCATTAAAATTGAAAGGAATTCAGTTTCCAATGACTATAAAACAAATCCCCAGTTTTGAGAAGCAAAATAATGTTTCAGTCAACGTATATGTTTTGAGGAAATATAAAAAGGATTTCACGACGCTTCCCACATATCTAACATCTGCAAAGAAAGATAAACATGTAAACTTACTTCTTATTCAAGACGATTATTCTAATCCAACTAGATATCATTACGTCATGATAAAAAATCTTTCTAGACTTTTATCTAGCCAACTAAGTCAGAAGAACCATAAAAAATATTTTTGTGATAGATGTTTACATTACTTTAGTTCAGACAGTAAACTTGCTAAACATGTTGAAGACTGTATTAAAAAGAACGACACAGCCATCAAGATGCCTGAGGAGAGTAAAAAGATGTTAAAATTTAAGAACTTTCTTGAGGGTGTTTTAAAACCGTGCGCGGAAAAGACCGCTTACCAAGAACACATCCCTGCAGCCGTTGGTTATTATTTTAAATGTTCGTATGATGACTCTCTTTCATTTTTTCGCGCATATCGTGGATCTGATTGTATGCAGTGGTTTGCTGATGAGATGAATCAGCTTGCTGAGGATGTTTCAACGGTATTTTTATGTCCATATGATATAAACATGACCCCACAGCAAGAGAGTGATTTTCAAGCATCCACATGTTGCCATATTTGCACGCTACCCTTTAAAGTTGGGGAAAAAAAAGTCCGTGATCATTTTCACTTAATATCTGAAAATAATTACCGAGGGGCTGCACATAATGACTGTAATGTTAATTAAAGTTCATTTCACAATATTTCGTTGACTTGGTACCTGCTCTTAACTGCTCTTAAGGGATTACTAATAAAAGGTGGTTAATATTTCTTCGAACTTTAGCCGTAAACCGGTGAACTATTTACAGAAAGGTATTATTTATTTTTGTCCAGGAAGATATATTTTGGATTTTTTATTTTTCAGGTAAAATTTTAAATTATTATTACTGACCATCAATAGTAAATCATTAGTAAATGATTTTTGATTTTCTTAATTATCTTGGAAGAGAAAGTGGGAGTTTCGGGGTAATTTGTTTTTAAAATTCTCTCCTAGAATTTTAGTTTGTACTAAACATTATACTCTGAAAGTAATCTTGTGTTTATAACTAAGTATGTGGCGTCCTTGGGCAAAAAAAGTGCATTTATCGCCGGATGCGAAACAAATTGTGAAAAATGTGTTTGAAACATTGAATAATCGAGGTTATAGTGTAACCGATGCAGCAGAAGAAACATGTAAGTTAACCAAAACCCCAATATCCACAGTAAAATATATTATCAATAAGCCAATAAGTAAACGAAAAAAACGAAGTGACGTTAATAATACCAAATGTGTTGATGAAATACAAAAAGATATAATCCGACGAACGATATATGTCCTATACCAAGAACAAATGATACCAACCCTAGATTGTATAAAAAAAACGGTTACTTAAAGACGACACGGGAATTATTTGTAGCCGTACAAGTTTGTGGAGAATTATTTCTCAAATGGGATTTAAATATTGTACCATTAATAAAAGACAAGTGATAATGGAGTCATATCGTTTACGAATGTGGCGTTGTCATTACTTACAAGCTATTCAAAAATATAGAAGTGAAAACCTTTCAATTATCTACCTCGACGAGACATGGTATGACACCCATGATACTCCAACGAAGGGTTTTGTTGATTCATCGGGAAATTGCAAAACAAAGGCTCCATCAAATAGAGGACAAAGAATTACAATAATACATGCCGGATCAGAAACAGGTTGGGTTCCAAACGCTTTATTGTTATCAGCAAAGAATATTAAAGATTCAAGTTTAGATTATCACGAAGATACGACAGCAGACCTTTTTGAAGATTGGTTTGAGAATTATTTATTGCCGAATATACCGGAAAAAAGTATAATTGTAATGGACAATGCAACTTATCATAGCCGTCAATTAAATAAAGTACCAAATAGCAACAACAATAAATGGGAAATTCAAGAGTATTTGTTAAAAAATGACCTTTATTTTGAAGAATCGTACACAAAACGTGATCTCTTACAAGTTGTAGCAGCGTTCGGTATTGAAAAAGAATACGTTTGTGATACTATTGCTAAAAATATGGGCCACACAGTGTTACGGCTTCCCCCATATTATTGCATGTTCAATCCTATAGAACACATGTGGCATCAGCTAAAATCCAAAGTTAGATCGGAAAACGTTTCACCCACATTAAACTTAAGTGTTATAGAGTTAATCAGAAATGTGACAAGTAATATTCCCATTGATAGCTGGAAAAATTCGATTCAGCATGTTATTAAGGTTGAAGGTACATATCGAAATGTTAATGTAACTGTAGCACCCTTAGTTATTAATTTAAATGAAGACGATAGTGATACTGAACTACATTTAGATTAAATAGTTGTAAATAATGTAGAATTAGTTCATTTGTTTAATTGCAATTAATAAATAAAGTTAAAATTTGTTTTTAAAAAATTTCGTGATTTTTTTTACAAAATAAATTTAAGTTTTAGTAAATGTTACTGAGTTTTATTTAAATCTATTTTGAAAACCGGATTACGGATCTGTTAATGTTTACTGTACAGTGAGAAATTTATAACCTTTCATTACTAATCCCCTAAGGTAAGGTACCGAGTCAACGAATTATTGTGAAACGTACTTTACAAAGACACTCACACAATCCCGGTAATTTTTCACAATTTGAGTGGTTATGATGCATCTTTTGTAATAAAAGATATCGCAACCCGCATGACTGGCTCTATAGATTTGCTGCCTCTTACTAAAGAAAAATACATTTCTTTTACTAAGCATGTTGATGAATCCCGGATAAACTTTAGATTTATAGACAGTTTTCGATTTATGGCATCCTCCCTCGATAAACTTTCTTCATATTTATCTGAATTTCCCAACTTAAAATCACAATTTCTCGATTTACCCAATGAACAGTTTGAATTATTAACAAAGAAAGGAGTAATGCCATATGATTACATTGATAGTTTTGATCGTTTCAATGAATCCTGTCTACCACCTCAAGATGCTTTTTATAATAAATTAGAAGATAAGCCTTGTCCCCGAAGACTTTATAAAAGAGCTCATAAAGTTTGGACTATGTTTAACTGTACTACTTTAGGAGATTATGTCGACTTGTACATGAAAACTGACATATTGCTTCCAGCAGATGTTTTTGAACAGTTTAGAATAAGCTGTATTAAAACATATGAACTAGATCCAGCCCACTATTTCACGCTACCTGGATTTACTTGGGATGCAATGTTAAAGTATACTAGACAAGAATTGGAGTTGCTGACTGATCCTGATATGTTTTTGTTTGTTGAACGAGGTATTCGAGGAAGTCTTAGTCAAGTTTGCTCTAAACGAAGAGTCCATGCAAACAATAAATATATGCCTAATTACGATCCAAAAAAGCCTGAAAGCTATTTGATGTATTTCGATGTAAACAATCAATATGGATGGGCGATGTCTCAGTATTTACCATATGGCGGATTTGAATGGGCAGATACAAATATTGATGTTACTACGATTGCTAATGATAATGACGATGGTTACATGCTGGAAGTGGACTTGGAGTATCCATATGATTTACACGATAGACATAAAGATATTCCTTTCTGTCCAGAACATATCAACCCTAAAACTATGAAACCACCAACTAAAACTAAAGAACTAACTAAATTAATGGCTACACTAAATAATAAAGAAAAATATGTTATTCATTATCAAGCTCTTAAACAGGCTATATCGCATGGGTTAAAAGTAACAAAAATACATAGAGTATTGAAATTTAAGCAAAGTCCATGGTTAAAGTCTTACATCGACCTAAACACAACTCTTCGAACAGCTGCCAAAAATGATTTTGAGAAGAATTTGTACAAGTTAATGAACAATGCTGTGTTTGGTAAAACTATGGAAAATGTACGAAAAAGGGTTGATGTGAAACTTTTAACTGAATGGGAAGGTCGATATGGTGCTCAATCTTACATATCCAAACCTGAATTTAAGAACAGTATGATATTTGACGAAAATTTGGTTGCAGTAGAGATGAATAAACTTCAAATTTATCTAAATAAGCCAATATATGTTGGCCAATCAATCCTGGACCTTGCGAAAACCACTATATACAGCTTTCACTATGATTACCTGCTTAAGACATTTGGGGAAGACTGCGCAGCTTTCTATACCGATACGGACTCTTTAGCAGTCGAAATACTGAGAAAAGATCCATACACTTTTATGAAAAACGATTGCCACCAATACTTTGATACATCAGACTATCCTAGAGATAATATATATGGAATACCACAGGTGAATAAGAAAGTTTTGGGTATGATGAAGGATGAGAATAATGGGCGTATTATGACAGATTTTGTGGGGTTGCGGTCCAAATTGTACAGCATAAAAGTTTCTACTACAGAGGCTGAGTTGCAAAATTTGAAAAAGAAATTAAAAGCTGAGGAATATGACGATGATGAGATTGAGCAAATTTTATTAAATTATGGTGTTACAAAAAAGGCCAAGGGTGTTAAATCATCCGTTGTAAAAACAAAAATTACTTTTGATGATTACATTGAATGTTTAGAAACAGCTAAAGAGAAGACTGCGATACAGCACCTAATACGATCCAAGCAGCATCATGTTTTTTCTCTAGAACAACATAAAATTGCTCTCAGCTCTGATGATGACAAAAGATATCTAGTACCAGGTACCTATAATACTTTGCCCTGGGGACATTACTCTATAATGGATGAAGCAATGGATGTCGATTAACCCATTAGTTGAAGAACGTTGAGATTAATAAAATTAATTTGTACTTATACATTTTTTTCTTAACTGTTTAATATATGTTTATAAATATTTTTATTGTTTTATTAGCCCTACTCATATACACTTTTCTTTTTAGCCTGCAGTACCTATTAGGTACTTGGGTTTCATTAAAGTATGGCACATACCTATAGGTACATAAATTTTTTTATTTATAAATTAGATTCTACGAATGTGTTGCTATTTTTAGGAATTTTATTAAACATACTTGCAGATAGTAATGAGATTACAGAAATATTACAGCATCCCTAACTTTACTTCATACGACAATACATACTGCTCCAGCATCCCTAACTTCACTCCATCCATCCATCTCACGGTTCCGATTCTATTTACCCCCCGTCATCTTACTCCATACTCCCCATACCACGATTTTTCAACCCCTGTACCCCCAATTTTTACCTCCCTCATTTTACATCCTCCATACCCCCAATTTTACATCCCCCCATACTCCCCATGCATCCTCCTACATCTCTATTGGTCCATCTCCGGTTCTCCGGTTAGGCCTGTGGCCGTAGCCAAAAAGAGACAAAACTGAGCAGAATGGACCTTAGATTTTCTTATGGAGATTTACATGTAAAAATGATCGATTTTGCGCCCGAACCGGCCTAGCCCCTTTACTTACAATACTAGCTCATTTAGACAAAAATGCTATTGCTGAGATAGAAGATTTCTTAGAAAACCCTCCAACACATAACAAATACACTGTGCTCAAAGAAACACTTATATCAAGAATAACGGAATCCAAAGAGAGACAACTACAAAAACTATTGACTGGCTTAGAACTAGGTAACAAGAAACCATCACAATTATTGAGGCAACTAAAAACAACTGCAGCAGGCTCAGTAAATAAAGAAGTTCTTAGTTCACTATGGATGAACCGCATGCCTGAAACAGTGAAATGCATTTTAGCAGCAAGCAAAAACTTAAATCTAGACCAACTCTCTGATATCGCTGACAGAATCATGGAATACTCCTCTAATTCTGAACAAGTAATGACAAAATCATTCACTCAAAAAATTCAGTCTCTTGTTGATGTAGAAAGCAGAATAACAGCTCTGGAATCTTCAAATGCGCAAATAACTGCAACACTGAGTGACATTTCCAAAAAACTGGAACGATTATTACATCCCAGGTCAAATAATAGAAGTAGATCCAGAGGTCGCAGCATAGACAGAAATACTTGCTACTATCACAATCGATTCGGTGAAAAGGCAAATAAATGTACTCAGCCATGTAACTATAACGCTAACAACGCAAGTCAGTTAAACCAATAGCGCTGTCATCAACAATAGCTACAGTTGATGGCAGCAAATATTCAAATAGTGATGATAGTGTACATTCAAACAATTTTGACTTAACAGAAAACAGACTTCATGTGCTTGACAAACGCTCCAATATAAAATTTCTAATTGACTCTGGTTCAGTAGTGTCAGTGTTACCTTCCGGACAGGCATCAACTCGGCACTTTATTACCCTCAGGTAAACTATTGCACCACTCGTAGATGCTTCAATTCGGCACTTAATGACTTAATACTTATCCCTTTAATTCTTGTTAATCTGAATCCGAGTTGTTGAAAAATATTTGGGAATTTTGATATTATGAATGAATAGTTGCATTTCCGAAAATATAATTATAAAGGAATTACGACGAATGGTTTGTAGAAAATTTGTAACAGTTATCAGTTAAAAGTCTTAGGTGTCAGAAGTAATATCCCAAACAAAGTTTAGACGTAATGGAATTAGTAACAAGTTTTGTTTTAAGTGAACTTGGTCAACAAATGTTTGTTATAAATGACTTTAAGTTTAAGAAAAGGAAATGTTTAAAAGATGGTGCCATATATTGGGTTTGTTGTACGTCAGGTTGTAAAGCAAAATGCCATACAAAGGGTAAGTTACTTTTGTTGTAAAATTTCTATTTTTGATTTGTCCTACCCAGACACTTATTTTCTTTAATTTTATTAATGTTATATGTATATTATAGGTAACGATATTTTGGATCATTCATTAGAACACAATCACGATCCACAATTGCAAAAATTGAGTCGACAAGCTATAAGTAATGCATGTAAACGGAAAGCAGTTAATGATATTTGCGAACGGCCCCCAAAAATTCTTCATACGGAAATTTCGACATCAGATTTTAAAGAAAATTTAACCACGACAGATTTGAAGTATATTCGAACCAGCATGAGCCGCAACAGATTAAAGGTAAATGCAACCGCAATACAAAAAAGCTTGCAAGAAGTACAAGAAGCTCTAAATAAAATGGATTTGGTGACAGATAGAAAAGAACCGTTTTTATTAGCTAATAATATTGAAAATAATATTGTAATTTTTGGCTGCCCCTCCAATTTAAATTGTTTATCAAAATGTGATACTTTTTACATGGATGGAACATTTAAATATTGTGCGAAATTTTATTATCAATTATTCACAATTCATGGCTTGTGTCACGGTCATTATATCCCACTTATTTTCTGCCTTCTTCCAAACAAGCTTAGTGAAACGTATGTTTCTCTTTTTAGACATTTATTGACATTGTCAAACAACTTAAATATATATTTAAATCCACAAAAGGTTGTAATAGATTTTGAAATAGCCATACACAACGCTGTTAACGTTGTTTGGCCGAAAACAAAAATTTTTGGCTGTCGATTCCACTTGGCGCAAAGCTGGTATCGAAAAATTTAAAATGTTGGATTAGTAAACCAGTATAAAACTAATTCAGAGGAAGGAAAGTGGCTTCAACATCTTTTTGGCTTACCATTTCTTAATCCCGAACATGTAAGTGAATGTTTTGTGAATCATTTTATGTCCGAAATTCCCAACTCTTCGGCATATATCAAATTAGCTGATTATATGATTGACAATTATATCTCAGAAGATTGCTTATTTCCTCCAACAATATGGGCTTCTAAAAGTAGCTCTCTACATTATACAACAAACCCTTGTGAATCCTTTCATTCGCACTTTTCTAAAAACTTTTACCATGCCCATCCGAATATTCATATCTTTGTAAAAACACTTGTTGAATTTCAGTGTTTAGTATATATAAAAATACAAAGTATTAATACGCCTGTCAGGATAATAACAAAAAAAGTTAGAGAGGCAGAAACATTCACAAATAAAAAATTTTAGAATTAAATAATGGAGAAATTACAGAATTTGAATATGTGAAATTAATCGCAAATAGATACAAAATAAAAAATTTTTAGAATTAAATAATGGAGAAATTACAGAATTTGAATATTGAAAATTCTTTTGTATATATATGTTATGTAAATCAAAATTTTATTTTATTTAATTTCCTTCAAAATATTTATAAAAAAACATTAGTTGCAACTGCACTCTTACAAATAAAATCAATTTTTACTAACTTATCATTATTAGGATTAAAGGATTAACAAGATTTATTAAACCAGGTAAAAGTGCTCAATTGAAGTATCTATTTTAATTGCCTTGAAGGGACGGTGCCCAGTTGAAGTCTACCCTACCTTCCAATATGATTTCAGGTAACAAACAGCCAGGAAAATTACAACTATTTGCAGCTAATCATTCTGTAATCAATACTTATGGCACAAAAATATTAAATCTAGATTTAGGACTCAGAAGAGCATTTAAATGGTCTTTCATAGTCGCTAATATAAAAACAGCAATAATTGGAGCAGACTTTTTGAGCAAATATAACCTACTCATTGATATAAAAAACAAGAAACTAATAGATGCTACAACAAATCTAGCACGCAACTGTACAACAATACAAACTAAAACTTTTGGAATTTCAACAATTTTTAACGAAACTGCATGTAGTGATTTACATAAAGATTATGTTGATATCATTGTTGAACAAGAATTTCGTCCAAAAACTGACAAGTCAATCACACATCGAATCATCACAACTGGATTACCTATAGCAGAAAAAGTTCGTAGATTATCTGGAGAGAAACTTAAACAAGCGAAAGCAGAATTGGAATATATGCTAGAACTTGGCATATGTAGACCATCTAGCAGTGCTTGGGCAAGTCCACTACACATGGTATCAAAGAAATCAGGAGGCTGAAGAGCCTGTGGAGACTACCGCCGCCTGAATTCACAAACTATACCTGACAGATATCCGATCACACATATACATGACTTCTCTGAACAACTGCATGGAAAATCAGTATTTACAGTGTTAGATTTAGCTAGAGCATTTCATCAAATACCCATGGATGAAGAAGATATACGAAAAACTGCTATAATACATGCCATATGGGTTAAAAAATGCGACCCCTTCATTTCAAAGGTATGTGAACAACCTTTTTCGTGGCTTAGACTTTGTATTTGCATATGTAGATGATATCCTTATAGCCTCAAGACTCACTTAAACAGCATAAAGAGCATTTAAAACTAGTTTTCGAATGTTTACGAAAACATAACCCAACTATAAATGTCAACAAATGTCAGCTGAGCAAATCTGAAGTTATCTTTTTAGGCAATATATTAGGCAATACAGTCAATAAAAATGGCTGTAAACCACCAATAGAAAAGGTATCCACTATCAAACACCTTTAAATGAATATTTAAAAAACTCAAAAAAGAACGATAAAATTCCTATTCCATGGACATCTGAGACAGAAGCTGATTTTGAAAAATGTAAACAAAGCATTGCTAATGCTGCATTGTTAGTACATCCTTCCTCTGACAAACCACTTGCCTTAATCACAGATGCATCTGATAAAGCAATTGGTGCCTTGTTAGAACAATTAGAAAATAATATTTGGAAGCCACTTGGTTTCTACTCTAGAAAACTTAGTAAAACTGAAGCTGGATATAGCACATATGACAGAGAACTGCTTGCAATATATGAGTCGATAAAACATTTTAAAAATATTTTGGAAGCTCGTAATTTCATCATCAAAACTGATCACAAACCTCTCACATATGCGTTCAGACAAAAACCAGAAAAAGCAACTCCCAGACAGCTAAGACATCTTGATTACATATCTCAGTTCACCACAGATATTATTCATTTATCTGGAGAAGAGAACATAGTTGCAGACGTTCTTTCCAGAATAAAATAAACACCATTAGTATGCCTACTACTGTTACTCCCGAAAATTTAAATGAAGCTCAAAATAATGATGCTGAACTTCGAGAAATTTTAAATTCAAAAAACAGTTCACTTAAATTACAAAAAATTAATATTGATAACACATAAATGCGTTTTCTAGAGGAAGCATGCGGATCATATATCCAAAATAAGTGGGATTACGTCAAGAACATCTAAGAAACGGACCATAGATGATATTAAATCAGAACCTCACCAAAATAAACTACAAAAACTTGATACGAATCCATTTAAATAGGCTGCTGCCGCAGGAGGAAGCAGAAAAATTATTTCTAAAGAAAAGGTATAATTAGATAGCAAAGAATGGTTGGTTTAAATATCTTGTAGATATGCCAACCCCGTTTGACTTTGAAGTATAATCCAATATCCGTTGGGGCATATAGCCCAGGAGGTAGTTGTTTCTTCTTAGTTGAACGGTCATTGTCTTTGAAAATGTTTTTTCAAAAACTTATAAAGCGTTAGAATAATATTATTCTTTGCTATCTATTGATAACACGCTTTATTAAATATGACAATGATACAGTTTTCTATAAAAATACTTTAAAAGGTATAATTGCTATTTATTTATGTTTTAAATTTAAGATTACTATTATTCTCTTTTGTATGTTTTTTTAGTGTAACGAATTGGTGTTAATTTACATCGTTAAAGAAATGCGACCCCTATCAACGGTCGACAAACCAGCCTTTCGGAATATGGTAGAAGGCATACCAGGCGGTGCATTTTTGCCAGTATGTCGTCAGACATTAGCGAAACAAGTGGAAAATCGCAGTTTACAACATAAAATTAGAGTTTCAAGCATATTAGCAAATGCGCAATTTGTGTGTACCACTGCTGATATTTGGTCAAAAAATAACAAAAGTTTTTTTGGTGTAACAGCTCACATTTTAAATAACGAAACTCTTTGCACAGAATCTTTTTTTCTTGCATGTAAGCGAATAAAATTTTCACATACCCATTTGGAAATCGGTAGAATTTTAAATGATATACATAATTCTTATAATATCGCAGTTGATAAAATAGCAGGTACGGTGACAGATAATGCGTCTAATTTCAGTAAAGCATTAAGGTTTTTGCATGTATGGACCAAGGTATGGACAAAGTAAATGATACCGGATTTCACTCCCAGTTGGAAAATGATACGGATGATGTGGAGATTGTTGATATAAATTTTTCTGAGATAACATTTCGTGAAACTGAATTTGATGACATAATATCTTTACTAACTCAATTTAGGTGATGTTCCCATACACTTAGTTTAATTGCTAAAACAGACATTCAAAAAACTATTCAGACCACTACTCCTTTTATAAAAAAATTATATTACAGCGTTTTTGGTAAACTAACAGCAATTTGGAATGCAGTTAGTAGATCTACTAAAGCATCAGATGAGGTGGAAAATATTTGCCAAATTAAATTAAAAGTGCCATGTCCAACACGTTGGAATTCATTATTTGATTCTGTTTCAAATATACTTTCAGTTAAAGTATAGCTCGATCAAATTTGCGCTGCGCTAAGTAAACCTACTTTAAAAACAGTCGAACTAGAATTTTTAAGTGAATATTCTTTGGTTTTAAAACCATTAGCCATAGCTATTGATTTTTTGCAAAAAGAAAAACAATCATATTTGGGCTTCGTTTTACCAACAATTTTTCAAGTTTTACATAATGAGGAAAAGTTAGTCAATTTAAAGTATTGTTCTGTTTTAAGAGATTCCATAATTACAAGTTTGAAAACTAGATTTAATAAAATTTTAGATTTTAAAGAGGAAGTAGCTAGACCGTATATATTTAGTACATGTTCATTACCATTATTTAAATTAAACTGGGTTAGTAAAGATAAAGAAGAAGACAAATTTTCGTTTATTAAAGATTTGCTAATCACTGAAGTAAACAAATTATTTGTCGGCAATAACAATAACGAGATTAACGAGTCAAAACAGTCTCCTTTACACCAAGACACTATTTTATTTGATTTTATGGAAAAACGTAACGATACTGATGTATCGCAAAATTCTGCTCTTATCGAAATATTAGCTTATTTAAAGTCTCCCATAAAAGACATTTGTACCCTAAAAATGTATCCAACTATCCGAAAAATGTTTCATAAGTAAAATGGAATTTTGCCATCCTCGGCTCCTGTTGAGAGGATGTTTAGTGAAGGTGGACAAATATTAACTCCCCAAAGAAATAAGCTGTCCGATGAGAATTTTGAAAATTTATTACTTTTAAGAAGCTTAGATAATATGTAATAGTATATTACTTTACGAGTGGAGTAAATTGCATATTATAGCGAGTGTGTTTGGCCCATGAGCGAGCTTGCGAGCGAAGGGGCTAAAGAAACGAGCTAAATATGCAATTTGTTCCTCGAGTGAAGTACTATGCTTTACCCACGACTTACCAAATGGTTTTTATAAAACTAAAAATAACAAATATAAAATTTAAATTTTGGCATAAGTTGTCAAAAATATTTGATTTCGCAGACGGTCCTGTCTGAGAAATGTCAAATATTAGTTTAATTTAATGAAAACTGTAGGTAACCAGCATAATAATACAGGTTTCTATTTACTTACTTCACTAGTTTAGTAAATGAAACTATAACACAACTCCTCAATAATTTGACACTTACTGACAGAGTTATAGGTTAAAAAATAGGCAATTTACTTATGAGCCGTGGGTAAATAGTTTTTAAAACTTATTTGTAAGTAGTAGTAGTAAGTAGATACAGTATGTACCAGTGTGTTCTTAAATAAAAATTAACTAATTAAAAATCTATTGTTACTTTTTTTTAAGTAATCCAGAAGTAGAATCCCTTAACAGTATACGAACACTGTTTACTTAAAAAAATGTTGCAAAGTATTTAAAGTATTTAAATACTTTTAAATACAAAGAAGAAGTATTTGTATTTGTATTTAACTACATTGTTCAAGAAAGTATTTAAATACATTTTTTGAAAAGTATTTGTATGTATATTTAAATACATTTTTAAAAGTATTTTTAACAACACTGTTGATAACACCAATCAAATATATTGTGACATCTCTTCAGGATTTATACGACCATACGTTCCGAACAATCTTAGAAAAGATAATTTCATCTTGTGCATGATTTATCACATCCTGGGGGCCGTTCAACCAGTACACAACTCAGACAAAAGTACGTTTGGCCTGGTATAAGAAAAGATGCTCTGAAATGGTGCAGAGAATGCTTATATTGCCAAAAAGCAAAAGTTCAACGACATAATAAACTAATTCCAAAACACATTGAAATTCCACATCATCGTTTTGATCACATTCATATGGATACCATTGTTTTAAATGAATCTCTAGGTTATCGCTACTGTCTTACTAGAATAGATCGCTTTAGCAGATGGCCAGAAGCAGTACCTCTGAAGAATATAACAGCAGACACAATATGTACAGCAGTATATAGTAATTGGATTACAAGATTTGGTTCTCCAAAAACCATAACAACTGATCAAGGTACCCAATTTGAATCAACTCTTTTTAGCGCATTATCCAATCTAATTGGAGCAAAAAGAATCCGTTCATCACCATACCATCCTCAAGCGAATGGCATAATTGAACGATGGCATCGCTCCTTAAAAGCTGCTATAATGTGCCACAAAGAGAAACCTTAGCCATAACTATTACCAACCGTATTATTAGGACTTCGAACTGCAGTTAAAGATCTAAAAGCTTCACCTGCTGAGATGATATATGGTACCACTTTAAGATTACCAGGCGAATTCTTTATAAGTGAAGACTTGCCGGCCGATCCACAACCATTCTTAGAAAAATTCAGAGAACATTTACGTGCCTTGCGACCGACTTCAACCTCTCATCAAATTAAGAAGAATATGTTCAAATTAAAAGATATGGATAACTGTTCTCATGTATTCATTAGAGTTGACAGTGTCAGAGCACCTTGTGAACCACCATATCAACGACCTTATCCAGTTCTTGACAGGATTTCTGATCATCTTTTCAAACTCTTAGTAGATGGAAAAAAAGTATGTATTTCAACAGAACGCCTGAAACCTGCATTTATCAATATCAATGATAATTTCCTTTTAACAAATCCTCAAAATTCTCCGGTCCTTCGAACATATTCCAGAAAAATAAAATTCAAAGAACCAACCAATTCTTCCTCTTAGTTCCATTATCGTGACTTCTTTCAACCACGTCACTAAGGAGGGAGTACTGTGGCTGCCGACCTATGATTACGGGGATCTATGATAGCGGCTTAAAAAAGTAGAAGAAGACTTTTGACAGAGGATAAAATAATAATGTTTTTACCGCCAACTTGTTTTGTTTTGTTTTTACGTTGTTAGTGTTTCATTAAAAAGTTATCAAAATAAATCGTTTGTTTAGTTATCTGATAAAATAAATATAATCTTTGGTGGCTTATATCAGTATACATACAGCCAAACATACAAACCAGTAGTGCCATCTAGTGGTGAATTGTAAACACTCAAACGGCATCCATTGAAATTGGAAAATAGTATGTTGGATACGAGAACACAATTTAAATTGCTGCTGATGATTCCAGGATAAACAAGGCAAATTACTTCATCTAATGGTGATTTGTAAAGACTCAAAAGGTACCTGTCGTTCAAGTTATTAGGTTGGCATATTGTATGTTACATACTAGAACACATTTTGAATTGCTGCTGCTGATTCCAATATAAACGAATGAGTATTGTGATATCACAATCCAGCAGCTCCATCCAATGGTGTTTTGTAAAGACTCAAAAGGTACCTGTTGTTCAAGTTATTAGGTTGAATTTGAATTGCTGCTGCTGATTCCAACATAAACGAATGAGTATTGTGATATCACAATCCAGCAGCTCCATCCAATGGTGATTTGTAAAGATTCAAGAGGGCTACCATCGTACAATTTATTAGGTTGGAAAACACTAAAATGTTTGATGCTAATTACAGGATAAACAAGGCGAATTTTACGAGGCGCTCTATAATGTTGATTTGTAAGGATTTAAGAGGCATCCTTCGTACAAGTTCTTATGTTGAAAAATTGTATGCTACATACGAGAACACAATTGCTGCTGTTGGTTCAGAACAAACAAGGCTAATTTAACGAATATTCAATCCAGAAGCACCATCTAATGGTGATTTATAAAGACTCAAGAAGCAACCATCATGCAATTTATTAGATTGGAAAATTGTGTATTAAATACGAGAACCCAATTAAAATTGCTGCTGCTTATTCAAGGTTTAACAAGGAAAATTTAACGAAAATTGTGATAACATAATTCAGGAGCACCATCAAGTGACCATTTGTAAAACTGTCGTACAAGCTATTGGGTTGAAGAATTGAATGTAAGATATACATTTTACATTTGTTAGCTTTTAAATCAAATTTTAGTAATTGTTTTACTTATAAGTTAACTAACCAAAATTGTATTATATAAATAAATACAACGCCTTAAAGCAGTTAGTTAAATATAAGGTATTTATTAATAAAAAATAAAAAAACAATAATTATTGCAATCTTCTTCTGTTCTTCTGCTCTGTCCAAGCAATAGGATATAAATGGTATCAAATTAATCTGAAGATTTTTAAAGGATTTATGTCAGTATGTATATGCAATTAAAAAAATTAAAACAGTTCGTTAAGAAAATATTGTAATTAGAACATCTTACTTTTCTTTTACCTTCAATTGGTTTTTCTTTAGTAGGCAAATCGGAAGAGAAATAAAACAAATAATAAATGAAAACCTGTTTTTTTTTATAAAAACAAATAATATGCAATTATTCAGATTAAAAATAAACAAAATTTGAAAAAGTTTATCAAAACTATGAGCGAATGCTACTTACCGCTACTATTTGTTCCTATAAGCTGCAACAAATTTTATGACGAACCATGTAAGTTTGTGTTACAAATAATATGTTCGTTTATGTGCCTACTCACAGATTATGCATTTTCCACTGTCCACTTTGCTCATTTTGGTACATCAGTGAACAATGGCTTGTAAAAGTTCAGTTTTTTGAAGATCTAAGAGTAATTAAAAGAAGCGCATTAAATCTTTTTTTTGCAATTATTTTTTTTATAATGAGACAATTTAAAGGGTCACAGAACGATTCAGATCTGAATTTCAGCTTCCAGTTTCTCAGCAATCTGGTTACCGGTAATCTTTTTATGCCCTCTTACCCACAGCACATTTACTTTGTTGTGTTTACTCAGTTTCTTAAGAAGAGTGGATATCGGAGACAATAAATATTCTGGATAAATTAAGATATGTATTGATGTTGCTCCGCTATGAAGATCGTAGGAGTGCTTCTTTGAACCCTTAACCTCTATTCTCAGTTCGTTTGGTGTTTCAGACCAATCTGTAAGTAAAGGCTCCCTTTGTCAGTTGGGAAATTCAATTTTGTGTTAACTCACACTTATTGATACTAACACTGAGTTCAAAATCTTGTTTTGGAAACATAATGTTTGTAGGCATCTTCATGGGTTGCTCCAACCATTAGACTTTAAAATTTCCTGAAGATTGCCAGGTTTCTGAAATATAGTATTCTTGTTAATATATAAGCACTTAAGAGAAAGTCTAGAATTACCTAAAAGACGATAAGGCAAAAATTAAAATATTATGTTGGCCTATATTTTACACTTATTTGAATGTACCTAATCGGTATTCATTGCGGGTAAAACCCATTTAAATGGATTTTTTTCTGAAATTGTCAACAAAAGATTGTAGTATTTTAATTTGTTGAATTATTAAATATTTTAATGACTTATCATTGTTCTTGTTTTCTTACATAAGAAAGAAAATTGCCACGTATTTTAATGAATTAAACACAAAAATCAAATTTAGAAAAATTAAGAAATTGAACTAAAAGCAATACAACTCCAGCTGAGTTCGGTAGTGGTCTCTCTACTGGCAAATTAGTGCCCAGCTCAGCCGTAGAGGTAAGTAACTAATACTAGTGAGTCGCGCCACCGATTTAGACGGTTAAAACCGGAAACCCCTGATGTTCCAGGCACTACTTCACCCACTGGAGATAATTAAGTAAATTTTGAATCTTTAACGGTACTAATTAAATTTCACAACAACTAGAAATGACGATAAGTGAGCTAAATAAAACTAAAATGTCAACTAGACTCTTCTTTAATGAACAAATTTAAGTAATTGAAAATTTTCACAATAGGATACAAATTGTCAAGCCTCGTGCCTGACACACAATTGATATTTATAAAATAAATTATATGAACAATAATAAAGAAAAAGATAAATTTATCAAAAAGGTGTGATCACACGCAACAAAAACAAGGAAAAATAGCTTTAACTAAAACTATGCCCGACTTAAAACTAATAGCTTATCTGTAGTTTAATGATTTGCCGCAGTCCTAGGCTTCACCAATACTTGGGTCAGTTCCAAAATTTAAGCCTTATCCAAAACCAAAAGGCTTGCTCCAAACACAATAACCAAAGCTCGTACCAAGTATTAGGTCAGCAACCAGAATTCTGCCTGACTCAGGGACTTATGCCCGTAACCAAAAATGTAGCCGGTAACTAAAAACCCTATTTAAAACAAAATAGGGTTCTTATTTTCGTGAGACGATATCCCAATTGATAGTTGGGTAAGAAAACAATTTCCTCGCTGCTAAATGCAATGTCGTACAATCTCCAACCACGATGGTTATCCAAAAAAAAAAGGAAAGGTTCCAAAAATACCAGACCCCGCTACTGTCAATAGAAAATCTCAATAAAAATCCGGACAAGCCGAAATCTCCAACAAATTCACCAAAATCCAGCAAAATACCTTCTACACAGTTTTCGATGGAGACAGATGGAACTTAATTACACAAATCCAACCTACGTCGCCCCCGATGTACAGAGATGCAATCAAGTTCCCAAAAATTTTCTAATTAACACGCGTTCACTACGAGAGACAGAAGTCAAAAGGGAAGAGCGTCCTCGGTTATCAAACTTCACTTATTGACACACTTCAGTACGAAACATGATGGCCTCTACTACGATACTGACAATAACCATGGTTAATTCAGCCAGCCACTCATGAACAAACAGAGGTTATCTGATACATTTAATCTTATTATTTTAATTAACTAACAATAAATAACCCAACATTACTTAGTTTCCCTATTTATTTTTGATACTAACAATAAAGTTAAAAATGCGACTGATCATTGGCTGCAATACACTACCGTCGGACTATTGACAAAAGAACGAAGTTGCGCTTACAAGACAGATGTAAATGAAATGTCAATAATTCAAACCATAATAACAAATAAAATCGATTTTAGCAACTACTGAATATATTTATAAATTGATAACTAACTATAAACGACTTAAATCAACCGATTTCTTACTTGAATAAACACTACAATGATAACAAATTAAGGTAAGCAATTTCGTTAGTTACTATAGTACATTTTGACCCGTGACAACATCCCCTCCCCTAAGAAAGGAGAAAATCTACCAAAGATTTTCGACGATAACGCAATAGTGCTAAATGAGCCAACAATCACGATAAAAAGGGACAACAAGCCTAACAATAAAACTAATAAAACGCCATATACCATTTCGTAAGAAAATACGAACTAACTACACCTCAAAACCCAAAGAAGGAAAAAAAAACAAAAATTTTGAGTAATACTCGGGAACAACAGCACTGCACTGGGTGCTAAAACAAAACGAAAGACAAACAAAAAGAAAGAAAAACAACACAGAACACAAAAGGTAATCAACGATGGTAGTTGATAATTTGGCTGGATTCAAGTAACTTAACAAAGGGTAGAGAAGGTAACGAACACATGTTACTCACTAAGTCGACCAAAACTCCTCGACAAATCCCACCATGTGGTTTTTTCCACCGAGCACTCAACAACCAATGGCCCGGTCGGAAAACGAAAGGTTTGGCCTCCAAAATCCACACAAAACGTGAAATATAGCACCACGGCCACACAAAATAGAGACCCAAACCATGAGGGTAATTAAAGTCGACGAAGCAAGCAACAACATAAAAGGTAAGACAAGGTAAGATAAAGGAAGATAAGGAAAAGATAAAGGTAAAGATAAGGAAATTACTTGAATCCAGAAGTGTTAAGGTTGGAGGACTTCTACCTCCCCGCCTGGAGTATCCTCGGGTGGTGAAATTCTTAGGCCTCCACTCACAAGGCACAAAAGGGTCAACGATGGTTATGCTGAACAAGTCTGAATCCAAGCAACGAACGATACCTATAGTTAACAATACCTAAGTTCCTACTAAATTAACTCCGAAAAATTCCTCTACAAATCCCAACAAATGGTTTTTCCACCGGACACTCAACAACCAATGGCCCGGTCGGAAAATAAAAGGTTTGGCCTCGAAATCCACACAAAACGTGAAATAGCACCACGGCCAAAAAAAGGCCCAAACCATGAGGGTAATTCAAAGCCAACGGAGCAGGAAAACGATGTTACTAAATAAGATAAGGTAAAGATAAGTTTCACTAAAGGTAGAACGAAATTTGGATCCAGAAAGTGGTTAGGTTGGGGGACTTCTACCCGCCCCGCCTGGAGTATCCCCGGGTGGTGAAATTCTTACGCCTCCAGCCACAAGGCGTGAAAAAAAACAAACATCAAAAAGATACAACAATAAAAGTGTAAAAGAACGTACAACAAACTTCAAAGACAAACAGGTTCTGAACTCGCAACGTGTGAGTTATATCCCAACAAAGATAACTATAAAAAATATCACAGTTGATATACGGTAAATTACGATAACCTAAAAGATACAATAAATCACAACAAACAAAATCCATCATAAAACTCACACAACGTAACGAATTCAACAACAAACGTATAAGTGACAACTACGAACCTTTCAACAAATAGGCCACAACTTGTGGTTCAGTTACAATTAGCAACGATGGAAAATGTTAAGTAAACTTACCAAAAGTATTAAAATCCATACTCAATATAAAAGTTATTCCGCGATTGGTGTGATCAAAAGTTAATATCGCCAGATTATAAATATTAAAAATACAGTTATTACCTAGCTCACTTATATAAACGCGATTACAAAAATTACAACTACCGGAATTTAAATCCACCCAAAATACAAAATTGGCACAATTACAAAAATTAGCCCCAATAAACAACATGGCCCCAATTAACAAAACGGCCCCAATTAACAAAACCGGCCCCAATTAACAAAATGGCCCCAATCAACAAAATCGGCCCCAATTAACAAAATCAGCCCCACGTTGGGCGCCAAAAATTTGCCACGTATTTTAATGAATTAAACACAAAAATCAAATTTAGAAAAATTAAGAAATTGAACTAAAAGCAATACAACTCCAGCTGAGTTCGGTAGTGGTCTCTCTACTGGCAAATTAGTGCCCAGCTCAGCCGTAGAGGTAAGTAACTAATACTAGTGAGTCGCGCCACCGATTTAGACGGTTAAAACCGGAAACCCCTGATGTTCCAGGCACTACTTCACCCACTGGAGATAATTAAGTAAATTTTGAATCTTTAACGGTACTAATTAAATTTCACAACAACTAGAAATGACGATAAGTGAGCTAAATAAAACTAAAATGTCAACTAGACTCTTCTTTAATGAACAAATTTAAGTAATTGAAAATTTTCACAATAGGATACAAATTGTCAAGCCTCGTGCCTGACACACAATTGATATTTATAAAATAAATTATATGAACAATAATAAAGAAAAAGATAAATTTATCAAAAAGGTGTGATCACACGCAACAAAAACAAGGAAAAATAGCTTTAACTAAAACTATGCCCGACTTAAAACTAATAGCTTATCTGTAGTTTAATGATTTGCCGCAGTCCTAGGCTTCACCAATACTTGGGTCAGTTCCAAAATTTAAGCCTTATCCAAAACCAAAAGGCTTGCTCCAAACACAATAACCAAAGCTCGTACCAAGTATTAGGTCAGCAACCAGAATTCTGCCTGACTCAGGGACTTATGCCCGTAACCAAAAATGTAGCCGGTAACTAAAAACCCTATTTAAAACAAAATAGGGTTCTTATTTTCGTGAGACGATATCCCAATTGATAGTTGGGTAAGAAAACAATTTCCTCGCTGCTAAATGCAATGTCGTACAATCTCCAACCACGATGGTTATCCAAAAAAAAAAGGAAAGGTTCCAAAAATACCAGACCCCGCTACTGTCAATAGAAAATCTCAATAAAAATCCGGACAAGCCGAAATCTCCAACAAATTCACCAAAATCCAGCAAAATACCTTCTACACAGTTTTCGATGGAGACAGATGGAACTTAATTACACAAATCCAACCTACGTCGCCCCCGATGTACAGAGATGCAATCAAGTTCCCAAAAATTTTCTAATTAACACGCGTTCACTACGAGAGACAGAAGTCAAAAGGGAAGAGCGTCCTCGGTTATCAAACTTCACTTATTGACACACTTCAGTACGAAACATGATGGCCTCTACTACGATACTGACAATAACCATGGTTAATTCAGCCAGCCACTCATGAACAAACAGAGGTTATCTGATACATTTAATCTTATTATTTTAATTAACTAACAATAAATAACCCAACATTACTTAGTTTCCCTATTTATTTTTGATACTAACAATAAAGTTAAAAATGCGACTGATCATTGGCTGCAATACACTACCGTCGGACTATTGACAAAAGAACGAAGTTGCGCTTACAAGACAGATGTAAATGAAATGTCAATAATTCAAACCATAATAACAAATAAAATCGATTTTAGCAACTACTGAATATATTTATAAATTGATAACTAACTATAAACGACTTAAATCAACCGATTTCTTACTTGAATAAACACTACAATGATAACAAATTAAGGTAAGCAATTTCGTTAGTTACTATAGTACATTTTGACCCGTGACAAAATATTTGTTTTTCTGTTTTTGTAAATTTAAATACAGTGTAAAATACTGTATTAAAATCAACTAAATGTATAGAATATAATTTAATAAAAAATAACAAAGTGATGTATTGTGTATTTAATTTTTATCTTCAAAATTACATAAAATAGAAAAAAAATTAAAAAAAAATCGTTAAAAAGCATGTAAAAAATGTACAAAATCGTAAAAACTAAAAAAGTTATGAAAAAAGCGTTAAAATTGTTGTAATTGTATAAGTAAAAATTGTATAAAATATTTAAAAAATATTTAAAAAAAAATGACAAAAGTAGATCAAAATTGTAAATTGAAAAAAAAATCGTAAAAATAGTTTAGACTATTCAAATTATTTTATATAAAAAATAGTAAAAAAATCTTTTATTTTTTAAATTTTGTAAAAGTAGTGTAAAGAAACATAAAAACACAAAAACAACGAAAGCTCACACAGGAGTCCTATCGCCATTTTGTGTACCCAACACTTTTGCTAGCCAAGTGCAATACCCTACTTGGTTATGCCGCACTGATGACGGCTAATGAGCCAGAAACATGCATGTCTGCGGTTACCATTCCTACTCGTGGCCTTATTGATCCTTTTTGCGTACATGCCCAATAATTTTCTCCTTTTCCTTTTGTTTATATTAATACGCATTTTCTTGGCACTTTGTTTATATATATATTGAAATGGATCTTCCTTCTGGAACACCCACTTTCAATGAATTTATCGGTCGTGGATTCAAGATTTCCAAATTAGTTGTCCTAAAATAAATTACAACAAAAATATAAATATAAAATTTCTTTTCTTCCTCTTCTTTCTACTCTACTTCCTTTTTCTGTTCTTCAACCCTTTCAGTATATCTTCAAATTTCTGATTTCTTCCTATTCGCTGCTTCTTTCTGCTCCAATACTTTCTATATCTTGCCTTTTATCTCCTCCTACCAATTTCCAGCCCTGACCTCACTGCTTTTCTGTACCTGCTATCTTCTCTGGTTTATGTCCAAGAATTTTATTTTTACTTATTTATAAACTTTTCTTATGATATTTTTCTTCTAGTCTTTTTATTTTAATTTAAGTATTAATATTCATTCTATTATTAATCAAATTCTATAAAAATTTTAACTTTATTTATTTTACTGACTTTTTCAAAAATTACAATCTTTGACAATCCAATCAACAATAATCCTAACAACATAACAATCTATAAACTAAACAAAAACAATCCAAACACAAAAATACTTAATCAAGACAACCGATTTAAAAATACCAGACCACGTTCCAACAATTCACTGAAGGAAGCCGCCCCAAGAAGAAAAATCCATATCAATTTCCCCCAAATTTGATTTGACTTGGTGAATTACTTCACCTTGCCAAATCAAATTTCCTTTCAGAAAGAAATTTTTCTTCACCATCAGTTGTCAAGCTTTTAATTTAGAATATTTTAATTTAAATTAATACACTACCCTTAACATATGAATTCCCTATCATTACATCTACTTTTATATCTACTTTTACATTCTTTATTCAATTTTTCATTTCTATTTTACTATTTTTTTTTATAAAATTCACTCCCTCTTCTTAACATTTCTCAAAATATATTTTTTTTTTTTAATTTTTAGATTTGTTCCCCCGCTTTTGGAATTTCCCTACACATATAAATTTTATAGACTCCCCTTTCCTAATGTTTTCCTACATATAATTTTTATAAATTTTGTAACCCTTTCCTGATATTTCCCTATATATAACTTCTTTTTAAATTTAAATACCTTTTCCATTTCCTGATATTCCCCACGATACAAACTTTTAATAAATTTAAATTTCTTTCCCCTTTCCTGATATTCCCCACGATACAAACTTTTAATAAATTTAAATTTCTTTCCCATTTCCTGATATTTCCCACGATACAAACTTTTTATAAATTTAAATTGCTTTCCCCTTTCTTGATATTTCCCACGATACAAACTTTTTATAAATTTAAATTGCTTTCCCCTTTCTTGATAATTCCCTGTATATAATTTTTTTATAACTTTAGATACCTTTCCCCGTTCCTGATGTTTGCAAATATGGAAGTTTTTTATAAATTTACCCTTTATCCTTTCTTCTAATAACATTTCACGTTCTTTTTCTTGTCCTACCTTTATTTCTTCTTCTTTTTCTTCTATCTCACATATCTTCTTTACTGTATTTTGCATTTATTCTATTACATTTTTCTTTTCCATATTCTCTTGTTGTATAATTATCTCTATATCGTTTAATTTTTTATTTGTATTCGTATTAATTTCTTTTATTTCATCTTTACATTCCTTGTTAATAATTATTTTAATTTTTACTTCTTGTAATTCCTCTAATTCTGTTTTTCTCATTATCATATTATTTCTTATTACTGTTTTTGTTTCTTCTAATGTTTCTCTATACATTTCTATTTGATTCCTCATCTCATCTTTAAATGTTTCTATGTTTTTGTTTATCTCTTTTTTTATTTCTTTTTTTATAGAATCCATATTCTTGTTCATGTCTTGTTTTATTTCTTTTTTCATTACATCCATATTCTTGTTCATTTCTTTTTTTATAGAATCCATATTCTTGTTTATTTATTCTTTATTTTTGTTCATGTCTTCTTTCATTGTATCCATATTTGAATTTATTGCTTCAATATTTTTGTTATTTGGTTCTATATCTTGTTTTATTTCTTTTTTCATAGAATCCATATTCTTGCTCATTGCTTCATTGGTTTTGTTGATATTTAATTCAATATTTTTGTTCATATTTTTTAACATTTCCATCATTTGTTCCCATGATGAATCCCTTCTATCCCCTATCTTACTATCCTGATTACCCTGATTATCCTGTCTATCCTGTCCAACCTGATTACCCTGACTTCCCTGAATACCCTGACTATCCTGAGCCTCCTCCTGACTCTCCTGATTATCAATATTATCCCCTTGCTCTAACATTCTATCTGTAATAACCTTTCCCCCTCTTAATTTCATACAACTCTTTATTATTTATTTAATCTTTCACTCCGAATCACACACCTTTGTTTTTTTATAAAGCAAGCTTGACACCTAATAGTAAAGAAAAATTTCTTACCCTTAGTGCCAAAGCAGCCACACGTTCTGGGCGCCAATTGAAATTGATCTTCCTTCTGGAACACCCACTTTCAATGAATTTATCGGTCGTGGATTCAAGATTTCCAAATTAGTTGTCCTAAAATAAATTACAACAAAAATATAAATATAAAATTTCTTTTCTTCCTCTCCTTTCTACTCTACTTCCTTTTTCTGTTTTTTAACCCTTTCTGTATACCTTCAAATTTCTGATTTCTTCCTATTCGCTGCTTCTTTCTGCTCCAATACTTTCTATTTCTTGCCTTTTATCTCCTCCTACCAATTTCCAGCCCTGACCTCACTGCTTTTCTGTACCTGCTATCTTCTCTGGTTTATGTCCAAGAATTTTATTTTTACTTATTTATAAACTCTTCTTATGATATTTTTCTTCTAGTCTTTTTATTTTAATTTAAGTATTAATATTCATTCTATTATTAATCAAATTCTATAAAAATTTTAACTTTATTTATTTTACTGACTTTTTCAAAAATTATAATCTTTGACAATCCAATCAACAATAATCCTAACAACATAACAATCTATAAACTAAACAAAAACAATCCAAACACAAAAATACTTAATCAAGACAATCGATTTAAAAATACCAGACCACGTTCCAACAATTCACTGAAGGAAGCCGTCCCAAGAAGAAAAATCCATATCAATATATATATATATATATATATATATATATATATATATATATATATATATATATATATATATATATATATATATACAAGAATTGCTCGTTTAAATATATTAGATTTATTTTAACTATTTTTTATATATTTTGACATGTATGTATGTACATATTTTATCAAATTAACGAAAATAAATATATATTTGCAATTATGATTTTTTTTTTAATTTTAATAATCACACAAAATTAGAAAAAAATTACTTTAAATAGTTTATCTTCTACTATACAGTTTATCTTCACTAAAAGCATTCACTTCAAGATTTTAACGCGCGATACTTTTACGACTTAAATCTAATCGTATAAAAAAATAATGTAAAATTTTCCAAAACACATTCCGTTTTTTAAATTTTGAAGACTATTTTAGATTTATTAAATTCAGAATTAAATAATATTTGTATGCAGTTAGGAATTCGGACATAGGATTAACGGAGAGGGTCTGAGACCGGT
This sequence comes from Altica lythri, assembly GCA_964028335.1. NCBI lineage: Eukaryota > Metazoa > Arthropoda > Insecta > Coleoptera > Chrysomelidae > Altica > Altica lythri. The sequence goes on along the minus strand of OZ034808.1, from coordinate 46,154,255 downwards.
AGCTCAACTGGGGGTCGATCGTAATGACCTGACCATAGTAAGGAATTCGGTACTACCCAGGAATAAAAATGGCTCGTTAAGACCTCAAAATAAAATTAGTAGATAATTGTAATTGTAAAGAAGAGTTAAAATTTAAATAAGCACAATTTATTAACTTTTTATAATAGAAAGTTTTTTTTACTGATTTATAAGTCATATTTTAAGTGTCATCTCAACAATGCACAGCATCACTGATATTGCAAAAATATTAAGTCATATAACGCTGTGATTGATCATAGAGAAGATTGTTTCCTTGTTAACAAAATCAAGGGTAGTTGTATCTAAAAACTTTCTAAAACAGTTTGTTTATTACCAGTTAAAAAAATAATTACTGTTTTCACATGTAAGAACAAAAAAAAGAAAAAAAAACTTCTCTCTCGCGAGATCGATCCTATTACAATAACCAAACAGAATTGTCACAATCAACCGCTTGAACCGCTTATACAAATAGGCCACCGCAAGTTTATGTGTCTTTCAAAATGATAATACGTATACATATTTAATTTAATAACAATTCAGTATAAATTTCGAAATCTATGCATATGCCTAAACACACTTGAAACATGCATTGTCATCCAGTTCTTAGCTATCCTGAAAATTTCAGAGCTCTAGGTAGTCGGGAAATAGGTTTAAATTCAATTTCAAAATTCCACGGAATGACACAGAGACAAAGAACACGGCGAAAATATAAAAAACTTTCTAAAAAATATGGGACAATATATAAAAATAGGTTGAATTTGTACGATAGTATAGAAAAATTGTAAATAATTTTTTTTTTTGTATTTGAGAATAGGTAACTGTCTTCTATATGTAAAATGAAAATTTTATGTCTGAAGGAACATTTTGTTAGGCGTTTTGTTCTGAAAAGGTTTGGTACCTATTTTAAAAGAAGATAGAAATAAAATACTGAGTAATGTCAAGATTATTTTAAAAATGTAAATTTATAAGAACTTAAATAAATGGAAGCAAAATAAAATTTAAACAATAAAAAATTATATAGTAGAATTAAAAATATCCAAATTAGAACCCACAGACCCAAAAGCCGGAGACGATACAATCAATAACAAATTTGGAGCCCAACGTGGGGCTCCAAAAAAATTTGCACGACAAGGAGAAAATTAAAAAAATGTGAAGACTGAAAAAAATTGGATTTAAAAAAATAAAAATAATTGTATAAGGAGGTAACATTTTTAAATTATATATACAGAAACAGTTTTTTTTAATTGGGGGAGATTTAATGCTAAAAAGCCACTTACTACTATTTTTAATTATTATGAACAGCTTATACACACTGACAAGTTTAACGTTCTGTTCAAAAATAAAAAATTTTTTTGCTATTTAATTGTAACAGAGATGTTAAAATGAATACTAAATTGTTAAAACTTGTGAAACATGATTAATAACAACACAATAACAATAGAAAAATTGAAATAGTTAAATGTAGCGACAATAATATAAATACAAAACATATAAAACAGTAAAAAATTATACCAAAAATATAGTAAATAAACAAAAATAGTAAGTTTATAAATATCAACTAAAACTCTTTGTAAAAAAGTTAAAAATTGTACAAACTGAATTAAAAAGAATTGTTTATAAAAGTTAAAATTAAAAAAAAACAACCTGTCAATAATTTAAAAATTAATTAAAATTGTAAAACGGTTTTTAGATTTATCATTGTCTTTTTATAAGTAAAATACATTTTAAGCCTACTCTGTATACGTACAGTACAGTTATTAAAATAATAGAAGAAATTAGTCAATAAAATTTTATATATATAAAGGGTTTTATTTACGTTAAGTATTGCTGTTATCCCAATATTCATTTTTACTAATATATATATATATATATATATATATATATATATATATATATATTTATATATATTTATATTCGATTATTTACAAAATAAACCAAAAATCAATGCTCCTGATTTTTAAAAAATATAAAATGTGTACATACCATAACAATGTGAAATTACTCAATGCACAAGAACTAATAAAACCGTATCAAAAATAATGCTAAAACTTAGAAAAACTTTACACAAACAATTCTACGTTTAAATACTACTTTTAACTATTTACCACTGGAAAAAGACCACTGATCACAGTATAATATTATGTTCTATAATGACAATTATCAAAAGAATTTCGACTATTTAAAAATAATTTGTTGTTGAGACATATTACCCAGATATTGGAACAGAAAGTTTATCGTTTTGTTGATTTAGAATAATTAATGATAATGTAAATATAATTGTTTTTATTTCTCAGTAAAATTCCTATATTAAAAATTTGTCAAGAAAGAGTCATGTTTGGAATTGTTAAATAATATTATTAGGTATTGTATAAGACAATTCGAAATGCAAATATGTATAAATATATAAATAATATTAAAAAAATAATAACTAATTAAACACTTGTTCAAAATAAATTTAAAAATTTCCAAATATTTAAATTTTAGTTTAAAATATAATATATAATGATTAAGTAATAATAAAAAATACAAATACATTGAAAAATAGTTTAAAAATTAAATTATAAGAAATATTTAAATATTGTTGAAAATTCTAAAAGAAAATGTTTTAAGAATAAAAAATCGACAAAAATACTTTTAATTAAATTCAATATGAATGAACTTTGTTGAAAATGGTAAAAAATAAATAAATAAATATGATAAATAAGAAAGTTGTAAAAATTGTAACAAATCTATAATTATAAAATATAATAAGTAAAACTTATATAAGTAAAATCATTTATCATTTTTATAAAAAATAATTTTTAAAAAATTGAGGAAACCTGCTAATTTTTGTTGAAATTGGTTGAAAACGACTTATACAACAATTATTAAACTATCCTTCTTCTGGAATAGTTATGCAACATTTGTATGCATTAAAAAAAAGTAAATCAGTTTTTTTCTTCTTTTTTTGCTTAAAACTTAAATTTTGGTTATAAGAAAAGAAAATTTTTGTAATAAAATTTTCTAAAAGACAGGATTGGTTAGAATGTCCAAAACTTATTACCCTTTAGTAAACGATTATTTGAGACTTCTTTGATTGGATTTTTTGAAAATTTATAGAACAAGAAAATATTAAATGACATTAAGGAGAAATTGAAAAAATGTCGCACCCATCGAGACTCGCAACCTTATTAATCTTGATGGATATGTCAAAGTTGTCAAGAGTTGTTTTTTAAAACTGAAAATGCCTAATAAAAATTCAAATATATATTTTTTAAAGATGATTCTTAGCTTTTGACAACCAGATCGGTTGTCGTTTTCAAAAATGATAAAAAATTCTAATGTATACTTCTTAATGCAAGTTTGGGTTTCAAAAAAACTTATTACCCTTGTCGGAAAATTGCAATAATCATTACAGATTTTTTTCAACCCTTTAGAATGCATATTCTAAAAAAAATGCTGATGTGATAAAACAAAAATCATTGAAATCTATCCAATAGATTTCACATAATGTAGCTTTCCAAAGCCGTCGGCTTAATTCAAATCGATTAATTTTGACGGCCACAATAATTGTTTAAAATTTTTTTGAATTAGAATAACTCCGCAAATATTAATTCTGCACATTAAAAGTTATTGGAAAAGTATCAAGAAAAAAGCTTATTTAAAAAAAAAGTTTTAAGATCTCTTATAGCTTTTGTCAAAGTTGACAGACATTTACAAGAAAACTATAAGCATTATGAGGGTAATTCTTAAATGGGAATCTTTGGGTATAATCGTGGTATAATCTTTCATGCCTTTAGAATACCGATAACATATATAAAATCAAAAAATTAAATTGTCCTAGCACGTAAGGTATGTTTGAGAATGATAATTTTTATTGGCGTTCTTATGGAAATAATAAAAGAAAATTAACAATAAAAAAAATTTGTATATATATTTGAGTGAGGATATTTTTACTTTTGTAGAACATTAGAACATAAAAAAATAATAAACGCAATCTTGAGATTATTTATAGATAATAACCAAACCATAACGATATGCAATTATTTAGTATAAAAATGAGCAAAAAAAATATAATAAATACCTCCAATATTAATTATAATGAACCACTTTACAGAAACTTAACTTACCACTGAAAACAAATCACTCACTATAACTTTAACGTTCTATTAAATAATGAAAATTATTAAATGAGTTTCGGCTATTTAAATGTTATTTGCACAGATGTATAATCTTTGGTTATTTGCTGCTGATTCGTATTACCCAGACAGGGAAAGAGAAAGCTAATTGTTTTGTTGATCCAGCCTTTTTGTTATTTTGAAAGTAATTAGGATGGATTCCCGGTAAATTCCATTTAGTTCTATTGTATTATAATACAAATAGAAATTTTTACCTGCTATTGTCAATAAAGCGTCATTAAAAACATTTTCTTCTTTTTGATTTTGAAGTTATAATTTAAATGTAAATAAATTTATAAAAACTTAAACCGGTAAGATATAGCACAAACATTTTTTTTTAATTGAATTGAATTTTTGAAACCAAAAAAAGAGAAAAATTGCATGTTTTAAATACTGATTTTTACTCAAATATTTTATTTTATTTTAACCATTTGATTCATTTTTATGAATTTGATTTGATTGATAATAATATATTACAACAGAAATTTTTTATTACAGTATGCAATTTCAAGTAACTTAAGTAAAAAAGATAAAAGAAAGTATAATTCCTTTATACATCCTTTATAAGTTGCTGCGAAAATCTATAAATGAAATTTACAAAATTTTAGCTATGAAATTATGTAAGGCTAGATGATGGACTTACTGTACGTGAGTTATGTAAGAAACTGCTAATTTCGATGCCATATGTGCCGTTACATTACATAAAAAGGATAAAATTATGCTCTAACAATTTACAAAAACACACACACAACACATCTGTGCACAACACACATATTTTAAAAATAATGTAGTTGCTTTTTTAAAACCAACCTCTCTAAGTAGGTGTAGTCACATTTAACCAAAGACCAAGGACTTAAAAGAACAATTAATATATAAGTAACTAAAGCTCTACTACTAGCTAACTAGTATAGGTTTTAAATACAATGGACAACATAAATATTTTTTGGGATAGCGTGGATAGCGTATTCCCAGTCTGTCATAACAACGTGTACGTGTCTAAATTGTCTCTTCTTCTTTTTATCTTGTGCGTCTATAACCGCATACTATTTCAGCAAGATTGTTTTCTTGTCAAACGCTTCTAGTACGTTCTTTCGCCATTTCGCATTAAAAGAACATAAAATAAGAATGTAAAAAATTCAAATAACGTTTATTTTAATTGTACAGCAACAAAAATTTTAGTCTTCCTCCAGGAGTTGTACCTATAAAAATGAACAATATGCACAGGTCTGTGCGCATTGAAAAAAGTCACAAATTGGTCTGAATTCTGCGCGAGAAATTCAAATGTGCATGCATTGTTGTCAGATCAATTGCATATCTGTAATAATCGGAAACTTGTAAAATACTGAAATACCACAAAATATAGCATTAAAAATACCGATTATCATGATTGTTCTGTCCAATGAGCCTAAATTCACGTGTTGGTTTTGTAAACAAACATTTTGGTTAGAATTTCTAATTGAAAATACTTTATTTTGAGAAAGTATGTATGTTCAAAACTGTTAAAAGATTAGGGACGTTATTTGGATTTTGGTGTTAATTATAAGTTGAAAAAACAAAATAATAGCTTCTCTAGAAGGCTATAAAACATCTTAATAGTCTTTTAAAAACAAGAAAAGTTTTAAAGCTGGATTGAATGAATTTATTGTATTAAAATAAGATATTTCTCCATATGTGTATTTGAAAAACGTTACAAAATATACAGTATATTCTTCAGAGTAAGGAACTCGTTACAATAGGTTAAAAAGTCCGATTTTTACTGTGTGAACCTTTAACAATAGTTTTTAGTAATCGTTTGGTTACATATGCCAATCTAATTCCATATTAACCAATATGTACGTCGGAAAATATAATGTAATCAAAAGTCTTTAATCGTAATAATTCAATTTATGAATTTAAAAGAAAATTAAGTCAAAAAATTGCGGATGATATCTGTTTGCAGGGTTGCAGCGCCTTAGTTACCTATAGTAACTGAATTTTAATAATAAGGGTCTACAAAAAAATAAAAAAATAAATGTAACAATGTTTATTGTACAAAAAAAGTAAAAATAATAAAAACATAATATTTTAATTTCAATATAGTTTATAAAATTTAAGGTCTTTCTGTATAAACGTATTAACAAATAATAAGATTCAGCATTTTTGTACATAGATTAAGACCTTTCAGAATTCATCAAAAGTTTGTTAAACATGATAAATTAAAATTTGAACTATTCCAACTACAATTCTTATGCTATAAAATATGTATTCTAAAATAACTGAAACTTTTCTACATTGTATACCTGACTAATGTATCAATTTTTTAATACAATCGGACATATCCAAAATTCATGATTTTGTATGTACCTAATATTACTATCAAAACATTTAAAGTAACAGTCACGAAGAATAGATTCCGACCCCTATTCTGTAACTTGTGAGAGTGCTCGTGTACGACTACTCATCGGTGTGAGTACTCTCTCACTCATCGCTCACACGCTCACATGATCCTAAAAAGCCCTATTCACGATAGATCGGCGAGTCTCCTACTTTTTGCTCATCGTTGCCAAGTTTAACCATCGCATTTGAACTATTTATTTAGTACTATAGGTTTGTAAAATATTATCAGCCACCGGGATGAGAAGAATAATAATAAATCGGACAATCTCAAGAAAGGGTCCTGACGTTGAAAATACAGGCGAGGTACCTATATTATTTGCCGCTTGTTCTTTCGCATCTTCAAGATCATTTATTAGCATTTGCATCACTATAAATCATCATCATCCATTTTAAAAACACTTTATAACCACAAAAACAATAACACACTGGCAGAAAATTGTCACTAATAAAACAACAAAAAGACTAACAAAAACTAAATAATCAACAATGAACCAAACAAAAACTCTAGCAATAACAAATCATGAAAAATAAACTGTATTGAAAAATCCCATGTCATGTCTGTCATGAGACAACACCCATTGTGCGCAAGTCCACTCCAATCTCTTAAAATGTATCAATTCTCTTGGTTTTACCCAGTAGAGTACTCGCGTAGGAGCATTCTCTTAGAACGTGAATACGGATTTTATAATTTTAGGGGAGTGACATGCGCAGTGAAGCTAAATTGTTAGAGAGCTCTCCTACACGAGCATTCACACGGTTAGTGAATAGGGTACCTGAGTCTAAACGTAATGTTAAACAAATGGTCTCAACTTAGGGGACATAACTATTGTCGGTAGAGTGCGCCCTTGTTCAAGAGATACTCGTTTAAATCCTTACGTGGGAAGTTTTGTTGCCATTGACAGCTTTTATGACAACTAATCTATATATATATATATAAGGATGTGTTTTTATGTACGAAATCGATGAACTCAAAAACTACTGGACCGATTATTATGAAAATTGGTATATATATATATATAGGTATTTTTTCACGGAGAAGGTTTGTATAATATGCTCATTGATGCCACTCGCCACCAGGTGGCGCTACAAAGTAGCAACTTCTGCCCCGTTCAACCGATTGTCATGAAAATTGGTATGTATATGTATTTTTTCACGGAGAAAACGAATATGCTATGCTTATTGATGCCACTCGCCACCAGGTGGCGCTGCAGAGTAGCAACTTCTGCCCCGTTCAACCGATTGTCATGAAAATTGGTATGTATCTGTATTTTTCCAAGGAGAGCGTTTGCATAATATGCTCATTGATGCCACTTGCCACTGAGTGGCGCTGCAGAGTAGCAACTTCTGTCCCGTTCAACCGATTGTCATGAAAATTGGTATGTATATGTATTTTTTCACGGAGAAAACGAATATGCTATGCTCATTGATGTCACTCGCCACCAGGTGGCGCTGCAGAGTAGCAACTTCTGCCCCGTTTTACCGATTGTCATGAAAATTGGTATGTATATGTATTTTTCCAAGGAGAAGGTTTGCACAATATGCCCATTGATGCCAATCGCCACCGGGTGGCGCTGCAGAGTAGCAACTTCTGCCCCGTTCAACCGATTGTCATAAAAATTGGTGTGTATATGTATTTTTTTACGGAGAAAACGAATATGCTATGCTCATTGATGCCACTCGCCACCAGGTGGCGCTGCAGAGTAGCAACTTCTTCCCTGTTTAACCGATTGTCATAAAAATTAGTATGATGCTGTATTCTTAATGCTTAATATGAATATGATATTCGTATTAATAGAAGTTACCACCAGATGGCGCTTCCATGTATCAAATTCAATATTGATTAATAGATATCTATACGATTTCATATAAATATAAGTTCGAAAAATGTATTTTTGGTGCGATAAGTGAAACAAAACTATAAACTTTCTTTCCTTCTCCATCTCTTCAACTCTTTTATTTTTCTTGAATTTATTTCAGTTGTTGGCGTAGCAACGCGCGCCGGGTACAGCTATTTCATATATTTAAAAGAGTGATCCTTACTAAATTAAGCACTATGACGCCACCGTAAGGTGGCGCAGTTGAGATAGTATAAATTTACATTAGCAATTCTTGCGTAATTAAGTACTATGATGCCACCATAAGGTGGCGCAGTTAATATATGATATATCTAATCGATAATTTACAACACCGTAAAAATTTGGAAAAATGGTAAAAAAACATCAGTAGGCAGTACGAAGTTCGCCGGGTCAGCTAGTTTTAAATAAATAAATTAATATTTAGTTTGGGAGACAGAGTGTTTTCGTAGCGGTTAAAGAGACAAGGGTCTACCAAAATTTTTTCTATGTATTTTGACACCCTGATTACAAATATCAAGGGTCGATTCCCAAAAAATGATTAGGAAATTTGTTATTAACAAATAATTTGTTACTAATAAAAAAACTGTTTTTTCGCAAAACAAAAAATATTACCGTAATCCTTATTTAATCATTTTAAGTATTTTATGTATTTTGTTATCAGATTTTTTAAATTAAAAATTGTTAAACATTTCAAAAATAGCATTTTTGACATGTTTCAAATTTGCATAACTTTTTATATAATTAATATTTTTTAACTCTGCCATACTTTATGATCTTAAGTGTCGAATAGTCATCGCAGAGTTGAAAAATATTAATTATATAAAAAGTAATGCAAATTTGAAAAATGTCAAAAATGCTATTTTTTAAATGTTTAACAACTTTTAATTTGAAAACGGTGGTGCGTCTGATGAAAAAATATATGGAAAGATTTTTTTATTAAAATCGTTCAAGGATAACGGTAGGTAATATTTTTTGTTTTGCGAAAAAACAGTTTTTTTAATAGTAACAAATTATTTGTTAATAACAAATTTCCTAACCGTTTCTACCTAAAATACATAAAGCTACATTATTTATCAGACCTATTATATCATCCATTAGTTCTCCATGTAGTAAATTAGCTCATTATTTACTAAAGTTTTTACAGATGCTTATAATTATAAAAACACATATTACATTGCAGATTCATTCAAGTTTGCATCTTTAATCAATAATTTTCAATAACCAGATAACTACATTATTATCAGTCTAGATGTTGTTTCCCTATATACTAATATTTCGCTAGAATTAATTTTAGAAACAGTTGACAAGCACTGGGATACTTTAAATACACATACCACATTAAATAAAAATAATTTCATTCAACTAGTTTCTTTTGTATTTAATAATACTTCTCTTTCAATCAATTTTATAAACAAATATTTGGAACACCTATGGGTTCGGAAGTATCACCTATACATACACAATATGTCATGGATGATTTACTTAACTACTGCATTCCTAAACTAAATTTTGAACTTCCCTTTATTAAAAAATACGTAGATGACATTATCACATGCGTTCCTCAAGGTATGGAAGAACGAGTTTTAGAATAATTCAACAAATATAATGATTACTAGCGGACCCGGCGAACTTCGCACCGCCTAACACTAATGTTTTTTCCATTTTTTTTTTTATTTTTACGATTAATTTTTTATATTTTTTATCATATTTTCTCGTTAGTTACCAGTTTTTACTATTATTTATAATAGGTACTTTGTAATTTATCGGTTAGATATATTATCATTGACGTATAAAAAAGATATATTATATATTAACTGCGCCACCTACCGGTGGCGTCACAGTTCTTAGGTAAATAAGTTTTGTTTTTTTAAATATATGAGATATCAACTGCGCCACCTTACGGTGGCGTCATAGTACTTAGTTATGTAAGAATTACAGGTGTAAATTTATAACATCTTAACTGCGCCACCTTAGTTAGCGTCATAATGATTAATTTCGTAATAAACCCGTCCGATCGCTGCAAAATTCAAAGTGCTATAGGGAAAATCGCGCCCTCCGACGCGCTATTTATAGGCACGCTTTCGCCGCCCCGGCCGGCCAGTACCACCGCAAGCGCTATGTCCCGCAATTTTAAATCTGTAATATCTTCGAAAATATTCATTTAAATCTTGTGCTGTAAAGGACCATATAGATCTATATTAAATCAACAATGTACATAAGCTATTTAATTGGATAAGGATTAATGCTGTATTGTTTAAAATCGCTTCGAAAATTAGCCATTATTTGTCGTAAAAAGTAATTGACAAAAAAATGTTATTTTGGGATATCCATAAGAGATAGACATATACCATCCCGGAGTTTTCTGTAGACGTTTTCAATGTGTACAAATAATTAGTACATTATTTTGATAAATCTCATAGGGTTCAGCCTGCGTTTGCAATGTAAGCGGAAAAAAATTGATAATTAACGACATCACATTAGAAACCTAAAAAATAACAGTATTTCTTCACACTTAAATGGATGTTATTATACATATAAATCTTCCTCTTGAATCACTCTATTTATTAAAAAAAACCGCAAGTTATATATTGAAAAGTTGATCACCCTATATTATTAATCATTTTTGCATTTTTAAACTTATATATAGAAGTAAATTATAAAATTCATAGAACTTCAATTAAATCTTTTAATAAGTCAGTTGTTGTAGTTTTTGAAAATAAAATAAAATAATTTTTAAAAATGGTTTTTTAACAAAAATCTTTATAATTGGCGCAGTCAGTCGAGGATTCGTGCAAGTTTCGAAAAAATCACATATACCGCATCGAGCGCGTAGTGAAATTTTGACAAACTTTATCGTTTTGCCGATTTAAGTGCGAATTAACGAACATTTTTCCTTCTGTGAAAAAACTGTTCAACGCTTCCTTCCCTTCTGTGGAAAAACCATTTTCAAAGCTAGGAGCCCTTCAGTGGACAACAATTCGACTAGAAGTTCCGGAAAAGGACCAGTGTATTACAGCCTCCTTCTGTGAATCTGTAAGTACAAAAAAATCCTTTTTGCCTTTCCCTCCATTTTGTGAATAGGAAAGATAATATAAAATAATAAATTTAATATATTTTGAAAATTACATTTTTATGTCAGAAGTTGACAAAATAACAAATTTATTAAATAATACTTATATAGAACGTGAAAATAATATAGAAACTATGGCAAACCAAGATTTAGCCAAATTAAACTGGAACTTATTTAAATCTAAGCTAAATAATATTAAACCTTACGATGGTGATAGTAACACATTAAATAAATTTTTAAGAAGTTGCGATAACTTTATTCAAAGTGACGCATCATTAAATAACAATGAATTAAATACGCATATTTTTGATTGCTTAATAGGAAAACTAGTAGATTGAGCCGAATTAATGGTAGGAAATAGAGTAGAAATATCTACATGGCCCGATTTAAAAAACGCGTTAATTCAAAGCTTTTCGGATAGAAGAGATCTTGATTTTCTTATCCAAGAATTAATGAGAAGTAGACCTTTTAAAAACGAAAATTTACAAAATTCATTTTATCAAATTCGACCTTTTAGCGCCATCTCTGACATACCTAATTAAAAAACCTACAGTTGAAGAAAATATCGTATCTCCAAATTGTTTCTGTAATTTACTATTCCTGAAAAAGAATTTCCCATAAGTCCTCGCCGGTATCAAATATAAACGTAAACCCCATATGTCCACAATCAAACCGCCATTTGGATGTAAACAATAGACTTGCTCTGTGTTTACCTCCCGATATTGTGCGATTCTGCAAGTTAGATTTGATGAAAGTGTATAAATATGAACGGTAAGTACATGCAAACATGTTCAACACATTTATTTACTAAAAACTAATGGTTTTACACCCTCAATTGCCATTTTGCATTTGTCTTGGACTTACAGGTTTTTCCAAAATACTAAATTTGCTCAGACATCATGATGCTGGGGAGATATGGGAATTTCTCGTTTTATGTATTTGTATGTAATTATAAAATTATCCATTATCAGCTGTATCCATGTCAATGGAATGCTATTGGAATAGAAAAAAAAGTTTTTTATTTCCATTAAAAATTAGTTTTTTGAATCAAAAACTCAAACACACAACTTAAAAATACGGGGATAAGACCATTGTTTTTTTGGGTAAGAAAATACCTAAAACTTAAAAAATGTATTATTTCAAGGATGGAGTCGGGGACCTTACAACTAAATATTTTTTTCAGGATCGAGGTTCACGATGTTCGCTTCCATATCAAAAAGAACGCAAATAATTATGTCGAATTGTGAACAACAAACCAATGTGGAAAATAACAAGAGTGATATTATAATCATCGCCGATAATCAGAACAAACCGCAGCTGGAAAATATCTTTACTAGCAATAATGGCTTTTTAAATGAATCAACAAATAACAAACTACTGATACTAGATATTCCAGAAATTAATGATGGCTTTGAAGAAACTGAAGTACCTAATCTGACTAACTTAAACGCCGTCCCGCTTAGTGTTGAAAGAGAAGATTTTAGTGACACCCTTAAGGAACAAGATGACCATAGTCCATGGATAGAGAACAACATCCTTGGTCAGAAGATAGAGACTTATCCAACAGAAACCGTTACCAAAAATCCCGATTTTGATGTTGATATTATTGAAATGGAACATTATACTACGAAAAATAAATTGTCTGAAACTCTTGCAGTAGAACTTGTCATAGATGAGAGAAATGCAAATAATGCCGGAAAAGATCCCGACTGGGAACCTGAGATTGAAATGGAATCTGAAGAGGTGAATGAAAACACTGAAATAAAAAGAAAGAAAAGACAAATGATGCGTCCTGAAGATTGGGAGAATAACCGTGCAATAATTGGAAGAGAAATGGGTCAAGATTATAATGGCAGAAAAAAAAATTGACGGAAAATGGAAATATAATGTTCAAAAAGAAAAAAGAAAAATGAAGGAACCATGTAATTGCAAAGCTTCTTTGAAGGGTAAATCATTTCACTGTAGGACAATTTCTGATGAAGAAAGGAATACTATATTCAATCACTTTTGGTCTGATATGGGCTGGAAAGAGAGAAAAGTTTACACCTCTTTTTTAATTGATTCTGTATCCACAAAAAGAAGTAGAAATAGAGTTTCGGAGGGTGTTTCTAGGAGAAGCGAGACTTTAATATATAACCTTAAATTAAATGATGAGCGGAAAAGGGTATGTAAGCAAATGTTCTTGAATACTCATGGCGTGAGAGAAAATATGATTCGCGATTGGTTGAAAAAGCAGAATGAAGTCAAAAATAGAGAAGAGCAAAGACACGACAATAATGCAGAACATTCATCAGAAACCCACGATCCTGTAGAACGTGGGCGCTATACAGACTTGAAGAAAAAGCTAAAAGTTTTTTTTAATGAACTTCCATAGTTGAGTCTCATTACTGTCGTGCTTCATCGACAAAACTTTACCTGGAGCCCAATTGGCAATCTAAGTCTGCACTTTATAAGTTTTATAAAAATTGGTGTCAACAGAAAAAAGACTCTCATTTATCCATCGCGTCGTTTCACCATGTCTTTGATGAAATGAACTTATCACTTTTCCGGACAAAAAAGGATGAGTGTGACGCATGTGTGGCACATAAAACTGGAAATTTAGCTGATGAACAATTCGCCTTACATCGAGAAAAAAGACTAGAAGCGAGAAGTGAGAAGTCTAAAGACAAAGAATCAGCCAATATGGTTTTTTGTATGGACCTACAATCAGTATTGTTATCACCAAAATCAAACGTTTCTTCACTTTACTTCAAGACGAAGCTCATTGTACACAATTTCACTTTCTTCAACTTGAAAACAAAAGATGGGTACTGCTATATTTGGCATGAATCAGCTGGGGGCGTAACGGCAAACGATTATGCTTCCATCATTTGCCAGTTTATAAAGGATCATGTTAAAAATGATCTACAGCCGGGGCAAAATCTGATCTTGTATAGCAACGGTTGTACCTCACAGAACAGAAATTCTATCTTGGCCAACAGTTTAATTAATCTCTCTATGATATTCAATATAACTATTGAACAGAAATGCCTTGAGAAAGGCCATACGCAAATGGAAGCAGATTCCATGCATTCTGTTATTGAGCGAAAAATTCGTCATACCAACATAAATGTACCAGCTGACTATGTTGGAATATGTATGCGAGCTCGTGAAAAACCAAGACCTTACCAGGTATATTATCTGGACCATGGCTTCTTTAAAAATTTCAAAAAACTACAGTTTCTCACATCTTTGCGACCTGGAAAGAAAGTGGGTGATCCCTTGATAACAGACATACGCGCTTTAAAATATAGCCCAGATGGCTGTTTATTCTACAAACTAAGAGATCCGAAAGATTACTTAGAGTTCGAATATCGTGTACCTGGAAATAAACGGAATAATCTCGCCTGTGAACTAGAAAGTCTTCCATCATTATATGAGACTTCTATACCGATAAAAAAAGAGAAATACATGCATCTACAGTTTTTGAAAAAGAGTCTTCAAAGTGATTACCATAGTTTTTATGACAATTTGCCGTATAAATAAATTTTTAACTTGCGTAATTCAGTTCATTTTATTCCCGTCTAGATGAATATTTGCCTTCAATGGATACACTCACATCTCTTATTTTCAGAATATATTTTTGAAATATTTCACTGTTAAAGCGTCAATAAAAAAAATTAAAAAGAATGTGGTCTTAATTCAAAATTCAGGATGGAAAATCCCGTATCTCCAAAAATCCTTTCAAAAAATATTGGAAAAACAGGTAAGTCCATTCAGATTATCTGAGGAATTAGTTTTAGCTTGGTGTGTCATAATTACTTTTAAAACAAATATTTTAAGTGTTTGTATATTTTGTTTTCACTCAAATAATTCTGCGCTATTTTATAAACTGTTTTTTGTGCCACCTGAAAAATTTTCATTTTGTGACTTACGGGTTTTTCTGATTTGGCATATGTAAATGAATATGAAAATTTTGAAAAAATGCACGGACAAATGTCTAGACCTCAAACATATAATACTATAAAAACTAAAAATAATATATCCAACACAAGACAACAATAAACTTATTTTCAGCAACCTAGATACGACACTTATCAAAGTAGGTCTCCTATTTCTTATAATTTTAGTCAAAATACTCAACCTCCAAATAATAAATTTTAATATACAGCTCAACATCAAATACCAAAACATTTACTAAATAATACTTATCAACAATAATCTTTCAATAAGCCAAATTTTCCTTGTCAACCAATAAACATTCAACCCGTACCTCAAACAAATAAAAAGTATTTTACAAATAAACAAGTATTTGGTCCACCCACAAATGTATTTAAACCAAGACAAATTCATCCAAATAATCTTCCAAAACCATGTCTACAACCTCAAGACAAACTTTTAAAAAAAATCCTTTAAATAATATAATCAAAGACAAAATTATTTTCAACAAAATCCAGACTTAAATCCTATTTATTCTTTTGAAGAATTACATAATACACATCATGAAGATGAAATTTTACCCGATTACTCAATAAATGAAAATGAATTTAATTATAATTATCCTGTTAATTGTGAAATTAATGAATACAATAATAATTATTTTCAAAATGACGATTATTCCGCTAATTGTCAGGATTACCCTGTATTTCCAAATGAAATTGAAACATACGAAGATAACAATAAAGAATACAAAGAAAGCATAAAATTTTCAAACAACGAGCCTCTGACAAACAATGCTCTGATAGAAATTAATTCATATGAAGCAAATAATCCATTACCATACATCGAGATATCAAAACCCAAGATAAAACTATTAATAGACACTGGTTGTTCCAAGTCGATAATAAAACCTTCTGTAATCGAATCTTTTTATCCCGAAACAATTTTTCAAAACAATATAACATTAAAATCCGCCATAGGTAGCAAAAATAATCGTTATCAAGCAGATGTTCCTACATTCTCAGAATTTAATAGTAATCATATTATCAACTTTATTCTTTACGATTTTCATGACTATTTTGACGAAGTCATTGGACTCTCAGACTTAATGAACATGCAATTAAATATTAATAAACAATTTTACACAAATTCCCATTAAATTCAGACAGCCAAATGACATAAGATTTTCACTCTCAGTCAATCCCAGAGAAAATTTAACAAAAACACTACCAATTAATATTAAAAAGAAGAAATAAAACCAAGCAGCAAATTATTTATCTCGTTATTCCCCTAAACAATAATACCCTAATATTTTAGAAACGGATAGTACAGATGTAATTAATGTTATAATTACGGGAAGAAAAGAAAACACACCTAACAGTTGAATATTCAGCATGAACTTACTTTATTGACAGAACACAGAACAGTAATTAGGTTGGTAATAGTGACAGACAAAGTAACTGTTACAATATACCTATTACAAATGTTTTTGATACGTTTCAACTATGGAGGGTAGAGGTAAGGAGAACGATCTTAAATGGGAAATGATTAAAAATGTGTCCACTTTTTAGAGGTACATAACACTTCTCAAACTTGCCACTACAATGGCGCTAAAGTAGATGTAGGGTACAGAATGAATGTAGCAGTTTTTGACAAATTGATTGAAATGTAGTATGATTTCGTAATATAAGTCACAAATTATATAAGTGCTATAAAAAAACGTGGTCAGCGAATTCAATTTAGTGTATTTTAAATTCGTTTTATACTTTATGATTATCTTATGTATCTTATGATTATTTTAAAAATGGTGTCATAATAAAGCGGAAATGTGTCTTTCCTTGTTTATTTATCTATCCTACTCTAAGAAATTATGGCGCTTTTTTTAAAATTTACCCTACTACGATCGTAGCGCCACCCTTATTTACCACATTTTGACGGACACATTCAATACACGGAGACAGTTCTCCTTACCTCTACCCTCCATAGTTTCAACACTCCCACTTATCAAAAATTCTAATTCACATTTGTAATTCCTAACATATCTAAAAATTTATAATGTTTATTCTTACACAAACTTTTAGTTAGCATATCAGCTGGCATATTGTTAGAATCTAAGAAAATTATTTTTACAATTTCAAGTTTACAAATTTCCCTTATGAAGTGATATCTTACATCTATATGTTTCGTTTTTTTGTGCATAACTGGATTTAAGGCAAGTTTATGGGCACTTTGATTATCATTATATAGATTGATACAATTAAAAACATCAGTTAATTTAAATAATAAGTTTCTAAAATATACTGCTTCTTTCGAAGCCTCTGTGAGTGCCATATATTCTGCCTTCGTGCTACTTAATGCAACCGTATTTTGCTTTCTACTTTCCCAGGAAACTACAGAATTAGCTAACTTGAAACAGAATCCTGAATATGACTTTCTATCTATTACATTATTGCCCCAATCGGCATCAACAAAGCCTTCCAATTTTGTATTTCCCTTTACAAATTTCAATCCATAATTTTTGTACTCTTTAAATAACTAAGTAATCTTTTTAAGCAGTTCCAATGCTCCGTAGAGTAACAATTGTTAAACTGACTCAAGAAACTTACTTGAAACGCAATGTCAGGCCTAGTTAATATAGCTAAATACATTAAACTACCAACCAATTGTTGATAAGGTACATCAATTTCAATATGTTCAGCTTTATTTAATTTTAAGTTAACTTCCATGGGCGTAGCAATCCCCTTACAATTTAACATACTAAATTTTTCTAATAAATGATCAATGTATTGATTTTGATCTAGACATATTGTATTGTTCACCTTATCAATTGTCACATTAATTCCTAAACATCGTTTAACTTGACCTAGATCTTTTATCTTAAAATTTAAACTAAGCTGTTTTTTATATCGTTAGTTTCAGTAACATCATTTGAAAAAATAAAGAAATCATCTACATATATTGTTACAACTGTCAATTTACTATTTAGAATTTTAATGTACAAACAAGGCTCATGCAATGATCTTTTATAACCAAAATGACATAATAAATCATCAACTTTTTTATTCCAAACTCGCGATGACTGTTTTAACCCGTAAATTGCCTTTTTAAGTTTTAACACTTTTCCTTTTGAATTAGTTTCATTAAATCCTACAGGTTTTTCCATGTATACTACTTCAGTTATTGAACCATTTAAAAAGGCAGTTTTAACATCTAAATGTGTTATATTTAAATCTAATTCTACAGACAATGCAATTAATAATCTTAAAGACGAATGTCTCACAACAGGTGAAAAAGTCTTACTATAATCTATGCCATATTGCTGGGTAAAACCCTTAGCCACTAATCGCGCACGATATCGCACTTTATTACCGCAATCAATTTTTCTTTTAAAAACCCACTTACACTTCACTATAGTACCTTCACTTGGAACATCCACAACTTCCCAGGCTTCATTATCTTCCAATGATTGTAGCTCCTCTTCCATAGCTTGCTGCCACAACTCCCCATCTGGCCTCGACAGAGCTTCTTCATCTGTAATTGGGTCGGCATCTAGGTTAATGTTGTCAGAGCATATATAGGTAACATAGTCAGGGTAACTTTTTGCCAATTTAATTCTTTCTGATCTTCTAACAGATTGATTTTCCTGTTCTGAAGTTTCATCATCATTGTTAATATCTGGGTTTTTAATTTTATCTGTTTGATCTTCCAATTCTTCCACAGAGATTGTTATATTTTCATCATTAAATACTGGATTTTTAATATTTTCCATGATTACTACATCTCGGCTAGTTGAAATTTTATTGTCAATGCGGTTGTAAACTCGGTAACCTTTTATATTTTCCCCGTATCCAACCAATATGTGAGGTTTGGCTTTTTTGTCCCATTTAAGCCTTTGTTCTTTTGGAACGTGTACCATGACTTCACTGCCAAAGACTCTGAAATGAGATATATTAGGTTTTTTGTTGTGCCACATTTCATGTGGTGTTTTTTCTAATCCTGATACTGCAGATCTATTTCTTAAATAAACAGCCGTGTTTACAGCTTCTGCCCAGAATTTCGTATTCATATTCGAATCAAACAATAAACATTTTGCCTTTTCAACTATTGATCTGTTTAATCTTTCTGACATTCCGTTTTGCTTCGGTGTGTAAGGATTTGTTTTTGGATGAATAATACCATTGTTTTTTAGAAACTCTTTAAATTCTTTGCTGCAAAACTCACCTCCGTTGTCAGTTCTTAACATCTTAATTTTTAAATCTGTTTGATTTTCTACCAAATTCTTAAAAATTTTAAATTTATTAAAAACTTCAGATTTTGATTTTAAGAAATAGACAAAACTCATTCTACTAAAATCATCCACTAGTATTAAAAAATATTTTGAGCCACCTATAGATTTGACCTCCATCGGACCACCTATATCTGCATGTATTACCTCCAAAATACTATTTGCTCACTTACCTTCGTGCTTAAAAGGTAGTCTGCTTTGTTTTCCTTCACAGCATACTTTACATTTGTCTCCCACTTCTCCTGTATAATCGATACCATCTACCATAACATCTTTCATTCTTTTTAAATATGTCCCATTTATATGTCCAAGCCTTCTATGCCAAATGTCAGCACTAATTTTTGTAACTGCTAAAGAACTATTTAAAAAGGTTTGATTGTTTTCGACAGTATTTAATTTATACAGACCATCAATTAAATTTGCTGTAGCAATCAATTCTTGATTTTTATTAAATATTTTGCAAACTTCAGCTCCAAATTCTACAACATTTCCACTTTTAATAAGTTGACTTACAGACAGTAAGTTTGTTGTTAATTTAGGTACACAGAAAACATTTTTTACGGAAATATCAAAATGGTTTCTACCAACAATCGTTTTAATATTAACATCACCTTTACATGCTACAGGTAATTTTGTTTCATCAGCTACCATTATTTCTTCTAGTATTTCACCTAAGTTTTTATTCCTTATCCAGTCTGAATTACTTGTAAGATGGATGCTGGCTCCAGAATCTATAAACCAATCATTTTTGTTAAATGAACCATTTAGAAATACTACATTGAAAGCGTTATAATCGTTGTTCTGTCTTTTAAACTTTTCAGGACATTTATTTCGGTAATGGCCGAATTGTTTACATCTAAGACATTTTATTCTTTTGACATCATTGACATTTGATGTGCCAGTTGTACCACTCGTACCTCTGTCACCCGTATTTGCTCAGTTCCGATTCTTCTGCCAACTTGAATATGATTTACTAGCGAACGCACCTCCGTTGTGACTTGCGCTGTTACTGCTAAAATCATGTTCCACGTCCATCAACTTGGTTTTAATGGCGTCGGTTGTGATAGGAATGCCGCTATGCTCAATCGCCATTATCATCGGCGCAAATTTTTCAGATAATCCTGCTAAAAGTAACAATCCAATCCACTCTTCGTCTATGTTAAAAACCGGTTCCTTTTAACTTATGTGCTGTGTCCACTATTTGATTAACGTAGTCTCCCATAGAATTACAATCTTCCAAGCGAGTTGAAATCAATGATCGTAAAAGACTTATTTTCCATGCGTAACCAGAATCATCGAAAAGATTTTTTAATTTTGACCATACTTCTGGTGTAGTCTTCGCGTCTTTTATGTGTACGTATAGTGATGAGTCGATCATTAGTATGATTTTCGCTTTGGCCTTGGCGTCATTATCTGCGACTACTTCTGTGATGCATTTAGATAATCCTTCTAACACTAAAAGATTTTCTATCGCGAATGCCCAATCACTGTAATTCTCGCGACCTTTTAATTTAGGCACGTTAACAACAAAATTTGAACTGTTCATATCTGCTACTTTAATATTCACTACTTTACTTACACGTGGTTTACGGTCTGGGCCATAACCTGTTATAATTACGGGAAGAAAAGAAAACACACCTAACAGTTTGAATATTCAGCATGAACTAACTTTATTGACAGAACATAGAACAGTAATTAGGTTGGTAATAGTGACAGACAAAGTCACTGTTACAATATACCTATTACAAATGTTTTTGATACGTTTCAACAATTAAAGACATCGACGAAATATTAAAATTAATTAATTCTCGACAAGAATTACCTGAATTAGATTTACAAGAATTACAACCAAAAACAAATATAATTTCAGATATTCAAATTCAACCCCCTAATTTAGAAAGAGAAACGGATTTAGAGACAGTTCATACTTCACAAGAAAATCCTATTTTATCAGTTCCAATATCTAACAGATGTCTCAATTCTTATAAAAATCAAATAATTTTTACAATAGGCGATTTCAAATAATAAAAGGACACATAAATAATGATGACCCTTTTGATTTAAACGATCACTTAGTAATTTCAAACTATGTACAGAATCATAAATCTATTAGTAAAAAATTATACGACAAAATTAAAAATCAAAACGAAATTATTAAACAAACAAATATCAATAAAAGAAATGAATCACGATCTGATCCAATAAATTATGAAAACGAAAACGTTGCTTATATACAAACAAAAGATCGAAATAAATTTTTACCCAAATTTAAAAAAGCAAAAATAATCCAAGACCAGAAAATCAAATTACAAACTGACAAAAGAACTTATCATAAAAGCAAAATTAAAAAACCAAAAACGAAAAAGACAAATCAAAAAACAAAAATTAATGACGACTTATTGTTTCAGAACAAGAACAAGAAAAATGAAGAAAATAATGACAATTATGATATATCTAGTAATACTTCTTCTGATACAAGAAACTAAAACACAAGATAATGATATACAACTGACAACCCTAGACAACTTATTATTACCATTAGAATTAGGTAACACAAAAATAGTTTATACCAAGCATACCTTCTTACACTATGTAGACATTCCGACAATTGTAGAACAAGTTACAAGTCTTGTAAATAATTTTAAATCATTTAAAAATACTATTACATATGTAAAAGACATAACAAACCCAATGTCATATCATGCTCTTGCCCAATATAATTTAATTAGAACTGAATCTTTAATAGATATTGTTCAAAAGAAAATGGAAAATATTTATCCACATTTACGAAATAAAAGAGGTTTAATAAACGGAATAGGAAAAATAAATAAGTGGTTATTCGGAAATTTAGATTCCGACGATGAAGAGAAATATAATAAAGCAATCGAAATTCTGCAACAAAATCAAAAAAACATAATTTATAAATCTAATTTACAAATATCACTGTATAAAAAATTAATTAATCATTATAATCAATCAATAGCTATTATAACAATGAATCAAGAAAATTTTGCTGATGCTTTGGAAAAATTTCAGTTATCAGTGCAATCAAAAATACAAGATTTAAACACTTACATAAACTTTCAAGGAACCTTGTCTCAAATTAATTTAGATTGTCAAAACATAATTAATTTATTAGATAATTTAGAAGACGCTATATTATTTTCAAAACTAAATACATTACATAGTTCAATTGTCTCAAGTACTGAAATAATTGAAATGTTAAAATATTTATTTAAAATATATAAAGAAGAAGAAATTCCTAATTTTCAAAATATATTATCATATTACCAATTTCTGGGTACTCAAGTTACTTTCACAAATTCAAAATTAATATTTGCAATACACTTTCCTATTTATAAACCTGAAACCTTTAAATTATACCACTTATATCCTGTTATCCAAGAAAACAAAATGTTTATTCCTAACTACCCCTTTTTGGTACGAAAGAATAATACTGCACAGTTTGAGAAAGAAGAATGTCCTGTAATTGAAAAAAACATTCTATTGTCAAGAAAATTTTGAAATCAAAGACGATTGCTCCTTACAATTATTAAATGGAAATAAGCCAAAAATTGTCAAATCCTAAATGTTGACTTACAAGAATCAATTATAAAAAGAATAACTACAGACGAAATTTTATTTATACCAGCCAAAGAAGAAAGAGTATTATCAAAATGCATATTAAACAAATATTTAGAAATACAAAAACCAACACTAATTAAATTACAAAAGAAATGTGAAATTATGATAAAAGACGAAATATTTATTAATGATATTTATTTAAAAGAAGGAAAACCATTAATACTTCCAAAATTACATATGGAAAATATACATTCCCCAACAGAATTCCAGAAATCAAATATAACAAAATTAAATTTTGAAAATCTCTATGAAATAAATCAAATTGCGAAAAATTTAAAACCACTAAAAGAAAGTGAAAATATTTTCTATAAGATATCATCGAGTATGATTTAATTATAATAACCATAATTAGCATCATAATTTACATAACTATAAAATATAGAAGAAAAATGGTAAAATGTTTCCGAAGAATTCAACCACAAAATACAAATAAAAATAAAGAAGACACTTCAAAGAATAAATAAGATACCTCGAAGAACGAAGAAACCACTTCGAAGAACGAAGAAAACACTTCGAAGAATCAACCCCTGATTCTCTCAGCTTAAGGAGGGAGGAGTTATATATTGAAAAGTTGATCACCCTATATTATTAATTATTTTTGCATTGTAATCATTTTTAAACTTATATATAGAAGTAAATTGCAAAATTCATAGAACTTCAATTAAATCTTTTAATCAGTCAGTGTTTGTAGTTTTTGAAAATAATATAAAATAATTTTTAAAAAAGGTTTTTTAACAAAAATCTTTATAATTCGCATCAAAATCCGTTGCGTAGTTTTAAAGATTTAAGCATACAAAGGGAACTAGGTACAGAAATAGCGACTTTGTTTTATACTATGTATTGATATACAATAGGCTACTTGACACATAACTAATTTCATACAATAAATGAGTATTTCTTACAGTATTTAGCTTACGAAAACGAAATATATCGATTTTAATAACTAAATGCGTTAGATTAATTTAAAAATTCAATTTAAAAAATGTGTTTAATTTAAATCGCCGAAAACGCTGTCGGCCATGTTGTGACGTCATACAAATTGTAAACAAAACGAGTAATTTGACGTGGTGTTATTACAAGTATAAATATTTCGATAAAAATTCCTTATCACGTTCTTAATTTATTTGCTTTATTGAAAAACAATAATAAATTCATTATGGACGTTGGTTTCACAAAAGCAGACAGCACAAATTTGCCAAAAATTGATACATTAATGGTTTGTAATTTCTTTGCCTTGAATGCAGATTTCTGCTCTGCCGAGCTAAGAAATGTCAAGACTTCTATGTAAGTACAGTGCAGTTGTTAAATAGTAGACATAAAAAGGAAGAATGAGTGTATTTATTCTTTTCAGAAGGGAATCAAAAGTACCTACTCATTTATGTCATAAGTATCGTAATCGTAACCTCTGAATAATGAAACTAACATCTATTTGTATTCCTTGATATGTTTTTGCATTCTTGGACGTTGCAATAACGATAATTACTGTATTTTTTATGGAAATTAGTTGAAATCATGTTTTTAAAGTAAAGTAAACTGGAAAATTGTCTGTGTTTATATGTCAAATGAATGTTTACACTACGTATGACGTCATAAAATGGCGGACAGCGTTTTCGCACCTATATGAAGAGATGGATTTTAAATTACAGTTTTGTGGTTTCATAGGTGTTGAAAAAATATAGTAATATTTTTTTTACCTTAGTAGCACAAATATTAACTGTTTAGGACCTAGTTTAAAAAAGAGTCAACTAGCCTATTTACCATCGAAAAAGAAACAAATAATAGTGTTCCTTTCTTAGACACTAAACTAATACGAACAGAAGAAAATAAAATAATTCTAAAAACATAAAATAAAAAAACTCTAATAAAACCCAGCAAATTTAGATTGTAATTGTATGGCGTTATCAAATTAAAATTAACACAATGTCATAAAATATAAAGTAACTCACCTAGATGGTAAAGGGTATATAACTCGAGGTCTTCACTAATTCACGGCTTGGATTTGAGATTTAAACCAACTTTAACGATCCGCAGTTAAATCTATGAATCGATGGAAAGAAAAAGGTAATGAGAATCGGAATGCTAGATTGAATGAAAGTGTGTTCACTTACCAACGGAAAATTTTGTAATATATCCCCACACGTGGCAATTTCCAATCGAACCGTAATCCACAAAATAATAACTAATCAAGATTAACCCAATAGTTCGGTTGGAAAAGAAAGGTTTAGTTTCAAAAGCCACAAATAAGTGCCATCGATGAACGACGAAAATAAAACTTCACCCACAAAATTTCCTGGTGACACTTTGTCACGTGCCAAATTTGATTATTTACCTAAAGGGAAATTTAAATTTGTATTGAAAATCGAAACACATTAGATCCAGCAAGCGACCTCTAGTTGACGTCCGAAGAAATTTCCGTGACCTTAGTTTATGTGTTAATCAGCTAATATAATAACTAATTTAGCAAATAGTGATTCTTCGTGACTTATCTAATAATTAGTATATATTATCTATTAAGTTTAAAGTAATTTTGGCATGTTTATGTTTAAAAATTTAATATTTAATTAGTCATTGCAACAAAACGCTCTTCTACCCCCCCCCCCCGGAAGTTTCGGTAGAGTCAATTTTTCGGTTTTAATACGCATAAAGTTCTTCTTTTACAATCTGTCCGTCTACGAATCAACAACTGATAATTGTTAGTGAATTTACTCGGTGAAACGCCATAAAGTGTGTGCATTTTATTCTGATCACATCGTGGTTGCCTTAATAGGATTTCGAATGCTTACACTATCAATAATCTAAGCCTCATTTGGTGATTATTCCTTTGGTGATATTTTCTTTTTTGGGGAGGCCTAGATATTTCCATTTCGTGGGATTTGTATTTGGTTAATTCACGTGGTAAGTTCTTAACTGATTAATTTATATAATACTTTACTCTGATACCGACATTCGATTATAGTATGATTCGCTAAAATTTCCATACGTGAATTCGTGGACTGCCGAAACAGGATTACGAAGTAAGATATAGGGTGTTGTGGGAATAAAACATCGTCAGACTGACTGCTTTAACCCCTAATTACATAAAGGGTAAGTGTTTCACATGTGTTATATTCGTTAAACTCCACGATTTATTATTCTTTTTATCATCTATATGTACATACCTCAAATTGTGTTAAATTCTATGTGTTTTGTAAATATTATATCTATCGGGTTTTGGCGATTTATTTTATTTTGTTTAACTGAAATTATCAGACGTAAATAAACCCAGCTATATTACTAATTTTAAGATATTTATTGGTTATTATAAATTTTTAGTCGAACTGTTGTAAATAATTTTGAATCCAGGTGTAGTGAATATTACTTTGTATACGTTTAACTTGTTTCATTAATAATTTAATCTCTAAATTTTGGAATTATAGAATAATGCACTTACATCTGGTATATTTGGTTCATTTTTCTTAATCATTTAATCACTAAATTCTGGTTATTGCTTATTATTATATTTTGTACACCTTTAAATTGTTTTATCAGTAATTTAATCTTTAAATTATTTTTCTCTTTTTATTAAGCAGAGTCGGTACTTGTAAATTTAATATTTCTTTCTTAAATAATTTAGTGTTGGGATTTAATCTTTTAAACTTTTGTATTAAGTAGAGTCAACATTTGTAAATTTAACATTTCTTTCGTAAATAACTTAATGTTGGAATTTTTGGCTAATGCGCTTTTTCGACTAGGGTTCTTGGACTGGGCTAATCCTTTGGCTTGGCGCAAGCATCTACATTTCCTTTGGCCTGGCGAACATTTTTGGATCTGGATAAATTCTTGGTTCTGGCTAAACCTTTTGTTGGCCCTGGCGAATATAGCTGGGAGTGTTGTAAGATCTGTGCACTACCGAGGACCAACGCTGTATCTCACCACCATCGGAGCAGCGAGGCTAGTACAGTTAGCCTCTCTACAAGATCCTCTGCGCCAGAGAAGTTCATCAACCAGATAAGCCAAAATTAATTTTAAGTTTCAAGTCATTGTAATTTTGTAATATTGATTGGTATAAGCGGATGTATCATTTTACAGTTATACATTTTTAGGTACTTTTTCTTATTGCGCTGGGTGATCACTCTTTTATTTAATACGCCAGTATATTAGCGGCATTTGATTTTTTTTATCACTTTTTCTTTAGCTTTTACCAATATCCATAGGATTTGTTAAATTGAACTGTTGGGTTTATTGTACCGAGTATTATTATTGTTAAAAATATAATAGATAGATCTAATTTTGTTGTCTTACTCAGCCAATCACCCACTCACCTTATTTGCTATTCAATTAATTTTTTTTTCTCTTATTAAGATTCTTAAATCCTTTATTTATCTCCAGTAAGATAGGTCAGTGCCTAAAACATCAGGGGTTTTCGATTTGAACCGTTTAAATCGGTGGCGCGACTCACACTTTTTGTACTTACCCTCTACGGCTGAGCTGGGCACAAATTTGCCACTAGAGAAACCACTTACCCATCTTAGCTGGAGTTGGAAATTTCAATTCAAACCATTTGAATAATTTTTCAAAATTTGATTTTATTTTATTTTTATTAAGTACGAGGCAAATTTTTGGCGCCCAACGTGGGGCCACATTTTTTTTATTAGGCGAATTTTTTTTGTATTGTGCAAAATTTCATTTACCCTTTTTTTTATATAAACGATTTAATTTGGTGAGCTGAGTAAGACTGAGTAACTTTGAAACTTATAGGTATTTACATCATATACTTTTTTATATATATATATATACAAACACTTCCGCTAACACCCTGGTGATTTTAAACATCTATATCGTTACGATTTTATTTTAAGACATTTTCGTACTTCGTTTAACCGTTGCGTAACTAATCGTGAATTTTGTTTTCGTGTTTTATCTGTAGTAATATTGGTAGTTTATTTTCCCGTATCGTAGGGAAATTTTCTTTATTGTTTTAATCATTGTTGTCCGGTTAGTTTTCTCGTTATTTTATTTTAAATCATGGATTACAAAATGGATATCTCTTACCTTAAAAAGGACATGTTAATTTACGAACTCGTGGTACGGGGAATAGCCGCCGATTCTAAGCAAACGGTAGAACAATTACGATCTGCCTTGCGACCCATCTTAAGGATGGAGAAAATGGGAACCTTTACCGCTCTTCCATATCCTTTCGTATTTGAGGATGAGATAAAACAAATTAAAACTCTCCTGGAACAAGCGAAAGAGGCCATGCCGATTGCCGGAAGTAAGGATTCACAACAAAAATATAATTCCACTCTCACCAAACTGGTGCACATCTACAACCGGGTTAACCGATTACCTGAAACTGGACTAGACGTGAACGAGCGTGCTGATAGGACAAAGTGGATCATGGAAGCTCTAGCGGCCCTGGATACCTTAGAAGCAGTAAGCAAACAAAACCCAGAGCTGAGTCATATCCTCCAGGAACCTGAGGAAAACACCACTTTCACACCCACTACCTCACACTTAAGGTTACCACCTATGACGTCGCATTCAACACCCAGCTCGAAACCGCATACCATCGACAAGTGGAATCTTAAATTTGACGGGGAAGGGAAAACATCAATGCATAATTTCCTCGAACGAGTACAGGAGCTGCGGAGTGCTCGCAATATTTCCGAAAAACAACTGTTCGACAGTGCCATAGATCTATTTTCAGGTAAAGCACTGAATTGGTACCGAGCCAACTCTCATAGATTTGTCGATTGGACCAGTCTATCAGACCTGCTTCGACGCCATTTCGGGCCTCCAGATTACCGAACTCGATTATTTCGAGAGATGCTTGATCGAACTCAGGATACGTCAGAGAGTATCATCGATTACCTAACCTGCATGCAGATGTTGTTCCGACGTCACGGAGGGTTGACAGAAGAGGTCCAGTTGGATATCATCTCTCGCAATCTGTCCCCGTTCTATACCACCCCACTTCCTGTGGTGACAACACTTGAGGAGTTAGAGTCTGAATGCCTGAAACTCGAGACTAAGAAACATCGAGTGGACTCTTACATTCCACTGTCCAGAAGGAAAAACCAGTTTGTTGAGCCTGATTTTGACTTCGTAGAAAGTACTCCCAGATCATCGGAGCCGATTCCCTCGACGGAGGAAATTAACCAAATCGATTCTCCTCGCAATAGGCCACCAACTAGAAACGTAGTTTGTTGGAATTGTCAACGAACGGGTCATACAAGTCGGAACTGTCCAAATCCGCGCAAGGTCCATTGTTATCGCTGCGGAACACAGAACGTAACTATTAGAGCTTGTCCCAAGTGTTCTGGTTCGGGAAACGGATCGAGGGAGAACCGTTAGGTCGTGACCTTCTTCCCCATACTACTCCAACGACCAATTCGCTAGATATAGCTCACAAAACATTACTCGACTATGTAATCGCGCACGCTTAAGGTGACCAACGACCTTACTTAAGTATAAATATATCTGTCTACCCTATTTTAGGATTACTCGATTCGGGTGCTAGTCGTACTATCGTCGGACTACCAGGTTACGAAATACTTTTGCGATTAGGTTTAAAACTTGTGAAACAATCCACTACCTGCACCGTAGCTAATGGTGAATCATGTGCTAACATCGATTATATACAAACACCTGTCACTCTGATGGATAAGACCCGCATGATCGACATCTTAGTACTACCTCAACTTTCCCACAACCTCATCCTGGGAATAGACTTCTGGCGAGCTATGGAAATCATCCCCGATCTAAAGCAGGAGTCTGGCGGTTCTCGGAATCCCCAATCAATGTGGATGTAGCTCTAGTCCAAGGGATAGATTATCTTACTCCCGAGGAAAAGAAAAACTTGGAGAAAATCGTCGAACGGAAGATATCTGCGATGGGTACTGGTCTCGGTTGATGTAAATTAGCTGAGCATGAGATCATTCTAGAGCCAGGAACCCGACCGATCAAACAGCGCTACTATCCGGTTTCCCCATATAAACAGAAGGTTATAGATGACGAAATAACCGAGATGCTTAGACTAGGAGTTATCGAAAGATCTAATAGCCCATGGTCCAGCCCAGTATGCTTGGTTCGGAAAAAAACGACACCTTTCGGTTTTGTGTCGATTATCGACAAGTAAATGCTGCGACTCGTAAGGATGCCTATCCTATACCTTACATTTCAACAATTCTCGATCGATTGAGAGACACGCGGTATATTAGTTCTATAGACATAAAATCAGCGTTCTGGCAAGTACCACTAAGTGAGGCATCCCGGGAATATACTGCTTTCACAGTACCTGGGAGAGGTTTGTTCCAGTTCCGTCGAATGCCATTTGGGCTATCGAACGCCCCTGCCACCTGGCAAAGAATTGTAGATACTATCTTAGGCCCAGAACTAGAACCGAACGTTATGGTCTATCTGGATGACATCATCATCATATCTAACTCTTTTGATGATCATCTCAAACTACTAGAAGAAGTATTCGACCGTCTAAGAAGAGCAGGATTAGTAGTCTCGAGGGACACGTGCAATTTCTGTAAGCCACAACTTAAGTATTTGGGTTACGTCGTGGATGATAAAGGGTTACGTGCAGATCCGGAGAAAGTAGAGGCAATCGTGAATATAGCCCCGCCGCGGAATGTCAACGATGTTGTAAATTTATTAATCATAGCCGTGGTAAATTTATTAATTGCACCCTGTATTCTGTATCCATGTGTAAAGTTTTTTATACTGTAACAAATGCAAGTTTTTCCTTAGGCAATAAACAATGCATCGTTTATTATAACACACACAGACAGCAAAAGTTTCTGATAGACTTCTCATTGTATAAAATTACATAAATGTAAATGAATTATTTAAGAAGATACTGGTATAAGCTATTGTGAAAGAGTTGTAATTAGTGGAACCGTAACCACTATAAAAAGTCACGGTGGTCCTTCAGGTGAAATAAAAGATTAAGTAGTTAGGTCGCTGTTTTTTTTTACCACTACCTAATCGAAGGGTTCGACTTTGTGGGGGAACAAATCCTACCATCATCCAAAACATAAAAACCCCTACATAGCTGTTGGTCAATTCGAGCCGGATTAATAGAAATAAAGAAGCAAAGTTCCATTTCCATATAAATAAAGTTCCAGAGAAAAGTAAGAGTTGCAGTTCCAGAGAGAAAATAGAGTTCCAGTTTTCCGTTTCCAGCTAAACCAGTTCCAGCTTAACCAGTTCCAGAAAGTCCAGGTGAAAGAAAAAGACATTAGTGACATCCGTCAAGGTAAAAAGTTTCCATTTCAAAAACATTTTCACAGTTTCAACCATTCATAATAAAATAAACATTGTTTCATTTAGTTCAATTTAGTTCATAAGTATAGATAGGTATATTTTTCAAATTTGTGAAGACTTTTCAAACTCATCTAACAGTTCAAATTATTTATAATGGAAAGGTTAGTAAAGAAAAGAACCGTTATTAAGGGCAAATTAACTAGAGCACAGCATTGGTACAACGCCAATGAGGATTCTATAATTGTTCAAGAATTCATGATAAAGTTAGAATCAGTAAAACAAATTTTACCAGAATATATGTTAGTTCAAGATGAGATTGAAATGTTAAGCAATGAGGAGTCTATAGATATGGAAGATAGAGATTTATTTGAAACGAATTACAATTATTTAGCAGCACGTTTGGCACAAAAAATTGACCTTTTGTCAATAGCGAAAGATGAGTCTCGTACTTCAATTTCTAATAATTTCAGTCACGGACAAAATTCAAATTCTAGAATGAATAAACCCACAATTCAGATTCCTAACTTTTCAGGTGATATTACAGGATGGAATGCATTTAAAGAGTTATTTGTAAATTTAATTGAAAAAGATTCCGGTTTGACAGAGATTGAAAAATTTGTATACCTTAAGTCATATTTACAGGGTGAACCACTGAATCTAATTAATAATTTGCAATTAACTAGTGATAATTTCAAAATAGCCTTTGATACTTAAAAAATAGATATGAAAATCAGTTAAATGGTATTTATGCTTATGTAAAAAATGTAGTAGACATTCCAAATATTACAAAATCAGATACAGGTGCACTTAGAAAATTTGTTACTACTTTAAAACAGAATTTAGAAGGTTTAAAAAACTTACAGGTGAATATAGAGTCTGAATTAATTCTTGTGTATATTTTTTCTCAAAAATTGGATTCTAAAACAAGAGATGCATTTGAGTATCAAATTCCACCCAAAACTTTACCGAATTTTAAATTGTTTTTTGATTTCTTAGAAAATAGGTGTGAGGTATTAGAAAGACGAGTGATTCCCCAGGTACTTTCTGTTTCCAAACCAGTTCAGAAATTTGTACATCACACTAATAAAGAGTTTAGTTCGCGTTCAGATGAAAAATTAAACTGTTTATTTTGTAACTCAGATAATCATAGAATTTACAATTGTTCAAAATTTGATGGCATTTCTTACAATAAAAAGATTTCCTTTGTTAAAAATAACAAATTATGCTTTAATTGTTTAGCTTATAATCACATGGTAAAAGATTGTAAGTCCCATGGATGCTCAAAATGCAACAAACGCCATCATTCTTTACTTTACAATAATTCTCAATCGTATCGTTTAAGGGATTCACAAGAATTTTCAAATCGTTCCAATAGAAACGTTAGTCCAAATGTCCAGAAACGATCAAATTCCAATTCTCAAAACAGGCAGAATTTCAGTCCTACGTTCCAAAGCAGAAACCAACATTATTTAAATAATCAGCCAAGTAGTTCTCATAGTCCAGTACAAAATCAGAGGTCCAATTCTCAAAGTCATGCTTCAAGTTCCAACAATTTCAGACAAAATAATCAGAATTCATCTCAATCTAATTTCACAAATGATACAGAACAAGGTCAAGAGCCAAAGTCTCAAATTTCCAGGACCGTAATGTCAACATTGTCATCAAGTGGTGAAGTGTTATTGTCTACTGCAATGATAATAATTTATGATTCTAATAATTGTCCAGTTCAAGCGAAAGCCATTTTAGATCCCTGTAGTACAACATCCTTAATCACAGAAAGTTTAGTGAATAAGTTACAATTCCTCCCAAAACACAAAATGATTCAAATTAGTGGTGTAAATGGTGTGGTGACAAGTTCTACAAAAACAGTTCCTATCAAATTCTATTCCAATGTAAACAATAGTTTTTTTATAATTCACGTTCACAAAGTTTCTATTTCGATACTAAAAACAGTATCGAAATAGATTCATTGTAACACTGTTTTTGGTAACTTTTTGTTTTACACAATTGGTTGCACTGCACTGATTTTCAACGAAAGAGTTCAGGTAGTAAATCAAGAAGTATGTTGTAGTAAAGTATTAACTACATTATCAGCGTTATTGCTAAATTCGGAATATTTTATACAAATTTGACAAACATTCTAATTTAAAATCATTAAAACTGACAAGTGTCAAAACTGTCAAGATTGCCAACATAAATAAATATTTCGAAAAACTCTCATTTAACTTTTTTTTATACTTTTAAAAGTTCATTATAAAAAATAGTATGTAACACTCGAGTTACAATGACGGTTTGTAGTACTCGTTCTTTGCGAAACTCACCGCTTCGCGGTTCGTTTCACAAACTGAACTCGTACTACGAAACCTCTGTCATTGTAACACTTGTATTACAATATACTATTTCTATACTTCTTGCTGTGTCATAAAGAAAATTACAGAAAAACTGCCTCCGTTTGTGTTAAGACGGGAACAGATCTCTATTCCAGAACATATTGATTTAGCCGATCCTACTTTCCACATTCCATCACAAATTGAGATTTTATTAGGTGCAGATATATACTATGAGCTTATCACAGGACAGATTATTCGAAATGGTAGAAATTCTCTGACTTTACTAAATACAAAACTAGGTTATATTCTTGGCGGTCCAATTCCAAATGATGCTATTTCTTATTCAAATACTAATGCCACTGTTGATTTATGTTACCACTTGCAGTCTTTTAAAAATGACATGCTTCAGAAATTTTGGGAAGTCGAAGAAAGTCCATTCGCAGAAATTAACATCCTTACTCCGGATGAGGAAGCAGCTGAAATCTCTTTCCAAAATAATTTAAAAATTTTTCCTACAGGTTCCTTTCAGGTAAATTTGCCAGTTAAGAGTCCAACCGAACATTTAAAATTAGGTGACTCATATTCCCAAGCAAAGAATAGATTCTTTAACTTAGAAAAACGTTTTAATAAAAATCCTGATTTGTTTACTCAGTACAAATGTTTCATAGATGAATATTTGAAGTTAAAACATGCTAGAGTCATTCCATTGTCCCTATTAAACGAACATTCTGAGCAGAAATATTTCCTTCCACATCACTGTGTACTCCGGGAAGACAGTTCTTCTACAGAATTGCGTGTGGTGTTTGATGCAAGTATGAAGTCCTCTACTGGCATATCGTTAAATGATATAATGCACAAAGGTTATAGAGTACAACCTGAGTTGTTTGATATTCTTTCCCGATTCAGATCATTCAATTGTGTACTTAGATGTGACATACAAAAAATGTACAGGATAATTCGAATCAATCCATCTCAAACTTTTCTTCAAAATATATTGTGGAGAGATAGTCCGAGTGAAGAGTTAAAATGTATTGAACTTCAGACGGTCACATATGGTACAAAAAGTGCTCCATATTTAGCTACACGTGTTCTTAATGAGTTGGCAATCCAAAATAGAGATAAATTTCCATTAGCTTCCAAAGTCCTTCTTTCCCAGTGTTATGTAGATGATATTTTGTGTGGTAGTAATTCCATAGACGAATTGTATGAAATCAAAAGGCAACTGATAGAATTATTAGGGTCTGCAAATTTCCAATTACACAAATGGTGTTCTAATTCCATAAATTTTGGTAGAGATAATCCTTCTAAGCCACAAGAAATTAAAGAGATAAGAATTGAAAATATTTCTAGTAAAATTTTAGGCATTGCTTGGAATCCACAATCAGATAATTTTTCAGTTACACTTCCTAACCAAATAGAAAATGTTCCAGTTACGAAAAGAAATGTATTGTCCCAAATAGCGAAGATGTTTGACCCTTTAGGTTTTATTTCCCCAGTAGTTGTTGTTGCAAAATTGATTATGCAACAAATTTGGTTATCCAAAATAGATTGGGATGACACATTGCCAGAAGATATTCGTATCAAATGGGATAAATTCATTACAAATATTACCGCTCTTTCCAAGCTAACCATTCCACGTTGCATTATTCGAAATAGACAAATTTTATTTATAGAATTCCATGCGTTCAGTGATGCCAGTTTGAAAGCGTATGGCTGTGTAGTATATTTAAGAGCAATTTATTCAGATGGTTCAGTTTCATCTAATCTAATCGCTTCCAAAAGTAGAATAGCTCCAATCAAAACGATTACATTACCTAGACTTGAGTTATGTGGCGCAGTATTATTAGCAAAATTGGTTTCCAGATTTATTTCCATTTTCAAAGATATGAACATTTCCAAGGTGATCTGTTGGACAGACTCACAAATAGTTTTGTACTGGTTATATTCACACCCTTCACGGTGGTTAGTGTTTGTGTCTCATCGAGTGGCTGAGATACAGCAATTAACTTCAAATTTTCAATGGGCTCACATACAATCCGAAGAGAATCCTGCGGATTTAGTGTCTAGAGGCATGGGTTCAACTGAATTACTAACTTCTTCCTTATGGTGGCATGGTCCAGAATTCTTGCAAAGTCCTACTTTCAGTTCAAATGATATTCCATTAAATATAGTTGTGGCAAAGGTTCCTGAAGAGAAAACAACTAAGCCAGTACTACATTCAATTAAACAAGAGTCCCAAGAATTTTACAATTCCTTGTTTAATAAATTTTCTTCCATATTAAAATTAAAGCGAGTGTTAGCCTATTGTTTGAGATTTATTCACAATTCTAAAGAAAATTCCCAAAGAAAATGTGGTCCATTACAAGTAGAAGAATTAGTAAATTCTGAAACTCTTATTATTAAATTCGTTCAACTTTCTTTTTATAAAGAAATTGGTGAATTAAGCTCCCATAAACCTATTTCAAATAAATCCTTAATGTCGTTAGCTCCATTCCTAGATGGATCAGGAATATTAAGAATCGGTGGTCGGTTATCTAAATCCGATTTACCATACACTCATAAACATCCTATCTTGTTGCCATCTAAACATCCGGTTACTACTCTGATTCTAAGAACCGAACATGTCAGATTAGGTCATGCAGGCGCACAGTGTGTATTGTCCAATCTTAGGTTGAAATATTGGCCTTTAAATGGTTTAGTAGAAGTCAAAAGAATAATAAGAGAATGTGTAACTTGTTATAGATTTAAGGCACAGACTTGTCAACAAATAATGTCTGATCTACCAGAAGAAAGAGTAATCCCTGATAGACCGTTTTCTAAGACTGGTGTAGATTTCGGTGGTCCCTTCCTAATGAAATCGTCCTTTTTAAGAAAGGCTCCTATAGAAAAATGTTACATAGCAGTGTTTGTATGCATGGTTACCAAAGCAGTTCATCTCGAATTGGTGTCTAGTTTAAGTACTAACGCTTTCTTGATGACTTTAAAAAGATTTATTTCTCGTAGAGGAAATCCCTCAGTTATTTTTAGTGACAATGAAACGAATTTTTTAGGTTCTAGAAATCAGCTTAAAGAATTATAGGACTTCTTCCGAGTACAATCCAATAATGAATTTATTGTAAATTTCTTAAGTTCAAGGGAAATCGAATGGAAATTCATTCCACCAAAGAGTCCTCATTGGGGTGGTCTTTGGGAGGCGGCAGTTAAGAGTACAAAGTATCACTTTCGAAGACTGATAGGTGAATCCAAATTAACATTTGAAGAGTTTTCAACTATTTTAACCCAAATTGAGGCAATTTTAAATTCTAGACCCCTTCAACCATTATCAACTGACGCTAATGATCTTGCTTGTTTAACCCCAGGTCATTTCCTTATTGGAACCAGTTTAACTTCTTTCCCTGAAAAAGATGTTACTGATATCCCTGATAACAGATTGAAATCCTACAGAAAGATTACTTCCATACAACAGCATTTCTGGAACAGGTGGAGAAAGGAATACTCGAATCATTTGCAAAATAGACCAAAATGGTTAAGGCCCTTTCCTAATTTAAAGATAAATGACATTGTTTTAATAAAAGATGAAAACACTCGTCCTTTTGAATGGCCACTAGCTAGGGTCATCGAATTAATACCCTCTGCTGATGGTAAAATTAGACTTGTCAAGTTAAAAACAAGAAAAGGTATATTTACCAGAAATATTACTAAACTATGCCCATTACCAATTTCTGGTTCATAACCATATTGTCGTTACTTTAATTCTTTTCTATTAGAAATTGTAAAAATGTTCTATTTCAGTTTAAACCCACTTCTTGTGATATTATAATTTAGTTTAACATTTGTTCTTATGTAACATCAATTTTCATTTCTAGTTGAGTGAGATTTCGATTTAGCTTAAGTGTTTATAAAAAGTTTTTATTCTTTTGTTAGCCTAAAGTACCAGTGCTATCCAGTTATGTACATACTGAATTTTCAAATGGTATTGAGATTTCTTATTTGATGTGTTTCCACAAAGCACAAAATGGCGATAGGACTCCTGTGTGAGCTTTCGTTGTTTTTGTGTTTTTATGTTTCTTTACACATGTTTTCCCAACATCCTTTGCTCCCAAGTACCCAACACTTTTGCTAGCCAAGTGCAATACCCTACTTGGTTATGCCGCACTGATGACGGCTAATGAGCCAGAAACATGCATGTCTGCGGTTACCATTCCTACTCGTGGCCTTATTGATCCTTTTTGCGTACATGCCCAATAATTTTCCCCTTTTGTTTATATTAATACGCATTTTCTTGGCACTTTGTTTATATATATATATATATATATATATATATATATATATATATATATATATATATATATATATATATATATATATATGTTGGTATACAAAGATGTTACATCAAGTGATAATATGGAATAGTTATTTGGTATATCAACAGTGTCTATAAATTGTTTGAAATCAAATGAGTCTTTAATATAATATTCATTTTTTTCCAACAATATTGGATAAACAACCAGAAAGATATTTAGAAAGTTTATAAAAAGGCGATTGAATGCTCGATACTATTGGTCTTAGAGGTATACCTGTTTTGTGTAATTTTGGGGGGCCGTAAATTTTGGGTGCTACCGCGTTATGTATTAGTAGATTTTTGGATTCGGTATCTGTAAAAACTTTTTTACCTAGCAGTTTTTTTATAAAATTATTATTTTTAAGTTGAAGGGAATTTGTGCTATCTGTTTTTTGTATTTTATAGGTGTTTGTATCACTAAGAAGGTTTTCCATTTTAGTATCGTAATCAGTTGAGTTCATTACAACCGTTTTATTAGTTTTATCGGCTTTAAGTATTTTTAGTTGAGGATTTTGTTTTATAAAATATTTTGCTTTTTTAAATTTGTTTTGGATATCATTTTGAAATGATGAAGTTTTATTTTTATTGTGTTTAACTTTAAAGTATGATTTGTTACAGCATTTACTATATTTGCACGGATTGAGTCTTTAATTTCATTTGGTTTATCATAAATAACGCTTTCTACACTAGCTATGTAATCAAAGATAGGTAATTGTTTTTCATTTGTCACAGGTAAAGCAAATTTCTCTCCTAATGCTAAGACTTCTGCTATATCATTTGGAATTTGGGTATTTGAAATGTTATGTATCCATTTTTCTGTATCTATTTTAATGTTTTTAGGTGTGAGTGTAATGAGTTTATTAATCTTTTTTAGATTCTTTGATTTTATGTAATGAAATGTTTTTTCGTATTTATTGTTTTCATAGGTTTTAAAATCAGTAATGATATTTTCTGGTATATTTGAAGATGCAAAAGTAAATTGAAAATTTATTTCTTTTGTGATTTTATTAATATTTTTAGTGGATTCAGTAATAGTAAGATTTAGAATTTTTAGTTTTGTATCATTGATTAAATTTTTAAATTTTTCTCCAAGGTACGTACCTGTAAAAGTTATGTGTGATGTATTAAAATTTAGGAATACTGGCATTGTATTCAAATGTTTACATCTTAGTAGAAATATTCGTCTATTTTTCTGTTTGGCTAATTTTTGGTATAATTTTGAAATTGTCTTTAATGAAAGTGCAATTGCTTTTCCATAATTTCTTTCTATATCTTCTAAAAATGTCATTTTTGGTATTTTTTTTTGGTTGCAGTTTTAACCCATGCAGTATTTATAATGTACTTAATTTTCTTTAACCATTTTAATATGTTTCTTTTTATTCTTGGGTAAAGGTTATAGTAGTAAATAAGGAACACTGATTTTACAACGTTTCGCACATTTTTTATTGTGCTTTATCAAGTCTATGGAGGGTAGAGGTAAGGAGAACTGTCTCCGTGTATTAAATGTGTCCGTCAAAATGTGGTAAATAAGGGTGGCGCTACGATCGTAGTAGTGTAAATTTTAAAAAAAGCGCCATAATTTCTTAAAGTAGGATAGATAAATAAACAAGGAAAGACACATTTCCGATTTCCGCTTTATTATGACACATACATAAGATAATAATTTTATAAATGATTATTTTCCAGCAATAAGTGAATAAGTATTTAAAAATTCATTACCACGTTTTTTTATAGCACTTATATTACGAAATCATACGACATTTCAATCAATTTGTCAAAAACTGCTACATTCATTCTGTACCCTACATCTACTTCAGCGCCATTGTAGTGGCAAGTTTGAGAAGTGTTATGTACCTCTAAAAAGTGGACACATTTTTAATCATTTCCCATTTAAGATCGTCCTCCTTACCTCTACCCTCCATAATCAAGTCTAAAAATAATTTATGAAATATCAAATTATGTTTACAATATATATAGAATGTACAAATTTAAAAGAAATGATTGAAATAAAACGAGAAAAAAAAAGCTGTTAATGACAAAAAAGATATAAATAATTTAAGCCAAATATACTACAATCTAATAAAATAAGTATAAAGAGTAAGTAGGTAGATATATTATATATTTAATAACACCAGATACACTTTTAGATAATTCTTTTTTTTTTTCACTCATTCATTTACTTCCCTATCTACTAAATAATTTGTATTAATGACATATTCCATCAAAGTAAAGTAAATTGAAAACTTCATGATATAAATTTAAAATATTTAACTCCAAGGTAAGTAGACTGTTTTTAAAAAGAAATTTTTAAAGAATTTTTAATATGTTTAAATTTGTACATTCTATATATATTGTAAACATAATTTGATATTTCATAAATTATTTTTAGACTTGATAAAGCACAATAAAAAATGTGCGAAACGTTGTAAAATCAGTGTTCCTTATTTACTACTATAACCTTTACCCAAGAATAAAAAGAAACATATTAAAATGGTTAAAGAAAATTAAGTACATTATAAATACTGCATACCAAAAATACCAAAAATGACATTTTTAGAAGATATAGAAAGAAATTATGGAAAAGCAATTGCACTTTCATTAAAGACAATTTCAAAATTATACCAAAAATTATCCAAACAGAAAAATAGACGAATATTTCTACTAAGATGTAAACATTTGAATACAATGCCAGTATTCCTAAATTTTAATACATCACACATAACTTTTACAGGTACGTACCTTGGAGAAAAATTTAAAAATTTAATCAATGATACAAAACTAAAAATTCTAAATCTTACTATTACTGAATCCACTAAAAATATTAATAAAATCACAAAAGAAATAAATTTTCAATTTACTTTTGCATCTTCAAATATACCAGAAAATATCATTACTGATTTTAAAACCTATGAAAACAATAAATACGAAAAAACATTTCATTACATAAAATCAAAGAATCTAAAAAAGATTAATAAACTCATTACACTCACACCTAAAAACATTAAAATAGATACAGAAAAATGGATACATAACATTTCAAATACCCAAATTCCAAATGATATAGCAGAAGTCTTAGCATTAGGAGAGAAATTTGCTTTACCTGTGACAAATGAAAAACAATTACCTATCTTTGATTACATAGCTAGTGTAGAAAGCGTTATTTATGATAAACCAAATGAAATTAAAGACTCAATCCGTGCAAATATAGTAAATGCTGTAACAAATCATACTTTAAAAGTTAAACACAATAAAAATAAAACTTCATCATTTCAAAATGATATCCAAAACAAATTTAAAAAAGCAAAATATTTTATAAAACAAAATCCTCAACTAAAAATACTTAAAGCCGATAAAACTAATAAAACGGTTGTAATGAACTCAACTGATTACGATACTAAAATGGAAAACCTTCTTAGTAATACAAACACCTATAAAATACAAAAAACAGATAGCACAAATTCCCTTCAACTTAAAAATAATAATTTTATAAAAAAACT
The DNA here is from genome assembly GCA_964028335.1 of Altica lythri. NCBI lineage: Eukaryota > Metazoa > Arthropoda > Insecta > Coleoptera > Chrysomelidae > Altica > Altica lythri. Next base: position 46,112,508 of record OZ034808.1, on the reverse strand, counting down.
GCTAGGTAAAAAAGTTTTTACAGATACCGAATCCAAAAATCTACTAATACATAACGCGCTAGCACCCAAAATTTACGGCCTCCCAAAATTACACAAAACAGGTATACCTCTAAGACCAATAGTATCGAGCATTCAATCGCCTTTTTATAAACTTTCTAAATATCTTTCTGGTTGTTTATCCAATATTGTTGGAAAAAATGAATATTATATTAAAGACTCATTTGATTTCAAACAATTTATCGACACTGTTGATATACCAAATAACTATTCCATATTATCACTTGATGTAACATCTTTGTATACCAACATTCCAAATGAACTTGTATCAAAAATAATAACCCAAAAATGGAATTTATTAAAAGAACATACATCACTTAATTTGAATGAATTCATTGAAGGAACTAACCTTACTCTAAATAATAACTATTTCCAATACAAAGATAAGTTTTACCAACAATTAGATGGTTGTGCGATGGGATCTCCTATCTCTTCTACAATAGCACAACTAGTAATGGAATATTTAGAAGAAAACGTAATAAAAAACCTAAATTTTAATGTACTTTTCTTTAAAAGATTTGTCGATGATTGTATAACAGCAGTACCACAAAATAAAATCACTGATGTATTAAATGCTTTTAATAACTTCCACCGAAAATTACAATTTACAATGGAAGTTGAAGAAAACAATCAAATTAATTTTCTTGACATCACCATAATAAGAGATAATATACATAAAAAATTAAAAACTAAATGGTATACCAAAGATACATGGTCTGGCCGTTACCTCAATTTTAATTCTTGCCATTCAAAAAACCAAAAAAATGGAGTTATAATAAGTCTTACCGATCGAGCTATTGCTCTAACATCTGCGGAATATCGACCAGAAACCTTACAAAAAGTTAAAGATACATTAATAAAGAACCACTACCCAAAAAACATCATTTCCAGAATAGTTAATCAAAGAACATACCTATTTTATAATAAATCCAAAATAACACCAAAAAATAAAAATGAAGAAAACAAATATATAGCTCTACCATTCACTGAAGGTCTTTCACAAATAATTAAACATATTCTTTCTAAACATAATATAACTGTTTGTCATAAACCACACAACTTAATAAACTCGTTATATACACCACTAAAAAGTAAAGTACCAAACAAAAAGAAATCAAATATAATTTACTCTATTCCATGCTTGAATTGTCCTAAAAAATATATTGGAATGACAACACAATGGTTAGAAAACAGATTAAATGGACACAAATATACAAAAAACGCTTCAACTGCCTTACATAAACACGAATCCCAAACCAAGCATGAATTTAACTTTAATGAAACCAAAATACTAGCACAAGACTCTAATTACAGAAAATTAACCATAAAAGAAATGATTAAAATAAAACGAGAAAAAGAAGCTGTTAATGACAAAAAAGATATAAATAATTTAAGCCAAATATACTACAATCTAATAAAATAAGTATAAAGAGTAAGTAGGTAGATATATTATATGTTTAATAACACCAGATACACTTTTAGATAATTCTTTTTTTTTTCACTCATTCATTTACTTCCCTATCTACTAAATAATTTGTATTAATGACATATTCCATCAAAGTAAAGTAAATTGAAAACTTCATGATATAAATTTAAAATATTTAACTCCAAGGTAAGTACACTGTTTTTAAAAAGAAATTTTTAAAGAATTTTTAATATGTTTAAATTTGTACATTCTATATATATTGTAAACATAATTTGATATTTCATAAATTATTTTTAGACTTGATAAAGCACAATAAAAAATGTGCGAAACGTTGTAAAATCAGTGTTCCTTATTTACTACTATAACCTTTACCCAAGAATAAAAAGAAACATTAAAATGGTTAAAGAAAATTAAGTACATTATATATATATATATATATATATATATTGTTATGGTATTCAATAGTTGGTCTTTATATGTAATATAAGTGTAATTAAGACTAACTAGATATTAGAATTGAATAATCAATTTATGCAAATTATCAAGGAATCATAAATAAAAAAAAAAATTTGGGTTGCGAGGTTTCTAGGGGGATAAAAAAAAAATTATTGAGAGAATGTCATAGAATTTTGGAGAGTAAAGTCAGAGAAAAAGTTTAGGGAATTATATAGAATTTAAAAATTTAAAAAACCATTATAAAGTAAATATAATAATAATAGAAATTGAAAATGAAGATAAATACTGAATGTTAATGAATATAAATATAAAAATTATAAAAGAAGATTAATGTATGAATAGAATGTTATAATAACTATATGGTAGAGTTAAATATGGAATAAAATGGATATATATAGAGAAGATTAATTGGATATTTGCATAGATTGGATTTTCAAAATAAAATAAGCATAGTTTATAAAGATAAGTATTTCTGGTATAATTTGTTATCGGCTGGTAATAGAGGTATATTAGAAATAGTTATTCGGTGATTTTAGGAAAAGAGGGCAAAATTTCATTTAAAATTAATTAGTGTTAAGTTTATGACAGGATAAATGATGAATGTTATATTGTTTTTTAAAATGTTGTAAAGAATTAATATATTTATATATTAAATGATGTTAAAATTGAGATGGACTTTTTAGTTTAATATTATCGAAGAACCCAACCTTGAAGAGTCACAAGAATACAATTATATGAGTATAGAGATCATAACAATTATGGCGAGCCAACGTGTGGCGTGAATAAAACAAGAATCCAGTTTAAAATAGAACAGTATATTGAAATTGAGAGGGTGATATAGACAATTGAAGTGATTAGAAAATTAGAACAGTGAAGAATTGAAATAAAACATAAATACATTATAATAGAAATAAGAGGATTAGGTGAGAGTTTTAAGTATATTTATATTTATATATAAAGACCATAAAATTTTGAAAATTTTAAAACTAAATACAAATCGAATAAATATAATAAAGTAATATAATAAGTTAACATTATAAATTAAATAAATATATAAAATAATTAAAAGATTTGAATAAAATGAATACAAGACAAAATAGAAGAAATAGAAGGAGAGAAGATGGAATACAGGAATCTAATGAAAATATGCATGAAACAGAAAGTAATGATGGATCGTCGGAAGGAGAAGAAAAAACAATGTTTCAAGTGGTACAAGCTGATGTGATAGGAGATGCGACTAGTTCAAAACCACATCAAGAAACAGAGATGGAGAAAATGTTTAAATTTTTGGAAAATAAATTTGATGAAAATAATAGAAAAATGGATTCTATGAAAAAAGAAATAAGAGAAGATATAAAAAAAGAAATAAAAGATATGAACAAGAATATGGAAACATTTAAAGATGAAATGAAAAATATTATTAAAGAAGAAAATATCAAAATACAAAAAGAAGTCGATCAATTGAAAGATGGAATTAAGGCGATGGAGGAAATGGGTAATATACACCAGGAGAAGATTAATAATATAGAAAAAAATGTGAAGGAGCAGAAAAATGAAAATAAGAAAGAAAATGAAAGAATACTACAAACTATGGAAAGGAATGTAATGGAAGTAGCAAAGAAATTTGAAGATGAAACAAAAAAATTACAAGAAATGCAAAATGAAAGAACTGAGGATGGTTCCTATATGATAATACATGGAGGAGAAGGAGCAGTAAAATTTACAGGGAATATCAGTATATTACATCCATGCACGTATATGAATATGATTAAAACTAAGACTAGGAACAAAAGAGATTGGAAAGAAATTATAAGAAGTTCTTTGAAAGATAATGCTGCATTATGGTATGCAACACAGGAAAATGAAATATTAACCTTTAATGATTTTGAAAAGGAATTTCGTAAATATTTCTGGGGTGAATCAAAACAAGGGGTGAGTAGGGAAAAATTATATTTCGGAAAATTCAATTATAGATTAGGGAATAATTTAACTAATTATGCGTTACAATTATATAATGTTGCACAATATTTGGAACCTCCTATGAGAGAAGAGGAAATAATTTTATATATTTCTAGACATTATGATATAACAGTTTCTGAAACAATAGTTATACAAAATATTAAAAAAAAAGAACAATTGATTGAGTATTTAAATCGAGTTGAAAGAAATTTAAAGATTAATGAAAATAGATCACAAAATTATGAAAATGATAGATTTAGAAATTATCAAAACAGAAATGGATATAATAGAGTAAGAGAAGAAATGCGTAATAGAAACAATGGAAATTATAATTATGGATATAATGGGAGAGAAAATGGAAATCGTATAAACGGAAATACATATAGAAATGGAAATAATATGGATAATAATAATAATATAAGAAATGGAAATAACAGAAATGAAAATGGTTTTCAAAATGTAAATAATGGAAGATATGAAAGATCAAGATATAGAAATATAAATGAAATTCATAATAATAATAATAATAATCGAGAAGATAGAAATGGAAACAATAATGTACCTAGAAGAATAAATCAAATTAATATGCAAAGTAGAGAAATAGAAGAAAATGTAGAAAATGTTAGGGTAGAACCAGAACAAGAAAATTTTTAAATAAGCACCTACAAAATTTTAATGTTAAATGTTGTTATATACATCCTAGTGAATTTATAAAATTAGAAGAAAATAATAATAAATTAGAAGATAAAATTGGATTAGTAGTTGTTGAAGGAAATTTAGAAAATAAGAAAATTAGAATTTTAATAGATACCGGATCAGAAGCAACATTGATAAATGAAAAAATTATTGAGGATAATAAATTAGAAGAAATGATTAAAATTCCAAGAATTAAGTTAATAGGTGCTAATGGAAAAAAATTAGGGGAAATTAATAAGACTATAAATATTAGTATTAAAATTGGAAATAGTATATATAAAATACAAGGTTTGATTATAGGAAATATGGAGTATGATATAATATTAGGTACTGATGAATTAGAAAGAATGAATGTTATTATTAATTATGAAGAAGGTTGGATAAAATTGAAAGAAGAACAAATCAAATTAAATAAAATAAACAATAATGAGGAGATAATACATATAAATGAACTAAGAATTAATGGGGAAATGATGAAAGAAGGAGAAGATATAAAAAGTGATGATAAATATAAAGATGAAATTAATTTGTTATTTAAAAAATATCAAAATTTAATTACATTAGAGAATAATACTGCCAAAGAATATACTCACAGATTTGAAGTAAAGAATATAGAAAATTTTCGAGTTAAAACTTATCCAATTCCATATCAATATATAAAACAAGTAGCTATAGAAATAGATAAAATGCTAGAAAATAATATAATTGAGAGAAGTGATACATCTTTCATTAATCCAATTGTAGTTGTGAAAAAAGGGAATGGAGAGTTAAGGTTATGTCTAGATGCTAGAAATATTAACAAATTTTCAATACCACAATATGAGAAACCTATGCATATTGAAGCAATATTTGGTAGAATAACAGGAATTGAAATTTTTAGTAAAATAGATTTAAAACATAGTTTTTGGTTAATACCTCTACATAAAAGTAGTAGGAAATATACTGGTTTTAATATTGATGGTGTAGTATATCAATTTAAAGTAGTACCATTCGGTATACAAAGTGCATGTGCAGCTTTGGTTAAAGCATTACATAAAATTTTAAACAAATATGAAAATTTTGTTGTTCATTATGTAGATGATATATTAATTTATTCAAAAAGTGAAGAAGAACATAAAAAACACTTAAATATTGTGTTAAAAGAATTGGATTTAGCGGGATTGAAAGTAAATAAAGAAAAATGTCAATTTTTCTTAAAAGAAGTGATATATTTAGGATTTAAAATTAATAAAAATGGAGTAGAGATGGATACGGAAAGAGTAGATAAAATTTTAAAATTTGAGAAACCAAAAAGTTTAAAGCAAATAAGGGGATTTTTGGGAATGATGAATTATTATAAAAAGTTAATACCAAATCTATCAGAAAAACAGATTCCATTAGTAGAATTATTAAAGAAAAATGTAAAATGGAACTGGAATGAAGAAAGAGAACAAGCATTCAATGATTTAAAAAAAATGTTTACTAATAATTTGAAGGTATATCATCCAAATTATGAATTAGATTTTATATTAAGAACAGATGCATCAATTAATAAGTTAGCAGGGGTTTTAATACAAGTACAAAATGGAATAGAAGTACCAATATGTTTTATGTCTAGAGTCACAAAAATGTATGAAAGAAATTATAGTGTATCAGAATTGGAATTTGCGAGTATAGTTTTTTGTGTGCAAAAATGTCGATTTTATTTAATTGGAAAAAAATTTATAATTGAAACCGATCACATGGCTTTGAAGAATGTAATGGTCAATCGATTTAATAATAATAGGATATATCGATGGAGTTTATTATTACAAGAATATGATTTTGAAATTAGATATTTATCAGGAAAGGAAAATATTATTGCAGATACATTATCAAGAGAAAGTAGTGAAAATAAGGATAAAGGAAGAATAATACAAATTGGAATGAACAAATTAATAGAAGATGAAGGTATGTTTTCGGAAGAAGAAATAATAAGAAGTCAACAAAATTTAACAGAAAAAGAAAAACAGAATACTTTAATTAAAGATGGATATTATATAAAGGAAATAGGAAATGAAGAAGTTTATGTAATTGAGAGTTATTTAGGAAAACAAATATTAAAAAATTTACATGTAACATATGGACATATAGGTTCAAGAAAATTATGGTTATTATTTAGAGAAAATTTTATCATGAAAAAAGATCAAAAGATAGCAAAAGGAATAACAAGAACATGTAAGATATGTCAATTGAATAAAAATAAGAATAAAGTGAATAAAAATATTGGGAAAAGTGTTACAGCAATGGAAAAATTGGAAATAATAGCAATAGATTTCATTAGTAATCTAATAAGAAGTAAAAATAATAATAAACATATATTGGTAATTGTTGATGTTTTTACAAAATTTATAAAATTATACCCATGTAGAAGGACAAATTATAAAAGTATTAAAAATTGTTTACAAAAATTTATAGAAGAAATAGGTAAACCAAGGACATGTGTAATGGATAATGCAACGTATTTTCAAGGACAGAATTTAGAAAAATTTTTAAAAAGGAAAGGAATCAAAAAGAATTGTATTAGTATAAGACATCCTGCAGCAAATCCTGCAGAAAGATATATTAAAGAAGTGATAAAAATTTTACGAATAAGTTTAAATGGAAAGAAACATAAAGAATGGGAAAATTATATTAATAAAGTAGAAATGTATATCAATGATATTCCAAATGTAATAACAGAAGAAACACCAACATATTTAATGTTAGGTCAAAAACCAAAACGAAATTGGGAAGAAGAAGAAGAAAGAAAAAAATATGATGAAATTATAGAAAAAGTAAGAAAAAGGTTAATGGATGCGTGGGAAAAATATTATAAAAAAATTAAGAAAAAAGTGAAATATCCTGTAAGGTTTAAGAAAGGAGATTTGGTAATAATAAAAGCATATATAAGTGGAAATTTAAAGAAAAATGAATCAGGGAAATTAAAAGCTATATTTGAAGGACCATATAGAATAGTAAATGAGGAAGGTGTTAATAGTTATATTGTTGAAGATCCGATAACAAGAAATGTTAGAGGAGTATTTAATATTGAAAGCCTATATAGGTATTTTGAAGAAACTTAGAGTATTCAGAATTTGTGTTAATATGTTAATTGTTATATACTTTAAATTTTAAATTATTAAAATTTTTTTTTCTAAAATTTATAAAATTTTAAATTTGGGAAATTGTTATGGTATTCAATAGTTGGTCTTTATATGTAATATAAGTGTAATTAAGACTAACTAGATATTAGAATTGAATAATCAATTTATGCAAATTATCAAGGAATCATAAATAAAAAAAAAAAATTTGGGTTGCGAGGTTTCTAGGGGGATAAAAAAAAAAATTATTGAGAGAATGTCATAGAATTTTGGAGAGTAAAGTCAGAGAAAAAGTTTAGGGAATTATATAGAATTTAAAAATTTAAAAAACCATTATAAAGTAAATATAATAATAATAGAAATTGAAAATGAAGATAAATACTGAATGTTAATGAATATAAATATAAAAATTATAAAAGAAGATTAATGTATGAATAGAATGTTATAATAACTATATGGTAGAGTTAAATATGGAATAAAATGGATATATATAGAGAAGATTAATTGGATATTTGCATAGATTGGATTTTCAAAATAAAATAAGCATAGTTTATAAAGATAAGTATTTCTGGTATAATTTGTTATCGGCTGGTAATAGAGGTATATTAGAAATAGTTATTCGGTGATTTTAGGAAAAGAGGGCAAAATTTCATTTAAAATTAATTAGTGTTAAGTTTATGACAGGATAAATGATGAATGTTATATTGTTTTTTAAAATGTTGTAAAGAATTAATATATTTATATATTAAATGATGTTAAAATTGAGATGGACTTTTTAGTTTAATATTATCGAAGAACCCAACCTTGAAGAGTCACAAGAATACAATTATATGAGTATAGAGATCATAACAATATATATATATATATATATATATATATATATATTGAAATGGATCCTCTCCCTGGAACACCCACTTTCAATGAATTTATCGGTCGTGGATTCAAAATTTTTAAATTGATTGTCCTAAAATATAAAAATTATAAATAAAAAAATAATTTATCTTCTTTTAAATCTTTCTTCTTCCAATATTCAATTCTTACTCCATATCTTCCTCTTCTTACTATTTTCCAACTCTTTCTTGCTGCTGCCTTTCTATCTATCTAATACCTTTCTGCTGCTCAGCTCTTTCTTTATACCTTCCTCTCCCTACAACTTTCCAACTCCTTCTTGCTACCGCCTTTCTACTTATCTATCACCTTTCTGCTCTCTTAAAATTTCCAACTCTCTGCTTTTCTGTATCTTTCAAGTTTTGGTTTCTTTGTATTTTCTTATTCTTTTAATTATTTATTATTATTATGTTTTTATTTTAATTTAAATTCAAATGCTTTTATTTACAATAGTTTTATTTTATGACATTTTCAAAATTAACTCAATGACAATCTAATCAATAATAATCCTCCTAACAACATAACATCCTATAATCTAAACAAAAACAAATCCAATATAAAAAAAAATACTTAATCAAGACAACCGATTTAAAAATCATGAACACGTTCCAACATTTCACCGAAAGAACATGCACCACGAAGAAAAATCCATATCAATTTCCCCCAAATTTGATTTGACTTGGTGAATTACTTCACCTTGCCAAATCAAATTTCCTTTCAGTAGGAAATTTTTCTTCACCATCAGTTGTCAAGCTTTTAATTTAGAATATTTCAATTTTACTATAAAATACACTACCCCTACCATATCAATTCCCATCACTATATCTAATTTTAACTTCTTCTTTTATTTCTATTTTTTTTTTCATTCCCCCTTCTTAACTTTTATCAAAATATAATTATTTTTATAGTATTAAATTTGTTCCTCCTCTTTTGAACTTTACCTATACATATAATTTTTTTTTATAGACTCCCCCTCCTAATATTTTCCTATATATAATTTTTTTTTTCTAAATTATGTGACTTTCCCCTTTCCTGATATTTCCCTATATATAACTTCTTTCTAAATTTAAATACCTTCCCCCTTTCCTGATATTTCCCACGATACAAACTTTTAATAAATTTAAATTTCTTTCCCCTTTCCTGATATTTCCCACGATACAAACTTTTAATAAATTTAAATTTCTTTCCCCTTTCCTGGTAGTTCCCTCGATACAAACTTTTTATGAATTTAAATTGCTTTCCCCTTTCTTGATATTTCCCTTGATACAAACTTTTTATAAATTTAAATTCTTTTCCCCTTTCTTGATATTTCCCTGTATATAACTTTTTCCTAAATTTAAATTGAACAAAATTCCCCCAGAAATAACTCAAAAACATCTTCTTAAATTTTTCAAACACAAATATTTCATCTTTACTGGCAAAACATATCAATGCCTGCCCATCTAACATCTCACGCAGGTATTTTCTTAATTCTTCATGATCTTCACACCATTTTAACTTATTTTTCACTATTCTTATAAAAATTTTTAGATGAATCTTATTAATATTTCCATTAAATTTATGTTCACTTTTACTTATTTTCATATTATTTTGATTTTTATTTGTTTTTCTTCTTTCCATTTCTTCCAATAACATTTCACATTCTTGTTCTTGTACTACATTTATTTCTTCTACTTTTTCTTCCATCTCATATATCTTCTTTGTTGTATTTTGCATTTCTTCTATTACATTTTTCTTTTCCACATTCTCTTGTTTTATAATTATCTCTAAGTCATTTAATTTTATATTTGTATTAGCATTAATTTTTTTTATTTCATCTTTGCATTCCTTGTTAATAATTGTTTTAATTTTTACTTCTTGTAATTCCTCTAATTCTGTTTTTCTCATTATCATTTCAGTTATTATTTCTGTTTTTGTTTCTTCTAATGTTTCTCTATACATTTCCATTTGCTTCTTTATCTCATTTTTGACTGTTTCTATGTTTTTGTTCATCTCTTCTTTTATTTCTTTTTTCATAGCATCCATATTTAAATTTATTGCTTTAATATCATTGTTCATATCTTTTTTCATTACATCCATATTCTTGTTTATATCTTTCATTTCTTTTTTCATAGAATCCATATTCTTGTTTGCTTCAGTATTTTTGTTCATGTCTTCTTTATTTTCTTTTTTCATTACATCCATATTTTTGTTCATTTCTTCTTTATTTTTCTTAATATCTTGTTTTATATCTTTTAACATTTCCATCATTAGTTTTATCGCTGATTCCTCACTATCCCCCATTTTACTATCCTGATTACTTTGATTACCCTTATTATCCTTACTACACTGACTACCCTGCCTATTTTGACTATCATCAATACCCTCTCTATCCTGACTGATTTGATTTTCCTGATTATCACTATTATCCCCTTGTTCTAACATTCTATCCGTAATAACCTTTCCCCCTCTTAATTTCATATAATATACCTATAATTTATTTAATCTTTTACTCCAGAATCACACACTTTGTTTTTAATAAAGCAAGCTTGACACCTAATAGTAAAGAAAAATCTCTTACCCTTAGTGCCGAAGCAGCCACACGTTCTGGGCGCCAATTGAAATGGATCCTCTCCCTGGAACACCCACTTTCAATAAAATTATCGGTCGTGGATTCAAAATTTTTAAATTGATTGTCCTAAAATATAAAAATTATAAATAAAAAAGTAATTTATCTTCTTTTAAATCTTTCTTCTTCCAATATTCAATTCTTACTCCATATCTTCCTCTTCTTACTATTTTCCAACTCTTTCTTGCTGCTGCCTTTCTATCTATCTAATACCTTTCTGCTGCTCAGCTCTTTCTTTATACCTTCCTCTTCCTACAACTTTCCAACTCCTTCTTGCTACCGCCTTTCTACTTATCTATCACCTTTCTGCTCTCTTAAAATTTCCAACTCTCTGCTTTTCTGTATCTTTCAAGTTTTGGTTTCTTTGTATTTTTTTATTCTTTTAATTATTTATTATTATTATGTTTTTATTTTAATTTAAATTCAAATGCTTTTATTTACAATAGTTTTATTTTATGACATTTTCAAAATTAACTCAATGACAATCTAATCAATAATAATCCTCCTAACAACATAACATCCTATAATCTAAACAAAAACAAATCCAATATAAAAAAAAATACTTAATCAAGACAACCGATTTAAAAATCATGAACACGTTCCAACATTTCACCGAAAGAACATGCACCACGAAGAAAAATCCATATCAATATATATATATATATATATATATATATATGAATAATGGTATAGTGACTGGTTCAATATAACGTGAAGTCAATAGTGGAGTTGCAGTCAATGTTATGGCCAATGTAAATGAAGAAAACTCTTTTATTTTTGTCAAGCTTTCGAATTTATTTAATTCTTTTTCAAGACATCTATAGTGAAGAAAAAAAATTTTTTATATAATAAAAATTTTTTTATAATGTTTTATATGTGATTACTTACTAATACGTGAGGTTATGAAAAAAGCTGCGAATTCTGTTTGATAAAATTAAAGTAAATCATATTATTAAAATACATAAAAACATATACGTTTAAAACTTATTATTTGATTGACTTTTAATATGTCTTCAATTTCTTTTTTCTATATGTATGTTTTTTTATGTATCTATGGTATTTATTTTAACACAGTAGGAAAGCAAAACATTGTAATGATTAATTTATTTGGATTTTATTTTTATATCAAGTAACTTACTATATTCGTGAAATACAGAACTTTAATTTCAAAAATTTTTATAAAAAAATTTTTTTAAATGTTAAATTTATGAAAGTTGTTATTTTTTATGTTTTTATTTTTGTTTATTTTAATATTATATTAATCTTTATGTTTGTAATCCTGTTTTAATTTATTAAAAGTTTTTTTATATTTCTAAGTTAAATTTATCTGTTAAATTTATTTATATTTATTTTTGAAATGATAGAATGTAACAATAAATATTACTCAGCCCTTCTATATCTGATTTTCTATTAATACATGTTTGCCTTTTATCAATGTGTGTCATTTCTAAGAATAATCTTTTTTTATGGTTCCTTTCTCTTTCCAAAATTTTTGTTTCTTCAAATTTAAAACTATGATTATTTTTGACTGCATGTTCTGTTAGTGCACAAGCATTAATTTTATTATTTCTAATATCACTTTTATGAGAGATGTTCCTGTTGTGTACAGTTCTGCATGTTTCTCCTATATAAACTCTTTCACAATTAGAGCAAGTGATTTCATATACTACATTTGAATTTTCAAAATTATTAAGTGGATCTTTAGTTTGGGTGTATAGTCTAGAAATCGTTTTGATATTTTTAGTACCTATTTTGAAATTTTCATTATTTTTGAATAGTTTTAAAAGTTTAGGAGTGAGTTGAGGGATATAAGGTAAAGAACCAAAAATTGGCTGTAAATTTTCATTTGACAAGACACTATTTTCAATGTCAAATGCTTGTTGTTGATTGAAATTATTATTGTTATTTATTCTAGTAATGTACGTGGTACTAAAAATTAATTTATTTAATAATCCCAAAGGGTATGAATTATTTAACAGTATTTCTTTTAATTTAAGTAAACCTTGGTTTTTAAAATTTGGATGTGATAATTTTAAAACTCTGTTTTTTAGTCCTAGAATTAGGTTAATCTTGGTTTTATGAGGGTGTTCAGAATAAAAATTAATAAACCTGTTACTGCATATTGGTTTACGGTACCATTCTGTTTGTAAGATGTTATTTTGTGTGCGATGGACGATTAAATCTAGGAAAGGTAAACTGTTATTAATTTCTTTTTCTACTGTGAATTGTAGTTGTTTACATTGGTTATTAAAAATTTTTAGTACAAGATCAACTTTATTAAATGGTATCGCAAGTATTAAATCATCAACAAAACGTTTGATAAAAGGAATTCTGAATGGTATTTGATTAATACTTCTTTCTACCAAGTCATCCAGTACAAAGTTACAAAGAATTGGGGACAAAGTACTACCCATTGGTGTGCCTAATATTTGTTTGAAAAAGTTGTTATTAAATTTACAGATATTAGAGTCAAAAATGAACATTAGAATTTTTTTAAAATTAGTTAAGCTTAATTTGCAATTTGATTCAATGTTAATCCAATGTTTTTCAATGCAATTTAATATTAGTTCAATTGGCATATTAGTGTACATGGAGACAACGTCGAAACTCACTAGAATATATGTGTCAGGAATTCTAATGTTGTTTATGAAATTACTAAAATGGAAAGAGTCTTTTATTATAAAATTATTATTAAAATTATAACTTTTAGATAAAATAGATGTTAAAAAACTAGCCAATTTACTATTGGGGGATCTATAGATGAAATTATGGGGCGCATTGATAAAATGGGTTTATGTATTTTTGGTAGTGCATAAAATCTAGGAGCTACTGAATTGTATATTCTTAATGATTTTGCTTCTATTGATGAAAGTTGTGATTGTTTTTCTAAGTCACTTATTAATTTATTGGCTTTCTGTTGTAATGTACATGTTGGATTATTAGGTAATTGTTTGTAATAATTTTCGTCATTGAGTAATGATTGACTTTTTTCAAAATATTCATCCTTGTACATTGCTACAGTTATGTTGCCTTTATCACTACGAAGAATATACACTTCAGGATTTGTTCTAATAAATGTTCTAGCTTCCTCAAAAATATCATTTAAGAAATGATTGTTTTTGTTAGTTTTATGTAAGAAATTTGTGATGATGTTGGTGGATTTTGATCTGAGTAAATCTTTATTGCTATCATTGAAGTTCTGTATTAAATCTTCAAAATCTGCTAATAATGATGAAAGTTTAAATTCCTTAATATTAGGAATGAGACAAAATTTAGGTCCTAATGCTAATAGTTTTTTTATGTTAAATGGGAATTGAATGTTGGTTAAGTTTTTGAACCATTTTTCATTAAATTTAATTTTTGAAAAGTGTTCTATTTTTAAGTTGTTGAATTTTTGTATATTATTAATTTTAATTTTATGAAAGTTGGTGTTATAATTAATATCTTGTCTTCGTTTATATTCTTTTAGGATTTGATTAGGAATTACTTGATATAATTTAGATTTTATGATTTCTAATTTGTTTTCTAGAAATTTTTTATCAGAAAGAGTACAACTAATTTCTAGATTTATTATTTGTTTTTGAAGTTTTGTGTTTAGATTTAATATTTTATTACCTGTTTTGCCTCCTCTGTGATGTAATAAGTTATTTACATTAATTATGCTGTTTTTTATATGTTTAGGTGATACATCATGTCTTCTGCATTTTAATAAGAAAATGTGTCTGTTGTTCAACTTCGCCAGCTTGGTGTTAATTTTGGCCCATTCTTTGAGTAAACCAACGTTAGTAGGTCCATACCTTGATTGGATGTTCTAACTTCGCCAGCTTGGTGTTAATTTTGGCCCATTCTTTGAGTAAACCAACGTTAGTAGGTCCATACCTTGATTGGATGTTCTCAAAAAACCCCATTTTTATGAAATATGAATAATGGTATAGTGACTGGTTCAATATAACGTGAAGTCAATAGTGGAGTTGCAGTCAATGTTATGGCCAATGTAAATGAAGAAAACTCTTTTATTTTTGTCAAGCTTTCGAATTTATTTAATTCTTTTTCAAGACATCTATAGTGAAGAAAAAAAATTTTTTATATAATAAAAATTTTTTTATAATGTTTTATATGTGATTACTTACTAATACGTGAGGTTATGAAAAAAGCTGCGAATTCTGTTTGATAAAATTAAAGTAAATCATATTATTAAAATACATAAAAACATATACGTTTAAAACTTATTATTTGATTGACTTTTAATATGTCTTCAATTTCTTTTTTCTATATGTATGTTTTTTTATGTATCTATGGTATTTATTTTAACACAGTAGGAAAGCAAAACATTGTAATGATTAATTTATTTGGATTTTATTTTTATATCAAGTAACTTACTATATTCGTGAAATACAGAACTTTAATTTCAAAAATTTTTATAAAAAAATTTTTTTAAATGTTAAATTTATGAAAGTTGTTATTTTTTATGTTTTTATTTTTGTTTATTTTAATATTATATTAATCTTTATGTTTGTAATCCTGTTTTAATTTATTAAAAGTTTTTTTATATTTCTAAGTTAAATTTATCTGTTAAATTTATTTATATTTATTTTTGAAATGATAGAATGTAACAATAAATATTAATCAAATACCATTCAGAATTCCTTTTATCAAACGTTTTGTTGATGATTTAATACTTGCGATACCATTTAATAAAGTTGATCTTGTACTAAAAATTTTTAATAACCAATGTAAACAACTACAATTCACAGTAGAAAAAGAAATTAATAACAGTTTACCTTTCCTAGATTTAATCGTCCATCGCACACAAAATAACATCTTACAAACAGAATGGTACCGTAAACCAATATGCAGTAACAGGTTTATTAATTTTTATTCTGAACACCCTCATAAAACCAAGATTAACCTAATTCTAGGACTAAAAAACAGAGTTTTAAAATTATCACACCCAAATTTTAAAAACCAAGGTTTACTTAAATTAAAAGAAATACTGTTAAATAATTCATACCCTTTGGGATTATTAAATAAATTAATTTTTAGTACCACGTACATTACTAGAATAAATAACAATAATAATTTCAATCAACAACAAGCATTTGACATTGAAAATAGTGTCTTGTCAAATGAAAATTTACAGCCAATTTTTGGTTCTTTACCTTATATCCCTCAACTCACTCCTAAACTTTTAAAACTATTCAAAAATTATGAAAATTTCAAAATAGGTACTAAAAATATCAAAACGATTTCTAGACTATACACCCAAACTAAAGATCCACTTAATAATTTTGAAAATTCAAATGTAGTATATGAAATCACTTGCTCTAATTGTGAAAGAGTTTATATAGGAGAAACATGCAGAACTGTACACAACAGGAACATCTCTCATAAAAGTGATATTAGAAATAATAAAATTAATGCTTGTGCACTAACAGAACATGCAGTCAAAAATAATCATAGTTTTAAATTTGAAGAAACAAAAATTTTGGAAAGAGAAAGGAACCATAAAAAAAGATTATTCTTAGAAATGACACACATTGATAAAAGGCAAACATGTATTAATAGAAAATCAGATATAGAAGGGCTGAGTAATATTTATTGTTACATTCTATCATTTCAAAAATAAATATAAATAAATTTAACAGATAAATTTAACTTAGAAATATAAAAAAACTTTTAATAAATTAAAACAGGATTACAAACATAAAGATTAATATAATATTAAAATAAACAAAAATAAAAACATAAAAAATAACAACTTTCATAAATTTAACATTTAAAAAAATTTTTTTATAAAAATTTTTGAAATTAAAGTTCTGTATTTCACGAATATAGTAAGTTACTTGATATAAAAATAAAATCCAAATAAATTAATCATTACAATGTTTTGCTTTCCTACTGTGTTAAAATAAATACCATAGATACATAAAAAAACATACATATAGAAAAAAGAAATTGAAGACATATTAAAATTCAATCAAATAATAAGTTTTAAACGTATATGTTTTTATGTATTTTAATAATATGATTTACTTTAATTTTATCAAACAGAATTCGCAGCTTTTTTCATAACCTCACGTATTAGTAAGTAATCACATATAAAACATTATAAAAAAATTTTTATTATATAAAAAATTTTTTTTCTTCACTATAGATGTCTTGAAAAAGAATTAAATAAATTCGAAAGCTTGACAAAAATAAAAGAGTTTTCTTCATTTACATTGGCCATAACATTGACTGCAACTCCACTATTGACTTCACGTTATATTGAACCAGTCACTATACCATTATTCATATATATATATATATATATATATATATATATATATATATATATATATATATATATAAAACGAACAGAGCGTTTTGTGACAGTCGTAGAATGTCCAAAGATGATACATAAAGTATCTAGTGCCTTACTGTCAAAAGTAATAATTTCAGTTTTGAACTGAAATGGTGTCGGTTAGAAATTTCTAACACTTTAAAAGACACCTTGAATGCTGCGATATAAATAGATATAAATATCATTCAACCTATATCAGGGCAAAACCAAACTACAGACACGTGTTTCGCTCTTAGTTTGAGCTCGTCAGTGTAGTACAGGCTACCTTGCCTAAGGTTATATACAAGATGCAAAGCTACCACTGAAATACCATTTTTGGAGTGAAGATGGAACCACTTGCGACTGTTTATCAGTTTTGCAATTTGACATCTATAGATATCGTTCAATTTATCGTTTTATCATTTTACCTTGCCTAAGGTTATATACAAGATGCAAAGCTACCACTGAAATACCATTTTTGGAGTGAAGATGGAACCACTTGCGACTGTTTATCAGTTTTGCAATTTGACATCTATAGATATCGTTCAATTTATAGCAGGGATGTCTCTTGATTAGTGACTTGAGAGACATAGCCTGTACTACACTGACGAGCTCAAACTAAGAGCGAAACACGTGTCTGTAGTTTGGTTTTGCCCTGATATAGGTTGAATGATATTTATATCTATTTATATCGCAGCATTCAAGGTGTCTTTTAAAGTGTTAGAAATTTCTAACCGACACCATTTCAGTTCAAAACTGAAATTATTACTTTTGACAGTAAGGCACTAGATACTTTATGTATCATCTTTGGACATATATATATATATATATATATATATATATATATATATATATATATTGATATGGATTTTTCTTCTTGGGACAGGTTCTTTCAGTGAAATGTTGGAACGTGGTCATGATTTTTAAATCGGTTGTCTTGATTAAGTATTTTTTTTGATATTGTATTTGTTTTTGTTTAGATTATAGATTGTGATGTTGTTAAGATATTATTATTGATTAGATGGTCATTGAAATTGAATAGGATTGTCATTAATAAAAAATTTAAGAGAAAGAAATTTTATTTGAAAGGTGAATAAAAAAAGTATAAGAATAATTAGAAAGATAAAAATAAAGCAGGAGCAAACAGTAATACAAACCAAAACTTGAAAGATACAGAAAAGCAGAGAGTTTGAAAATTGTAGGAAGAGGAAGGTATAGAGAAAGAGCTGAGCAGCAGAAAGGTATTAAATAGATGGAAAGGCAGCAGCAAGAAGGAGTTGGAAAGTAGTTGGAAGAGGAAGATATAGAGAAAGAGTGGAACAACGGAAGTAGAAAGATTTAGAAAGACGCAATAGATTTTTTTTTATATTTATAATTTTGTACTTTATTTTTAGGACAATCAATTTAAAAATTTTTGAATCCACGACCGATAAATTTTATTGAAAGTGGGTGTTCCAGAAGAAGGATCCATTTCAATTGGCGCCCAGAACGTGTGGCTGCGTCGGCACTGATGGTAAGAGATTTTTCTTTACGATTAGGTGTCAAGCTTGCTTTATTAAAAACAAAGTGTGTGATTCGGGAGTAAAAGATTGAATAAATTATATATAGTTGTATGAAATTAAGAGGGGGAAAGGAGATTCCAGATAGAATGTTAGAGCAAGGGGATAATATTGACAATCAGGATAGTCAGGATAATCAGGGAAGTCAGGATAATCAGGGTAGTCAGGGTATTCAGGATAATCAGGGTAATCAGGATAGTAAGATAGGGGATAGAAGGGATTCATCATGGAAACAAATGATGCAAATGTTAAAAAATATAAACAAAAATACTGAAGAAAATAAAGAAGACATGAACAAAAAGATTGAAGCAATGAATAAAAATATGGAAGCAATAAACAGGAATATGGATTCAATGAAAAAAGAAAATAAAGAAGACATGAACAAAAATACTGAAGCAATAAACAAGAATATGGATTTAATAAAACAAGACATGAACAAAAATACTGAAGCAATAAATTTAAATATGGAAACAATGAAAAAAGACATGAACAAGAATATGGATTCTATAAAAAAAGAAATAAAAGAAGAATTCAAAAATGAGATGAAGAAACAAATGGAAATAAATAAACAAAAATTGGAAGAAACAAAGAAAGAAATAAGAACTGAAATAATAGCGAGAATAACGGAAATAGAGGAGTTACAAGAAGTAAAAATTAAAACACTTATTAACAAGGAATGTAAAGATGAAATAAAAAAATGTAAAGATGAAATCAAAGAAATCAATACTAATACAAATAAAAAATTGAATGACTTAGAAAAGATTATAAAACAAGATACAGTAAAGAAGATAAGTGAGATGAAAGGAAAAGTAGAAGAACTAAAGGTAGTACAAGAAAAAGAACGTGAAATGTTATTAGAAGAACTGGAAAAAAGGAATATATATAAAAATCAAAATAACATGGGAATAAGTAAAATTGAACATAAATTTAATGGGAATATTAATAAAACTCATCCAAAAATTTTCATAAGAATGGTGAAAAATAAATTAAAATGGTGTAGAGACCATGAAGAAATAAGAGAAAACCTGCGTGAGATGTTAAATGGGCAGGCATTGATATGTTTTGCCAGTAAAGATGAAATATTTGCGCAGGAAAAATTTACGAAGATATTTTTGAGTTATTTCTGGGGTGATTTTGCTCAATCTAAATTTATAAAACAATTATATCAAGGGAAATATAAGGAAAGGATTAGCAAATATCAAGAAAGGGAAAACCGATTTAAATTTATAAAAAGTTTGTATCAAGGGAAATATCAGGAAAGAGGCAAAGTATTTAAATTTATCAGAAAGTTATATACAGGGAAGTATCAGGAAAGGGGAAAGCAATTTAAATTTATTAAAAGTTTGTATCGTGGGAAATATCAGGAAAGGGGGAAGGTATTTAAATTTAGAAAGAAGTTATATATATGGAAATATCAGGAAAGGGTTAAGGTTACGAAATTTATAAAAATTATATGTAGGAAAATATTAGGAAAGGGGAGTCTATAAAATTTATATGTATAGGGAAATTCCAAAAGCGGGGGAACAAATCTAAAACTTTAAAAAAAAATTATATTTTGAAAAATGTTAAGAAGGGGGAATGAATTTTATAAAAAAATAGTAAAATAGAAATGAAAATAATAATGAATAATGAATAAAGAAGAACGTAAAAAGTAGATATAAAAGAAGATGTAATGATAGGGGATTCATATGTTAAGGGTAGTGTATTAATTAAAATTAAAATATTCTAAATTAAAAGCTTGACAACTGATGGTGAAGAAAAATTTCCTACTGAAAGGAAATTTGATTTGGCAACGTGAAGTGATTCACCAAGTCAAATCAAATTTGGGGGAAATTGATATGGATTTTTCTTCTTGGGACAGGTTCTTTCAGTGAAATGTTGGAACGTGGTCATGATTTTTAAATCGGTTGTCTTGATTAAGTATTTTTTTTGATATTGTATTTGTTTTTGTTTAGATTATAGATTGTGATGTTGTTAAGATATTATTATTGATTAGATGGTCATTGAAATTGAATAGGATTGTCATTAATAAAAAATTTAAGAGAAAGAAATTTTATTTGAAAGGTGAATAAAAAAAGTATAAGAATAATTAGAAAGATAAAAATAAAGCAGGAGCAAACAGTAATACAAACCAAAACTTGAAAGATACAGAAAAGCAGAGAGTTTGAAAATTGTAGGAAGAGGAAGGTATAGAGAAAGAGCTGAGCAGCAGAAAGGTATTAAATAGATGGAAAGGCAGCAGCAAGAAGGAGTTGGAAAGTAGTTGGAAGAGGAAGATATAGAGAAAGAGTGGAACAACGGAAGTAGAAAGATTTAGAAAGACGCAATAGATTTTTTTTTATATTTATAATTTTGTACTTTATTTTTAGGACAATCA
Organism: Altica lythri; assembly: GCA_964028335.1. Taxonomy (NCBI): domain Eukaryota; kingdom Metazoa; phylum Arthropoda; class Insecta; order Coleoptera; family Chrysomelidae; genus Altica; species Altica lythri. Next base: position 46,091,059 of record OZ034808.1, on the reverse strand, counting down.
ATTTAAAAATTTTTGAATCCACGACCGATAAATTTTATTGAAAGTGGGTGTTCCAGAAGGAGGATCCATTTCAATATATATATATATATATATATATATATATATATATATATATATAAAACGAACAGAGCGTTTTGTGACAGTCTAAAAATGTCCAAAGATGATACATAACGTATCTAATATGCCATACTGTCAAAAGTAATAATTTCAGTTTTGAACTGAAATGGTGTCGGTTAGAAATTTCTAACACTTTAAAAGACACCTTGAATGCTATTTATACGCAGCATTCAAGGTGTCTTTTAAAGTGTTAGAAATTTCTAACCACCATTTCAGTTCAAAACTGAAATTATTACTTTTGACAGTATGGCATTAGATACGTTATGTATCATCTTTGGATATATATATATATATATATATATATATATATATATATTGAAATGGATCTTTCTTCTGGAACACCCTTCTTCAATAAAATTCTCGGTCGTGGATTCAAGATTTTCAAATTGATTGTCCTAGAATAAATTATAAAAATTATAAATAAAAAAATAATTAATCTTCTTTTAAATCTTTCTTCTTCCAATATTCAATTCTTACTCCATATCTTCCTCGTCTTACTATTTTCCAACTCCTTCTTGCTGCTGCCTTTCCATCTATCTAATACCTTTCTGCTGCTCAACTCTTTTTCTATACTTTCCTCTTCCTACAATTTTCCAACTCCTTCTTACTGCTGCCTTTCTATTTATCTATTAACTTTTGGATTTCTTAAAATTTCCAACTCTCTCTGCTTTTCTGTTGTGCTCTGCTTTTTATTTATTTAATTAGTAATCTCTTTTTTATTTAAATTCAAAAAAATTCTATTTAATTTAATTTATTCAATGACAATTCTTTTTTTACAACTTGCAGTCTAACAAATTTATACATAATAATGCTCCTAACAACGTAGCAACGCAAAAACAAACTAATTTTTATAAAAAAAAAAACATCTACATAAAAAATATACTTAATCTAGACAACCAATTTCAAAATAATGGATCACGTTCCAATATTTCATTGAAAGAACGTGCCCATGAAGAAAAATCCATATCAATATATATATATATATATATATATATATATATATATATATATATATTGAGATGATATTAGTTACTATGCTATATTAAATAAGAATGTAGAAGGAAAATCTAATGGAAAGTAGAGAAAGGAGATTTTCTTATTTCGGGTCAGAGCGCAAATTTAGTAACATTGAGATTGATTCTCATCATCTTCTTCATAATTCCTAAAAAAGAAAAAAAGGAAATAGAATAAGAAAAAAAATATACAAATACATTTCAAAGGTTTTTATTTAAAGATTCAAAAATGATTAATCTACATTATATAAAATTTTGATAATTATGTAATTGATAAATGGGTAAAGTAGATAATTAAAAGTTTATAAAATTGCCAATACGTTAGTAATCAAACATTAATTTTAAATGAATTAGGGGTGTAAGTAAATGAGAAAATTAAATTATAAAAAAACATCACAAATAGTTAAAATAAATGTTAAAATTTCTACTTACTTTTAAATTATACAAATTTACCAAACATATTCTAATTTATTAATAGTTCAAATGCCAAATGAAATATTCTGAAAAAGAGAAAATTATTAGTTTGTAGTGCTAGTAAATTTCATAAGAATATAAAAAAAGAATGATCATTGTTTTAAATTGTAATATTGAATCAAGAATTAGATTTTGTTAATAATTTTTTTTTAAATAAGAAATTAGTAGGCGATTAGATGGAAAAGATGTATAGATTTAAGTTTGTTGAATTAGTCAGTTATTTCTTTGTTGATTGGATAGAATCTCTCTTGTTTTCTGGTTGTTGAAATAGAAGTTGTATTAAAAATTTGCTCCGTAGAAATTTTGAGTTTTCTTTGAAAGTATTGATAATAGAAAGTATTAAAACAGTTTAAAGTATAAAGATTATCTCAAGGTAACCAGAGAAAGCAATTGGTAAGAGAAATTTATATAATTTATGAAAGAATAAATGGTTAAAATTGTTGCTGAGTAGTTAATCGTTATAAATGCTTCCTGAATTGATTTAAAGAAAGATACTCCAGTTTCTAACAAGAAAGAATAGCATTATTGTACTTACCTTTGGATGTAAAAGCTGATTGTGTAGTGATTAGAAGAAATCTTATTAGTAAAATTTCCAAAGTTCGTTATATCATTGCTGTCCTGGGTAACATAGGCCTGTTATTGAAAAGGGGATCCTAAGGCTTAGCAGACCGAAGAGAAAACAAGATCTTCATAAAACGGTATCACTCTTCCATTATTATCAATAAAGAACTTTTCTGTTGTTTGATTTTTATGTATATAATGAACATTTAATTTCACTGTATCACTGTTTAAATAAGTTATTTTTCACTAGTCGATAAGTTTAAGTTGATTTAATAGTTATAAAATTCAGAATTTTTCATTTCATTGGATTCATTTACATCTGGGGTTGAAAATTGTAGTTATAAACTGTCAACAGTATTAAAGAAAAAGTAAGGTTAAGCTCAACATAGAGGGATTTCGCAGAAAACGTAATTTGGTATATGATAGTGAAGTTTTAAAATCATTTTGTTGAAAGTTTTATATTAGTTGATTTTGAATCTAGTTTGGTTGAATATTTGAACTCTGACCTTGATATAAGGGAATAGCCGGTAGCATATTTAATTAATCATATTAGAAAATAATTACACTGAGTTAATTCTTACCTATTCACTATTTATATTTAAAATTCAAAATTAATTAAAGGTAAGGAATATTTTATAACATAGTGATTGATATAATCAAAACATATTATTATTATTCATACACACTCATATATGTTATAAATTTTGGCGCCCAACGTGGGGCTCTAAACAATCAAAATTAGAGCCTATTCTAAGAATTAAAACTTGAGAATTTTGTTAAAATTGTTGTTTCAGTATTTCGCTCTAAACAATCAAAATTAGAGCCGATTCAAATAATTAAAATTTGAGAATTTTGTTAAATTTTTTTTTATTATTTCGCTCTAAACAATCAAAACTAGAGCCTATTTAAATAATTAATATTTAAAATATTTTTTTTTTGAAAACTTGATTTGAAATTTTTTTTTGTGATTCATATTAGTTATATTTATCTCGATAGAATAAATTGTGAATATGGAGGGAAAAATGAGATTGAGAGATGGTAAGATAGTAGGAGATGAGAGTGAAAGTAGTGATGGAGGAGAGATTGAGATGGAAAGTGTGGCGGTACAGGTACATGAAGAGAGAGTATTGGGAGCAGGGGATTACCGAGTGGAAGAGCTGATTCAAACAGGCCAGACACAGGAAGAAGCAGAAACGGAAGAATGAGAGAATTTAATAGAGATAGGGGGAGAACAGGATCGAACTATGGTTGAAATAGAGACAGAAGTAACAGCTGGTGAAAATGAACAAGAAGAACAGGTGGTGCAAAAAAAAACCAAGAGAAAAGAGTCAACCTGATATGAACAGCATACTTGAAATCCTTATTATGAGATTTGATCAACAAAAAGAAGATAATATAAAGATGAAAGAAGAAATAAATAAGAAATTTGAAGAGTCTAATAAAAGCAGAAAAGAAGATAATGTGAAGATGAAGGAAGATATTAAAGAAGAAATAAATAAAAAATTGGATGAGACTAATAAAAGACTTGATCAGCAAGATAAGAAATTGGATCAACAAAAGGAAGATATAACTAAAATGTTTAGAAGTGAAATTAATAGCATAAAAGAAGACAATTCAAAAATAAGAGAAGAAGTTAAAACTATGAAGAAGGAATTTGACAAGAAAATTGAACAGCAAAACAAGAAATTGAGAACTGAAATACAAGATATAGGAGTACAAATTAAGGGGGAAATTGAAAAAGGTATAGAAATTAAAATTAACGAAGTAGAAAAATCAGTCAAAGAAAATTTACCGGAGGAAATAGAACATGGAATCAATAAACATACTGATGTCATAAAAAAAGATATAGAACAAATACGATTACAAGAGCAAATTTATGAAGAGGTAGTGGACAATTTAAAAATTAACTTAGGAAAAGAATTTGAAAGACTCGAGGGAGAAGTAGAAAAACAAAAAGGAGTTTGTAGTAAGAATCAAGAATTAACCAAGTATAAATTAAATAAGGAAATGGAAGATATGCAAAAGAAGTTACAAGAAATTATGGATAATAATGTCAGAGGAAATATGGTGGGAGTTCTTCCTAACATGATGTCACACTACAACAATACCGGAATTAAATTTGATGGAAACATTAATCATATACATCCAAAAGTATTTGTGAATATAATAAAAAGTAAAACAAAACATATTAGTGACTTCTCGGAGAAAAAACTGTTGATCCGTGATATGTTAACAGAACATTCATTATTATGGTTCAGTAACAAAAAAAATCAAATTTTGTATGTGGATGATAAGCAGTTATGTAACGATTTCTTGGGGAAGATAAAACGAGTAGTATTCCGAGAAAAATTGTTTATTTGTAAATATCAAGAAAGGGGGAAGAAATTTAAAAATATAGTAGGTATTGGGTATATTTGGAATTATCAGGAAAGAGGCAAGATATTTAGGTGTATAGGAAAATTTAATGTATAGGTACTAATATTTCATAAAAAAAAAACAAGTTTATAAATATAATAAATAAAGTATATTTGAATAAATGTTAGAAAGAAAGAATAAATGTGATAGGAAAAAAAAGTAGAAATAAAGAAATTTATAAAGAAAATGCATGGGTAGATGATATTAATAGCAAAGTTTTGTAAATAATAGTATTAAGATGTAAATATCAAATTAAGATTGAATGGTTTTATTGAAAAAAGGTTTATACAATCTGTGCAAATGATTTTAATTGAGGCTAAAGTTTTTGTAAAATGAGTGTTTATTTATTAAAAAAAAAAAAAAATAGATTAAAATTATAATTTTTAATCCAACATCAATGAAATGTTTGATGTAAAAATTTTAATTGGGGGATTTGAGATGATATTAGTTACTATGCTATATTAAATAAGAATGTAGAAGGAAAATCTAATGGAAAGTAGAGAAAGGAGATTTTCTTATTTCGGGTCAGAGCGCAAATTTAGTAACATTGAGATTGATTCTCATCATCTTCTTCATAATTCCTAAAAAAGAAAAAAAGGAAATAGAATAAGAAAAAAAATATACAAATACATTTCAAAGGTTTTTATTTAAAGATTCAAAAATGATTAATCTACATTATATAAAATTTTGATAATTATGTAATTGATAAATGGGTAAAGTAGATAATTAAAAGTTTATAAAATTGCCAATACGTTAGTAATCAAACATTAATTTTAAATGAATTAGGGGTGTAAGTAAATGAGAAAATTAAATTATAAAAAAACATCACAAATAGTTAAAATAAATGTTAAAATTTCTACTTACTTTTAAATTATACAAATTTACCAAACATATTCTAATTTATTAATAGTTCAAATGCCAAATGAAATATTCTGAAAAAGAGAAAATTATTAGTTTGTAGTGCTAGTAAATTTCATAAGAATATAAAAAAAGAATGATCATTGTTTTAAATTGTAATATTGAATCAAGAATTAGATTTTGTTAATAATTTTTTTTTAAATAAGAAATTAGTAGGCGATTAGATGGAAAAGATGTATAGATTTAAGTTTGTTGAATTAGTCAGTTGTTTCTTTGTTGATTGGATAGAATCTCTCTTGTTTTCTGGTTGTTGAAATAGAAGTTGTATTAAAAATTTGCTCCGTAGAAATTTTGAGTTTTCTTTGAAAGTATTGATAATAGAAAGTATTAAAACAGTTTAAAGTATAAAGATTATCTCAAGGTAACCAGAGAAAGCAATTGGTAAGAGAAATTTATATAATTTATGAAAGAATAAATGGTTAAAATTGTTGCTGAGTAGTTAATCGTTATAAATGCTTCCTGAATTGATTTAAAGAAAGATACTCCAGTTTCTAACAAGAAAGAATAGCATTATTGTACTTACCTTTGGATGTAAAAGCTGATTGTGTAGTGATTAGAAGAAATCTTATTAGTAAAATTTCCAAAGTTCGTTATATCATTGCTGTCCTGGGTAACATAGGCCTGTTATTGAAAAGGGGATCCTAAGGCTTAGCAGACCGAAGAGAAAACAAGATCTTCATAAAACGGTATCACTCTTCCATTATTATCAATAAAGAACTTTTCTGTTGTTTGATTTTTATGTATATAATGAACATTTAATTTCACTGTATCACTGTTTAAATAAGTTATTTTTCACTAGTCGATAAGTTTAAGTTGATTTAATAGTTATAAAATTCAGAATTTTTCATTTCATTGGATTCATTTACATCTGGGGTTGAAAATTGTAGTTATAAACTGTCAACAGTATTAAAGAAAAAGTAAGGTTAAGCTCAACATAGAGGGATTTCGCAGAAAACGTAATTTGGTATATGATAGTGAAGTTTTAAAATCATTTTGTTGAAAGTTTTATATTAGTTGATTTTGAATCTAGTTTGGTTGAATATTTGAACTCTGACCTTGATATAAGGGAATAGCCGGTAGCATATTTAATTAATCATATTAGAAAATAATTACACTGAGTTAATTCTTACCTATTCACTATTTATATTTAAAATTCAAAATTAATTAAAGGTAAGGAATATTTTATAACATAGTGATTGATATAATCAAAACATATTATTATTATTCATACACACTCATATATGTTATAATATATATATATATATATATATATTATAACATATACCTGATTAAAAAATAATACTTTGTTTTGATTATATCAATTACTATGTTATAAAATATTCCTTACCATGAATTAATTCTGAATTTAAATATAAATATTAAATAGGTAAGAATTAACTTAATTTAATTATTTTCCAATATTTCGATATGCTACCGGCTATTCCCTTATATCAGGGTCAGAGTTCCAAATATTCAACAAAAATTAGATTCAAAATCAGTTAATATAAAAATTTTCAATAAAATGACTGTAAAACTACACTATCCTAGACCAATGATGTTTTCTAGGCATGAATTGTATATAAATTTCTAACCTTACTAATTCAAAATGTGACAAACTTCAAGAAACCGTTGTTAAACCCAAATATGCATCAAATCTATGAAATGAAATATTCTGATTTGTGTTAATAAACAATTCAAATTAAACTTATCAAATAGTAAATAGTAATTTAGTTAAATACGTAAAACAGTGAAATACCAATGATCATCAAAGTTATAAAAAAAATCAAACACGGAAAACTCTTTATTGTACCAAGTGAAAAGTGGTTACCATTTGTATGAAACTTCTCTCCTCTTCTGGAAAACCAGGATTCAGGATTCACTTCTCTGGACAATCTACTTTCTTCCCCAGAACAGCAAAGATTTCAGGACACTTTGTAGAGATCAAACAATAAATTCTTTTTCAAACCAAAAGAGAAACTGCTACTACCTCCTCTGGTAAGTGTAATTATGACTTTCTTTCTTGTTAAATATTAGTTTAATCTTCATTAACTTAATTAAAATGCAGTCATACCATATACTGCTCAACCCACAATTTAAGTATCTATTTCTTCATAAAATAATGTAATTTTCTCTTACCAATTGCTTTCTCTGGTTACCTTGTGATAATATTAATCCTTTAAACTGATTTAAAACTTTCTTTTATCAATATTTTCAAAAAAAACCCAAAATTTCTACGGAGCAATTTTTTAATACAACTTACATCTCAAGAACCAGAAAACCAGAGAGATTCTATCAAATCAACAAAAAAACAACTGAAAAATTCAACAAACTTAAATCTATACATCCTTACCACCTAATCGCCTACTAATTCCTTATTTAAATAAAATTACTAACAAAATCTAATTCTTGATTCATTATTACAATTTAAAACAATGATTATTCTTTTTATTTTTTATAAATTTTACTAGCACTACAAACTAATGATTTTCTCTTTTTCAGAATATTTCATTTGGCATTTGAACTATTAACAAATTAGAATATGGTTGATAAATTTGTATATTTTAAAAGTAAGTAAAAGTTTTAATATTTATTTTAACTATTTGTGATATTTTTATAATTTAATTTTCTTATTTAATTATACCCTTAATTCATTTAAAAATTAATGTTTAATTACTAACGTATTGGCAATTTTTTAAGCTTTTAATTATTTACTTTTCCCATTTATCAATTTCATAATTATTGAAACTTTATATAATGTAGATTAAACCATTTTGAATCTTTAAAAAAAAATCTTTGAAATGAATTTGTATTTTTTTCTTTCTTATTCTATTTTCTTTTTCCTTTTTTTAGGAATTATGAAGAAGATGATGATAATTAATCCTACTGGTACTGCATTTGTGCTCTGACCCGAAATAAGAAAATTTTCCTTTCTCTATTTTCCATAAGATTTTCATTCTACATTCTTATTTAATATAGCATAGTAACTCATATCATCTCAATATATATATATATATATATATTTATTTATTTATTTATTTATTTATTTATTTATTTATTTATTGGCAATTAATTACAGAGATTCTCCCTAAGGAGATACATGTAAAAACCTGAAGAGAGAGAACATTTCTCTCTGTGCTCAGGAGCCAGCTTACAGACTAGTTACTTAAAACTAACTTAAAACTAAAATGTGGCATACCATTGGCATAGCCTTATGCATAATTTAGCCTGTCATTTTATTTTTAATTTCATTCATAACTATCTTCTTAATTATTTTATGTGACATTTTCAAATTTTTGTATTTATTTGGTGAAAAATTAAAATATTTAATAGCGGTGTATATACAATTCTTTTTATAAATGGTTTTTTCATGTTTTGGAACAGGAATGTCCTTTTTTCTTGTTATACTTGTAGAATTACAAAATGTAGTACTCAAAGAATTATAGTAAAACATAACACATTTCGTTGCACATAATACTTCAATCGTTGGAATTTTATCGTTCTTTAATAATTTTATAAATTTATTTTGGAGATTAATAAGTTGTTTCAATTCAGACATATAAGCTCCTCCCCAAATAATCAAACCATAATTAATTATACTATATACATAAGCAAAGTAAATTACTTCTAATATTTTTTTAGGCAAATGTTTAAGATTATAGATTAAATAAAGAAAATATCCTTCTTTTTTAATTACATGTTGAATGTGGAAGTCCCATTTAAGGTTAGAATCCATGAAAATTCCAAGATATTTAGTTACATTTGTTCTACTTATTTGCTTGTTATCTATAATAATTTCAGTACTGTGAGGGACACTATTTACATAACAACCAAAATGAACATGCCCTATTTTAGTGACATTTAAAGTTAATTCATTTTCTATGAACCAGTCATTTAGTTTTTCCAATTTTACATTCATACTACTTTGTGCTTGTTCCCATGACACTTGATAATCTAGTACTATTGTATCATCATATGTATATATATAAACAAAGTGCCAAGAAAATGCGTATTAATATAAACAATATATATATATATATATATATATATATATATATATATATATATATATATATATATATATATATATATATATATATATAAAAAACAAAAAAAAAAAAAAATATATATATATATATATATATATATTGTGATATTATCCTATTATATGTTATAAATTAAAGAACAGATCAAATTAAGTTAATAATAAATTCATTAAAAAAAGGAATATTCTTGATCCTGGGCAGAATACAAAGTTTAGGTTGTGTATAAATAGTATTAATTTTCTTCAAGTTCCTTAGTTTTAGTGTTGTTTTAATTTTTTCTTCGTTCCTAAAAAAAGGAAACATAAATTTAAAAATAAAACATAAGGAGTACCATGATATATTCATAATTATAAATAAAAGGAATCATGTAATTTTCTTTCTATAAAACAAGAAATTTGTCTGAGAAAGTATGCTAGAAATAATATTTTTTTTTATGCAAAGAATAACTTCAAATATAAATTAAATGTAGAATTATATGCTGTATTAACTAATGCATATGAGTATTTAAAAGCTATGATTATGTTTTAAATTTTAAATGAAAAAATTTATTAAAAGAATGAAATGAAAAGTTTTAATATTAATAGTAATAAATAAAAAACATAAATTTGTATAAGAATCCTAGGTATAAGATAAATTGTAAATAGAAATTAATCAAGTGCACGGATGTCATAAATTAAGTTATTATCAAGTAGGCATCAGAGAGATACTAATAAGAATTGTTAGGATAGTTGTTTTTTGTTATTTTTGTTTTGGAAGTTGTTGATTTTAAACGACTCTCTCTTGTTTTTTGTTCAGAAAGAGGAAAGACGTGTTAAATTTGCTCTTGTAATTTTTTACGATTTTTATTAAAAAATTTCTATATAAATCAGTCTTGAGTAATTGAATATTATTATAAACGTCTGTAAGAAGAAAACTAAAGTATATTGGTAAGCAGAAAGTTAATTTTTATATAAATAAAAGAAATCAGAAGATAAGAACGTGATAGCAAATGGTGCTATGAATGTTATCTTGAATTTCCAAGTACGTGTTAAATAGAAAGAAGGAATAAGTACATACCAGCGTTGCAGAGTTTATTAAGCAGTTAGAAGACCTTTTTCTTGAACGAGTTTATGGTTTTTTTGATAATCCTGTAGCAGACTAGCTGAGAGAATTCATAGATCCTGGAGTCACGGTATTAATATTGCACTATTCACCTTAATAAAGAACTTTCTTGTGTTTTCTATATATAATTGGATGAACAATTAATTTCCTCATTTTCACTTTTACTCTATTCACATATTTTATTAGTTTTAAGAATTTTTTGATATGTATAATACCACCATTTATTAATCTTTTCATATCATTTTACTCACATAATTAGTAATCATAGAATCTCACATTGACAAGAAGATAGGTTACAGATCTTCTTCTTTTTTAATTTAAACATCCATAGGTATCATTTGGTACATAATAGTTATTATGCATCTAATTTCAAGACAATATCAAATTAATAAAATAAAACATTGAATTCTGCCCTGAGATAGAGTCGTTGATAAAAAAATTTATTAACAATAATTCAATTCACATCAAATTTTAAAGTTAAATATAATTATTTTAAATTTACATCATTTTAAATATAACATATAATCAGATAAACAACACAAAATTATAAACAATTAATAATATACATTTACATTTTCATATATGTTATAAAAATGGCGCCCAACGTGGGGCTCTAAATAATACAAACTAGAGCCTATTTAAATAATTAATATTTAAAATATTTTTTTTGAAAACTTGATTTGTATATTTTTTTTTTGTGATTCCGTATTAGTTATAAGCTAAATACAAAGGTAATAGCTTATAAAATATTTATTGGTATAAAGGTATTTCTTTAGAAATTTGCACATTACTTGTATTTATCTGGGTATTTTAAATTGTAAGAATGGATAGAAAAATGAGATTGAGAGATGGTAAAGTAGTAGGAGAGGATAGCGAGAGTAGTGATGGAGGAGAGATTGAGGTTGAGAGTGTAGCGGTACAAGTACATGAGGAGAGAGTGTTAGGAGCAGGAGACTATCGAGTGGAAGAGCTGATTCAAAAAGGACAGACACAGGAAGAAGCAGAGACAGAAGAAGGAGAAAATTTGATGGAGATAGGGGGAGAGCAGGATCGAACTATGGTTGAAATAGAGACAGAGGCAACTGCTGGTGGAAATGAACAAGAAGAACAGGTAGTACAAGAAAAACCAAAAGAAGAGAGTCAACCTGAGATGAACAGCATACTTCAAAACCTTTTGATGAGCATTACGAGTATGAGGGAAGATATTAAAAAAGATATGAAAGATAATGATAAGAAATATGAAGAAATTAATAAAAGTATTATGAATATGGATAAGAAATTGGATCAGCAAAAAGAAGATATGACTAAGATATTTAGAAATGAAATTAACAATATTAAAGAAGACAATTTGAAGATAAGAGAAGAAGTTAAAGTTATTAAAAAGGAATGTGACAAGAAGATCGAACAGCAAAGTATTAAAATAAGGACTGAAATACAGGAGACAGGGATTAAAATTAAGGGGGAAATTAAAATTGTAGAAGAGAAAATAGTAGAAGTGAGTAAACAAACAGAACAAATAAAAAAAGAAATAGGACAGATAAAGTTGCAAGAGCAAATTAATGAAGAAGTTGTAGACAATTTAAAAATTAACTTAGGTAAGGAATTTGAAAGGATAGAAGGAGAAATACAGAATCAAAAAGAAACTTGTAGTAAAAATTTAGAATTAACAGGGTTAAATTTGAATAAAGAAATGGAGGATATACATAAGAAGTTACAAGAAGTTATGGAGAAGGATGTTAGAGGAAATGCATGGGGAGTTATGCCTAATATTATATCAAATTACAACAATAATGGAATCAAATTTGACGGAAACATTAACAATATTCATCCTAAGGTGTTTATCAACATAATAAAAAGCAAAATAAAATATACAACAGATTTTATTGAACAAAAATTATTAATACGTAATATGCTAACGGGACATCCTTTATTATGGTTCTGTAATAAAGAAAATCAAATACTGTCAATCCTTGATTTTGAGGAACAATTTTGGAAATATAAAGAAAGGGGGAAGAAAACTAAATTTATAATAGCTTTTAGGTATATAGGAAAATACCAAGAAAGGGGGAAGAAATTTAAAAATATAGTAGGTATTGGGTATATTTGGAATTATCAGGAAAGAGGCAAGATATTTAGGTGTATAGGAAAATTTAATGTATAGGTATTAATATTTCATAAAAAAAAAACAAGTTTATAAATATAATAAATAAAGTATATTTGAATAAATGTTAGAAAGAAAGAATAAATGTGATATTAAAAAAAAAAAAAAATAGAAATAAAGAAATTTATAAAGAAAATGCAAGGGTAGATGATATTAATAGCAAAGTTTTGTAAATAATAGTATTAAGATGTAAATATTAAATTAAGATTGAATGGTTTTATTGAAAAAAGGTTTATACAATCTGTGCAAATAATTTTAATTGAGGCTAAAGTTTTTGTTAAATGAGTGTTTATTTATAAAAAAAAAAAAAAATAGATTAAAATTATAATTTTTAATCCAACATCAATGAAATGTTTGATGTATAAATTTTAATTGGGGGATTTGTGATATTATCCTATTATATGTTATAAATTAAAGAACAGATCAAATTAAGTTATTAATAAATTCATTAAAAAAAAGGAATATTCTTGATCCTGGGCAGAATACAAAGTTTAGGTTGTGTATAAATAGTATTAATTTTCTTCAAGTTCCTTAGTTTTAGTGTTGTTTTAATTTTTTCTACGTTCCTAAAAAAAGGAAACATAAATTTAAAAATAAAATATAAGGAGTACCATGATATATTCATAATTATAAATAAAAGGAATCATGTAATTTTCTTTCTATAAAACAAGAAATTTGTCTGAGAAAGTATGCTAGAAATAATATTTTTTTTTTATGCAAAGAATAAGTTCAAATATAAATTAAATGTAGAATTATATGCTGTATTAACTAATGCATATGAGTATTTAAAAGCTATGATTATGTTTTAAATTTTAAATAAAAAAATTTATTAAAAGAATGAAATGAAAAGTTTTAATATTAATAGTAATAAATAAAAAACATAAATTTGTATAAGAATCCTAGGTATAAGATAAATTGTAAATAGAAATTAATCAAGTGCACGGATGTCATAAATTAAGTTATTATCAAGTAGGCATCAGAGAGATACTAATAAGAATTGTTAGAATAGTTGTTTTTTGTTATTTTTGTTTTGGAAGTTGTTGATTTTAAACGACTCTCTCTTGTTTTTTGTTCAGAAAGAGGAAAGACGTGTTAAATTTGCTCTTGTAATTTTTTACGATTTTTATTAAAAAATTTCTATATAAATCAGTCTTGAGTAATTGAATATTATTATAAACGTCTGTAAGAAGAAAACTAAAGTATATTGGTAAGCAGAAAGTTAATTTTTATATAAATAAAAGAAATCAGAAGATGAGAACGTGATAGCAAATGGTGCTATGAATGTTATCTTGAATTTCCAAGTACGTGTTAAATAGAAAGAAGGAATAAGTACATACCAGCGTTGCAGAGTTTATTAAGCAGTTAGAAGACCTTTTTCTTGAACGAGTTTATGGTTTCTTTTGATAATCCTGTAGCAGACTAGCTGAGAGAATTCATAGATCCTAGAGTCACGGTATTAATATTGCACTATTCACCTTAATAAAGAACTTTCTTGTGTTTTCTATATATAATTGGATGAACAATTAATTTCCTCATTTTCACTTTTACTCTATTCACATATTTTATTAGTTTTAAGAATTTTTTGATATGTATAATACCACCATTTATTAATCTTTTCATATCATTTTACTCACATAATTAGTAATCATAGAATCTCACATTGACAAGAAGATAGGTTACAGATCTTCTTCTTTTTTAATTTAAACATCCATAGGTATCATTTGGTACATAATAGTTATTATGCATCTAATTTCAAGACAATGTCAAATTAATAAAATAAAACATTGAATTCTGCCCTGAGATAGAGTCGTTGATAAAAAAATTTATAAACAATAATTCAATTCACATCAAATTTTAAAGTTAAATATAATTATTTTAAATTTACATCATTTTAAATATAACATATAATCAGATAAACAACACAAAATTATAAACAATTAATAATATACATTTACATTTTCATATATGTTATAATATATATATATATATATATATATATATATATATATATATATCCAAAGATGATACATAACGTATCTAATGCCATACTGTCAAAAGTAATAATTTCAGTTTTGAACTGAAATGGTGGTTAGAAATTTCTAACACTTTAAAAGACACCTTGAATGCTGCGTATAAATAGCATTCAAGGTGTCTTTTAAAGTGTTAGAAATTTCTAACCGACACCATTTCAGTTCAAAACTGAAATTATTACTTTTGACAGTATGGCATATTAGATACGTTATGTATCATCTTTGGACATTTTTAGACTGTCACAAAACGCTCTGTTCGTTTTATATATATATATATATATATATATATATATATATATATATATATATTGAAATGGATCCTCCTTCTGGAACTCCCCCTTTCAATAAATTTATCGGTCGTGGATTCAAGATTTTTAAATTGATTGTCCTAAAAATATAGTACAAAATTATAAATATAAAAATTAATTCTTTCGCGTCTTTCTAATTCTTTCTTCCTCCGTTTTTCCACTCTTTCTCTATATCTTCCTCTTCCAACTACTTTCCAACTCCTTCTTGCTACTACCTTTCCATCTATTTAATACCTTTCTGCTGCTCAGCTCTTTCTTTATACCTTCCTCTTCCTACAACTTTCCAACTCCTTCTTGCTACCGCCTTTCTACTTATCTATCACCTTTCTGCTCTCTTAAAATTTCCAACTCTCTGCTTTTCTGTATCTTTCAAGTTTTGGTTTCTTTGTATTTTCTTATTCTTTTAATTATTTATTATTATTATGTTTTTATTTTAATTTAAATTCAAATGCTTTTATTTACAATAGTTTTATTTTATGACATTTTCAAAATTAACTTAATGAGAATCTAATCAATAATCCTCTTAACAACCTCACAATCTATAAACTAAACAAAAACAATCAAGATACCAAAAAAATACTTAACCTGGGCAACCAATTTACAAATAATGAATCACGTTCCAACATTCCATTGAAAGAACCTGTTCCAAGAAGAAAAATCCATATCAATTTCCCCCAAATTTGATTTGACTTGGTGAATCACTTCACCTTGCCAAATCAAATTTCCTTTCAGTAGGAAATTTTTCTTCACCATCAGTTGTCAAGCTTTTAATTTGGAATATTTCAATTTTACTATAACATACACTACCCCTACCATATCAATTCCCATCACTATATCTAATTTTAACTTCTTCTTTTATTTCTATAATTTTTTTATAGTATTAAATTTGTTCCTCCTCTTTTGAAATTTACCTATACATATATTTTTTTTTTTATAGACTCCCCCTCCTAATATTTTCCTATATATAATTTTTTTTTTCTAAATTATGTGACTTTACCCCTTTCCTGATATTTCCCTATATATAACTTCTTTCTAAATTTAAATACCTTCCCCCTTTCCTGATATTTCCCACGATACAAACTTTTAATAAATTTAAATTTCTTTCCCCTTTCCTGATATTTCCCACGATACAAACTTTTAATAATTTTAAATTTCTTTCCCCTTTCCTGATAGTTCCCTCGATACAAACTTTTTATGAATTTAAATTGCTTTCCCCTTTCTTGATATTTCCCTTGATACAAACTTTTTATAAATTTAAATTGTTTTCCCCTTTCTTGATATTTTCCAAAATATAATTTTTCCCTAAATTTAGATTGAGCAAAATCACCCCAAAAATAACTTAAAAACTTCTTCTCAAATTCTTCCAACCCAAATATTTCTTCTTCTTTACTAGCAAACCATATCAGTGCCTGCCCATCTAACATCTCACGCAGGTTTTCTCTTATTTCTTCATGGTCTCTACACCATTTTAATTTATTTTTCATCATTCTTATGAAAATTTTCGGATGAGTCTTATTAATATTCCCATTAAATTTATGTTCAATTTTAATTATTGCCATGTTATTTTGATTTTTATTTATATTCCTTTTTTCCAGTTCTTCTAATAACAATTCACGTTCTTTTCCTTGTACTACCTTTATTTCTTCTACTTTTCCTTCCATCTCACTTATCTTCTTTACTGTATCTTGTTTTATAATCTTTTCTAAGTCATTCAATTTTTTATTTGTATTAGTATTGATTTCTTTGATTTCGTCTTTACATTCCTTGTTAATAATTGTTTTAATTTTTACTTCTTGTAACTCCTCTATTTCCGTTATTCTCGCTATTATTTCAGTTCTTATTTCTTTCTTTGTTTCTTCCAATTTTTGTTTGTTTGTTTCCATTTGATTCCTCATCTCGTCTTTAAATGTTTCTATGTTTTTGTTCATCTCTTCTTTTATTTCTTTTTTTAAAGAATCCATATTCTTGTTCATGTCTTGTTTTATTTCTTTTTTCATTACATCCATATTCTTGTTCATTTCTTTTTTTATAGTATCCATATTCTTGTTTATTTCTTCTTTATTTTTGTTCATGTCTTCTTTCATTGTATCCATATTTGCTTCTATATCTTGTTTTATTTATTTTTTCATAGAATCCATATTCTTGCTCATTGCTTCATTGGTTTTGTTGATATTTAATTCAATATTTTTGTTCATATTTTTTAACATTTCCATCATTTGTTCCCATGATGAATCCCTTCTCTTCCCTATCTTACTATCCTGATTACCCTGATTATCCTGTCTATCCTGTCCAACCTGATTACCCTGACTTCCCTGAATACCCTGACTATCCTGAGCCTCCTCCTGACTCTCCTGATTATCAATATTATCCCCTTGCTCTAACATTCTATCTGTAATAACCTTTCCCCCTCTTAATTTCATAAAACTATTTATTATTTATTTAATCTTTCACTTCGAATCACACACCTTTGTTTTTTTTATAAAGCAAGCTTGACACCTAATAGTAAAGAAAAATCTCTTACCCTTAGTGCCGAAGCAGCCACACGTTCTGGGCGCCAATTGAAATGGATCCTCCTTCCGGATCACCCTCTTTCAATAAATTTATCGGTCGTGGATTCAAAATTTTTAAATTGATTGTCCTAAAAATATAGTACAAAATTATAAATATAAAAATTAATTCTTTCGCGTCTTTCTAATTCTTTCTTCCTCCGTTTTTCCACTCTTTCTCTATATCTTCCTCTTCCAACTACTTTCCAACTCCTTCTTGCTACTGCCTTTCCATCTATTTAATACCTTTCTGCTGCTCAGCTCTTTCTTTATACCTTCCTCTTCCTACAACTTTCCAACTCCTTCTTGCTACCGCCTTTCTACTTTCTATCACCTTTCTGCTCTCTTAAAATTTCCAACTCTCTGCTTTTCTGTATCTTTCAAGTTTTGGTTTCTTTGTATTTTCTTATTCTTTTAATTATTTATTATTATTATGTTTTTATTTTAATTTAAATTCAAATTCTTTTATTTACAATAGTTTTATTTTATGACATTTTCAAAATTAACTTAATGACAATCTAATCAATAATCCTCTTAACAACCTCACAATCTATAAACTAAACAAAAACAATCAAGATACCAAAAAAATACTTAACCTGGGCAACCAATTTACAAATAATGAATCACGTTCCAACATTCCATTGAAAAAACCTGTTCCAAGAAGAAAAATCCATATCAATATATATATAGGCTTGTCTCATCAGTCACTAATGAAGAGACATCCCTCCCCGGTATAAAATGGCTGGTATTTGATGTCAAAAGTCGCGAAAGTAAGAAAAATTCGCAAGTGCGCCATCTCTACTCCAAAAACAGCACCGTTGTGGTCGCTTTTCAT
The DNA here is from genome assembly GCA_964028335.1 of Altica lythri. Lineage (NCBI taxonomy): Eukaryota > Metazoa > Arthropoda > Insecta > Coleoptera > Chrysomelidae > Altica > Altica lythri. The sequence continues at coordinate 46,072,537 of OZ034808.1, read as the reverse complement.
CTAATAAATAAACCTATAAGCAAGGTAAATAAATAAACGAACGGATGGTTAAGACAGCTGTAGTTGGACACATTGTAATATTAGGTGTTAATTATGTGAATATAATCATTTGTACTTCACAAGGTATATTCAGGTTCATAAATTATTGGTATCTGAGTGTTCGAGGTTATTATTAATTTTATATCCAAATTTAGAGTTGCTTTAAATTGTTTCGATAGGTTAGCTCCTATTTATCCATTAAATTTGCGAAAACCGTTAATCGAAAATATTAAAAATGGGGCTAGCCATAACTTTATTATAATAAGAAATATTATGTGCCGTTTGTATATTAAAATCTTTATAATAAATATATTTTTTATAAAATTTATATGCTAGTTTAGGGTTCAGATGACTTCGAACACTGCCAGTATCAATTAAAAATTTAGCGTTAAGGAATGGCACATAAATATAAGGTAAATCTGATTTAATTAAAATTAAGTTAATTAGGTAGTGTTTTATTGAAGACTGTCTAACTGCAAATTTTCGAGATGATCAGAATTTTTAACATCATTTTGTTTAAAAAAAGGATTAAATTGGTTTAAATCCATGTTTTGATAAAATTGATCTTAATCTGTAAGGTTACTGTCTTGGTTTTAAGGGTAATAATATAAATTTGTCTCCTCAAATTGTGGATATTTATTTGAAAAATCATTATTATAATTGAATTCTTTGAATGGGTTAACAAATTGTTGTATGTCTTGGTTCAATAGCTCGGTAGTTACATTTCTCTGAGGTTTTATGGTAGATGAAGTATCCATTGGTTCAGGTTGATAAGATCTTTTCGTCAAATTTGAGTTTCTGTCGAAATTATTTAAGATTCTTTGAGTATAGAAGTTAGGTCTAGGAAAGATTTGAGGATTATGTCCAAATGACATATTTGTTGTTTGATTTTGTTGAATCGGTGGTCAAAAACCGAAATTGTTTTGAATGGGAGGTTTCATATATTGATTATTGGAATTTTGATTAAAGAATTTATTTTGAAAATTGCTGTTTGGATAATGTGAATACTGATAAGGTAGTTTCGTAATTTGATTATTAAAATATTGTTGTGGACGTGGTGTCGGTTTTGGGTTTTGAAAATTTTTTGAAACAACTATTCTTTGTGATGGTCTGAAGTTTATCTGTGATTAAAAGGATTACTTCTTTGTTGACTATATAAAAAGTTGTCTTCTTTGATACTTGCTAGGTGTTTTTCCTGTCACAGAATAAGGAATGGATTTATACATCTTTAAATATTCGTTTAACATTTCTTGTAGGTCCTTTTTCTCAAGTTTTTTAATTTTTAGTCGTTTTAATAAGGCACTATAAACATAGGTATTATCGTCAGCCATGTTTTGTCCAATGTCAACTACAAAACCAGAGATAATAGAACAGATGTGTTGATGCATAATATAAAGTTGGCAACAAGTTCTGACATTAGCGCACCATGTTTAAAACTTTACTTCCACACCCTTTTTATGCTTTAAGTACCTTAAGTTTATTTTAAACTAAAACCACTAGTACTTACTCTGTCACTAAACCGTAATAAGTACTTTTTCGCTTTTCGCGCTACCAGCTGGTTTCGTTCCCATTTTCACCACTATAAAATACGATTGCACGTCTCTTTAATTTGTCTATGATCTGACACGTGAATTAAGTGACATTGGAAAAAAAAATGGCTGACGATAATACCTATATCTATAGTGCCTTAGTTTTAATATATCACGGTTTTGTGGTTCCACTTCCTCATTCTGTTGAGGCCAGTAGGGGATTGTGTGATAAAGGGTTATGTCGCATTCTTTAAAATATTCTTTAAATTCTGGTGGGTTTGGTATCCCAACTAATGTGCAACCTCTACAACTCCCAACTATGTTTTAAGCATCTTTATCAATTCTAGGTCACCATTATTTACGTTGGCGTCGTAAGCGTCCCTTCATTGCTACGATTCCGGGGTGTTCTTCGTGTGCTGAATCTAAAACTATTTTACAGAGTATAGACGGTATGAATAATCTATTACCTCTTTACAGTATATTATCAAATGAACATTACTCTTGTTTAAATATTTAGTATAGTATAACTAGACCCACTTGGATAGGAATTATTTTTACGATTTTACCAGGGGAAACTTAAAAGAACGTCATTATATGAACGAACCTAGTAAAATATCTATTTAATGTTGCTTTTAACTTCCCGACTCACACCTGTACGCCCATGAAGAGAATTCTTGGAAATTTGAAAAGAGCGTTGACCACGCTTATTCAAGTGGTTTTGGATAAACTATACCTGTTAGAATTTTATATGAAGAGTTAGCAGTTTTGAGAAAATAATAGTTTTGCTACTCAGTTCTCTAAATTAAAGTAGCCTCTAAATAATAAACTCTTGAATAAACTATCAGATCTATATTACTTGAAAAGATATGTGTTAGTATTTAGGAACGCAACCCTATTTATTTTGTTTATATTATGTTAGCAACCTTTTATTTATTATCATAATTATTCATTCATTGTACTACCTATGTAAATGTATGAACTTTACAAATAAATTACGTTTGATATATTTTTCAATATAAGTTATTATCATTTTATTTTCATTATCAACCCAAAATATCAAAATCAGTAAGAAATTTGAAAAACCGGCTGGCGTATTTATCCGTCATACATTTTGAAGTTAATAATCTGAACCGAACGTCATATTATAAGTCGATATTGGATATTGCTTACACGAAAAAATGTCTACAGGCCACAATTCTTTTCACATAGATAGACTTATTGGAAGAGACAATTAGACAGTATTGTAATGATCCAGGAAGTCAACACTGGGTTGGAGTAAAAAGAGTCATGAGATACCTACAAGGGACTAAGAACTTAAACTTATGTTACGTGAGAGAGGATTCCACAGAAATAACTGAATACTGTGATGCAGACTGGGCCGGTGATCCATTGGATAGGAATTCATGCACTGGTTATGCATTCATTTTTCAAAATAGTTGCATATCCTGGAATTCTTGTAAGCAGCAGACTGTAGCCCTTTCCTCAGCTGAGGCTGAGTATATGGCGATGGCGTCGGCGACTCAGGAGGCCTTGTGGCTTCGACAGCTACAAGAAGAACTTGGTCCAGGCCTAAATAGTGCGTTAGTGATTTATAGTGATAATCAAAGTGCAATAAGACTGGCATCAGTGGATTGTTATAAACCCAAGACTAAACACATAGATATAAGATTACATTTTCTCAGGGAAAATATTGCTAAATGTAAGGTGAACTTTTTATTTGTAAATGGTTGTAATATGGTAGCCGATAACTTAACCAAGGGTGTTACACACGAAAAACACTTGTATTGTATCAGTAAAATGGGTCTGCGTTCAGGAGGGAGTGTTAGTATTTAGGAACGCAACCCTATTTATTTTGTTTATATTATGTTAGCAACCTCTTATTTATTATCATAATTATTCATTCATTGTTCTACCTACGTAAATGTATGAACTTTACAAATAAATTACGTTTGATATATTTTTCAATATAAGTTATTATCATATTATTTTCATTATCAACCCAAAATATCAACAATATGTGACAATTACAAATTATTAATAAGTCAAACTTAACATTTTTTTAATAATACCAAAGAAAACACGAAGTCTAGTACCACACAAAATTATTTTATTAAGTAGTGTAATGACAACTAGTTTCGACCTCTATGGGTCATCATCAGGTCTAAAAACAATATGAAAAGGATAGTAAGTAATACAAATGGTTAAAAAGCTTAACAACTTACCAATAAAGGTAAAAATCATAATTTCATATAATTATAAAATTCATGGAAAACAGCTTAGGTAATGAAAAGGTTCCAGTCTCTTCCACATAAATGCAGTATTCGAAAAAGTGGTGTGTAATTGAGCAAACTACCGGTAATAAGGTAATAAGCCGATGCCTAGTCAGTGAAGAAAAATTGTAGTGGTACAGAAAAGTAAAATTAAAGACATTATGTTTTATTAATTAAAAAAACACAAAAGTTGAAACATTGAATATAAGTAACGTTGTCAAAAATCACTAGGGCGATAAAATACCCCACAAAAGAGGGAGAAGGTCAAAACGTGTTATAAAACACTTTAAGTAGAGTGAGAAAACACTGAGGAAGGGTAGCAAAAACCAGAGGATCACCGACAAAATAAAGTGCAGAAGGTGTACATTAAAAAAGTGACTTAACGATTTGTGGTGACAGATGAATATAAAAATCGGTGGAGGATAAGTTCCAGTAAGAGAAAAGGTATTGGAATCTCTGAAATAAGAAAGTGTTTTGTATAGTAGCGTGAAAAAACACACCAAAACAGCAAGAAGGTCTGTTGGTTATTGAACTGAAGCCAAAGGTTTGATAACAGAAATATTTCCAGATGGGTGACCATGATGCCGCAAGTTATTGATGACTTCGCCATTAAACAATGATTCAGTTACAAACGTAACGATGTCCATAACACTACACAATCACAAACAGTACAAAATATTGTTGGGAAAAACCGGATGTTATTAACAGATAATTGTAATTAATAATTAATCAGGATGACTGCTGCGCATGTGTGGAAACAAATTAGCGGAAATCCATATGAAGGAGTGACATTTAAATGAAAAAGACATGGAACCATAAATACAGTAATGCGTAAACAGTAAACATAAGTTATAATAAAAATTGAAAAATACTAGTAATATTGTAAAAACTAAAACATTAGACTTAGAGCTAATAATAAACTGATGAAAGTACAGTAAGAACAATTTTTAGTATAAATTAAAAAAGTTTTACAATGTGGCAGACGAACAAAAACATTAACCCACAATAAATAGTAATCTACAAACTACAAAAGGGTGAAAATAATTATAACTGTAGATTGTTAAAGTAAGTGTATATGAGGGTTGTTTTTGCAATTATGAACCGAATATGTGTACGATCAAAACAAAAGTGAAATTTGAATTTAAATATTGAGTAAGATTGAATGTTTTATGATAAAAGTATAAAATTGCAAAAACAATACTAAACTGTAATAACAAAAAATAAATAAATAAGTTAGTAAGTTCAATGATTAGTTATACAACAAATGAAAGAATTGAGGATGTTTTAATATATATAAGAGGTAAGAGAGACCGCAAAGGAGCTACTCATGAGAAAAGAAGAATAAAATATGTGCTGATTAATAGGACATTAAATAAATAAAATAAGACCATGAGTAAAGGGGCTAGGCCGGTTCTAGCGCAAAATCGATCATTTTTACATGTAAATCTCCATAAGAAAATCTAAGGTCCATTCTGGTCATTTTTGCTCTTTTTTTTCATACTGCGCATGCGCGACTTACAATCTTAATTTACACTATTTAGAGTATTAAATGTACGTGTTAAGAACTACTAAAGGTGCATTAGGGCTATAATGATTTAACGGTGTTATGGAAAAGAGAATACTGTTTAAAAGTCTGTATTCAAAGGGTCATATGACATTTTTTGTGTTGAATGGATATCAGTGGGAGGTGTATTGTTGGTTGCAGAGGTAGAGTAGGATTTATGGAAGAGGTTTCAGGATAAATGGGATGCTGCAGTAAACGGATCATAAAAGATTTCTGTATTTAACGAATACGGGAGAAACTAATAAATAGACTTCTTAATGTGAATAATGAGCTAAGAAATCATCTTAAAATTTATATGGAGAGGGTTAATAAAACCAATAATTTATTTAAAAAACATATATTAAACAGTTAAAAATGTAAAGTTACATGTTAGCAAATCTTCTAGTTGATAAACCCACTTGCCGTCCTTAGGATTCTTCAATATCAATCTTAAATTATTAGATAATAAAATCTAATCGACATCCATTGCTTGTTCCATTATAGAGTAATGTCCCCAGGGCAAAGTATCATAGGTACCTGGTACTAGATATCTTTTGTCATCATCAGAGCTGAGAGCAATTTTCTGTTGTTCTAGAGAAAAAACATGATGCTGCTTGGATCGTATTAGGTGCTGTATAGCAGTCTTCTCTTTAGCTGTTTCTAAACATTCAATGTAATCATTAAAAGTAATTTTTGTTTTTACAACAGATGATTTAACGCCCTTAGCCTTTTTTGTAACACCATAATTTGATAAAATTTGCTCAATCTCATCATCGTCATATTCCTCAGCTTTTAATTTCTTTTTCAAGTTTTGTAACTCAGCCTCTGTAGTAGAAACTTTTATGCAGTATAATTTCGACCGTAACCCCACAAAATCCGTCATAATACATCCATTATTCTCATCCTTCATCATACCCAAAACTTTCTTATTCACCTGTGGTATTCCATATATATTATCTCTAGGATAGTCTGACGTATCAAAGTATTGGTGGCAATCATTTTTCATAATAGTGTATGGATCTTTTCTCTGTATTTCGACTGCTAAAGAGTCCGTATCGGTATAGAAAGCTGCGCAGTCTTCCCCAAATGTCTTAAGCAGGTAATCATAGTGAAAGCTGTATATAGTGGTTTTCGCCAGGTCCAGGATTGATTGGCCAACATATATTGGCTTATTTAGATAAATTTGAAGTTTATTCATCTCTACTGCAACCAAATTTTCGTCAAATATCATACTGTTCTTAAATTCAGGTTTGGATATGTAAGATTGAGCACCATATCGACCTTCCCATTCAGTTAAAAGTTTCACATCAACCCTTTTTCGTACATTTTCCATCGTCTTGCCAAATACAGCATTGTTCATTAACTTGAACAAATTCTTCTCAACATCATTTTTGGCAGCTGTTCGAAGAGTTGTGTTTAGATCGATGTAAGACTTTAACCATGGGCTTTGCTTGAATTTCAATACTCTATGTATTTTTGTTACTTTTAACCCATGCGATATAGCCTGTTTAAGAGCTTGATAATGAATAACATATTTTTCTTTATTATTTAGTGTAGCCATCAATTTAGTTAGTTCTTTAGTTTTAGTTGGTGGTTTCATAGTTTTAGGGTTGATATGTTCTGTACAGAAAGGAATATCTTTATGTCTATCGTGTAAATAAGGTGGATACTCCAAATCCACTTCTAGCATGTAACCATCGTCATTATCATTAGCAATCGTAGTAACATCAATATTTGTATCTGCCCATTCAAATCCGCCATATGGTAAATACTGAGACATCGCCCATCCATATTGATTGTTTACATCGAAATACATCAAATAGCTTTCAGGCTTTTTCGGATCGTAATTAGGCATATATTTATTGTTTGCATGGACTCTTCTTTTAGAGCAAACTTGACTAAGGCCTCCTCGAATACCTCGCTCAACAAACAAAAACATATCAGGATCAGTCAGCAACTCCAATTCTTGTCTAGTATACTTTAACATTGCATCCCAAGTAAATCCAGGTAACGTAAAATAGTGGGCTGGATCTAGTTCATATGTTTTAATACAGCTTATTCTAAACTGTTCAAAAACATCTGCTAGAAGCAATATGTCAGTTTTCATGTACAAGTCGACATAATCTCCTAAAGTAGTACAGTTAAACATAGACCAAACTTTATGAGCCCTTCTATATAGACGTTTGGGGCAAGGCTTATCTTCTAATTTATTATAAAAAGCATCTTGAGGTGGTAGACAGGATTCATTGAAACGATCAAAACTATCAATGTAATCATATGGCATTACCCCTTTCTTCGTTAATAAATTAAATTGTTCTTCCGTAGTATTAAAAAACTGGGATTTAAGATTAGGAAATTCTGTTAAATAAGATGATAACTTATCTAGAGAAGAAGCCATAAATCGAAAACTATCAATAAATCTAAAGTTTATTCGGGATTCATCAACATGCTTAGTAAAAGAAATGTATTTTTCTTTAGTAAGAGGGAGCAAATCTATAGAGCCAGTCATGCGGGTTGCGATATCTTTTATTATAAAAGATGCATCATAACCACTCAAATTGTGAAATATAACGGGGAGTGTATGAGTGTCTTGATAATTAACATTACAGTCATTATGTGCAGCCCCGCGATAATTATTTTCAGATATTAAGTGAAAATGCTCACGAACTTTTTTTTCCCCAACTTTAAAGGGTAGCGTGCAAATATGGCAACATGTGGATGCTTGAAAATCACTTTCTTGCTGTGGGGTCATGTTTATATCATATGGACATAAAAATACCGTTGAAACATCCTCAGCAAGCTGATTCATTTCTTCTGCGAACCAAGTCATGCAATCTGCCCCACGATAGCTTTTATAGAAGGACAAAGAATCGTCGTAGGAACATTTAAAATAGTACCCCACTGCAGCAGGAATATGTTCTTGGTAAGCGGTCTTTTCCGCGCATGGCTTTAAAACACTTTCTAGATCAGCGTATACGGCGAAAGGGGCTTTTATTTTGTTTTTAAAATTCTTAAATTTTATCATATTTTTACCCTCCTCAGGCATCCTGATGGCGGTGTCATTCTTTTTTAAACAGTCTTCAACATGTTTAACAAGTTTACTGTCTGAACTAAAGTAATGTAAACATCTATCACAAAAATATTTTCTATGGTTCTTCTGACTTAGTTGGCTAGATAAAAGTCTAGAAAGATTTTTTATCCAAACATAATGATATATAGTTGGATTAGAATAATCATCTTGAATAAGAAGTAAGTTTACGTGCTTATCTTTCTTTGCAGATGTCAGGTATGTGGGAAGCGTCGTGAAATCCTTTTTATATTTCCTCAAAACATATACGTTGACTGAAACATTATTTTGCTTCTCAAAACTGGGGATTTGTTTTATAGTCATTGGAAACTGGATTCCTTTCAATTTTAATACCTCTGAATAATGCGGGTATTTATTTGTTCTTTGAGGATCTTTATCAACAGGATACAAAGCAGCTATCATTGCCCATGCAAAGCAGGCTTGGTCATCATTTTTAACATTAATGCAGGCTTTTTTTCTTATAATTTGTGGTGGAAGTTCAATATATGATGATCCAAGTTGCGGTATAAATTTATTAATGTTTATACCCAAGTTAACAATTCGTTTCAAGGCCCACCCACTGTCACGCTCCTGGAATTCTTCAAGTTCTTTTAGAATAGGGTCAGAAAATTTTTCATCAAACCAGTTATCTATATTAGTTGTTTTGTATATAGCAGAGTTTGATGTGGTGAAATATTTATTTTCGTTTAAGATCTTCTCACCATGAGCGATTTCAAATTCACCACAAAAGATCATGTTAACTTTAACTGAATCATCTTTCTTCAGAGCGTTTTGAATTCTTCGTTTGAATAGAGCTTTACAGTCTAGCAGAAAGGCTACTGGATCTTTATGTTTAAGATTGGATATGACTCCTGTTCGGATCCTTGAAGTGAATGCAGAGGATGTATCATCCCAATGGACCCTATGTTTTGCGGTAGGTTTTGTTGATTGAAGACCTGCACCCTTTTTCTGTTGGGCCTTAAATTGAGCTCGTAACGATTTTACTTCTCGAAGTTGGGCTTCTAAACGATGCCTTTCCCCAGAGGTCTTAGCATATCTTAGAGCATTTTTTAACTTCTTGATAGCTCTAACACATTCTCGCAATCCATCTCCAACTTTTTGTTCATTATAGTTCGTTGATATTAGTCCAAGAATCGACGCAATATTAACAATTAATTCACACAACATCTTATACCAAATTAAATTAAACTAATTGTTAAAAACCGAACACAAGATTTCAATAACTAAGTAAGTAAAAATTATAGGTATAATTTATTGTGAGAGTTTGATAACACTCTAAACAATTATGTTGCTCTTACTCACGTCTGATCAGTACGACTGACTAGTTCAGAATGAATCAGAAAGTCTTTTGTTTTTAATTTTATGAATTCAAAAGTGGGCGTGGCTTAAAATCTCCAACAAGGGATTTTCTTTAAGAAAAAAATAAGCAAGTGGAAAACAATTTCCGAAAAGTTTAAGTAGAAATTTAAAATCAAAATGTGCCAAAAATACACAGGAAAAAAAATATAAAATTAATTTTTAATCGTAGTAAAAAACCGAACACAAGATTTCAATAACTAAGTAAGTAAAAATTATAGGTATAATTTATTGTGAGAGTTTGATAACACTCTAAACAATTATGTTGCTCTTACTCACGTCTGATCAGTACGACTGAATAGTTCAGAATGAATCAGAAAGTCTTTTGTTTTTAATTTTATGAATTCAAAAGTGGGCGGGCTTAAAATCTCCAATAAGGGGATTTTCTTTTAAGAAAAAAGTATATGTTAACTAGTTTAATTCCAGTAATATACAAGTGGTAACAATTTCCGAAAAGTTTTTTGGATCTAAATTCAGAATGTACCAAATTACGTAGGAAAAAAAACATAAAATTAATTTTTAATCGTAGTAAAAAATGAACACAGGATCTCAAAAAATCATCGTTATAATTTTATTTTGGGAGGTCGGTGGTTCTTTAATAGCCTACAGGCAACAATTTCCTCTAATCATGTATATAAAACATACTGAAAACGCTATACGTACTTAACTCAATAGGTTACTGCGAACTTTGTAGATTCGGCTAACCGAAACCCCAAGTTTATAGTACTTCTCCCTTCGTAAAGGTAACTGGCGCGCATCAGTGCAGGAAAAAGTTGACCACTATTTATACCCGAAGGGACCTCAACCAATAAATGAAGTTTATGTACGAAGAATATAAATAGGTAATAATTTTTAAACGTATTAAAGCTTACACAAAAAAAATAATAAATAATTTAAATCCTAGTTATAATTTTATTTTGGGAGGTCGGTGGTTCTTTAATAGCCTACAGGCAACAATTTCCTCTAATCATGTATATAAAACATACTGAAAACGCTATACGTACTTAACTCAATAGGTTACTGCGAACTTTGTAGATTCGGCTAACCGATACCCTAAGTTTATAGTACTTCTCCCTTCGTAAAGGTAACTGGCGCGCATCAGTGCAGGAAAAAGTTGACCACTATTTATACCCGAAGGGACCTCAACCGACAAATAAAATTTTTATTCATTCATATCAATTGCAGGAAGTTTAATAAAAAACCTTTAAGATTCCTTTTTTCAGCAAGAGCATACTGAAAACGTTGAATGTATATAAACTAAATAGGCTACTGCGAACTTTATAAACTAGTCTCATCAAAACTCTAAGTTTATAAATACTAATCCCTTCGTAAACGTAAAGGTAACTGGTATGTATCAGTGCAAGACAAGTTGATCACCATTTACACGAAAGGGAGCCCATCCGTCAATAATAAAAACGTATTCTCAGTAATTCTCACCTGATTAATGCTGTTAGTCTTTAAGCACCCACAATCTACAATAATGTACTTTTAATTTTCCGAACTAATCACAATTGCGGTCGCTGTGATAAAAACTGCGAACTTGTTAATAAAAGAAAAACAAACAGAGTACATATATGTAATGGTTAGGAACATCTATGTGTAAAACGTAGGCCTACCGCCATCTATATCATAACATCGAACGATAACTGTTATCAGACTATTGTTACGTGAGGATACATATGTGTGTAAAACGTAGCCCTACCGCCATCTATAACATAACATCTTGAAAAATATATTCAAGATTTAGGAAATACAGATCAAATATACGGGCCAAAGTTCAACTGGTCTACGGGAGAATGGTCGCTTGGAAATAAAACAATTGAGTTTGGTAAAGATATCATTCAGATAGACTCACACAAGTTTAAACCTGCGCAGGGTGTCTACGACCTGCTGTTTCCAAAGCAGCCAACACAGTATACGCTTGCCGATCAAAAAATCTACAAAGCTCTTTTAGACATATCAGGCGTCCATAAGGATGGACGAGGGCGGTTACGTCATCAATCTCATACCCCTAAATATGAAAAAATCATTAAACCAATGTACCTAGGTAAAAACAAAAGAAAAAGAATGTCACATACCCTACATGAAATTGATGAAACACGTTACCAAGACGTACAGTTTTATGAGAGAAGTCATATACCCGAGAATAATCAAACACGAGGCTCAGATATATCAGACAAGCACAGACCTCAGTATGAAAGAAAACATAAGGTTCAAGACATACAGTCAAAGAAAAATCGTGTTGATTTCTCCATAAGTGACACAAAGGATGTGGTAGACATGCAGATACTTAACCAACTGGATGAAATATGGACCCTCTATAACGAACATGATGACCCAAACTTTCTTGTAGAAGGTCATAAAATTTTATCAAAAAACAATGCCTTAAATGGAAAACAAGCCGAATTAATTATAGACCAATTGCGCTCTTTAGAGATTATTTACTAATTGAATGTTTTACTATGAAAAACTAAACAAATAAATATATTGTTTTATATATTCTTGCCAAATAAAAAAAAGACCTCGCCTTTTTTTATTATCTATATATCCCAAAGGTATATTAAATATTTAAAGCTTACCTGTTTTTTTATTATTTTTGTAATATATTTAACTAAAACAGAACACTAATAAAATGAATATTATTTCGTAATGAAATGAAATGTAATATTTATTATTAGCGTTGTTGATTACCTTTATGTTCTTTTAAATAAAAAATAAGAGATAAAGTTTAAAAAACATATTTTTTTTTATTTAACACATACCTAATTAACAAATTATTTAAAAAAATTTATTGTATACATAGTTAAACATGCAAGAACTGTAATTTTTTGTTTAAATATTATATTTTTAAAACTAATATATGTAATAAAAATTTATGCCGCGTGACCTTGTTATTTTACTAGCTACCTACCCGGCAATTTGGATCGAGAGATTCATTGTAAAGATAAGCCCCCACCAATATGTCTGATAATGGGTATCGTTCGATGTTATGTTATAGATGGCGGTAGGGCTACGTTTTACACACATATGTATCCTCACGTAACAATAGTCTGATAACAGTTATCGTTCGATGTTATGATATAGATGGCGGTAGGCCTACGTTTTACACATAGATGTTCCTAACCATTACATATATGTACTCTGTTTGTTTTTCTTTTATTAACAAGTTCGCAGTTTTTATCACAGCGACCGCAATTGTGATTAGTTCGGAAAATTAAAAGTACATTATTGTAGATTGTGGGTGCTTAAAGACTAACAGCATTAATCAGGTGAGAATTACTGAGAATACGTTTTTATTATTGACGGATGGGCTCCCTTTTGTGTAAATGGTGATCAACTTGTCTTGCACTGATACATACCAGTTACCTTTACGTTTAAGAAGGGATTAGTATTTATAAACTTAGAGTTTTGATGAGACTACTTTATAAAGTTCGCAGTAGCCTATTTAGTTTATATACATTCAACGTTTTCAGTATGCTCTTGCTAAAAAAAAGAATCTTAAAGGTTTTTTATTAAACTTTATGCAATTGATATGAATGAATAAAAATTTTATTTGTCGGTTGAGATCCCTTCGGGTATAAATAGTGGTCAACTTTTTCCTGCACTGATGCGCGCCAGTTACCTTTACGAAGGGAGAAGTACTATAAACTTAGGGTTTCGGTTAGCCGAATCTACAAAGTTCGCAGTAACCTATTGAGTTAAGTACGTATAGCGTTTTCAGTATGTTTTATATACATGATTAGAGGAAATTGTTGCCTGTAGGCTATTAAAGAACCACCGACCTCCCAAAATAAAATTATAACTAGGATTTAAATTATTTATTTTTTTTTTTGTGTGTAAGCTTTAATACGTTTAAAAATTATTACCTATTTATATTCTTCGTACATAAACTTCATTTATTGGTTGAGGTCCCTTCGGGTATAAATAGTGGTCAACTTTTTCCTGCACTGATGCGCGCCAGTTACCTTTACGAAGGGAGAAGTACTATAAACTTGGGGTTTCGGTTAGCCGAATCTACAAAGTTCGCAGTAACCTATTGAGTTAAGTACGTATAGCGTTTTCAGTATGTTTTATATACATGATTAGAGGAAATTGTTGCCTGTAGGCTATTAAAGAACCACCGACCTCCCAAAATAAAATTATAACGATGATTTTTTGAGATCCTGTGTTCATTTTTTACTACGATTAAAAATTAATTTTATGTTTTTTTTCCTACGTAATTTGGTACATTCTGAATTTAGATCCAAAAAACTTTTCGGAAATTGTTACCACTTGTATATTACTGGAATTAAACTAGTTAACATATACTTTTTTCTTAAAAGAAAATCCCCTTATTGGAGATTTTAAGCCCGCCCACTTTTGAATTCATAAAATTAAAAACAAAAGACTTTCTGATTCATTCTGAACTATTCAGTCGTACTGATCAGACGTGAGTAAGAGCAACATAATTGTTTAGAGTGTTATCAAACTCTCACAATAAATTATACCTATAATTTTTACTTACTTAGTTATTGAAATCTTGTGTTCGGTTTTTTACTACGATTAAAAATTAATTTTATATTTTTTTTCCTGTGTATTTTTGGCACATTTTGATTTTAAATTTCTACTTAAACTTTTCGGAAATTGTTTTCCACTTTCTTATTTTTTTCTTAAAGAAAATCCCTTGTTGGAGATTTTAAGCCACGCCCACTTTTGAATTCATAAAATTAAAAACAAAAGACTTTCTGATTCATTCTGAACTAGTCAGTCGTACTGATCAGACGTGAGTAAGAGCAACATAATTGTTTAGAGTGTTATCAAACTCTCACAATAAATTATACCTATAATTTTTACTTACTTAGTTATTGAAATCTTGTGTTCGGTTTTTAACAATTAGTTTAATTTAATTTGGTATAAGATGTTGTGTGAATTAATTGTTAATATTGCGTCGATTCTTGGACTAATATCAACGAACTATAATGAACAAAAAGTTGGAGATGGATTGCGAGAATGTGTTAGAGCTATCAAGAAGTTAAAAAATGCTCTAAGATATGCTAAGACCTCTGGGGAAAGGCATCGTTTAGAAGCCCAACTTCGAGAAGTAAAATCGTTACGAGCTCAATTTAAGGCCCAACAGAAAAAGGGTGCAGGTCTTCAATCAACAAAACCTACCGCAAAACATAGGGTCCATTGGGATGATACATCCTCTGCATTCACTTCAAGAATCCGAACAGGAGTCATATCCAATCTTAAACATAAAGATCCAGTAGCCTTTCTGCTAGACTGTAAAGCTCTATTCAAACGAAGAATTCAAAACGCTCTGAAGAAAGATGATTCAGTTAAAGTTAACATGATCTTTTGTGGTGAATTTGAAATCGCTCATGGTGAGAAGATCTTAAACGAAAATAAATATTTCACCACATCAAACTCTGCTATATACAAAACAACTAATATAGATAACTGGTTTGATGAAAAAGTTTCGGACCCTATTCTAAAAGAACTTGAAGAATTCCAGGAGCGTGACAGTGGGTGGGCCTTGAAACGAATTGTTAACTTGGGTATAAACATTAATAAATTTATACCGCAACTTGGATCATCATATATTGAACTTCCACCACAAATTATAAGAAAAAAAGCCTGCATTAATGTTAAAAATGATGACCAAGCCTGCTTTGCATGGGCAATGATAGCTGCTTTGTATCCTGTTGATAAAGATCCTCAAAGAACAAATAAATACCCGCATTATTCAGAGGTATTAAAATTGAAAGGAATCCAGTTTCCAATGACTATAAAACAAATCCCCAGTTTTGAGAAGCAAAATAATGTTTCAGTCAACGTATATGTTTTGAGGAAATATAAAAAGGATTTCACGACGCTTCCCACATACCTGACATCTGCAAAGAAAGATAAGCACGTAAACTTACTTCTTATTCAAGATGATTATTCTAATCCAACTATATATCATTATGTTTGGATAAAAAATCTTTCTAGACTTTTATCTAGCCAACTAAGTCAGAAGAACCATAGAAAATATTTTTGTGATAGATGTTTACATTACTTTAGTTCAGACAGTAAACTTGTTAAACATGTTGAAGACTGTTTAAAAAAGAATGACACCGCCATCAGGATGCCTGAGGAGGGTAAAAATATGATAAAATTTAAGAATTTTAAAAACAAAATAAAAGCCCCTTTCGCCGTATACGCTGATCTAGAAAGTGTTTTAAAGCCATGCGCGGAAAAGACCGCTTACCAAGAACATATTCCTGCTGCAGTGGGGTACTATTTTAAATGTTCCTACGACGATTCTTTGTCCTTCTATAAAAGCTATCGTGGGGCAGATTGCATGACTTTGTTCGCAGAAGAAATGAATCAGCTTGCTGAGGATGTTTCAACGGTATTTTTATGTCCATATGATATAAACATGACCCCACAGCAAGAAAGTGATTTTCAAGCATCCACATGTTGCCATATTTGCACGCTACCCTTTAAAGTTGGGGAAAAAAAAGTTCGTGAGCATTTTCACTTAATATCTGAAAATAATTATCGCGGGGCTGCACATAATGACTGTAATGTTAATTATCAAGACACTCATACACTCCCCGTTATATTTCACAATTTGAGTGGTTATGATGCATCTTTTATAATAAAAGATATCGCAACCCGCATGACTGGCTCTATAGATTTGCTCCCTCTTACTAAAGAAAAATACATTTCTTTTACTAAGCATGTTGATGAATCCCGAATAAACTTTAGATTTATTGATAGTTTTCGATTTATGGCTTCTTCTCTAGATAAGTTATCATCTTATTTAACAGAATTTCCTAATCTTAAATCCCAGTTTTTTAATACTACGGAAGAACAATTTAATTTATTAACGAAGAAAGGGGTAATGCCATATGATTACATTGATAGTTTTGATCGTTTCAATGAATCCTGTCTACCACCTCAAGATGCTTTTTATAATAAATTAGAAGATAAGCCTTGCCCCAAACGTCTATATAGAAGGGCTCATAAAGTTTGGTCTATGTTTAACTGTACTACTTTAGGAGATTATGTCGACTTGTACATGAAAACTGACATATTGCTTCTAGCAGATGTTTTTGAACAGTTTAGAATAAGCTGTATTAAAACATATGAACTAGATCCAGCCCACTATTTTACGTTACCTGGATTTACTTGGGATGCAATGTTAAAGTATACTAGACAAGAATTGGAGTTGCTGACTGATCCTGATATGTTTTTGTTTGTTGAGCGAGGTATTCGAGGAGGCCTTAGTCAAGTTTGCTCTAAAAGAAGAGTCCATGCAAACAATAAATATATGCCTAATTACGATCCGAAAAAGCCTGAAAGCTATTTGATGTATTTCGATGTAAACAATCAATATGGATGGGCGATGTCTCAGTATTTACCATATGGCGGATTTGAATGGGCAGATACAAATATTGATGTTACTACGATTGCTAATGATAATGACGATGGTTACATGCTGGAAGTGGATTTGGAGTATCCACCTGATTTACACGATAGACATAAAGATATTCCTTTCTGTACAGAACATATCAACCCTAAAACTATGAAACCACCAACTAAAACTAAAGAACTAACTAAATTGATGGCTACACTAAATAATAAAGAAAAATATGTTATTCATTATCAAGCTCTTAAACAGGCTATATCGCATGGGTTAAAAGTAACAAAAATACATAGAGTATTGAAATTCAAGCAAAGCCCATGGTTAAAGTCTTACATCGATCTAAACACAACTCTTCGAACAGCTGCCAAAAATGATGTTGAGAAGAATTTGTTCAAGTTAATGAACAATGCTGTATTTGGCAAGACGATGGAAAATGTACGAAAAAGGGTTGATGTGAAACTTTTAACTGAATGGGAAGGTCGATATGGTGCTCAATCTTACATATCCAAACCTGAATTTAAGAACAGTATGATATTTGACGAAAATTTGGTTGCAGTAGAGATGAATAAACTTCAAATTTATCTAAATAAGCCAATATATGTTGGCCAATCAATCCTGGACCTGGCGAAAACCACTATATACAGCTTTCACTATGATTACCTGCTTAAGACATTTGGGGAAGACTGCGCAGCTTTCTATACCGATACGGACTCTTTAGCAGTTGAAATACAGAGAAAAGATCCATACACTATTATGAAAAGTGATTGCCACCAATACTTTGATACGTCAGACTATCCTAGAGATAATATATATGGAATACCACAGGTGAATAAGAAAGTTTTGGGTATGATGAAGGATGAGAATAATGGATGTATTATGACGGATTTTGTGGGGTTACGGTCCAAATTATACTGCATAAAAGTTTCTACTACAGAGGCTGAGTTACAAAACTTGAAAAAGAAATTAAAAGCTGAGGAATATGACGATGATGAGATTGAGCAAATTTTATCAAATTATGGTGTTACAAAAAAGGCTAAGGGCGTTAAATCATCTGTTGTAAAAACAAAAATTACTTTTAATGATTACATTGAATGTTTAGAAACAGCTAAAGAGAAGACTGCTATACAGCACCTAATACGATCCAAGCAGCATCATGTTTTTTCTCTAGAACAACAGAAAATTGCTCTCAGCTCTGATGATGACAAAAGATATCTAGTACCAGGTACCTATGATACTTTGCCCTGGGGACATTACTCTATAATGGAATAAGCAATGGATGTCGATTAGATTTTATTATCTAATAATTTAAGATTGATATTGAAGAATCCTAAGGACGGCAAGTGGGTTTATCAACTAGAAGATTTGCTAACATGTAACTTTACATTTTTAACTGTTTAATATATGTTTTTTAAATAAATTATTGGTTTTATTAACCCCCTCCATATAAATTTTAAGATGATTTCTTAGCTCATTATTCACATTAAGAAGTCTATTTATTAGTTTCTCCCGTATTCGTTAAATACAGAAATCTTTTATGATCCGTTTACTGCAGCATCCCATTTATCCTGAAACCTCTTCCATAAATCCTACTCTACCTCTGCAACCAACAATACACCTCCCACTGATATCCATTCAACACAAAAAATGTTATATGACCCTTTGAATACAGACTTTTAAACAGTATTCTCACTCTTTTCCATAACACCGTTAAATCATTATAGCCCTAATGCACCTTTAGTAGTTCTTAACACGTACATTTAATACTCTAAATAGTGTAAATTAAGATTGTAAGTCGCGCATGCGCAGTATGAAAAAAAAGAGCAAAAATGACCAGAATGGACCTTAGATTTTCTTATGGAGATTTACATGTAAAAATGATCGATTTTGCGCTAGAACCGGCCTAGCCCCTTTACTACCATGGTAACATTTTTTATATACAGGGTCATTTCCAACATACTCCCCCCTTTTCGACGAAGTTGAAAAATGAAAAATTGTCAGGTTATTGCAATTTTTTAGGACTCTTAATCGGTCGTCCATATCTTGAAATTTTAACTGAAATTTCATTAGAATTGAATTTTTGTCTAATCAAATCTTGATCTTTATCCATCTCTACTTCTCCATTCTTCTCTACTTCGTCTTCTTCTGGTTCGATTTCAAGTAGATAAGGCCGCTGTAAAGGTCTGATGAGTTCCTTACCTTGACATCTTACTTTAGCCATTTTTGTAATCCCATCTTTACCAATATAAATTTCTTTTATCCGACCTAAGGTTCAGTTAACTCTTCTGACATTATCACATTCTAAAAGTACAACATTTCCTACCTTTAATTTTGAAATTTTCTTCTGGGTCCACTTTACTAAATTTCCTATGTACACCTTTCGGAAACGACTTCTTAAATTATCTTTCATAGTTTGGAAATATATATGTCTTTTCTTTAAGAGGTTTTATAAATGTGTTCTAAATCAGGTATGTTACTATTTGGAATGTCCTGAATGAAGTGAGCTGGTGTTAAAGGAAGAAGCTCTTCATTGCTTAAAATATATGTAAGTGGGCGGGAATTTATAATAGCTACATTCATACACTACAGTTGTTAACTCATTTTTAAAAAGACTTAAATTTCCTAAGTTACGCCTTAAAAAATCTTTCACCATTCTTACCATCCTCTCCCACCACCCTCCCCACCAGGAGTCAAAAGGAGGTGAGAAGAGCCATTGAATCCTCTTAATTGGTGAAAATTTTACTACTTCATTCCAATCGATTTCCTTTAAAAGATTACCTGTTCCTCTTAAATTTGTACCATTGTCGGTGTAAATAATTGCAATAAATCTTCTAAGAGAAAGTAAAAAACAGTCGGCAGACAGTTAATCGGCTAATTCTAAATGAACAGCACGATATAGTGCACACGTGAATAAGCATAGCCAGACCTTATTTCCGTCTTTTAAATACAATGGTCCTGCGTAATCTATTTCAGTAACATCAAAAGCAGAACCATATCTAATACGAGTCTCTGGAAGCGGAGCAAAAGGTGCATCTAAAGCCTTTTTACTGTGTCTCTGACATATTATGCATCTTGCTACGACTTCTTGAACAACTTGCCTGAATTTTATGATCCAAAATCTTTCTCTTAATTTTTTTAATAAGGTTTGTACTCCGGCATGCATAAGTAAACGATGCTCCTCTTCAACAAGTTTCTTGACTACTTCATGTTTTCTGGTAAAAGAATAGGAAATGTAAAATCTTATGTATCATATCTTAATAGTAGTCTCGTTCTTACTCGAAGCATACTTTTTCGTCCTGAAAAACTTTAAAACTTTTGAATATTTTTAATATTTAACGATCCAATAGATTCTAGCTGAATAATTTTAAAAAGTGCTATCTCTGCCTCCTCTATCTCAAGGAATGAGGGTTCTACCTATCCTTTCTTTATCTCTGCAAAAGTTATATTTCTACGATTTTTGAAATAATAAAAAAATCGGAAAATCCATTCTTTAAAAACCGCATCATAGTCTAAAAATTTATTACTATTTACTATTTTTTTAGTGGTAGTTAGGAGTCTTTGTCCTGCTTGCTCTAAGTTATTTTGAAGTGATAACTTCTTATGGGAGGGTAACTGATTTTTAGCGTAACGCGTTGAAAAAAGCGTTTATCATAACGCGTTGTTTATCGTTGTTACAAGCAGGCGCAGTGAAACATAATAATAATAGAAATAGGTAAATATTAATATTAATATTAATACAAATATCTTTATTTATTTATTTATTGAAGTAATAACTTCTTATGGCAGGGTAAACTGATTTTAGCGTAACGCGTTGAAAAAAGCGTTTATCATAACGCGTTGTTTATCGTTGTTACACGCAGGTGCAATGAAACATAATAATATCATTTCTCTCTCTCTCTCTCTATGCTTTTCCCAATGTAAGTTTTAAGTATATTTGAATTTACCGTGTTATACGGTATTAATCTGTCACTAAATACAATTCATTAATTTTTATTAATTATTAAATATTTATATCCATTTAATATCATAAAAATTAGGTTATTTGCTATATCTTCGTATATAAAACTAATTTAATCCCTTTTAATTATAATTTAAATTCATAATTTAAACGGTTCGGTCATCCTCGGCATCTATCGTGGCAGTTGTAGGAGAGAAGAAATGGAAATTAAATCAAATAGAAATAGGTAAATATTAATACAAATATCTTTATTTATTTATTTACTCATTTATTGAAATAAGAGGTTGTCTAAGAAGAAATGACAGTCTGATTGGCCTAATTTTAGCATAAAAAAGACGTGTTTTGGTGGTTTCATTTGTGATAAATCCTATAAAAATTGATTATAAAGTGTGTTATTAATGTTATTATTGATAATAAGGATAAGAATTTAAGTTTTAAGTGTATATTAAATAGCAATCAGGCCGTTCCACGTAAAGGGTGGTTGTATTGAGAATTACTACGCGACTGATTAGAAATTTTGAACTGTCATATAAAAATTTTTTTTATTGTAATTAGTGAAAGTTATACTGATAAAAAAACCGGTTAAAGGAGTGTATTTGTGGTAAACATTAAATACAGTTATGTTGTAGGTCTAATTAACGGAAATTACGGTAAGAATTGTGTTATTCAGTAAAAAATGTATCAACAACTTAGTTTACAAAATGATAATTGTGATAAGCCCGCCAAAATTTCTAGTGCTAAATATCAACGTCAATACATGTTGAACAAAAAAATGGAAAAATAGGTGAAATCCGATTCTGCTGAAATAATCAGGCCGTTCCACGTAAAGGGTGGCTGTATTGCGAATTACTACGCGACTGATTAGAAATTTCGAACTGTCATGGTAAAAAATTTTTGTATCGTAATTAGTGAAAGTTATAGTGATAAAAAAAATTTCAGAATTTTCAAAATATTTAAATTTTTAAATTTATACACATTATCATATTAATGTACATAAAATTTAAGTAATAGGCAAAGTTTTTCTCAAGTTAAAAAATTTCAATATTAAATAGTTTAACTTGGATTAGGTGAAGTTATTACTTCTGTCGCGCGTCCTGAGACGCACATTTTTTTTAACTCAGGATGACCCTCTACCCATGGAAGAGCTACCACATATCTTTGATCGGGAGTCTGAACAATTGTATTTTTAAACTTTTCTTAAACAAGCTCTTGTGTTCTCCTTTTCGAGATAGTTTCTGTACCATCTTTAAGGCCTAACAGTTCCAAATAAATCTCACAAATTAGAAATTGTGCACTCAATATGAACAAGAGACAATACTAAATTACTAGTGGCCATTTGATGTGGCTTGCCCATTATTGGCCAACCCAGAATAGTTTCTATCACTAAACCAAATTCGTACATAAATAGAAAGAAAGTGTTCATTACGACAAAGTACGAATCATTGATTATACGAATTACGTTTCATTAAAGTCTGAATACCATTCTTTAATCAATTACTTCTTTTATTAATTCTATGAACCGACAAAATCATAAAAATTATTACAATTTTCTTTTAGCCAATGAATAGTTTACATTATTTTAATGAAATTTTTTACTTTATGCTAATGATAAAAGACAACAAAAAGTTGTCTGCTTATCATCAATTAGTGATAAACTTTAATGTATAAACTAAAAGTTAAAAACAAATATGCAAGGAACCAGTGGCGGTTCGTTTCCAAATTACAGTAATCAAACAAACCAAGGTAACAATTTTCAAAATATTCCATTTACACAACCTCTACAGTACTTTGTTCCACAAAATGCATGGCAAGGTCAAACTCAAATGTATACACAACCACAGCAATACCATACGACTTACCCTCAGCTACAGCTGCCGCTAAGTCAACCTCAGCCATCGATCATGAATCTACAAGCTGAACATGCATCTATGCCCATGGACTACATGCAAACATTGTGTAATTCTCATACCATGCCAATAAGCGACCCTGAAGATGGCAACACAAGATCTTTAAAACCAAAACTACAACAATTTTAAATAAAAGACCAAGCAACCACAATAAACGCTGAACCTAAATGGGAGGATGAAATACTAGTAACCAACGACTTTCAAGAAGTAAAATTAAGAAGCAAAAGAAAAAGAAATAGCCCAGTAAAAACAACCCGAAACACTCGCAATAAACAGGCTACAGAAATATCGACAAAAAACACATTTGAACTCCTAAGCAACTGTGACGAAAACCCACAAACTCCCATCACCCGTAAAAAACAAAATTATCCAACAAACATAGAAAATGTAAAAATTCCACCGTTCTTCCTGTACGGAGTTATAAAAAAAGTCCAAGAATTACTACAATCCATCAAAACAGTAGCTCCAAATTTTACGTATAAACTCTTACAAGATGATAAAATAAAAGTTCAAGTATCAACTAGTGAGGACTATAAATAACTTAGGAAGTTTTTTGAAGATAGCAAACTTGTTTTTCACACCTTCGCGTTACCCGAAGAGAGAAGATTCAGAGTAGTTTTAAGGAACCTTCATTATTCAACACCAATTGAACAAATATCAAAAGTACTGATGGAAAAGGGACATGTAGTAAAAAGTGCCATGAACGTGCACAATAGGGAAAACAAACAACCAAAAAATCTATTCTTCATTGACTTAGAAAGAAAAGAAAATAACTCGACATTTATATTTATATTTATATTTATATTAACTCGATATTTATAATATTACACAACTACTGAATGCTGTAGTAAGATTCGAAACACCTAACAAGAAAACCTATGTGCCCCAATGCAAACGGTGCCAAACTTATGGCCACACCAGAAACCAATGTTCTCTCCCCTTTCGATGCGTCAAGTGCGCAGGAAATCACGACTATCGCACTTGTACAAAAAACAAAAAGGATGGACTTCCTGCAAAATGCACCTTATGTGGTGGAGCACATCCTGCAAATTATAAAAAATGCCAAATATACCAAGAAATAATCAGTCGCAGATTCCCACAAAAAGTAGTTGCTCAAAAAAATACTCCCCCACCACAAATTCAAAAAACAGAACAACATAACACAAATAATACAATTCCGATAACATCAAATCCTCCAGGAAATCAAACATATGCCCAAGTAACAGCCAACCAACCCACAATAACAAACCAAGCACAAATGCAAACAAATGAACATTACAATCATCCATTAATGGCACTAATTGTTACATTGCAAAAAACAATAGAAAATCAACAAATAACGATCAACATGTTAACTCTAGAAATACGACAGCTAAGAGAGAAACTAAATTAAAAATGACTTAGTTTTTAAGAATCGCTGAGTGGAACGCCAATGGAGTTCTAAATCACAAGCACGAAATTGAAATATTCATGTCTCAGAATAAAATAGACATATTGTTAGTTTCAGAAACTCATATGTACAGTAGTAATCAGTTAAAAATAAATGGCTATAACGTCTATAATTCAAGTCATCCTGATGCAGAGAGACACGCTAGAGGAGGAGCTGCGATCATCATAAGGAGTAATATTAAACACTACGAGCTTCAGAAATATGAAAAAAATTATATGCAAGCTGCAAACTTGGTAATAGAAGACTGGACAGGTTGCCTTACTGTTTCCTCAGTGTATTGTCCTCCTAACTATGCACCCAACAAAGCCGGTTTTGTAGAACTTTTCAGCTTACTTGGCAATAGGTTCCTCGCGGGGGAGATTACAACGCGAAACATGCAAGCTGGGGATCAAGACTATCACCTCCTGGAAGAGGAAGAATACTTTATAACGTGCTAAAAGAAATGCATTTAAATCATCTTTCAACCTATCGGCCAACTTACTGGCCCACAGATCCAGTAAAAATACCAGACTTACTGGATTTTTTCGTTGTGAAGGGAATAGCAAAAGAATGTCTACAAATTGATTCTAACAATGATCTAGACTCCGACCACACACCCATTATTGCTGCTGTCACAACTATCCCTATTGAGAAAACACCTTCACCTAGATTAACTAACTATAGTACAGATTGGAATTACTTTAAATATTTAATTGATTATCAGATTAATCTAAAGATACCTTTAAAAACACAAAAGGATATCCTACTGTCTGTAATGGCCAAAAGGTGGAATCAAGCGGGCAATGTCAGTAGAACACTTGCCATGGAAATATTTGTAAAAGAGGGTCAAATCACCAACCTGTCTTCGATGTTCTAAGCTGTCGAGGTTCTTGGTTAGCTCGTGGTCACCGATCAGGCAAATGGCTCTCCTTTGGATGGAATCCAACAACCGAAGGGTATGCTTCGGTGCAGAACTCCAGACATGAGAGCAGTATTCCAGTGATGGTCGAATCTGGGCTTTGTAGACTGTCAAAAGTTGTTGTGGTGTATACAGCTTTTTGGTACGGAAAAGTACTCCGAGTTTCTGAGAAGCTGTCCTGGCGATTGTTACCACGTGATTATGCCAAGACATATCTCCTCCCAGATTGACACCCAGTAAGTTAATAGACGAAGCCAGTGGAATTGCGTGTCCTGCCATGACTATATCTGGTTCTGCAATGTTAACCTTCTTAGAAAAAACTGCTGCCTGGGTTTTTTTAGCGTTAAATTCGACTTGGTTACTGTCACCCCAAGACAAAATTTTTTCCAGGTCTTTATTGAGTCGTGATACTTCATGCTGTCTGCGAAGATGTGCGTCAGCAGCCGATGTTCGAGAATTCAAAGTAAACGATGAGATAAGTGTGCTGTCGTCAGCAAAGCTATAAATTGGATTTTCTGTCTTCGCTAGAAGGTCGTTAATGTATAGTAAGAAGAGGGTTGGGGATAATATGGACCCCTGAGGAACACCAGCATTGATGGTAAAGGTGTCCGAGAGAAACCCGTCAATCGCCACTTGCAGAGAACCATCCTGAAGAAAGCTAGAAAGCCATGAACAGAATCGACCGGGCATACCGTAGGATCGCAGTTTACTTAGGAGCCCCTCGTGCCAGACACGATCAAATGCTTTAGAAATGTCCAGTGCAATAGCCCGGGACTCCCCATGATGTTCGACTGCGTTGCTCCAAAGATGGGTGACATATGCTAGGAGGTCTCCTGTTGATCTGGACTTACGAAAGCCGTACTGATGGTCGCTGATAATATTAAGGCCCTTTAGGTACTTTAGAAGTTGTTGGTTAATAGCTTTCTCCATCACTTTTGATATAACTGAAAGCAATGCGACAGGTCGATAGTTGTTTGGCATGGTTTTCTTGCCTTTCTTTGGTATAGGCTGAACTCTTGCCTTCTTCCAGCAAGATGGAAATATTCCTTTTTTGTAGGATAGGTTAAAAAGTCTACAAAATATTGGTGTTAGCTCATCAGCGCATTCCTTGAGCACTATAATAGGAATTTCATCTGGACCAGAAGCCTTCCTGACATCGAGCCCTTTAAGAATTCGTTTGACAGGACGCTGACGGAATACGATATCAGTCATTTCCGATTGAACTGCTGGAAAGTTCGGTGGTGTTTTTCCCTGAAAGTCTACGTTGGAATGAGAAGAAAATAGCTCTGCCAGTAAGTTCGCTTTATCTCCGGCTGTGGTTGCTATTGTGCCGTCGGAACGTGTTAGAGGTGGAATATTTGATTTGGTAAAATTTTGACTGACGGCCTTAGCGACTGACCAAAAAGACCTAGATCCGTTAGGACTGGCAAGAAGTTTGTTTTTGATCCTCGTGTTATGCGTCTCTTTGCTTTGATCTATCGTTTGCTTACACTGGTTTCGAGCGGTAACAAGGGTGGTGCGATTCTCAGCCGTTGGATTTTTACGCCACTGTCGGTAAGCTAGATTTTTAGATCTGACTGCGCGCTCGCAGTTTTTGCTAAACCAGGGCTTGCCGTTAGAAGGGCGCTTATTGGAATAAGGAATAAAGGCTTCCATGCCAGTTAGAATGACATCGGAGACCTCTTGAGCACAAACGGATGGATCATCAGAAGAAAAGCACACGTTCAGCCAAGGAAAAGGGTGAAAATTGTTCTTCAGGTCTTCCCACCTGGCTGATCTGTAATGCCAAATCTTGCGAGGTTTAGGAGGCTGCTCAGAACAAATTGGTAGCTCGCTTAGTGTTGAAATAAGTTTGTGCTTCTTGGTTTATTCCGAACAGAGACATTTTTCGCGACTTAAAGGTGCCTACAGTGAAACAAACTATTACTCAGCTCAGTGAAAAATATCTAAAACGACTAGAAAACCATCCGAATACCCTCGCAGTTAATCTCCTAGATAACAGTGATCTTTCTAACAGGATAGTAGTGCGTACACCACTAGACTTACCATACAGACAATAATACACGAAATAAATAGCATATATTAAATTTCTACCACTTTATAATGTAACTACAGGGGCATATTCAATGGAATATTACCCCTTACATGTCAGTTAGACTCCAACAAAAATGTTTAGTGTTTAAGTTTTTAAACAGATGGCATTTAATAAACATAACAAAAAATAAAAAAAAAAATAAAAAAATAGAAAGAAAGTGTTCATTACGACAAAGTACGAATCATTGATTATCCGAATTACGTTTCATTAAAGTATGAATACCATTCTTTAATCAATTACTTCTTTTATTAATTCTATGAACCGACAAAATCATAAAAATTATTTACCTTTTCGGTAAGGGTGCAGAACTTGTTCCTGTTTATGCGCAGGTCTGTGCGCATTCACAAATTGATCTGAATTCTGCGCGAGAAATTCAAATTTGCATGCATTGTTGCCAGATCCATTGCATATCTGTAACAATCGGAAACTTGTGAAATACTGAAATACCACAAAATATAGCATTAAAAATACGGTTATACTAATTATCATGTTCTGTCCAATGGGCCTAAATTCACGTGTTAGATAAAAGGTTTTGTAAACAAACATTTTGGTTAGAATTTCTATTTGAAAATACTTTATTTTAAGTAAGTATGTATGTTCAAAACTGTTAAAAGATTAAGTTATTTGGATTTTAGTGTTAATTATAGGCCAAGTTGTAATGTAATATTTAAATCAAGGTTAAAAACAAAATAATAGATTCTCTGGAAGGCTACAAAACATTTTAATAGTCTTTTAAAAACAAGAAAAGTTTTAAAGCTGTATTGAATGAATTTATTGTATTAAGATCAGAGATTTAGTCATATGTGTATTTAAAAAACGTTACAAAATATTCAGTATACTCTTCAGAGTAAGAAACTCGTTAGAATAGGTTAAAATGTCCGATTTTTACTGTGTGAACGTTCCACAATAGCTTTATGTAATCATTTGGTTTCATACGCCAATCTAATTCCATATTAACCAATATGTACATCGGAAAATATAACGTACTCAAAAGTCTTTAATTGTAATAATTCAATTTATGAATTTAAAAGAAAATTTGGACAAAAAGATGCGGATCATATCTGTTTACTGCACCTTAGTTATAGTAATTGAATTTTAATAATAAGGGTCTACAAAAAAATACAAATAAATGTAACAATGTTTATTGTACAAAAAAAAAGTAAAATTAATAAAAACATAACATTTTATTTTCAATATAGTTTATAAAATTTAAGGTTACTTAAACGTATTAACAAATAATATCATTCATCATTTTTGTACATAGATTAAGACCTTTCAGAATTCATCAAAAGTTTGTTAAACATGATACATTAAAATATGAACTATTCCAACTACAATTCTTATTCTATAAAATATGTATTCTAAAATAACTGAAAGTTTTCTACATTGTATATGACTAATAATATTTATTGTAATTAATATTATACATTTGGGCTCAATAGGCTTGCCTCAGCACTTCCTGTAAAATAATAATAACAATAATAATAATAATAATATATAAATTTTTTAATACAATTGGACATATCAAAAATTTATGATTTTGAATGTACTATTACCTATTACTATCAAAACACTTAAAGTAACAGTTAACACCCTAAAATTCTATTAATTAATCTAGAAATGAAAAAACATTTTATAAATTAACACGCACATTTATTATGTACACAAATGGAAACTAAAAAGATAAAAAAAAATGATTCTTCAGTTAAAAAACTAACCAGGATCACAACAAAAATACTTATATTTGAACAAGTGCATTTTAAAAAATCTAAGCTTTTTACCAATATACACTGCATAAAGATGGGAATTTTCAAACAAATCATAAAAAAAACATAAATACCTAATAATTATTAAATTACTGGTTTAAACAATTAGATTTTATTCTCTGACTGTGGCCATTTCTATTACATACAAATAAGTTTGGATTTGATAAGATAATTGGAAACTAGTATTAAGTACCATCAGTAGAAAAGAACTATTATATGTTCAATAAACTGATCCACTTTCTCTCAAAAGGAATAATAAATAATCATTCCTACAAGGTGTCAGCAAAAATTAGATCGAACATAAAACCAATTTATATATTGTGTAAACGTTAGTTTCAACAATAATTTTCGAATCCTATTTTTAAGATTGCAAGTTTGTGCAGTATCATAAACTTTTTGTTACATCGATTCTAATATTTTATGGCCTTCAGAACAATTATATGTAAATTAAAGCTAATTTTTAAAAAATGCAAAGAGAATTAGGACTTAGAGTAGATAATACTACTCGTTTAAAACACTTCAATTTGTCCAAGTAAACAAATTCTAGCCATCGTAAATTTGAACGCGAGAGTTGGCAACAGCGCTCGCCATAGTCAATCTGACTTTAAAAGCGCGTTCTGTCTGGGTACAAATTCTGCACCCTTACCCAATTTTCTTTTAGCCAATGAATAGTTTACATTATTTTAATGAAATTTTTTACTTTATGCTAATGAATCCCTTCTTAATATATTGATATGGATCCTTCTTCCGGAACACCCTTCTTCAATAAAATTCTTGGTCGTGGATTCACGATTTCCAAATTAGTTGTCTATAAATACAAAAATTATAAATATAAAAAAAAATTCTTTCGCTTCTTTCTAATTCTTTCTTCTTCTGTTGTTCCACTCTTTCTCTATATCTTCCTCTTCCTACAATTTTCCAACTCCTTCTTGCTACCGCCTTTCTACTTATCTATTACCTTTCTGCTCTCTTAAAATTTCCAACTCTCTGCTTTTCTGTATCTTTCAAGTTTTGGTTTCTTTGTATTTTATTATTCTTTTAATTATTTATTATTATGTTTGTATTTTAATTGAAATTCAAATTCTTTTATTTACAATCGTTTTATTTTATGACATTTTTCAAATTAACTTAATGACAATCTTTTTCATAATAACTTCCTTAACAACGTAGCAACATCAAAAACAAACTTCATACAAAAATACTTAATCTAGACAACCAATTTAAAAATAATGTATCACGTTTCAACATTTCATTGAAAGAACGTGCCCATGAAGAAAAATCCATATCAATATATTATTATATTACATTGCTTAATGAGTTCAGTGCTTCTGTTTAAGAACATTTTCATTAATATAAAGAACACATACTTTGATACAATGACCTGTCAACATTAAATTAATGTTAGAATTCATAAATCAAAAACTATATTCATTGTATTAATGATCAGTTTACATTATATTCATGAATATGATGTTTGATATTAAGATCTGAAAACATTATATTTATGTATAATGGACATACTGGTTTAAGAAAATAAAATTTTGCTATTATTAATACACATTTATTTATTTATATTTAAACTTAAGAACATCATTAATTAACCTAAAGACTACATAAAATATATTTTATTAATTAACTTAAGTTGTTACATAAAATATGTATTTTTGGGAAGAATGTCCTGAATTAATTTTATAAAAATATTTCTCTATAAATGATCAAAAAGATATACATTCTTTAGGAAAGCTAAAATTTAATACAAAGAAATTTTAAAACAAATCTCTACTGCCCTTATAAAACTTTTAAATTCGTATCGTATATCGTCAAAGTACACAAAAATATCTTTGATAGATGTAATGTTGTCGCCAACAACGAGTAAGAATGGCTGAATATTAGTTTTTTTCGTTTTTAAAAATTCTATATGATTTTTCAATGCTTGAATTGATTTCCCAACAAAAATAAATGATTGTTGCGAATCTCTAATGGTATATTTAATAACATTCTTCCCCATGTCATTTTTCCGGAAGGTTCTATATATCGGTTGTAAATATCCGTGGAGGGCCCACATAATTGTAGCATCACGATCATCTAAAATTATAATATAACCAATTAAGTGTTTACTAAACAGAAATAAAATTTATGATGAATATGAATATATTTACAAACTTTTTTTATTAAAAGTATTTGTATCGTGATCTCTTTTATGGAAAAATGTGATTTTTAATCCACTATAATAATTTTATTTATGTTCTGAAAAGTGGAAGAGCAAGATTAATATTGTTAATAAATATTTACTAGCATAAGGTAACAGTACTTATCAGAAATATATGAAAAATTTCAAGTAGTTATTCAATATTAATATTGAAATGCAATTTTTAATAAAAATCATTGTAATTGTAACCTTACCATTAATTTTTAATCCAAAATAATTAGCCATAGCTTACAAATATTTTGGATGACATGAAAACAAAATTTTGAAATTCGGTACAATTAGATAATCTCATCTATTAAAAAGTATTAGCCACACTAAAACTATTACAAGCGTAATAATTAATATGACCTAAGGGACATTAAAATAGTATTTGTGTTGCTTATTATTTTACAACTACATTACTATAGTTTATTAAAGAAAAATCAAAAAGCATAATTTTTAATGTATACTGCACTAAGAACTATTCAGTTATAGTTCGTAAGTAACTGCCGAAAATAGTTTTAAAATTTTAAATATTAATTATGAATAATATGTTACGAATTTCAAAATTATATTTTCTATATTAACAAAGATATTGAGTGTAATTTTATAGGATTTTAAGCGGTATCTATATATACTTACTTTCACTTGTGTCATGTTTATGAACATAATCCAAATTGCTTTTGATTTCTTTGTCTTTTAGATTATTCTCAGACAATAAAAATCTAACGAGTGGTACTCTTGTGGCTTCCCATTTTCCTGTCAATCCATTTCCAGTGGCATATAATGCGTCAAAATCCATATCAATCTGAAAACACAACTTTTATCAAACAGTAATTGCATGAAATTAATGCCATTAATTTAAATTAATAATTAATATATATTGTTTACTACCACGTTATTATACCTATATATATTATATCATTATTATTATTCTTATAATATTATTACCAATCTATATCCTGTAGGAGTTTTATAATATGGCCATTCCTTAAAGATATCAGTTGGGGTTGTAAGTTTTTTAATTTCTGACATTCTGAATTGCTGGCAAGCTTTCCAAACATGATCAAATTCGTCAGTTGATAAATTATCATATTTTAATGATCGAACACACATATCGGCGTCGGACTCTAGATCTAAAAAACATTATTATTAGTTAAAATTAAAAACAAAGTATCTACTTTATTAGGTACCAAAACATTTTTCCGGTCGTACGTCTGTTTTTGACTTATCAATTTTTTCGAAAATATGTTGGTGTAAAGATTTTTTAAAATTTGTTTATAAATTGCAGAATTTAATATATAACCTTTCCGTTCTATGGGTTCTGTAGTATTCCTGAAATAAATTTAAGTATCAGCAATAATAAAAATACAATAATTAATATTTTGTTATTACTGGTTTTTCGGATGGAAACCTTTCTAATATTTCTAATTCTAATTTATGACTGATTGAAAGTGACATTGGCATCGATTTTTCTTCATAAAAATTGCAAATTAGAGAAATCAAAGCATTACGATGTTCTTCATGAAACTTTTCGTATTTCTTGTAGTATTCGCAAATTAATGGACCTTTGTTAGATTCGTTTAGGATTGTTGCTAACATTATGTGACAAGTTGATGACTCGTTAAGGATGATGGTGTTGATTTACCAGAGCTACCTGGAGTTGTTTGAAATAAATCAGGGGAAGTAGCTGAAGGTATATAATTATCTAAAGGAATTCCAATAGAATTTCTCCATTTTTCTAGATGATGTTCAAACAGTATAAGATTTCCTATTTCAATTTTTTTAGAAAGCATTTTAAAATGCCTTCGTTTAATGACTTTCAAAACATCAAAATTTAATTTTTAACCTAAAACAAAATTTGGTAGGTAACTAAAACGAAATCTAAAAAATTGTATAACTTACTTTTTAAAACGCCAAATAGTTTTTCCTGTTTCCATGAAGTTAACAATGTAAGAAGTAATTCATCCTCAGACTTAGTACGACTGTAGTATGAACGGTGTGATCATTTTCTTCCAGTTGCAGATAGTTTGTACCTTCTTGGAAGGGTTTTGTTTGTAATAAAGAATCTACTAGTCTAAGAGCCAGTGAACGGATACCTGTATGTATTTGACCAGACCTGGGTTTTTGTACATTGAGGCCCCTATACCTACCGTACATGAGATGGGGACTCACTAAGCCCAAAGTGGTGGACGCGGCGAGTGCGCAGGTAACACAGGTATCGATTTTTGGCTATTTATAAATGCATTTGACCACGTCTGCCGTTTTGATATTTGATTATATATTATTATTGTTAATGGAAAATAACAATGGCAGACCATTATCACGCGTTTAACATTGTAACAGACAATTTTGAAAATGACAAAAAAAAATTTTTTTGAAATTAATTGACCAGATCTGCCATCAATATATTTTATTTATTATAGTCTTAAAAACTTATATTGATAACGGCAGACGTATTCATTGCGTATAAACATAAGCAGATAAAAAAATCTGTGATACTATCCAGTCAGATGTCTATATATAGGTAACCATAGCAGTTTTACATTAATATAATTTATTTAATAACTGTATTTAATGAAATTTTAGAATTGACTCAGAATTCTCTAAATCGACAAAAAAGGGCTTGTTTTACGATGTTTGGTCGTTTTACACTAAAAATGACCACCAATTATCAAAATTTCGAAATAAAAGTGCAATATTGGCAAAAGTAACCGTAGAATCGACTCAGAATGCTCTAAATCGACAGAAAAGGGTTTGTTTTACGATGTTTGGTCGTTTTACACTCAAAATTACCACCAGTTATAAAAATTTCGACATTAAAGTGCAATATTGGCAAAAGTAACCGTAGAGTCGACTCAGAATGCTCTAAATCGAAAACTGTCACAATTCCTGCGTTTACGACTGTAACCTCCAAGAATTGATGAAAAAAAATCTGCAATCATTGGTGGTGTTGAACATTCACCTTTAATTAGTCGTTGGCTATTTAAAAAATCAGGTAATTTTGTTTTAGTTATTCCTAAAATTTCTTCTCTCAAAATGGCAGCAGCAGCCAAGGTGTCTTGGTCTTTTAAGTGCGCAAATAATGAGTCATCAATAGTTGAAATGCCTTTGGGAGCAAGAACTTTTTTTCTGTTCGACATCCAAATTTGAATTTTATTACCAAATTTCCGGTAGATCTTCTCCTCCAAATAGTGTGTGGTAAATATTGATGTTGCATCTGAGCCTTCACTTAATTCTTTAAACATGCCGAGATACTCTTTATGTAAATATGAAAAAAAAAATAACAACGTCCCCGTTTTATAACATTCTCTTCAATTAAATTATAAATTTCTTTAAAAACAGTTTCATGTATTTCTCGAGAGATGTGCCTTGAAGTACGGACAGGACTTTTAACCAATTATCGTTTTTGATTCCTGAAATTTTGTCGACAAATATCATGGTAATATACTTCACGAGAGGAAAAATTTTGTATTTTTGTCAAAGTTTCATTATAAATTTCAGTATCTGGCTTAAATTGTGATAAGATGCTTATTTGAAATTGATCTTTGCTTGAAGTACGCAATGGCTCATTTTTGGACTTGAATTGCTTTTTTTTTGCAAAAAAAACACAAATTCAGGTTTGCTGAAGCCACGGTATCAGAAGTCTGAATCGTTGATGATTCTGTGGTATCTTCCAATGGTCCTTTCTCGATCGGCTGATCTACTTCGGCGTCAATATTTTTTTCTACAACTTTATTTGCCTCAGAAACATTCACGTCACTCAAAACAGAATCTTCTACCATGTTATCATCAACAATTGAGCTATTAGCTGATGTTGATGGTTGTTCAGTTGCAGACGAGGACGTACTCTGTAATGGAACTTTTTTATTGGCATCTGTTGAAAAAAAATTTTTTTTAAAGCTGTAAACGTCTTGTAACAACTACTATTATAATACCCTGAATCGAAAATTTCCTTCGGTAAATTTATATTATTGTACTTTAATTTATGAAATTTTCGTAAGTTTAAAATTTTTTGACATTTTGCCATAGTCTCTTCCGAAAATATTAATAATTTTTTACTTTTTGACGTGCCACAAAAAACACACTGCACTTTTTTTTTTCATCCGCCATAATCTCAAATATATTAAATAGATAAAAGTCCAATTAACAAAATAAAATAAAGCAACGCTATGTATTTTATAAAATTCACCAAACACGAGGCATCTATGTGAAGGTTGACATTTTTTGAATGGTAGTAGCTATGAGTAAAAATACTATAGGCTAGAATGAGTACAATAGTGATACATTTGAGAAAGAAAAATGATCTGACCGGATAGTATCTTAGATTTTTTATCTGCTTATGTTTATAGGCAATGAATACGTCTGCCGTTATCAATATAAGTTTTTAAGACTAAAATAAATAAAATATACCTATTGATGGCAGATCTGGTCAATTAATTTCCAAAAAATTTTTTTTTTTGACATTTTCAAAATTGTCTGCCACAATGTTAAACGCGTGATAATGGTCTGCCATTGTTATTTTCCATTAACAATAATAATATATAATCAAATATCAAAACGGCAGACGTGGTCAAATGCATTTATAAATAGCCAAAAATCGATACCTGTGTTACCTGCGCACTCGCCGCGTCCACCACTTTGGGCTTAGTGAGTCCCCATCTCATGTACGGTAGGTATAGGGGCCTCAATGTACAAAAACCCAGGTCTGGTCAAATACATACAGGTATCCGTTCACTGGCTCTTAGACTATACTGCTTTTAAGTTAGATGGAAACTGGTGGTTATTATCATTAATATTATACAAATTTTCATTTCCATTACTCCAAGAAAGACTGTCCATTTTCGTAACTTTATTGATATAATTTAAAAAAATTATTTTGGCAATAGAAAAACAAATGAAAAAATAGTCAATGAGGACCAAGAATATCTTTAATTGGAATTATTGAAAATTTTCCTAACGCTTGTCATTT
This sequence comes from Altica lythri, assembly GCA_964028335.1. Lineage (NCBI taxonomy): Eukaryota > Metazoa > Arthropoda > Insecta > Coleoptera > Chrysomelidae > Altica > Altica lythri. Next base: position 46,036,088 of record OZ034808.1, on the reverse strand, counting down.
TAAATTTAAAAATTGATGTGTTTCAGGATTTTTCTTTTACACGCTTATTAACGGAAAAAATAAATGTATCCGATACTTTTGGACCTCACTGTATAGATAAGTGTAAGTTAATAATAAACAATATTAGTTTAGCATTGACTTTAGTAATGATTATGAGTTTAATTTATATTTTCTTATATAAGAAACAATTATCGATATTAAATTCTTACAATAATCAAAATATAATTAAAATCAAATTAAGAAAGTACCATAATGTAAGGAATAATATTTAATTAAGAGAGAATTTTGTACGTCATACCTAACTCATGATAGAACTTACAAAAACCTTTCAATTTACAAAGATATGACTACCCCAACGTTACACCGTTTGAATAACGTTATTACCTAAATCACACTATTTAATATAAATATTTTAATCCAATAAGTATTACCAGTGCTACTTGTACCATTTGTTACAATTTTCTCACAACCAATCACTCAGATTATTTTTACCAATGTTGCGGAATATCAATCTTAGAAAACAGGTTTTGTTAGTGAAAACGTTATTTTTTTAAGTAAACAACTATGTTATTTGTGCTGCTTTTTATCTACCAGTCAAATTTTATGTGTAAAAAGTGATAATTTACATCTTGTAATACAACAGTTGTAAATGTAAATAGAAAAATAACATTATTTATTGCAATATTTTTGGCGGTACTGATACATCCGTACTACTTCTCTTGAAGTATTTTCGAGATCAAGTATAGTATACAGGGAATTTTGCTATTTAATTTTGCTAATAAGTATTTTTCCATATATATATTTTCAGTGTTTCAACTTTTTTCTATTTTTGTTTTAAAGTTTAATTTTTAAATTCTTCATACGACTACATATTATCATTTTTTACACATATATTTATTGTTGGCCTCTGAATATCATGAACAACATTGACTTATACCTCCGCGTATACTTTTTTTAATAAATAGAATCATATCTAGGTATGTCACTTAAAAATTCCAACTCACATTTTGTATATCTTAACATACAATCCCACGAATATCTAGGTACAGTATAGTTCCAAGCAAGATCTAAACCACTAGTCTTATATCCTACATCTCTAAAATTTTCAAAAACATTACACAGCAGCAGTATATCTGTTTTTAAGTATAAATCAGAATATTTACCCAAATTTTAAATATTAAATATTTTCCAAACACTTTTTGCGTGTTCGTAATTTTCAGTAGAGATACTTTCGTCATTTAACTTATTATAAAAGTGTTGTTGTGCTGGTAACTGTGTTTCATCCAGTTTTTCTAACTTGTCAATATAGTCAATATAGAAATGTATTTCTCTTTATTTATTGGTAATAAGCTAATTTTACCCTTCTTAGCAAGGTCCCTTATTATAATTACTAAAATAATTTAAACATCTGTCACAAGTTATTTTTTTGTGCTCATACTTGGAGACCTGAGAATTAATAAGCTTTGATAAATCTTTTATCCAACAGTAATGATATTTCACTTTCTCCATTTCATTATCCCGTGGATCAGGTGTATCAATGTGTATTAATCTTATTTATTTATATATATATCATTTAGTTTTGGAAAATATACATTTTGTATCATCAGTAGATTAACATGTGTATCTACTTTGTTCTTTGTAAGACGTAAAGTAATAACATTATAACTTTTACCTATTAATTCTAATCCAGAAATATTAAAACTTATGTGATTAAGTCTTTCAAAAACAGAAATTTTGATTAAATTGTATTGGAATATCTAGTTCTTGTATATTTAGGACTTGAGCATAATGTGGAGTTTATACGGTTACAATTTTGAGTTGAATGATATAAAGCACTTACTATACTCTAGTAAAAACATGCATTATCATTATTTTGTATATTAACACAAGCTTTTTACTTAGCAATTTTTTCTGGTAAACGAATAAAACTTGAACCGTTTCCAAATTCATATTTATTTATAGTTACTTCAAGTGAAATTATTTGGCTTAATGACTATCCTGAGACTTTTTCTTGAAATTCTGATAATTTTTTTAATATAAAATCTACTAAATGTCTTGAAAAATCATTCTTTCAAATCTGTTGATCTATCAATTACAGAATTTTTTGTGTCAAAATATTTAAAATCTATTGAAACACTTATGGGGGCTTTTTACACAATTTATTTACAGAATTGTTAAGATACACTGAACTCTGCTGGATAACGTCTAACTACTTGACAATACAATGAACTCTTGTGAACACTTGACTCGAACTGACGTTAACTGCACATGCATCCCCTTATATACAACATTATTTAATCTAGTCAGTGTGTTTAGAAGTTTCTAGAATTTTCTAGAAACATTATTTAAAATGGTCAGTTGATTTTTTTTTACAAACTTCTAAAAATCAACTGTCAACAACAATCTTTTAAATTAAGGTCCCTTCCTTTACGGTTATCCCGTTACACTATTTTATATTCACCATCAAACCCTTGTTTAATAAATTTTCCACAATACGTTGTGTAACTTTTATTAATGGTAATTTTGTCAAAGAAAAAGAAATTTTGCTTTGAAACAAAACGAATGCGTCGTTCAAAACTGAAGTAGGTATATCTTTGTTTCATTTTTATTATTACACCACTCATGACTCTATTTTAAAAAATACAAATAGTATCTTCACATTTAACTGTATTATTAATTTCAAAGCTATTCCAATTTCTCAGTTTTTCAAATATAAATGACCTAATTTTGTTTGCCACAAATGAGTGTTTCCAAAAAAAATTTTTTGGTTTCTTAGACTGCTAAGCATAGACTTATAGCAATTTTAACATGTTTTTGCCAAGATTTAATTTCAGGTAATGTGAAATTTAATTTTTTTTTTCATAAATTTTTTTAACTAATTTATTAATATCACTAGCAAGTATGTCTGACATTTTTTAGTATTATCTATACCTTAATTTTTGACAAACTTAAACAGAGATGCTGGGTCTCCTTTTCCTGTATCTTTTTCACCAATGAAAACCAGAGTAGTTGCCGTTCCCCAACTCAATTAAATGATCTTTGATGACTAGGGTTACTCGTGGTAAAAAAATGCAAGCTTGGGCGTCAATTCAACTAGAACTGTTTGTCCATATTTAGGAGATACCAATCTTATACATTTGATTTTATGAGGAATATTTATTGGTAAATCTTTTAGCTTTCCCACTGGTTTTTTTACATCTTCTAGAAGAAGATTAAAGTTAATTGAATCTAAATCCATTTTCTATAAAACAACAGTCTAGTAAGAGGTATAATATAAAAAATAAAAATTAGGAATATTGCCTGGCTATAACAAAAACTTTAAATACAACTTTTCACCTTTTGTAAAAGGTAAGACTACTAATTTGAAGTAATGTATACTTCTTTATGTAATTTGTAGAACTCATCTCGGTCATTGCACACACATCCTTCAAGTTATGAACTGGAATCTCCTGACGTCGTGGGAATTAACGTGTTATCATATTATATAAAATATCATATTTCAATGTCTAATTCTTTTCCTTATTATTGTAGTTCAGTTTTAAACAGAGATTCATTTTAGTTTTCAAGTAGTTAAGATCAAAATTTATAATTGTAGTTTATAGAAATAAAAGTTCGAATTTGTTTTTAAAAAGTCATTTTTCGGATCCGCAAATATAATTTTCATATAAATTACGTCATTTTTTATTTTTTGAATCTATTTTTAAAATCTGTTTTTAGAATCTCTTTGTATAATTTACTTTTAAAATCCAACTTTAAAATCTATTTTTAGAATATGAAATCTATGTTTGGAATTAATAATCTATTTTTAATTGTTTAAAACTTTCAATTGTTGAACTGTATTCATAACTACAAATACACTAACCCTCGTATATAACAATTGGAATAAAGGTCTTCTTATCTCTATAATTTATTTCCTATTTTTTTTACAAATATTTCGACTAATTTTACATATCCTTAAATTAAATATTCCAACTAAAAACCATAGCTTTTACATTTGTTAATTTTTCATAAGTTTAAAAAAAACTGTAAAATTATAACTTTAATAAAGCATTGTCTATATACATATTTAAAATTAATTGAATTTTAACATCTTATATATGTTATCGATGAAATACCGGAAACTGATAATATTAAATGTGACCCTGCTTTTCCAAATAGAAGTTAAAGTATTACTTTAAAAATATTTAGTTTTAAATAGTGTAAGTTTTCAGTTAATGTTCTTTTTAATTAGTATTACCTTAGACAGGATGTAACAGGAAAACCCATAGATATATGTAAGTATATTTATTTTGATGTTTTAATAATAATAATACTAATTTAAACACCTGCCCCACCGTTCAACAAGTTTTACAAATATGATATTGAAGCCCACCCCTATCAAACTTAGGTATATCCGGGGTGGGTATAAACTATTTAGAATTAGAAACTGTGACAAATACATCAAGAAAAAGAACCTAGTCTAGAAATTGTTTTAAACGTATAAGAATAGTTTTCTTAAGTTATGATTAAAAAAATGTGTATCAGTTTTACATTATCATTTGTCGGTTATAACTATCCGTTAAATAATTGGTTGATAAATATATTTATCCAATATTTAATTAATATTTTATTAATAATAAAACACAACAAAAACACATGTTTATTGAAAATAAACATGGATTTTTACAATAAAATTTTAGTATAACATTTTTTTTTTTAAGTTTGAAAATTTTGTTATGGCGCCGCTTTTGCTTAAGACAACTTTTCTTCGTTTGTTTTTTATTGCAAGATAATCGTTCTCCATTTTATGTTCCCGTGACTTCAATTCAGCTTCTAGTGACTTCAATTCGGCCTCTCGTTCCTCCAATTCAGTATCCCATTTAAATAGATTATTTTTCTCTTCTTTAAGTTTACCTTTATTCATATTTAGTTCATTTATTTTTTTATAAAGTTAATCCTTCTGACCTTGAATCTGTTTTAAATTTTTTTTTTAGTTGATACTTCCTTGGATACTTGCTTTAATGATTGATGAATTTTTTGGAAGTCCACTTCGTAACTTATCTGTTCCAACATTCCCATATAAAAGTTTACAAATTCTTTATATTTTGATGTAAATGTTTCGTCTCTCTTTGATGTTTCGCCAATAGATTCTTCCGACTTTAGATTTAGATTTTTGTTATTTAAATCATTCGTTGAGGTAGATTTTTTTGTGATGGTAGAAGCAGGATTTAAAAACATTTGTTCCTAAAACAAATACGTTAAATGTTAACATTTTTCTGTCATTTTATAAATCTATCTATATATATATATATAAATGAATGTTTGTCTGTATATCTGTATGTCTGTATGTCTGTATGTACTCAATGAACTCAAAAATTACAGGACCGATTATTATGAAAATTGGTGTACGTATGTATTTTTCCACGGAGAAGGTTTGTGTGATATGCTCATTGATGCCACTCGCCACCAGGTGGCGCTGCAGAGTAGCAACTTCTGTCCCGTTCAACCGATTGTCACGAAAATTGGTAAGTATATGTATTTTTCCACGGAGAAGATTTGTATGATATGCTCATTGATGCCGTTCGCCACCAGGTGGCGCTGCAGAGTAGCAACTTCTGCCCCGTTTAACCGATTGTCATGAAAATTGGTATGTATATGTATTTTTCTACGGAGAAGGTTTGTATGATATGTTCATTGATGCCACTCGCCACCAGGTGGCGCTACACAGTAGCAAATTCTGCCCCGTTCAACCGATTGTCATAAAAATCGGTATGATGATGTATTTTTAATGGATAAGATAAATATATATGTATTAATTGAAGTTACTACCAGATGGTGCTTCCATGTATCAAATTCAATACTGATTAATAAATATCTATACGAATTCGTATTAATATAAGTTCGAAAAATATATTTTTGTTACGATAAGTAAAACAAAACTATAAACTTTCTTTTCTTCTCTATCTCTTCTCCTCTTTTTTTTTATTAAATTTATTTTAGTTATTGGCGTAGCAACGCGCGCCGGGTTCAGCTAGTATTAAATAAATAACAACACAATTGGTAAAATAAAAAAATCTTATTTTTATTGACAATTAATTTTTCTAGATCTTAAATAAAAAATGTAATACTTTTACTCACCAAATCAAATTTTGGAAAAAATTCTTTTGTATCTTCTAGATATTTTTAAAGATCACTTCGATTAGAGGAGTCTGACGGTACCACAACCACATCCGAAATTACGTTTATATTGGACATGTTAATATGATTTACCTGTAATCTTATTATTAATTATTACTATTATTATTATTATTACTATTATTACTATTATTACAAGATATTTTTAAAAACTAAAGTGAAGGTCTGCAAGATAATCTGCACTTATATACAAAAGCTTATCGCATTTAATTATTGGAGGGTGTATGAAAAATAATTAATTAGATGCATTATCGGTAAATTTATCAATATGTACCTAAAAATAATTGGGTGTTTTTCAGGGTTTAAGATAAAAATCTTTAGATGTACATTTCCATTTTGTTCGCATAAATTTCTAACTAAAAATAATTTTGTGGTCACTTTGTGGTTGCAGATAAAAGATAAAAATTTATAGATATTTTTTATAATACAACACTTTTATGTTATACGTAATAAATAATATGAAAATGTTCAGCTTATTTTAAAATGTTATTTTTAAATTTTCTACAAATTCTAACAACAATTTTTTAAAGAATAAATAAAATAATTGATATATACTTATTTGTGGCTTGATACAAGTGCTACCTACGTCACTATATTGCGTTTTTGACATAAAAGTTTTTTAGGTAAAAGTGTTGCAAAATACCAAATTATCAGTAAACCCCATCTTTCAAAATTATTATTTTTCTGTCATTTATTCATTTACTAGCTTTTACCCGCGGCTTTGCCCGCGTGAAATTGGGATATTCACAAATGATTTAATGACTACCTATCTATTTTATACTATTTTACTACTTTTGATTTTTTTTATTTAAAATTTCATTTTTGTCAGTAATCATCTGTAGGATATAGTAATTTTTTGTGAGTCATTTCTTTTAATAACCTCATAGCGCCGTCTGGTTTCGAATATCAAAACTAAATTATAGCACGTATGTATAAATATTATGTATTACTAGCTTTTACCCGCGGCTTTGCCCGCGTGAAATTTCGATATTCACAAATGATCTAATAACTATCTATTTTCCACATACAATTTTAATTTTAATCATTCTGTAGGTATATCCTTAGTAAAATAACTAACTGCTTTTAATTTTTTTATTTAAAAATTTAATTTTTGTCAGTCAATCACGCTGCAACCAGTGAACAGATTTTTATATTAATAAATCATACCACACCGATTATGACTATCTTATAATATTGATCTATGAGTCATTTGTTTCAATAACCTCATAGCGTCATCTAGTTTCGAATATCAAAACTAAATTATAGTACGTATGTCTGCCTATTACGTATTATTTTAGTGGTATTTTTAAATGTATCAATGAGATACTTTCATACAAAATCTGAAACCCCCTATTGTCCCGTTAAAGGGGAGGGTGGGAGAAATTTTTATACATCCGATGTTGAAAGAAGGCAAATCTGTGACAACCGCATTCGAATCAAATCAATAGTTTTTATGTTATGCGCGCACAAACATACAGACAGACAGACAAAAAAAATCTAACCACATTTTTGGGTTCCAAATCGATGTACCCGCGATGTCGTTCGCGTAGCGTGTTGATTGTTGTATAAAAAGTATCCTACACCCGTTCAATTCTTATGAAGGGGTTGATTTCTAGAAATACAATATAAGTACACCTCCACAACCTTTAAAGAGCACAAATTTTAATTTTCTAGTTCCTTACTTCAAAAACATAGGACTTTTACGTTTTACCCCCTTAGGGGTAGAGTTTCGTAAAATCCTTACTTAGCGGACGTCTGGACCCTATAAGGAACCTACCTACTAAATTTCAAGTTTGTAGGTCTTATAGTTTCTGAGATATGGTGATGAGTGACCTTTCGCTTTTATATATACATTAAAGTCGTATTTTTTCTATAAACGTCGGTATCCTGATCATATAAGCTGTCATGTCGGTGTCGGTTATGATACTCAATTACCCTTTCTTTTTCGTTTGCTAGTTTTTTATTAAGTGTTTTGTATAGTTCGGCTGTTATTTGTCGACGTTCCTGAATGTAATTATTTATCAACTTTTGGTCAAGATCTACGTCAGATGGGTCCTTTGAATTAAAATGTCCGTTTATGATGTTGATCCTAATAGAGCATATGCCATATCGGTTAAAATATCAATTTTTCCATTATTTTTCACCCTGATAATGCGCAAATATTCAATGATTGTCGAATGAAACCGTTCTATGGCTCCTTTAGATTGAGTACTGTTTGTTGTTACGTAATGTTTTTTGACTTTATGGATGTCAAAAAATTCTTTGTCCCTGTTCATAGTTACCAAAGAGGGTAATCCGTGGTGAGATATAAAAGTACGGAATGCTCTTGTAATTTCTATGCCAGTTAGTGATCAAACCGGATATGCTTGACCGTATTTGGAAAAGGTATCTATACTATCTATTATTGTTAGAAATTTTTGTCCTTGTGGCGATATCGTATCGCAGAATACTATCTCAAATGGTTTTGAGGGTGTTGGGGTTATTTGCAATTTTTGTTGTGACGAATTCCTTTCATATTTATTTGCCTGGCAGATTTCGCAACGGTTAATAAAGTCTTTAATGTCGTTTTTCATTCCCGGCCAATAGTACGAGCGCCTAATTCTAGTTTCAGTTTCTAATATGATTTGTTTTACCCTTATGAAACTGTCTAATTGTTTCATGTTGTGCCTCTTTTTCTATAACATCTGTGAATATCTCATTACACTGTACTAGCTTAAAGACGACATTCTTAAAGGTTTTTCGCAAAATTTCTATATTTTTAAATTGAATAGCATAAGTAAATTTTGGCTGTATATATTTTTTAAGTATATTGATAATATCTTTTTGATATTTTTGATTGAAATTTGGATGAACATTTGTTTTTTATTAGAGAATATTTGTTTTGTTTTTGGGTTAGCCGGTGAGTGGAGTACAAAATCAACGATAACTTGATGGTCAAAAAAGTTTAAGCAATTCTCAGATATGTTTATTCCTAAAATTGGATCTACCGCACTAGTGTGAACCGATTCGTTATCGGTTTCAACTTCATTATTTTCATCGTTGCCTTGTTCAGTTTCTTCTAATGTTTGCAAATCGTTTGGGTTAACTACTAGTGACTCATTATCTTCGGTTTGACTCCGTTCATTTCGTGATAGTTCTGTGAATGAGTTGTTAAAAATTTTAACTTAAAATCTTCCATATATTTAAAGATGTCTTTAATATTTAAGTTGATACTCTTGGCGAACGATATAGGTGGATAGACCAAGGCCGATCTGTTTTTTAGTGGATGTGAGAAAATATCCTTCGCGGCTTTACAGGAAATACCCTCTTATCAAATCAAACTACTCGTCTGTCGATAAAACTTGCAGAAGTATCAGGTGTCGTAAACGCTATTATTGTTGGTGATAGCTATTTATCTCAAGAATTATTGATTGGGCGTGATTTTATTGAACTGCCTCACATTTTGATGATTAAGAAAAACGATAAAGTCACATTTAGAAATTTGCCCACGTTAAAAGAAATACCCATTAATGTTGTCGATATTTCTATGAACAATGTACTGAGTCTCAACGACCTTTCCTTTGGACCTATAAAAGAAAGCGATAAATTTAGGTGCTTAGAATTATTAAATAAATTCTTCGACTGTATATCATTTTCTCTGAAATGTTTGGGAAAAACGAAGACAGTGTCTATGGAAATAAAAACAACAACTGATGTGCCGATAACCTACAACCCCTATTGCCTACCAGAAAAGGAGAAAGAAATTTTGCGAGAAATGATAAATGAGTTATTAGAAAATAATATTATCAGAGAATCTAATTCCCCGTATGCGAGCCCAGTCGTATTAATAAAGAAAAAGGGTGGAGATTACCGCGCCTGCGTAGATTATAGACGCCTTAATGCCATCACCATCAAAAAGAGGAGTGTTTTACCGTTGATTGAAGAGCAGATAGATAGACTAGGAGGGGGTAATAATTTTTTTACCTCTTTAGATCTTGCCAACGGATTTTATCAAGTGCCAATGGCGGACAATTCTATTGAAAAGACGGCATTTGTTACACCAGATGGCCATTTTGAATTCTTGAGGATGCCCTTCGGACTAACAAATGGCCCTGCTGTTTTTCAACAACTTATGAATACTGTATTGGGAAGTCTAAAAAATTCAATAGCGTTCCCATACATTGATGACATTATTATTCCATCTATCACAATCGATGAAGGCTTAGACAGATTACATCAAGTTTTAACAAAATTTAAAGAACACCATTTAACTCTGAAGATAAGTAAGTGTTCATTTTTCAAGACTGAAATAACTTACCTGGGACGAGAAATCAGCTCTGAAGGAGTAAGGCCGGGCAAAGAAAAGGTGAAAGCTGTTTTAGATATGTCCCCTCCAACTAACGTGAAACAAATAAGGCAATTTCTAGGATTATCAGGATACTTCAGAAAATTTATCGCTAAGTATGCTACTATTGTAGAGCCAATCACGCGTCTTACAAGGAAAAACGCAAAATGGACATGGGAATATTCTCAACAGAACGCATTCCAAGAAATTAAAAATGCATTAACAAGAGAACCGATTCTTGCTATATTTGACCATACCCTACCGACCGAATTGCACACAGATGCGTCCTCCATAGGCGTAGCTGCAATCCTTTTCCAATATGACTCTGATGGAAAGCAACATGTAATATCATATTTTAGTAAGCAAACATCGTACGATCAAAGACATTATCACGCATATGAGTTGGAGACAATGGCCGTTGTATTGGCTCTACGATATTTTAGAGTGTATCTGTTGGGAATACAATTCAAGGTTGTTACTGATTGTAACGCTCTAAGAACAACCCTTTCCAAAAAAGACCTATTACCTAGAATTGGGCGATGGTGGTTAGAAATTCAAGAATTTTCCTTTGAAATTGAATATCGACCGGGGTCACGCATGACACATGTCGATGCCCTGAGCAGAAATCCAGTAAACCTATATGAAACATTTGTTGTAGACATCACCGAAGGAGAATGGATAGTAGGAGCACAGTTGCAAGATGAACAGCTGCGCAGGATCAGAAAAATTCTAGAAGAACAAAACGTAACGAACGAAACAAAGCAATACTTTAAAGAATACGAACTGAAAAGTAACAAAATTTACAGAAAACTCGATGATGGAAAGAAGGCTTGGGTGGTACCGAAGATGGCAAGAATGCAGATATGTCGCCTTTGTCATGACGATGCAGGACACTTAGGTACGGAAAAGACATTAAAACGTATTCAGGAAAACTATTGGTTTCCGAAGATGCGACGATTTATTACAAAATATGTGAATGCCTGCCTGCAGTGTGCATACTATAAGCAGAGTGGATCTAGTAAAAAACAATGCAAGTTGAACCCAATCGAAAAGACACCAGTTCCATTTCATACTATTCATCTGGACCATGTAGGACCATTCGAAACCAGCAAGAAAAAAAATAAATTTATTCTTGTAATTGTGGACGCTTTCACGAAATTTTGTTTAATAGAACCAGTTAAGAATCAGAAAACAATATATGTCACAAATACATTAACCACTCTCATACATCTTTTTGGTGTGCCGAACCGTATTATTAGTGATCGCGGATCAGCCTTTACATCAAAGACTTTTAAGAATTTTTGTGAGTGTTACGGGATCAAACATATTTTAAATGCTGTCGCTAGCCCACGTGCAAATGGTCAATGTGAACGCTATAACAGAACAATCATCAGTTCATTGGCTACAACATCTGCAGGTAAAGACATTGACAAATGGGACCAATGTGTCAAACAAGTGCAAAGTGCAATTAATACTACTCACAATAAGTCAATCAATGCTACGCCAATGGAAGCACTTATCGGTTGGAACACACGGCACGCCGCTGATTCTCGCATCGTCAACGAAATCCAAGAAGATCTCAATAGAAAAGATTTACAAGATTTACGTCACGATATTTCTGACCATATTACTGAAACCCAGAAAAAACAGAAGGAACAATACGATAAGTCAAGACGGGAGGCCCTTAAGTACAGTAAAGGTGATTTAGTAATGCTGAAAATAACAAGTGAGCCAACGACAGGGGGAAGTCGCAAACTACTACCAAAGTTCAAAGGACCGTTTCGAATTACACGAGTTCTGTTCAACGACAGGTATGAAGTTGAAGACTTACGAGGCCTTCGCAAGATATCACGTACTGTTGTCGCTGCCGACAACATTAAGCGCTGGCTCACCTTTCAACACGATGATGAGTAAGTCAGTTTACGTTTTTTTTTTTCACGAGAGGTCGACGGATCTCATTATATTTTTTTTTACGAGAGATCGAAGGATCCCATTACGTTTTTTTTTACGAGAGGTCGATGGATCTCATTATATTTTTTTTTACGAGAGATCGAAGGATCTCATTACGTTTTTTTTTTATTACGAGAGGTCGACGGATCTCATTACGTTTTTTTTCACGAGAGATCGACGGATCTCATTACGTTTTTTTTTGTTGTTACGAGAGGTCGACGGATTTCTAAAACGACAAAGATTGGAGGATCTTTGAATTTTTTTTTTCTTTTTTTTTAGTTCCTTGTAAAGCTTGAGGACAAGCTTACATATACAGGATGGCCGAGTGTAACAAACGACGCGACGCAATAACGTCATCCGATACCATCAAGAGGTCTCATTCATTCAGACCCATTAAGATTAGTTTATATTTATACGTTTATGTTTTGTTTAGGCTACAGATTTTATGATTTGAGTTGAGTAATAACGAAGAGTTTTCAGTCTTACGTGACAAATAAAACAACACAGTTGAATTTTCGGAACGATATTTTAATTTTTGAATAAAAGTAGTTTTTCATATATTTTTGCCGTTTTCTTACATAAAGTTCATAAAAATAGATTAAAACATTTTGATGTGCGTTGATATCGGACAAAAAGAAACGTTAAAAAAAAATGCAAATTTTGTTATTTTTTCTTTTTTTTTTATTAGTCAAACTTTAAATATTATTAATTTTATTTTGTTAAAATTTTTGTGCTTATCCGGCTTAAAAACTTGACCTAATTAAAATGCTAAGTCAGAGTTAGGAAATAATCTCAGGTTGAATCATTGCAAAATTTGTATTTAAATTCATTACACAGCAAATATCCTTTATCCATAGATACATTACATATGTACATCATTTTAATACAAATTCGCTACGATTTTAACTTGATTCTAAGCTAGATAATTTATTTAATTTATTATTATTTTTTGAGTAAAGATTGTTTTAGTAGTTAATATTAATGTTCTATTTCTTTTATTACTAGGTATATTGTTTTTTTTTACTGATGAAAAATATATCGACTAATCAGGCACTTTAAGTACCTACATTCCATATAAAATAAACTCCACATCTTCTCTGTAGTTCATTTTTTTTTAAAGGGAGAGGATGTAGTGTTAGCATTAAACCATTAGAAACAATAAGATAGAGTTTGTTTACATTTTAAGTGGTGCCAACAACAGTTCACATTCTAAGGGCATTGTCGGATATACTGTGACAATGCAATGCAGTGTTGTCAAAATCATTTTTAAATTTTCCGTCATTGTATAATCTCTGTTATTGCCATCTTAATAAACATCTTTTTTAATTTTTTAACATTAAGCACGTGTTATAACTAAACTTTAAAAATAAAAAGACACAAAATCTCTCCTCAAATTAAATTTTTTTATGATATTTATAGCTAGAGTTTCAAATATCTCTACGGAACTTTATAGAGATATGGCAACTGCGCGCCGTTCGTGCCTAATGAAAGTGCCCCCATCGTACCATCATCAAACTGGTGTTTGTTTACGTCGGCCATTTTCCAAGTTTGTCTTGTCGAAGTTTTGAGTTGAATATTTTGTGTTTTAAGTGAGTTAGTTCTGTTTTAATTAATTTAAAATAGACAAATATGGTTAGACAGTGTGTAGTTTGTAAAAAATTGGATTATTTAAATCCAGATGTTTCATTTCACAGGTAAGTTCACATTATAGGTTAGAATCACTCATAGGTGTCCCATTAATTTTTTGATTTTTGATTAACATTAAAAGCTTATATTTTTAAATTAAACAATTACATAAAAACATGTTCTTTAGGTTTACTACAAATGTAGAAAGAAGGAAGATTTGGTACTCCTTGTTAGGATTTGAAGAAGGGAAGGTTCTCCCCAAATGTGCTGATATTTGTTCGAGTCATTTCTATGACAAAGACTTTGAATATAAACCAAATGGTTTAAAATATTTAAAGAATGATGCAAAACCAATAGCAAAGTAAGAAAGATTTATATTATTGTTTTTATATCATTATTTGTATGTATTTTTTTGTTTATTAACATTTATGTCTCATTTTTTTTTAGAGAAACAACACCATCAACTCCTTCAAGTAGCGTTGCCGACTCAGACAGTGAACCAGCTACGCAGAATAGTCCTGTTATAGAAAGGTAAGTATTTATAAAAATATAATGGCTTCATTTCATACGTTTTTCTGCATCCAAACATTTTTTAAAGTGAAAGTGTTAAGGTGGTTTCAAATCTCAATAAAACTTACAGATTACCGATACCAATCGAAGAAAATATTTCAGTGGAAGTGGAAAAAGAGTCTTCTTCAACACTGACAGCTTCCGAAACTGAGCACAACATAATACAGACATTAGGTCAAGAAGAACACTTTTCCAACATAGCAGGTTCATCAGGCTTTAAGGGAAAACTTGCTCTTCTTGCAACTCCAGAAAAAAGGTAAATAATGTAAAAAAACTGTTATAAAAGTATAGAATAATTTAGCTCTTATTTCGTTTAAATGTTAAATTTTTATTATTTTGTCTTTTTTTTTAGGAAAAGAATTTATCCTGGTGACTGGACCAGCGATGATTTTTCTTCGCCAAAAAGGAAGTATGTTTTTAAAAATATGAAAAATACTATAAGCTGTCAAAGAAAAAAAGTAAAAAATCTTTCTACTCAAGTTAAAAGACTTAGAGGCAAAATAACAAGTTTGGAATCACTAATTGGTCTCCTAAAAAAGAAGGCATTGATATCGGAGTCATCAGAAAATGCAGTCATGGTAAGTAAACTACGGTTTTAGTTTTGTTAAATAACGCATAATAATTATATATACTAAGTTGTTAAATAACTATTATTATACCTATTTTTTTATTTTAGGCTTCAGTACAACGTGCAGCAAAGGATATTTTTAAAAGAATGTTAAAAGGATCTCCTACTCAAAAATTTGACCCAAGCTTAAGGTCATTTGCTTTGACGCTTTCTTTTTATTCACCAAGGGCATATAATTTTGTGAGAGATACATTCAATAAATCACTACCTCATTTGGGGACAATTTCAAAATGGTTCCGTTCGATAGATGGATCTCCTGGATTTACCCAAGAGGCTCTGACTGCATTAAAACTAAAAACAAGGAGTATGGTAAATCGAGGACAAGAAGTTTTGTGCAACTTGGTGTTGGATGAAATGTCAATCCGAAAACAAGTTGAGTGGAACGGTAAAAAATTTACTGGTTATGTAGATGTGGGCACCGAACTTGACTCGGACATCCTTCCAGAGGCTAGAGAGGCACTTGTTTTTATGCTGGTAAGCATAAACGATTCGTGGAAGATTCCAGTAGGCTACTTCCTTATTGATGGATTGACAGCTGGAGAAAAAGCGGGATTAGTGAGAAAATGTTTGGAGTTTCTTGGGGAAAGTGGAGTAACTGTTACCTCATTGACTTTTGATGGACCCCCTATAAACTTTAAAATGGCCGAAGATCTTGGTTGTGATTTTTCGGATGAAACCAACATAAAAAGTTATTTTAAACATCCTATAACACATGAAAACGTTTATATATATTTGGATCCAAGTCACATGATAAAATTAGTTCGCAATTGTTTTGGATCGCAAAAAGTTATGAACAATGGTAATGGAGGTGTGATCGAATGGAGGTTTATCGAACAGCTGGTTGAATACCAAAATAGTGAAGGCCTTCATGCAGCAACAAAATTAAAATTAAGGCATTTACAATGGGCTAGAGAAAAAATGAAGGTTTGTGTCGCTACTCAAACTCTTAGCAAAAGTGTTTCAGATGCCTTAATGTTTCTTTGCCACGATTTAAATGTACCTTCTTTTAAAAATGTAGATGCCACCGCAGACTTTATTTTAAAATTTAACAATCTCTTTGACATCTTTAATTCTAGAAATAAGTTTGCAAAGTACATTTTCAAAAAACCATTGTCTGCCAGTACTCAAGATTTTTTTTTTCAGTACTTAGATGAATGCAAAAATTATTTATTAGATTTAAATGTAGGGGGTATCCCATTAATAGAATCCCAAAAAAAAACTGGCTTTTTAGGTTTTTTAACCTGTATCAATAGTTTAAAACATATGTATACTACCTACGTAGTAAATAAGCAGGTAATTTTTTATTTGCCTTTACATAAAATTTCGCAAGACCATTTGGAATCTTTTCTTGGGGCTATTAGAAGCAAAGGCGGTTTCAATAATAACCCAACTGCAAGACAGTTTGAGGCCGCTTACAAAAGACTTATTGTTAAGTCTGAAATAAGTGGACCTAAAACAGGAAATGTCTTGGATTTTGAAAACATTCCCATTTTGTCATGTGACAGTGGAAGAAATATAAGTAATACAGAAGATTTTTACAATTTGGAAGAAAGTGAAGAATATAAGAAATTTCTTGAATCTGTAAATAAAGATTTTGAGGAAAGTTTTTTAAATTGCTCGGCGGCATGGGATTTAACAGATTACATTGAAGATGTAGTTTCATATATGTCTGGCTTTGTAGTAAAAGCATTAAAAAAATGTGTTTCATGCGTAAAATGCAAAAGTCTTTTGGAAAATACAATATCTCCCTCATCCTTGCAAAACAGAAAACAATATGGAAAATTAATAAATGCTTCGAAGTTGGTTGTTGATATATGTAAGGCTGGGGAAAGATATTTCAGGTTTTTCCAAAAGACTACAAATATTTTTAATAAAAATATCAAAAATTTATTAAACATTTTAATAAACAATGTAATGAAGTGTTTAACAAGTGATATATATGATCATTTTGGAGATCACTTGTATGAAACATCATTAATAGATTCTCATGCCACCCAATTGATTAAAATGTGTTTAAAAAATTATTTTAAAATAAGAATTCATTATGAAACAAAAAAAATGTTGGACCTCACCAAAAAACAAAGAATTAGAAGTGTGAATACAAAAATTATATTATTTAAAAATCAATAAATACATATTATTATAATGTTTTTTTATTAATCACTTTTCAGATTTATATCCATAATAAAAATTACATTTTCCTGTTCCTTAACCAATTTCACTCCTATAATGGTACGCCCATGCACGCAACGTAAAAGTAAGACGCCATCTTCCAATAGACGATGTATCCTTTTCACTTTAATGCTATATCCCTCTCATTTCATTCTTGGCTACAGAATATTTTGAATTTATGAATGACTAGTTATATCTGCTATATCTATGCATTAAACACACAAATATTTTATAATTTAATTATATTCTAAATGACCCTCATGGAACTTTATAGAATATTTTAAATTTGATACATCGACATTTTTCCATCCGTAGTTGTCTGTAGACAATACGTTTGGTTCAATTACCTATAAATATGCTGACTATAATCTTTGTAAAATGTTAATAATTATAATACTTAAGAAAACAGGAGATAGTTACTATGTAGTTGCGATAACTAATAAACGTGTCTTACACAAAAAAAGTATACAAGAAGTATTTTTAATCATAAACGAACCATTACAATCGGTTAGATGATCTAACTAAAATTTGATAAACGAGATTTGGATTTTGATCGGTTTTAAAACGTGTTTTATAGTTTAAAGTAATTTTTGTTGAATTTTGAAAGTTTTTTTGTGATGTGGATTAGGCATATGTGTATATATTATACAAGATTAATAACTATTTCAAAAGTAAGTCAAGTAATTAGCCACTTTTAAATATAATTAGGTTTAAGAAAAATAAAACAACGAAGAATAAATGTGTACAGAAATTTATTTAAGACAAAAATGTCAAAATTGCGTTTGCCCTCGCGATCCTTTTATTGATGATAACCAAGGAATTTTCAAGTTTTTTTGTTTTTTCATATTTTTTTGTATTTTGTTTAACAAAAAAATCGGTTGGGATCTTTCTTGATTTCCACCATCTCCAAAAAACTTCGTTTTGTTAGGTCATTTTTTTTCTAATAATTTTAACATTGTCGATATGATGAAATTTATTCAAAGAATGTTTTGAAAGGGTAGTCAAATATTCATTTTTGGTTCTTACAATATTAGTTGGAAGATGCGTTTATTTAAATATTGTTTGATTTGGCCTGTGTAAGCCGAAGTATAATCTTGACATTGTATTTTATATACTATGTTGGTTTGATAAGGTAGTTCTATTTTAGGTTTAAGGTTAGTAAAGATTTTTTTCCCAAAGTGCTTATAGGTTTATAGGCAACTTTAATATAAACATTTCTAAGAACCTTTGCTATATTTCTATATATTTCACTTCCATTTTGTATTGTTAACCTTACTGTTTATTTTATTATTAATTTTATTGGCCCTACAGAATCCCAGTAAATTATTACATTTCATTATCATTATTATTAAAATCTTCTATTTTAAATATTCCATTTGGTATTTCTTCATCCTCCCTCGTGGTGACTTCTGTTAAATTTTCTGAAAAGTCATCCTCTTCCTTAGTGGTATTTACACCATCCACTCTTCCTTCTTTAACCATAGGAGTAGATTTAACAAATTTTTAAACTTTCATTTTAACAATAATAAGTTACACTATTATTAAAAACTTCTATTTTACATACTCCATTTGGTATTTCTTCATCCTCCCTAGTGGTGACTTCTGCGAAATCGTCTGGAAACTCATCCTCCTTCTTCTTAGTGATGTTTACACCACCTACTCTTTCCTCGTTAACTTCAGCTGTAGATTTAACCGATGGTGTAATTTTTTTATGCCAAATGGGTTTTATTTTGTAAATATTATCCAAAAAATGATTGAATCAGAGCTCGCATTATAATCAACTTTCGTTAAATTTGCAGCAACTTTTTCTTTTTTAAGGTGCATATATAGTTTTATCGATTTTTTACCACTTTTTGGTATCGCATATTTTTCAACTTTCATTTTAAAATTAAGTTACAGTTCATAAAGTAGGATTGAAAATATTTTACGGTCTCTCTATTTATATGCATTTTATTTTGTGGGCCATCAAATGTCTTATATTTTGATCTTTTGATAATCTAAATGAATTTTATCAAAATACACTAAGCACAACATAGGTCACTAATCCTTTAATTTTAATGTTTTTTGCTAATCAAGGAAGTCAAACATTTACATTTTAGGTTTGCATCCCACTTTTGCGATGTTAATTAAGGGAAGTTTTATCTTAAACACGTTATTTTTAGTTTTAAATCAATAAAAAATAAGAGAAAAAGTGCTATTATAAGCTAGAAACATTACTTCAGAAATTATTAAGTACGTCAACTAATTAGCCACTTTTAAATATACATATTTAGGTTTAGGAAAAATAAAACAACAAAGAATAAATGTGTATAGAAATTTATTTAAGACAAAAATTTCAAAATTCTATTTGCTACAGCTACCCTTTGATTGACGTTAATCAATGAAATTTCAATTTTTTTTGTATTTTCATATTTTTTGTATTTTGTTTAACAAAGAATCTCTTCTTTTGTATTTTATTTTAAGCAAATTGGAATTATGTTTGATAAACTTCTTTAATTCGGTTTGAAATTTGACATCACCATCATCATCATCAACGTCATTATCATTATCATCATCATTATTATCATTATCACCATCCTCATTATAATTATTATTAAAAATTTTTATTGTACTTACTCCATTTGGTATTTCTTTATCCTCCCTAGTGGTGACTTCTGTTACATCGTCTGGAAACTCATCCTTCTCCTTAGTGATGTCTACACCACCTACTCTTTTCTCTTCAACCACAGGTGTAGATTTAACCGATGGTGTAAATTTTTTATACCCAATGAGTTTTACTCTGAATATATCATCCAAAAAGATGATTGAATCTGAGCTTGCATTTTAATCAATTTTCGTTAAATTTGCAGCACCTTTTTCTTTTTTGAGGTGCATATATAGTTTTATCGATTTTTTACTACTTTTTGGTATCGCAAATTTTTTAACTTTCATTTTAAAATTAAGTTACTTCAAAAACTAGGATTTCAAATAATTTGTGGACTCTTATTTATATACATTTTATTGATTTTGTGGGCGATCAAATATCTTATAGTTTGATTTTTTGTTAATCTAAATTATTTTTCAAATTAATTTTATCAAAATAATCTAAGCACAACAAGGTCACTAACTTTTTAATTTTAATGTATTTGCTAATCAAGGAAGTCAAACATTTACATTTTAGGATTGCAACCCACTTTTGCGATAGGTGTTAATCAAGGGAAGTTTTATCTTAAACATGTTATTTTTAGTTTCACATCAATATAAGAGCAATGATCTTTGAAATAAAAAGAATATACAGGGCGAAACATTTTTATTTTATTTTATTATTAAAAAATATCAGTAACTTTAAAGAATAAATCTTTTAATTCATCTAGTAAAGTTTTGGAAGGACAAGGAACTCCAAAAATTTTCCAATTAAAAGACCCATTTCTAAAACTCACCGCGTAAATTTTCTGTATTTATAGTACATTCCATCATGAATCCAATACAATTTTCTATCAGTATGCTTATGGGCTGGGTGCGAAGGATAGGGTGGGAGAACCACGAATCGATCGCAGCGCTCACCGTGGCTAAAAAAGGAACTTACGGCGGACGATTAATCACTTTGTACTAAGAATTTTACATGTATTTCACTTATCCATGCGTCGATTTAAAAAGTAAATAAACCTTCGTCACGAAACCTGCTGTACAGTCAACTGCAACAACAATGGCAAAAATAGTGATCAGAAATTCTATAAATTTCCATAAAAAGTCGGAAACGAGAACAACGTGTGAAGTAGTGAATAATCGCTATCAAGAGGAAAAAGCTAATAAGCTAACTTAAAAAGCAACATTTTAAATATTTGCTATATTTAGTAGATACCTATGTTGTAGGAAGCATCACGTTTTATTTTTACGTCTTGCACATGTGAAGCCAAAACTAATTCTTTACCTTTGTTGGTTGTTTGAGGTTGGAAAGTTATATCGTAAGTGATTGCTTAAAAAACAGTTTTAATTATTAATTTGGCCATGTTTAACTGAAAATACACAAAACGTCTGCATTATTAACGGCATTATAATCAAATCATAGTATTATCATCTATAATGCGATAATCGATTATATTTATTTATTTTTTTAATTACTTCATGTGAAGTCCGCCGTGATAAAGCCCATCTATACTACCTAAAATTTAATGATTTTGACATTTTAGACGGAAAATAAAAAAGATAAATATTATTATCGACGCTATAGATTTACATGATCAATACATTTGGGTAGAAAACTAATAAATTACGATGTTTCATTGGAAATAATTATTTGCTTACGTATAAGTAATGACAGTTAGCCATTTGATATTTCAAAGTCCGCCGTAATTGTAAACGCAAGGTGCCGCTGTCATCGCGCACCCAGCGGATAGATAAAGACGGGATTTACAGGTACCTTCGGAAACAAGTCTTTCATCATTCCTCTGTTTACAATTTTTGATAAATCCGGTTCAGATTCTATGTAACCCTCATTAAGTAATATATACATCTTTCAGGCATAGTTTTGAAACGCAGATTTTATTTTTGCATTTTTCGGTATTTCAGTTTCTAACGCCTTTAAAATTTCTGATTAAGGAAACCACGAAGTATAGATACCAGGAGTTTAAACGTAATGTTAAAAAAATGGTCTCAATTTAGAGGACAGAACTATTGACGGTAGAGTGCGCTCGTGTTCCTAAGATACTCATTTAAATCCTTACGCGGGAAGTTTTGTTACTATTGACAGCTTTTATGACAACTAATTTTAAATAAATAAATTAATATTATATATTGAATTTTATTTCGCGAAATTTATATGTCATAAATGTCATAAACATCGGTTCTTATAAGGCACTATAAGTTCTTATGGTTACTCGCGCCGCCAGTGGCAAAAAATGGAACTATGATCTGGGTTGATTATTGAGACCAGAAATATTATGGAAAAGCCTATACTGTGTAGACTCCTGGTATCTAGTCTTCGTGAAGGAAACGTTACTTGGTACAACTGATTTCTAGATAATTCTATAGAAATGCTTGATACACTCATTATATCTCCTGGTAGGTAGTCTGTAAGATTATCAGCTGATGGAATTCTTAGTGTTGATAAATCAATTTTCCCTAAAAGCTCATAATTAAAATTATGGAAAAGTGCTATCATAAACTAGAAACATTACTTCAGAAATTATTTCATATAATTTTTATTTTATTTTTTTTCAGGTAGATAATGCCTACTTTTGTCTACATACTGTAGATGGGAAAATTGAAAACTTCGTATGCGGCAGTCGTAGTACAAACTTTACCCGCAGCATTTATATTAGGTATGGAAACATTACCTAGGTTAAGAGTACCTAGTAATAAATTTAAGGGAACGATAGCGTGTAAGTTAGGATCTAAAGAATACATGATACCCATAGAAACACAGGGAGGATTTGAAACAGAAATTTCGGGGATAGGCGTAGTAAAAATAGAAAATGCATATATAAAAATGTATTTGGAAGAATAAAAAAATAATATTCGGAAAAAGATTAATGATTTAAAAGTGTCAAAGGGCCATCGGAGCCAGAACCGGTAATAATCAGTAAAAAAGGTAACTAGAAAATTAGCCATCTAAATTCAAGTGAAAAAGAAACCCCCCTAATTGCAAAGACCAGCCTAAAAGATTAACGGTTAAAGGAGATATGATATGTATGCCAAAAGCAGACACATGTATAATAGTAACCGGGACAGATAATGGAAAAAACTATCGTCTAAGGGACAATTTCAGAAACTTGACGACTAGATAACTGAAAACCATACATCGAGCTACAGAACAAGTGTAATTAAAAGGTAAGATACTTGTTAATAACCAAAACCACCAACCCATGAAACTGTATCAAAACAGCACAGTGGCATATCTAGAAGAAGAGATACTACCTCAAAACAAAGAAGAATACCTAATTCAGAATACACTCAAGGAGTCAGATTTAAGTATAGACGACTTTGAACTAAGTCACATACTCGATGAGGAGTTTAAGGAAAAACTCGAGAATATGATATCCAAATACCAGGATGTATTGTCAAAGCCCACCTTGACAATGGGAAAAACCAACCTGACAGAACACAAGATACTACCCCCATAAGAAGTAAGGCATATCGTGTGTCCCAAAAAGAATGGGATCTGATAGACCAACAAATAACGGAGATGCTAGACCATGACATAATACGACCAAGCCACTCGCCTTAGGCAAGCTCCGTTGTGCTGGTAAAGGAAAAAGGATGGTAAGACAAGATTTTGCGTGGATTATCGTAAGTTGAATCAGGTTACGCGAAAATCGAACTATCCCATTCCACAAATAGACGATATCTTAACATATATAAATGGAGCTAAATACTTTTCCACCCTAGACATGTTTAGCGGATACTGGCAAGTACCATTGGAAAAGAGTTGGAAACAGTACACTGCCTTCGTAGCTCAAGGACCTGGGCAATATGAGTACAACGTACTACCATTTGGTTAAACAAATGCTCCGTCATGTTTTTTTTACCTACCGGATAAGGTATTTCAAAGAATGAAGTGGAAAGAAATTTTGATATACCTCGACGATATAATAGTGTTTTTAAACACGTTAGAGGAGCATCTACAGAAATTAGGCAAGCTAAGAGAAGCGAATTAGACGTTAAAACCGAGCAAGTGTATTTTTGTTAAAGAAACCCTTAATATAATTGGAGACACAGTGAACCATGAGAGTTTAGCGGTAGATGCTGAGAAATTAATAGCTATTTGAAATTTCCCAACATCTAAATCGATCAAGAATATTCAAAGCTTTATCGGAGTACGCAACTGCTACCGCAACTTTATCAAAGGTTTTTCAATTATAGCAAGACCACTTCGTAAAGCTACGATAAAGGTTACAGGGTTCGTAAGGAAAGAAGAACAGCACAATACCTATGAAACATTGACGGACAAACTAACAACAGCACCTGTTCTGCAACATTATGAATGAAAGAATGAATTAAAGGTCGATGCAAGTAAAATAAAAAAGAGCCCATATTGCCAACAGAGGCTACCCTGATAGCCGAGACAACTAATCTGGATGTGGCAACCATTAGAGACAGGGTACTATAGCAGCTAGGACTTTGGCCATAGAACACATTGGGGCAAAACAACGGAAAGGTAAAGTTAAATATGACGACCAACATCGCATGAACGAGTTCTAGGTAGGAGATACAGTGAAAGTGTTTACTCCTATAAGGAAAGTTGGAAGATCGGAGAAGTTGATGTTGCAATGGTTCGGACTATACTATATACAAAGAAAGATTAGTGCTGTCAACTATAAAATACGAAAGGGAAGCAATGACAATAGTCTGAAGTAGATAGTACACATCAGCCGGATATTACCGTTCAATGACTCATGGATACCGGAACATGAAAGTTTTCCAGAACAGCAA
The DNA here is from genome assembly GCA_964028335.1 of Altica lythri. Taxonomy (NCBI): domain Eukaryota; kingdom Metazoa; phylum Arthropoda; class Insecta; order Coleoptera; family Chrysomelidae; genus Altica; species Altica lythri. Next base: position 46,011,234 of record OZ034808.1, on the reverse strand, counting down.
ACTGTGTCCAAAAAAGTTACGAAAATATGGGAAAAATTAGAAATTCGGAATAAGTGGTCAGCAATGCTAACTTCAAGTAGTAAATTACAAATCTTTTCTTTTTTTTGTTTTGAAAACTAGATAAAATTAGCGTAAGTTTTGTTGTTTTATATAGGATAATAAGGTTAATGTAGTAAAGTACGAATGACAAGTTAGTTTTTGTTTTTTTTTGTTTTGAAAACTAGATAAAATTAGCGTATGTTTTGTTGTTTTATATAGGATAATAATAATAAGATATATTTTATTTAGGTTACTTGCCATAATGGGCATCATACAAGGAATCCAACAGTCTACACCCAATTTTAAGATGGAAGTGACCGCAGGGGCATTTTGGAGAGAACTTCCTAAGACTGTATCGTATGAAGCTACGATACTCTTGACTTACGAATCGAGTTCGATCGAATCAGACATTCAGATAAAAATCACTAATGACCACAGCACCAAGAATAATTGTGAATTTGAGCAAGTATGTGATATTATGAATAAAATCAGAGGTTTGCAAGAGCAGTATGAAAATGAGTTTCAACCTCTTCAAGAAAGCAGGAGCCTAACAGTTTTACAAAATATGTTATCTACCACGGTTAGAAATAGCTAGACGGGCTCTAGACTTCTTGGGTGAAGGTATGTCTTGGTGCTGTGGAGTGGCAACACAACATCAACTGGACTCATTAGAAATGAATGAAAATTCATTAAATGAAAAAGTTGAAAAGTTGGGTGGCTTGTTATCAAATTTGATTAAAAAAATAAGTACAAATTCAGAGAAATTTCAAAATTACGAGAAGGGTATCAATAGAGCGTTCTCCGAAACTGAAAATAATATACACAATCTGGGAAATCGCTTTAATATATACGAGCAAAAAATTTCGCAATATGAAAATAAATTTGATAATTATGTAATTGATTTGCTAAAAATACAGTATGAAAGCCAAAAGCATATAATATTCCTATCTCGAGCACTGAATAGGCAAACCATTATATGATCTTGTCGACAACATCTTATACCCATAACTGTTACAATTAGATTTACTAACCCTTCAGGAGGTAGAATTAAAGAAATCTTTTCAAAACCTTGCCATTCCTATTAAGCATCTATCTAAATACTAACAACTCCCTTTGTGTGACTGCAGTTTTACAGAAGACAAAATATTTATTTATCTTAGGATTCCTATTTGCCAAAAAGGAGATTCATGGAATATTTTTGAACTAGTAACCGCTCTGTTTGCTTGGGAACAACGGACCTGCCGTATTCAACACGAGGTAACATTCCTAGCTGTATCAGAAACAGAAGGAAAAGTAAGGCAAATAGCTGGACAAGGACTACAGCATTGTTAGCCATTTACCGACAAACTATGCTTTATACCTAGATTTTCGGCAGATGCGTTTAGAGGTCCTAAAAAATGCTCAAAAAAATTATTCGAAGGAGCCACAGTGGAGGCTTTAAATCATCATTGTCCTATGAGTTGTCGTAAGTCGACAACCACAGTAGTGACAGAAATTGAGGAAGAAGTAATTTTATTATTTCTCACCCGAAGCCACCTACATTACTACTCCATTTAGAAATTCCAATATTCACGTACCTATGGTAGCACAAATACTGGAGCCATCAAAACAAATGCAGCTGTAAACCAGTTATGGTAGATGAGGAGATAATTACTCCTCGATTTCCATGTAGAGAAACAATACACAGATTCGAAGTAGTCACACATATTATTCCAGCGGCATGGTCAAATTTAAAATCATTTGTACTTAATCCAAAACAACAGAGTAACTTTCCAACACAAGAAAATGGACACTTCAAATACCTCATATCAACCTAACATCCACTCAAGATACAGTACGGGAAATCATGTGTAAAATAACTACAATCCACTCACCTGATTTCCACTCATATAGTTCACAAGAAGATACAATTTTTTTAGTATGGAGTACAATACTATCTATAGGTTTCATCTATCTCTTTTTTTATAACCGAAACACTGTAGCAGTTTTAGCCCAGCTTATTCATACCCATGCTTTGTCTTCATCAAATGTATTGATTTTTTTATTATGTATGGTTTTCATAGTTTGTAGGATACCTCACCGTAAAATTTGTGTGTAACTGTCTCTCCAAAAAGACTCTCGCTCCGTCAACAGCCGTGGTAGACATTGAATTAGGAAATGAAGAACCTACAAGGGACAAAGAGGTAATAAGTCGATTAATGGTAGACGTGGACCCACAGAAATTGAAAGAACTACAGCCAATACAAAGTATGTCTTAACTATTACAAGCTAAGTAAAAGGAAAAAAAGGTAATAAAGTGAGTGAATAGATGAATTATTGTATGAATCCAAGTGAATAAGTAGAGAGCAAAGCACGTAGATCTGGCTTCACCAGAGACTAAAGTGGCTTCACCAGGTGCTATATTAATATAAGCCTAGAAACCTTACCTGGCCCGAAAGTTAATTTTTTTTAGAAGGATGTTTAGTATAGGGATAATTGGTGTAATTACTAAGGTGTTTAGTACAGGGTATAGGACCTTGGGCACCTAATAGAATAATGTATATATAAAATGTGTACTATAGGGATAAAAACCTCAGGCATCGATAAGGAAACGTATACACTCATTAAATAGTAGTTTTTTTAAAACCGGCCAGAAATTAGTACTTTCCGGTTTATTTTTAGGTCAGAAAATCTCATTTTGTCGGACAAGACCAGAAAATAAAAATGAGTCCGGTAAAAGCTTTTACCGGACTCATTTTTATTTACTTTCCGGCCTATCTTTAATGAAAAAAACAATAAAATAGTTAGTCTAAGATAGCGGTCAATTGGGTTCTATGGTAACCGAGTTTTGTATATATTTAAAACTATAAAATAACTTGACATATTTTGACGTTTGGTTGAAAACGTGAAATTTATTATAAAATGGATATTCAAAATGATGCATTTGATTGTGAAAAAATGTTAAAATTAGTTAATAAAGAGTTCTTGTTATAAAAAGGTAAACTGAATAATATGAAGTTTATGGTACAACAGTGCCCGTTTAAAAAAAATATTGTACGTAATACGTCCCAAAAGTGCTTTTACTGGACTCGCAGGCTTGCAGGACTCGCCTGCTGCTCGCCCTGCAATTTGCCTGCTCGTTCAGTAAAAGACCACTTTCGGGACTTGTTACGTAAACTACTATTACCGGATTCTTTTTTATTTTCTGGCCTTGTCCGACAAAATGAGATTTTCTAACCTAAAAATAAACCGTATTAATTTCTGGCCGGTTAAAAAAAAATTACCTTAGCTTTAAATGTTATAAGTTTCAGACCTTACACATTTTTTTTGTTATTCCTCTTTAAGGATTTTATAAAACTGGAAAAATGTAGTGGTTCCTTAGAAACGGATAGTGAACTTTTATGTTTAAATTTAAATATAACACTAAAATGATAGGTACCTTAAATAAAATAATGTTGTAGTATTTATTAAGAAAGGAAAAAATTGAAATTGTGTAATACTCACCATTAGTTACTAAGCATAAGGTCATTAACTAATTTTATCTTCTATATTTTGTAGACTTGGTCGAAACACGAGGAGGCCGACACTTACATCCAAAGTTCACAACAAGGATCACTGATAGCTTGAAGCCACCACGTGAACTGTAGACCACCCCAAAACTCACTGGAAAGCCGAACGGGGTGGATAATCCCCGTGGACCTTCATGGACCCTGTCGTAGTACGTTGCAGGCATCCAAGACAGTCAATTAGGGTAATATCTCACCCCCACAGTGAAGGTTTTACTTAGCCAAAGGGGCTGAAAATTCTCCAACCCCAACTAAATCCGCCGACGACAATACTTGATCGAAGATAGGTTGTAAACGTGATCACATGGCGCCGAATACAGGAAGTACCTAAACACGTGACAAAACGGCAAGCGGCCGGCATGAATATCACGAAGCACAAGTTAATCAAAGATGGTACTTCCGTATCGTAGTCATTGAACGTCAACCATACCGAACGATAGTCAGTCTAAGTCGGGAGTATTCGCCATATATGGATGGCATACTACATCGGCAGGGTCCATCAACAACCAACCGTCTTAACTAACTCCATAGTAAGGTAACCAGTTTCATGCAAAGAGACTAATTGGTGTGATGAACTATAAACCGTGTGCGAGAATAGTGTCTGGACCTCAGTGTAGTGTGTGCTCGAACCTTAATGTATTGTATTGTAAATAGGTTTTAGCATAGGTATATTTCAAAGCCAGGGGCTGGCTTTATCAGAGAGGGGGCATGTCACACACTTAAAAGAGATTCAAATTTATTTTTCCGAACACACGGTATACACCGTGGGGTTTCTAAACATTTAGAACTTTAGTCCACGTCCGTTGTATAAACAAAAATCTAGTAATAAGTAGGCAACAGACGAGGGCCGGTACGAAAGTGTGATGTGTGCCAGAGTAATGATAAGGTAAGCCATTGTCTTATTAACTGTTTAATTGTATTTTATTGTATTATTTATTGTGTACTCTAATAAATTTATTTGTAGATCTCATTCTTACCTGTCCTTTGTCCAATTCAAATCCTTATCCGATCCATTCACACCCCTTTAACCCACTAACCTATGAGTGTAATAATTTTAGGTCTTACTGTTAGTGAAAAGTCCTTCTGACTCTTCAACCCTCTTATATTTTTAAAGTTAATATATTTTGTTATTCTTATTCGACTGTTTTCTTGTGCTACCCATTTACCCACTACTTACCAGGGAGGTAAGCGTGACAATTAATAGTCGATATCGGCGTAAAAACTGCACTCGAAAAGTCGAACAAAAAAAAAGAGAAAAAATCGAGAAAACAAACTAAAATTAAACCGTAAAAAAAAATTTAAAAAAATAGAAAAAATAAAAAAAAATATATTTCGTTTTTTTTATTTTTTCTTTTGATTTTTTCATTGTTTCTTATTTTTGAGATTTTATTGTGTTGTTTTTCAATTTTTTCATGATTTTTGTTTTTATTTCTTAATTTCTCGATTTTTTCTATCTTTTTAATCTTTTTTTGTTTTTGTATGCTTTCTCAGTAATTTTTTTTTAATTTATTCTTAATTTTATTTTTCCTATAAATAAGAAATGAAAATAACAAACAAAACACAATAATAAAAATTTTTCTCGTTATATAAATTTTGGTTATTATATTATTTCCCATTTTTTGGTTTCCGTTCATTTTTTTATCGCTTCTTTTTTATTTTCTATTTCCCCTACTTTTCTTTTTTAATTCTTTGATATTGTTTGTATTTTTGAATTTAATTGGTACAATTTAATTAACCAAAAAAAGTAAATGTAAACCGTGTTTGGAGTATAAAAAATAAAAATAATAAATCATAAAAAATAGTACAAAAAAGAAATAATAATTCAAAAATGCAAAACAAGGTAAAAAACGAAAAACAGAAAATAACAGTAAAAAGTTGTTAAAACTTTAAAATCAGAAAAACAATAAGAAAATATTAAATAAAAAAATGAAAATTGAAAAAAATACAAAAAGTGAAACAACTGGTTATACTTTTTTTTATATTTTCTATCGGTTTCTCTGTTTTTTAATTTTTTCTAATTTTTTAGTTTTTTTTTACTTAGATTTATTTTTGGTTAAATCAATTTTTTTTCAATTTTTTCTTTCATTTTTCAATTTTTTTCTTGTTTTAAATATTTTTTTCGAGTTTATTTCATTAAAATAAGTATAACAACTTTATAAAGCGTTCAGAATAAAGTAAATAAAATTGAAAAAATAAATAAAAAGTAGTAAAAAAATAGGGGGGTATAAATAAATGTAGAAAATGGTAAAAAAACTGAGATTTGGTATCTTATTGTTTCTTGTTTTTTTTTTCAATTTTTTTTACTCGATTTTTTATATTTTTCTTTGTTTTTTTATTTTTTCAATTTTTCGATCTATTAATTTTATTTCTTTTCTTAATTTTTCAACGTCATAAAACAATAAAAGTTACACAATACAATAAAAAAATATTAGATAAGGTATTAGAAAACAGTTTAAAACAGGAGAAAATGTTTTGAATAAAAAAAAAACACATTTTTTTAATAAATCTATTTAATAACCTTCATCCGACCACGTGATATCATAATCTGTATATTTCTTTTTCAAAATTTCCACGGTTTCCTGATGATCCGCTTTTCCGAATCCCTGCGAATAACCGTAAACAAACAATTTTCTTTCCTTCGGATCGTGTTGGATTCGTCCCCCTCCCAAAACCTTCGATTTCCAGGCATTTATCGAATTATTTTCCTTCATTTTCTGTATTTCCTCCGTAAATTTATCGTCGATGTCTGCGTGAAAACCGCACTCGGCGAATCCTCGAACAACGTTTTTTTCACTGAATTTATCGCCGGCTTTTTCTTTAGTGCCGATCTTTATTAAAATATATTTAAATGTTCCCGCCGGATCGATGGCGACGTCCGGAATTTCGGAAGACATCAGTCGAGATGGTGCTGGAAGAATAACACACTGATTATAGGGTAGGCCGAACTTTTTTTATGAAATAAAGGCAGTGTATTTAGTATATTTCAAGTGTTTAGATAAAAAATGAAATTTTAAAAATAATGTTAAATCAGCTGAGATGCAATTTTTACTTTAGAAAATTTTGACAATGCAGACAAATTTATGTTTCAAAAAGAAAAAAGATTCAAGTTTTTGGTTTTTAGTTTTAAAATACATATTTTGTACTGTCTTAAACGCAAACCCAATTTGTGACATTATCATAATATATGTTTTTGGAAATTTTACAACAAAATCTAATCTAAAATGACTATAACTTTATCTAAAATTCAATACCTTTTAAATTCCTCAAAAATCTCGAAAAATAATAATTACGGTATACTAATTTCCCTAAAAGGATCTGTGTAGCATTTTTAGAAATACATACTGACATCTTCAAAACTAAAAAAGATATTGAAGTAAACATTGAAACAGCACAATTTGTATTGCTTAAAATGTAAAACCGAAAATAAGATATCTTAGAAACCGAAAAAAGAACTCAAAAACTAAATAATCTATTAAATTTCTCGTAGTTTTATTTCGATTTAAATACATTTTGGATTAAATAAAAAAGTAAATATGTAAGAAAATTACAACTACTTTTCTAAGAACACTCTAGATTTCTTTTAGTATCGATATGGCGAAAATTCTAGGCGATATTTAAATGATTTTTGTTTGTAAATTTAAAGAAAATTTGCCCAACATTCAATATTGTATGAATTGTATGAACAGTCGGGATACAACCAAAAATATACCAACACGAAACTTGCATAAATTGCATTCAAGAAATCTTAAATTTAACAAAAATTGCAAAAACAAAAGGGTTTCTTTGATAAAATTTGTAACTAACCTTACTTTTAATTATAATTTTACAATTAACTCTCTCACTTATGGCCCCTTTTTGATTTTAATCCAACTTTTAATAACTGTAAACAATCACATTGATAATAACCTAAATCTCAAACGTCAAAATTTTAACAATTATCAAAGTTTTGTTGTCGCAAACTTCATGCTGTTATAAAAAAGACCAAGAAAATTTAATCTACATTTATTTTATAGAAAAATACAACTAAAATTTTATAATTTAGTTAAAACCTGAAAATGAATATGAAATGATATTTGATTTGACCGATTTCAATAAAAAAGAAGAAATAAATTGACAACCACAAATTTTGACAACTACGTTGTATAGCGCTAGCTTCACCACCGTTCTTCCAGCCCCAAAAATTTCTTTAAAAAAAAATTGTTTTTGGTCCTCCGTCCAGAAACAATACTATTAATTACTTCAAAATCGTCCGGAAAATGGCATTTTCCGGCCTAGGCCGGCAAAGTAGCTTTTAGATTATCTAAAGAGATGGCGCTATGAGTTTAAATTTTGAGTCACCAAAAATACATAATGAATATAACTTTTAATTAAATTTAATTAAAAACAACGTACAATATACTAAACTTACCTATAACTTTTTCTAAATGTAAGCAGGATTCTAATTTACATTTAATTTCTCTCACAACTTGTATTATAAAATTTGACATTTATGTCAATTTACAACTACTTATCATCATAGAGATATAAGATATAGAGCACGTGAGCCATAGGAACGCACACAAGTGAAAGCCAGCACGGAATAGAAAGAGAGAGACTCGCCTGTTGCGCATGTGATTAGACAAAGATAAACCGACGCACTAGTTGTCCTCTATCTTTCTATTTCGTGCTGGTCGTATCGGCACCGACGCACTAGTTGTCCTCTCTCTTTCTATTTCGTGCTGGTCGTATCGGCTGGCTCCCGTGCTCTATATCTTATATCTCTATGCTTATCATTCGATTATGGATATAGTTCATTGTCTCTGCTATTTTTATATAAAATTATTAGATATTGATTTTAATATTTTCAATATAACAATTTTCTCTGTGCTGCTTATTAGCCAGAGATAATAGAATTAATTAATTAATTTGTCTATGTTATTAGCACAGTATTTGTATGTATAAAAATTAATTACCAGCTGACATTTTGTCGGCTATCTTCTAGTCAGTGGTCTTAGTTCAGTTAGCACAAGCAGTCAAGTCTTGAACATAACAGAACTTTTGAAAATATTAAAAATTAGTCGAACCAAAAAATAGTGTGTGTTACACGTCCGGAAAATATTTTGCAAGTGCTCGTATTGTTTCGCCTCGGTGCTACGCACCTCGGCTACACAACTTTACTCGCTCTTGCAAAATGTCATTTTCCGTCCTTGTGTCACAAATAACTATTATACCTATTAAAAGAGCTTAATTTGCACCTTTCAAAAATGTATTTTTCATAATTTGCACCCTCATACTTTTTTTGATCAATTTGATTAAAAATTTGCTTTACAAACCAGTTTTAAACACGCATTTCTCACTCCCTAAAGAGTTTTTCGATATCCGTCTTTTACCAAAAATTTGCAATGTTAATTTTCTAATTTGCACCATCGTAAAATTCGCGAAAAACGGTAACAATTATTACAAAAATTAATAAAATTAGTTTCGGACTGCTGTCAGTAATAAGTAACTGCGGGTAGTGAACGCATGCGCAGTTATTTATTCTGAACGTACTTCAGCCAGGAAATGATTTTATTAATTTTTATAATAATTGTTAGATTTTTCGCAAATTTTACGATGGTGCAAATTAGAAAATTAAAATTGCAAATTTTTGGTAAAAGGTGCATATCGAAATACACTTTAGGGAGTGAGATATGAGCATTTGAATCTGGTTTAAGGAAAGCAAAATTTAAAAAAAAGTACGGGTGTGCAAATTATGAAAAATACGTTTTTGAAAAGTGCAAATAAAGCTCTTTTATTAGGTATAAACAATTTATTTTTTAAAGAAATTTTTGGGGCTGGAAGAGCGGTGGTGCTAGCTTCACCCTTTATATTATATCCTGTTATATGTTATATTAAATAAAAACAGATTAAAACTTAAATTTATATAACCAAGAAATTCTAACGTAATTAGCAGTTGAAAGTGATCATTTATTTGGTTTTAGTAAAAATATAGATACAATATTGTATATTGTACCTCAGTTTATATTGTTATTGGAACGAAGTTCCCTTTCGCGCGTTACGAACAGTTACGGCTGACGCTAGGAGCTAGCCCAAAAAAATTCATACCAAAAGTTGTCACGACACTATTCACCGACTCAATGCACCGACACACGCATGTTTCTCTCTCTCACAGACCAAAAAATAAATAACTCTCTCTCCCTCTCTCTCATAGATAGATATATTACAATTAAAAAGACACTATTTTAAATTAAAAGAAAATGTACATTAAAAAGAAAATACTGTAGAAAAAAACATAATTACCTATAATAGTATTATATTTTATTTCATCCTGTTTTTATAAATTAATAAATTCATAAACACCTCACACTTTTTTTATAACGTAACGGAACCATTGTATAAAGATAGTAGGAACCGACAGCATCAAGAAAATAAAACAGGTGAAGAATATTTCGCAATCGCAAAAAAAGCATAGGGTCGTAGCTGGTATTTGTTAAAAAATAATAATTATAGTATTATAAAGTTACTATAAAGTTTTTATAAGGTAAATGACGACTGTATCATCATAATTTAAATCTTTGAATATAAAACATTTTATATTCAAAGATTTAAATATACAAGAGCTGACAACATTGGATTTCTAAATTAATTATAGGCCTTGTATACAGTTGGACATCTGTCAGTCCAGATCGCTATTAAACTGGAGTATTACCCATTATAAAACAAATTTTATTTTATGAATGAATATAGTTTTATCCAAATACAAAACTAATAAACTTACTTTATATGTGGGAGTCAACTTTCTAAATTTCATTTAAGGAGAAAATATCGGGAGTTGGCAACCACGGATAATCTTTGTTGACAACATTTCTTTGTGTTGTTCTAACCTTACTTACTGTTTGTTTGTACCTGGTTTGTACTATAAACTATAATTACAAACACAAATTACTTATATCCTGTAATACGCAAGGTTTTCAGATAAACGTAACCGTTATTTTTTTTGTTATCTATACTTTCGTTGTTTTCAGCAATGAATTCTTTCTCAGAATTCCTTAATTACTGTAATTAATGTTCGAAAAAGTGTGATTAAATCAAAGTTATCAAATTCTTTCAGGAAATCAAACCGATCAAACCAGTGAATACATAATCTGGTGAGTAAAAGTGTTTTTGTTTTGCTTGACCAACAAAAGATAGAGCAGAGTATTTAATTTTTAATATTTAAAATTTAAATGTACCTGAATTTGTAAAGAGGTTATAAACATTTACATTTAACTTCGCTGTATATAGTTCCATTTAAATCGTAATAGCTTCTTACAAAATACATATATCTTGTTTTCATTCTCAGACATGTAATTCTATCATTATTTAAAGAAATATTATTTAAACATACCAAATACAAGCTCAAAGCTGTAGAAGTTAATTTAGTGTAACATTTAATATAAATTAAAGATTCATCAATTCTGTATAGAAAATTGTAAAACACTTACAGTTCAAATTGTGTTAATTCTTGGTATAGCTCCCAAAATCATGTGCGATAATGATAATAGCTAATTCGATTTGGAATGGCATCTAGAAAAGAAAAAGATATCTAAATTGCTTAGCAATGCATAAAAAGTTAAAATAAGTAATTAACGAGTAAAAATAACAAAAACAAACTTTTAGTTTTTCGACCATAATACCTACTATTATTTATAATTTTAAACTAACAGTGAAAATAGCACAAACCTGAAAAAAATATTGAATATCGTGAAAACTGTAAAAAATCCTATTAAAAAAAAGCAAATTAAAAAAAGCGTAAAAATCGTAAAAATTATTCTAGCGAATCGTAACAAGTTGTAAAAATCATAGACATTCGTGAAAAATTGATCAAAATCGTTGATGACCTTAAAAAAAACTAAAAACTGTAGAATATCATTAAGAATCGTAGAAAATGTGAAAATTTTTGTAAATTGTAAAAAACGAAAAAAATTGTGATAAATCGTGATTATGTTAAAAAACGTAAAAATCATAAAAAAATTTGTCAAAAGTGCAAAAATGATAAAAAAATTTCAAAAAAAAAATCAAAAAATTGTACAAAATTGTTGATAATCGTATAGAGTCATAGAAAATCGTAATAAATAATAGGTATACGGTCTTTTAAAATCGTAAAAAACTAAAAAAAATAAATAAAAAAATATAAGAATATTAAAGTACCTACGAGAAATTTCATAGGAATAAAAAATAAAAGAAAACGTAAAAATGTTAGAATAGGGATGTTGACTAATTTCCGGATCTGCTTTTATTTTATAGATAAACCCTTAATAACCGCGAAAAAAATATTTTAATAATAAAAATGGTTTTATTTTTAAGAAAAAAGTGATAAATTAGAATAGATTTCAAATTTCCCGCTAAAATGCCCGAAACTGTAATGTGACTTTAAATACGTCACGAACCGATAAACAATGCTCGCGATCTGTCAAACTCTAAAGAACTTAAAAGTTTTCTTGAGAAATAATTCTTTTTAGGCTTTACTACTAGTTAATAATAATTACAAAGTGTGTGTGTGTGTGTGTGTATGTAGATGTACATGTAAAAAATGAAGATTTTAATATTCAAACAGCCCACAGTATTTCTAACCACATTGAAGTTATAAATATACCTGTTTTTAAATTTTTTAAAGTTAACAAACGACATAAGTATTGCTATTGATTTATTAAAACAATTTAAATCAACTGTAAAAAATAAGAGAAAAAACTTCTTATACAGAAATACTAATAATATACGAATTAGAAGAATTAATACAACTAAAAAAGTAATTTAAAGTAAAAAATGATTCTATTAATATTCCCGCTAGGACATCCCAAATTGTTGACATATGTAGAAAGCGGAACAGGACTTGTAAATTATATTAATTTTGGCAATCAAATAGAATCACCCTGTGCAGTTGTAAACGTAAATAAATTTTTTGCAACCACCATTACTAATTCAAGAGAAGAACCAATAAAAATTAATATTAATAAACCTTTTAAAATTGAAAAATTAGATATCGCAGATATAAATTTTAGGTATTGAAAAAATGGAAACCAATTCTGAATTAAACGAATACACCGATAATATTTTAAAATCTAATCTAAAAATATACGAGTTGAACATTGTAATTACGAAGAAAAACAGGCTATAAAAAAATTATGTTAAGTTCCGCTGCACAAAAATCTTTGTAGCAAAGAAATTCGCCACCATTAAACAATCGATTCTCGGCAAGTTAGAACTGTTTCCTTTGATAAATCCAGTCTCTATAATGTAAACACAATTTGGTTTATAATAATAAGTGAGTTACAAATACTAATAGCGAGTAAATAGCGAGAGACATCAAAGAAATACCTAACTCGTTCAGAGTCGTTCACACAGTGACACCTGACACCAAGCGACGCTAAGTTGTTTATCGGTTCATGACGTCATGTGCTGTGATTGGCGTTCACAGTCACGTGATAATATGTATTAAATAAAGTTTTTTGAATTAATTTTAATTAATAAAATATTATTAATTACATTTAATAAATATGATTTTAGGTATTTAAATATTACCATTAACCATTTAAATTTAACTTTACATGGATTTACAACTACTGTCAACATGCGTAGAAATCCTAATAAAATTGTAAGAAGTCATAGAAAATTGTTAGAGGCCGTATAAACTGTAAAAACCAAGTGTAAAAAATCGTTAAAAATCCTAAAAGTTGTTGAAAATAGTAGCAAATCCTATAACATCCTGAAAATACTTAAAAATCAGCAGAAGTCGTAAAAAATCGTGCATACATTGCAGAAAATTTACGATTTCCTTAAATATGGTAAAAAAGTCGTAAAGGTAATCGTAAAAATGATTAAAAATCAGTAATCTAAAAACATTAAAAACCGTAAAAATTATAAAAATTCTGAAAATTCTGAAAATTTGAATAAACTACTGAAAATCACAAAAAAATGTGAAAATTATGTAAATTGTAAAAAACCGTCAAAAACTGAAAAAACGAATGGTAAAAAATCCTTAAAAAACGTAAAAAATCGTAAAATTTTATGAAAAGATAGTTACTTAGACAATCATAAGTGATCATCAAAAGCCGTGAAAATTGTACAAATTTAACATATAAAAATCATAAGATAATCATAAAAAATCGATCAACATCATTAATAATCAAAAACCGTTGTCAGAGAATCGTAAAAAAAACTGTAAAAATTGTTTATTGATAATTGTAAAAAAACTGTAGAGAATTGTCAAAATTTTAAGAAATAATATAAAATCACAAATAAATATATAGATATGTAAAAAATCATAGAAAACGTACAAATCGTTAAAAATCGTAATAATTTATATGGAATTTTAAAAATCTTTTAAATGATTGCAGAAAATCATTAAAAATTAAAAAAACTGAATAACTGAAAAATGGTAGAACATCGACAAATAATCGTACATAAACTGAGAAAATCGCAAAAAAGTCGTTAAAATCGTTAAGAATCGCAAAAAAATCATTAAAATGGTTTAAAATTGTAAAGATTGTAACAAATTCTAGAAATATGTAAATAGCTTTGGAAATCGTAGGGTATCATAAAAACCGTGCTAATCGTAAAACTCGTAGGAAATGATAAGAATTGTTAAAAGTCGTAAAAATCATCGAAAATTGTATAAAAACGAACTAAATACAAAATAATCCACAAAAAGAAATTAATTTAAAAAGTCGAAGCATTCAGTTAGAACACATCAAAACTTTTGTAGTTTTTGAAACATTAGAACTATAAATTATTTGAAAAAATTGTGAAAGTGAAAAAAAGTTAAAATTAAAGAATTTTAATAAAGTTGTGAAAAAATATTCAAAAAATGTTTAAAAAAATTTTATGATTTCCCACGCTTTTTCCCATTTTTTAGAATTCCACACGATTTTTTATGATTTATTACGATTTTTCACGATTCTTTACGATTATTATTATTTATGGGATCATTTTACGATTTTCTATGATTTGTTAGAATTTTCAATAATTTTTAAAATTTTCTAGTTATGTAAGATTTTTCACGATTATTAAAGATTTTTACAGTTTTTACAATTTTCACCAGCTTTTACGGTTTTCTATGATTTTTCACGATTTTTTAAAGGTTCTTAATATTATCTATAAGTTTCTACATTTTTTTTCAGTTTTTTACCGTCTTTTATGATTTACAAAAATTTTCAACTTTTTGAAGTTATGCTTCTATTCATGCACTCGGTGGAAAAGATTTGTGTACAGTTAAATGGGAAAAATCATTACATATGTAATGGTGTGAGTAAGAGAGAGACAGACACACTTATAAGGTATATTGGTTGGTAAAAACAAAGATGAAATATTTATCACATGTTATTAGTCATAACTATAAGTCCTTTGAATACCGTTTCAACATTCAGTACATTGAAAAGAGATAGATATACAAAAAACAGTCTGAACTAATGTATAATTATCATAGTGACGGACCACATGATTATTTGACATATTATTTTATAATTCTGTCACGTAAGTTAACATATTAAGTTTAGTATTTTATATTAATAATAATATTCAGTAATGAGTATTGCATTGTAGTCTAAAATACCGTCACATGGTTGCAGTATATCCTGCACTATGCTTTTGAGGTTGTTGGCTACATAAACAGAGTTTTTACGAATAGTCGAGGATATAAAGCACCAAAACCACCGAATTTTGTAACGTAAGATGGATCGGAATGCGTTTTTTTTGCGTTGGATTCGTTATAGTATCAAGAAATTTGTCGCTATTTTTTATAATGTAAAAATGGGAAATTGCATTTTTGCTTTCGAAAAGTACATTCCGAACAGACAATAGAGAGAAAACTTACAACTCGGTAAGTATTGCTGAAAATGGGTTCAATTTATTTACTCGGGGTTTTTGGAGTCGCTGAACACGAATATCACGATTCCGAAAGTCAACGCGGCACTTGGTGTCTAGGGTATTTACCTTTTCTCCTGGAGTTTTATGTAAATTCTGTACGAAATCAGTGCACACTTGGTACTCGGTGGTTTCTTGAGTCGCTAAATACGATTATAATAATGGCAATGGTGTTCGAAACACCTGGTGCTTAAGACGGACCTCGTCTCCAGGAATTTTATGCAAATTCTATACAAAAAGAGTGTGCACACGGTACTTGGGGTTGCTTAGCACGAATATCATACAATGAGTTTGCTAAATCATTCGCATACAAATTTATAAATCCATGCGCGTGCATAGAAGTATATCTTCGGCCGGCAGTCCCACTGACTGCCACACTAGTTTTTTTTTGGTCCTCCGTCCAGAAACAATACTATTAATTACTTCAAAATCGTCCGGAAAATGACATTTTCCGGCCTAGGCCGGCAAAGTAGCTTTTAGGTTATCTAGAGAGATGGCGCTATGATTCATCAAAAATACATAATGAATACTACAAATTTTAATTAAATTTATTTAAAAACAGCGTATAATATACTAAACTGATAACTTTTTCTAAAGGTAAGCAGGATTCAAACTTACATTTAATTTCTCTCACAACTTTTATTTTAAATTTGACATTTATGTCAATTTACAACTACCTATCATTCGATTATGAAAATACATATCTCGATTTTATTAATGCTCATTGAAATATAATAGTTCATTGTCTCTGCTATTTTTATATAAAATTATTAGATATTAACATTAATATTATCAATATAAAAATTTTTACTGTGCTGCTTATTAGCACAGTATTCGGATGTATAAAAATTAAGGATTGTGAAATCGATTATCAGAAAATCATTCCTTATTACTAATTCTTTTAATCGTGCAATAGATGTCAATAATGTCAATATACACCTAATCTTGTATGTCACAAAGTAAACAGTTTTTAACTTTTGAAAATATTAAAAATTGGTCGGGCCAAAAAATAGTGTGTGTTACACGTCCGCAAAATGTTTTGCAAGTGCTCGTATTGTTTCGCCTCGGTGCTACGCCCCTCGGCTACACAACTTTACTCGCTCTTGCAAAATGGCATTTTCCGTCCTTGTGTCACAAATAACTATTTATTGTTACGATTAAGATTTTTCATAATTTTGACGTTTTTTTTTTACACTTTTCTACAACTTCTTCGATTTTTTATAATTTTTGTGATTTTCTAGCTAGTTTTACAATTTTTGCGGTTTTCTCGATTTTTAACGGTTTTTACAGTTCCTTGATTTCGTACAATTCTCTACAAATTTACGTGCCATATAACACGACAATAGTTATTTATGAAACAGTTCGTGAAGTATGCTTTTTGCGCACGCACGCGATGTTTATAGCACGAGCGAAGCGAGTGTTATATATTGCGTAAGTGCGCAAAAAGCACTTCACGCACAGTTTCATACAATATTTTATCTACGATAATCAAATAAAAAGTTAAAATGGTGTCGTGGGACACCAGGTAGGAACTAAGTTCCTTTGGCTAATGTAGAATCGACCATGGTGTAAGTGTATATACTTATACCATGGAATCGACACATAACACTACTCGCTTATGTATACGACTGTAACGCCTGCGCACGTCTCATTTAATGGTCAATATATCAAAATCAGTGAAATCTTGGCGTTAAGAAAGAAGCTTCCTTAAAATTCAAAGTGAGCTTTAAAGAGTAATGTATACATTTAATTTTTTTCACCTTTCCTAACTACTTTCAACTATCAAGATTTTTAAAAATTATATCTCATATTACTTTAACAAAAAAAGGTAAAAGTTAAGAGATATATGCAAAAAAAAACTTGCATCGGCCGGGAATCGAACCCGGGCCGCTCGCGTGCCCAGCGAGCATTCTACCAATGAACCACCGAACCACCTACGTATAACTTCCAGAATGTATTTGATGCACGTCTCATTTAATGGGTTTTTCGTTACGGTTTTTACTATTACATTTTTTTCAGTTCAGTCACGCAGCAAAATTCCTATCTTCTCCAAGCCTGCCGTAAGGAACTTAGTTCCAATAATTACAAGAAAGCAATTTATTTTCAATTCATTTACAAGATACTAACAAAACAAATGCTCTCATAGCAACGCCATGGCAACGCGAATGCTAGGGATATTTGATTATATGAAGGTGTGTCAAAAACAGTGCGAAAAAGTAAATCCCATTTAAAATACATTGTTACTTCACGCACACTTTCAATCCTTCACGCACAGCTGTCTATAATGACTGTTTTCACGAATTAAAAATTAATACATAATATGAGGTAGAGTAGATAAAAATTATTATTAGTGAGCTAGTGTGGGTCACAACTTTGACCATTAATTCGAACGGCAGAAGATCGTTTTATAACCAAACTAGCAGCACGGGGATTAAAGAAAAATATTTTTTTACAAACACACTAATTAAAAAGTTTAAAATTCGAATAATATTAGTATATTTTTTATATACATATATTTTTGTTTTTAATAATTTATTTTTTCTTAGTATTATTTTTTAATTTTTTTTTTGTTTTTTTCTTAGTACTTTTGTTTGTTATTAAAAATTCTAAACTATGGACTATTTGGCCTAGAGACTCATTCAGAAGGATTTTAAAATTTATGCTTAAATTTTGGAACTATTTCTAGATAATTTGTGTGGTACGAGACTTTGAGTATTCTTTGGTATTACCATTTGACCACATTTGAGAAATGGATGATATCCTCTCGCTATTTCTAGATAGTTGAAATCTTGATCTTCTGGGCATTTTAAAATGCAAAAAAAAACAATATAAGCTGTTGAACTCATAAAAAAATGTAATATTAATATTATAATAACTAATGAATCACTAAGGTGTTTGGACCTTTAAATTTACAATGTCTACTGACAAAAATATGTATAAAAAAATGATATTACCTCTGAGAGGAACTGATGGTTAATTCTGAAAAGAACTGGTGTTTAGCTCTTAAAAGAACTGGTGTTTCGTTCTGAAAAGAACTCTTTTTTTCGGATATAAATACTTGCTATACAAATTTAAAGTACAAAATATACTTATTGAAAATATATTCAAGCAAAATTAATTGAATTCCGCACGACTTTTTCGTAGCGAGCCGACTGCGCAAGTGAGCCACGTGGTACGATTTTTTTTAACACTTACATTTTTAAATTCGTGATATCTGTCGTGATTATGAAATAAGTTATTTTGGTAAGGATTAATACCAAGATAAAAACTTTTAAAAAATCAAAAAAATAGTTATTGTGACGTAACTATAATAGTTAGACATATGCTGTCGCTGCATTTTTGGTAGATAATTATATATTCTTCAAAATCGTAGTACATTATTTTATTCTATAATCAATAGTATTCTCAGCGCACGCGATGTAAGGATTTTAAGATCATTTTTGGTTACATTAATGGAATTTTAGTAAGGAACCCTAATATTTTTGAAAATATAATATAGCCTATGTTCATCGGCATTAGTGTAGCTTTCCAACGGTGAAAGAATTTTTCAAATCCGTCAACTAGTTTCAGAGCCTATTCACTTCAAACAAACAATCAAACCTTTTCTCTTTATAATATTAGTATAGGTCATTTTTGGTTACATTAATGGCATTTTAGTAAGGATTCCTAATTTTTAAAAAAAATATAATGTAGCCTATGTTCATCGGCATTAGTGTAGCTTTCCAACGGTGAAAGAATTTTTCAAATCCGTCTAGTAGTTTCGGAGCCTATTCACTTCAAACAATCAAACCTTTTCTCTTTATAATATTAACCAAATGTGATTTTCTCATATTTTATTATATCTTTAATAACACCATGACAGAGATCGTTTCAAAATGATAAAATAAGATTTTACTGATGAATTTGCAGAATTTTTTCACTTCAAACAAACAAACAATCAAACCGTTTCTCTTTATAATATTAACCAAATGTGATTTTCTCATATTTTATTATATCTTTAATAACACCATGACAGAGATCGTTTCAAAATAATAAAATAAGATTTTACTGATGAATTTGCAGAATTTTGGTTACTAAATCAGGTAGCGTCAGTACGTTATATCTTTTAACCATGAGCTTTTTTTGACTGTTCGACTAAAAACTATTTCCCATTAACTTCAACAGACTCCTTTCTTAATAGTATATTACGTAACAAGTGTTGTAAGTAACCCATTACGCACGAAGTGAAAAAGTTTACGCACGAAGCCGCGCAGCGGCGAGTGCGTAAATTTCACGAGTGCGTAATGGGATTACAACTCGTGTAACGTACTATACTTTTTCTACGCCCATCTATTTTTTTCTATGAAATAAATGAAATCGCAATTATTTAAACTTTATTATAATAATTATTAATAACAATAGAACAATTATTGTAAGTCGTTGGTGCCTTATGACTTAACGGTGATGAACGTTTATCTATAATTGTAACATCAGAAGATGAAGATTGATAATTATTGGTAATCGCTTCCGATATTCGTAAAGCGTTGTCATTTATATTTTTATGAGAGTGATTCACATAGCCTTCCGCCACTGTAGAAGATTGCCAGCCACCTAGTCGCTTTAATGATAGCATATCACCTCCTGCATCAACTAATATAGTGGCTGCCGATCTCCTGAAACAATGGCCAGTATATTGATTTGGTTCCGGCAGTTGAAGATATTCAGCAATTTTACGTGGTGTACTACCGATTGTGTTTATCCCCACTACCTGTTTTATACATTTTCCATTTCTGTAATTAACAAATAAAGGAAGTTCCATTTCAGGAGGACGCAAATTTATATACTTTTTACATATGGTATAAAACGTATCTGGTACTACAAATGAACGTCTTGTTTTAGTTTTAGAATCTGGAATATCAATTACCAAAGAATTTCCCGTGTCCTGAATGTTTTCCATTTTTATATTTCTAAGTTCTTGTTTACGGCAAGCCCCGCTTAATCCAATAGTGAGGATAACCTGAAATCAGAAAACGAAAACCCATTATTATGTGATGATAATTAAACAATATTTTAAATTCTTTACCTTTGACAACAAATGCTTATCGTCTGGAGCATCTTTCAGAAACTTATAAATTTGTTCTGTAGACAGGATTTTCGATTTTTTACTTCTAAATCCATCCGATCGCCGTTTCAGTAGGGTGATTAGTTTTGGATAATTTGCAATGTTAATGTTATTATTAATGTTTAGTGTAGTTCTCAGCATCGAATAAATGGCCCATAGCGAAGATGGTTTCATAGTTTTTGATAATTCTTCAAAATACGCAAGGAAAACATTCTCCGAAAATGATTTGACGGTATGCTTGTGTCGCCAATCCATAAGTTTTTGATAGGTAATTTCGTATCTTTCTTTGGATTTAAGCGGTAACAAATTATGTGTGGCAGCTTGAGCCTTTTCTAATATCTCCGGCGGAGTGCTCATAATTTCATCACTTTCACTACTAACAGACATATTCATAGGTGAAGTTGAGAAAATGTTCGGTGGGATACCAGATTTTTTTTATAAAAATTGACAGCATAAATGACATGACGTTTATTTGCGTAACATTTTAAGATAACTCGATTTATTTTTTGAGAAATTGTATAAAATGTATAATGTGTTGCCGACATTTAAGAGGGGCATTACTCTTTTAATCTAAAAGGTATTTCACTAATGCTAAAAGCTTTTATGTTTTTAAATTGACTAAAAGTATGTAAATAGACCAAATAAAGTAGTACGTACATAAAATTTTTATTGCAATTTGATTAAATAAAGAAATTTAAGTTTTCTTATCTAAACGCACATGTATGTTATGAGATCTCATTACGTGCATGTTATTGTTAAATGTCACTTACAAGGAATGTCTACAGTGCGATTTTTGACGTTTACAGTCATGGGCGTAGAAAAAAGTTTTAAAGTGGTTTTCTTATGAACAAATTAAATTTGTTTCAGCTCAAGCAAATATCCGAATGGATGTTCCCAAAGAAAAAATTAAAACTGAAGAAATGAAGATTGATCACCATCTTTCATTCGAAATTAGGAACTGTTATTACACTGACGTGAATCTTGATTTAAATATTAACAAAAAACGTTTACACTCGGTTTCTGAAATACCCAATCTGAAAAAAGAGGCCGATGATGATTTACTTTTAGAAGGAACGTCATTCAATTCTAAAGGTAAGTCTGATATTGTAATTTGTATTAAGTTTAGGTATTACATATAGTCGATTTTTGTTAAGAAAATGTCTGAGGTGTCACATGTGGGACACCCGATTGGATCGAAGTTCCTTTTTTTTTGAAATAAATATTATAGGAGGTATAATTAAATAAATTAACAATATTTAGGAGAGAAATGCTAATAAAATTGTAATTAATGTTTTTTTAAAGTTATGAACATTTTGTTTTATTTTTAACTAGCTGTTCCGGTGGACTTTGTACCGCATTCAAGAGGAATAATTCTTTCATACATATTGTTATGATATCACTGTGTCTATTATGTAAATAAAATATCTTACTGTATAGTGTGACGACATAGACCAGTGACTATTTTTTATTTTGAAATGGATATTGGTATGTGTCACCGGACATGGTGTGCTGACTGGTGGTCACATTATAAACTAGCACTAGGGTGACAGCTGGTAGTTAGCCATACATAAAAATAAGGCAAATTTGTATCCTGTTAAATTTTGTTTATTTATATTTCGTCTATTAATAATATAAAAAGTGTACATCAGTGAAAATTAACATTTAACTATGGCCTCAGATTTATTAAATAATTGTGGAGCTAGATTTTCTTCAAAAAAAAACCAAAAGTAGAAAATACTGTTGTGTTTAAGGATGTTCAAGTAATGCAGCCCAAAATTCAGACGTTCGTTTTCATCATTTTCCAAAACCTAATCGGTTTTTTGTTAAAAGAAAAACAATGAAAAAAGTGAACTATATTCAGTGTCATTAAAATTTACACTTAGCGAGTACAATATAATAACACCGCTGTGATGTGTTTACATCTTTCACTAAGTCCAGCTGTACAGCTACACTTTGATGAAACAATTTGACAATTTTTTTGTATAACTGTTTTAATTTCATGGGGTTTATCACGAAAAGCTGATGATTGTATACAATACGACAAAATATCGTATTGATCATTGTTTTGATTTTCCAACCCATTATACATTAAATGTCCTGCATTAATTATTTTCTCTCCTTCTACAAAATTTCGAGACTTAGGAGTAGCCTCAATAAAGTCAAGAACTTGATTTAATGATAAAAACATTTCAATTGTAAATAAAAACTACATAACTTTAGGTAATTAAATCACATCTATCATCCTAGCAGTAGTAATATTCTTAACCACCAGAGCGCGTAGCGCCAAGTGACACTTACCAATAAAGGAAGTAAAATGCCATGGAGATGAAGAATTTTGAATTTTGAAATATAAAATGACGTTTGGATAATTTTTGTTGAAAGATTGAAGTGAATTAATTTGAATAATATCATAAAGATAATTAAATGTATTTAATGTTAAAGTTAATATAAAGTATTGATTTAAATGAATATTTTAATTAAATTAAAATAATTCGAATATAAGAGAAGAACCCAACCCAAAATAAGCCGGAGCAGTTAAAATTCAAATTAAAAATATAAGAAGCAACAGTAGCTACCATAACAATATATTTTTGGTATCTTGAACCGTTTTCGCAGCGCACGCAATGGAAGCCCTCAAGGATCAATAATTTTCCCCGTTTTTTAACGTCCCGCTAAAAAAATTAAAATTTACCCCGTTTTTCGAAAATCGAGTTTCATCGGATCTCAACGTTTTGAGGTCTTTGGAGCCCCCCTGACTATTTTTTCGAGGGTGTCTGTATGTGTGGATGTATGTAAACCTCTTATAACTTTTGAACGGATTAACCGATTGGAATGAACTAAATAGCGTTTTAAAGAGTTCCATCTAACTTAGATTCCCTGGAAGTTTCAACCGATTCAGACGGGTAGATTTCGAGAAATTTAAAAAAAATCGAAATTTTTTTTTGTAAAAATGATGTTTTTTGGGCATATCTTTTTGGCTATTATATCGATCAATTTCATAACCTAATCAGCTCTTAAGCTTAAAAAAACACGTCGAATGCCGTTTTAAAAATTAAAATCGGTTGATTCGTTCGTGAGATATCGTTGTCGAAAAATTTCAAAAATTTGTTTTTTTTTTAATTTTTGAGATTTTTTGACTAATCGATTTTGCACTTCGGATAATATATTTAGGTCTTAAAAAACCGCGTCGAATGCCGTCTTGAACATCAAAATCAAATAATGTGTTAAAAAATTATGGCTTTTTAAAAATTCCAAAAATAAGCTAAAAAACGTCAAAATACCCCACTTTACTATAGCTTTGCGGTTAAAATTAGCGGGAAGTTGCAAGGTTGGCCTTTAAGGTCAACCTCTTTTCGAATTTTTTTTCACATTTTCCATTACTTCTTCGCTCCTAATAGTTGCATCGTGATGTTATATAGCCTTCTCGGTAAATGGTCTATTTAACACAAAAAGAATTTTATCTACTCTACCTCGATTATGTATCAATTTTTAGTTCGTGAAAACTGTCATTATAGACAGCAGTGCGTGAAGTAACAATGTATTTTAAATGGGATTTACTTTTTCGCACTGTTTTTGACACACCTTCATATAATCAAATATCCTTAGCATTCGCGTTGTCATGGTGTTGCTATGAGCGCATTAAATTTCAACAAAAGTTATTCTGACAGTTTTGTAGTTTAAATTTTCAAATTTGAATTTGTAATTATTTTTTATTTGTTTATCGTAGATAAAATATTGTATGAAACTGTGCGTGAAGTGCTTTTTGCGCACTTACGCGATATATAGCACTCGCTTCGCTCGTGCTCTAAACATCGCGTGCGTGCGCAAAAAGCATACTTCACGAACTGTTTCATAAATAACTATTTTAATTCGAACCAGTAGTTCCTGAGATTAGCGCGTTCAAACAAACAAACAAACTCTTCATAGTCCGGTCAAGATAGCATCAAAAATAGGGGTAAGGTTACATTAATTCGCACCTTGCTAAAAATTGGCATGAATGTTGGGAACCCTATTATACACAACTTGTCAATTATCCACATCAATGCGAAGTGTGGAAAAAAATTTATTCAAGGTCAAATATTGCAAAAATTGGTTTTTTGAGTTTTCCAGCTAAACGGTAAGTTTTATAATAAAAATAGATGAGACAAAAAATATTCATCATGCAATTATCTATAAAAATTGTTCTTACACTTTTTTTCCTAAGAATCGCCATTTCGCAGATACAGCGATGCAAAATGTTGAAAAAGTTGTATTCTTCATAATATGCATGTCAATTACCGTAATATACGTTACAGAACGATAATATAAGTAAAAATATTAATTTTTGTAGCGTATACATACATATTATACAGTTATAAATATATAAACTCGAAAAAAAACTCAGTCTGAAAATATCTCTGTAAAGCAAGCTGATAATGATGCTGATGTCCTGATAGTTGAAACAGCAATAGAACAATTTAATTCGACAAATCCAACTATTCTTGTTGGTGAAGATGTTGATTTGTTGGTACCTATTACTTACTGCTCGAACGCCAACTGAAAAAATTAATTATTTTTTAAAACCTGGGAAGGCTCAACAACAATCAAAAATATATTTATCCAAGAGTTTATTTGCTTTTTCAAAATGCCAAAATCATTTCTTATTTCTACATGCAGTAACTGGTTGTGACAGCATTTTTTAGGAGAGGTAAAAGATCAGTTTTGAAATTGTTTGAGAGACAAGATTTAGTTGATTGTGCTGACGTTTTCAAAGAAAGTACCTCTACTCCACAAGCTGTAATCACCAACGGAATTCGCTTTGTTCTTTTAATTTACGGAGCTCCAAAAAAAAATACGTGCTTAGATAAGTTTCGATACTTATCTTTTGCAAAAAATACGTATAAAAAGAAACAAGTACAATTAGCTTGTCTTCCTCCAACCTCTGCTTCTGCTCATCAACATCTATTTTGGGTATATTATCAAGTTCAAGTATGGCTTGGTTATAAACTAAACCCAGAAGACTGGGGTTGGAAGTTAATTGACAATATATTGGAACCAGTTCAGACTTTACTCCCTTCTGCACCGGAAAAACTCCTCAATTCAATTTTTTGCAATTGCAAAACGGGGTGTAATGCTAAATGCGGCTGTAAAAAAGTTGGTTTGTTTTGTTCATTAGCCTGTATCAGTTGTCGAGGCCAATCTTGCTCCAATGTTGAATCTCCAGTAGAAGAGGATTCTTACGATATAGGCGAGGAGAAATCTGATGCATCGCTCTTTGAACAATTTATTTGTACCCAGCAGGAAGAAGAAGAAGGAGAAGAAGAGTATGGATCAGACGAATAATTTTCTCAATTTACGCATTACTTACACCGCTCTTGTTATTTACAATAGTACCATTTTTAATTTAATACGCGCCATGTACACTACACTACAGAATACAACTTTTTCAACATTTTGCATCGCTGTATCTCCGAAATGGTGATTCTTAGGAAAAAAAGTGTAGGAACAATTTTTATAGATAATTGCATGATGAATAATTTTTGTTTTACCTATTTTTATTATAAAACTTGCCGTTTAGCTGGAAAACTCAAAAAACCGATTTTTGCAACATTTGACCTTGAATAAATTTTTTTCCACACTTCGCATTGATATGGATAATTGACAAATTGTGTATAATAGGGTTCCCAACATTCATGCCAATTTTTAGCAAGGTGCGAATTAATGTAACCTTCAATGTCTATTTTGACCGGAGTATCAGCTTTATAATATTAGTATAGATTATTATATAAATATCAACTTAATTATAAATTTAATTAGTAAATTTATTCTTAGTAACAATTGGTTTTTTAATAACTAAAATAAGACACATAGGTTTGTGTGTTTGTTTATGTAAGTTTCTTGAAAAAAATGCATCGATGGTAGTATTTTGTTGTAGATATTGGTGGATCATTGTTAATTCTTAAATAAAATTGATGATACACTTTAAGAATACTCTAAAAGTGCTCTATGCATGAATTCTTGTATATCTATCATTTTTTGATTTGATCATAGTTATATTACTGCCATGATCATGGTAACACCATTTTCCATTACACACTCTACTGCACATAAATCTGCTATACTTGTACAACTTATATGCAAGTCCTGAATATTGTTTATTATTACTGTCATGTTTGGTGTTGCAATATTAGCCGAATCACTTTTATTTTGATATATTGCAACCCTACCTGAACGATCAAAATCACGTTTAAAGTGAGTAATACACTTAAAATTTGGTATGTCACATTCATTTCATGTCTCGGAGAGTAATAAAATGTTTGTTTTTTGTGTAATACTGTCGTTTAGATCAATGGAATGTTTCCGAAGGCTTTCTACATTGAGATGCCTCTATCTCTACTAATAAAATCAATAATGAATTGTACTTTGGTTTCTAGTTTATTTAACGATAGCCTCTGCAACTCTTGTAACAAAGATGTAGTTGATGAAGCTAGTATTCGATTATGATGAAATCGAAATTTAGTTTCATCATCATCAAATGTAACAATGAACAATCCTTCGATGCTTGTTACACGACAGAGTGCAACATAAACAAGTTGTTGTGGATTTATTTTGTCATACTCGTATACAATTTGATTAAAAGTCCCACCTTGTGGCTTATGAATAGTCATAGCACAAGCCGAAATTATAGGAAAGTGTTTTCGTTTAACAGTCACATTTTTATCCCTTGTCATGTGGCTTGTCACTGTTGAGAGAGAGAGAGAGAGAGAGAGAGAGAGAGAGAGAGAGAGAATTTACTCTAGATCCTTAAACCTAAAAATAAAATGGGCTATGGATGGCTTGTCAAGTGTGGTTCAGTCAGAACTCACAGGCATAACCATAGCTACAAAAGAATTAATCAATAGTAATATCACAGGCATGAATGTAAATATATACACAGACTGCCGACACGCACTACTGACCTTGAATAGACCACGTATCGCTTCAAGTTTAGTACTAGAATGTCACCAATCTCTAACTGAGGCCAGCCAGAAGAACGTGGTCACTCTCAGCTGGATCAAAGGACATGGGAACTCTAAAGGCAACCGCATTGCGAACAATTTAGCAAGGAGGGCTGCGGACTACAAATATGTTATCCCTCTACCAAGCTAACATTGTCCGCAGTCGTGGACCTTATCAAACAGCACTCTCACCAAAAATTTATACAGTGTTGGGATGAAACTACGAACTGTAGACTGGCCAGAGAGTTATTACCTCATCCTGGCGAGGAAACAGCAAAAAAATTAAGGCATTGACCAGACAAAATCTCCGAACAGCTGTGGGAATCTTGACAGGTCACTGCCAATTGCGGCAACATCTCTTTAGGATGAAATTAACAGAATCGCCGCTATGCAGAGCCTGCGAACAAGAAGAGGAAACAGCAGAACACATAATGTATGACTGCTCTGCTTTTTCTGAAATCAGAAGATCCGTGTTGGGCGAATACTGGCTTACACCAGCCGGTGTCAGGGAGATCCCCCTCGGGAGCCTCATCACCTATTTTAAATCACTAGGCCTGGTGACAGTCTGAGGTGAGGATATCCCTACACACAATGAGTCATATGTGGCCTCAGTGCTGGCTGAACACTAGCTCGCCCCTCCCCAAATTTCCAGATCCAGAGAGAGAGAACAAATAAGTCGAATCCTATACTCTGCCTGCCCCCTCTCCGAGCGCTACGCACTATAGCAAAAATGTCGTGAGGATTTTTCGTGACGTTTGCCTAGCCCCCTTAGCCAGTGTACCGCGCGATAAGGAACTTCGTTCCAATATAGTTCTTACAGATATTTTCTAGGAAAATCGGTTGGGTTGGTTTGTGTATACGAATCTTGCGATGTTTCCATATAAAAAAAAAATCGTGCCAAATCGGTCGCATGACGAACGGATTGATCATATGAACACAATATTTTCCTTTTAATTTAAAGGAAATTCCATAGCCCAAATTATTTAACTAATAAAATCTTTATTTCTTAATAAAATTGGAACCAACTAGGCATCTGATTTCGATTTCCTTGAAGTCGACTCCAATGGTTTATATCTTTGTAAAAGATTTGAGTTACCAACATTCGAAATGTAGATTTAATAGCTTAGATTAAAATAGAAGGTAATTTGCCATTATAGTCGACTTCAAGGAAATCGAAATCAGATGACTAGTTGATTCCAATTTTATTAAGAAATAAAGATTTTATTTCTGGCTTTTTAGTGCATTTTTTTTTGAAGGTGGTTTAATTTTTTTTAAAAAGTTTTTATTTTATCATTTTTAGTTGCTACTTGATTCATGATGTACTATTTTCAAAACCTTTCAAATACCGTGCAAAAGGTACTGAGTTTAATCCCCAACAACCCCGACATGTACCAATGTGACTTTTTGTAGACATAAGTCTAATACCTAGAAACACAAAGCACGTACGGTAAAGGAAGAAAACATCATGATGAAACGTGGACTTAAGTGTCTGAAATCACTAACCCGCAGTGAGCAAGAGAATTGAATAAATGCTCATTCCTTCTCCTTGTGAGAAGAGGTCTTTGGCTTTAGAGTGGGACAGTAACGGGCTAATTATTATGTGTTTATGTTATACATTGATGACCTTAATCAAATTTCTATGAGATCACACGGACACTCTATTCTTTTGAATGCAAAAAGATTTTTTAAATCGGATTATAAATACCGGAGATATTCGGTAACATAAAAAAAACTATGGTCGAATTGAGAACCCCTTCTTTTTTCAAATCGGTTATAGTGGGACAGTAAGGCGTCAATTATTATGTTTTTATGTTATACATCATTATTTACATATAAACATAACTGCAGAGCTTATTCTGTTGCTTTTTGTTGGTATTTCCTGGAATATCTTTCACATTGATGACCAGACCTTAACCAAATTTTTATGGGACCAATGGGAAACTCTACTCTTTTAAATACAAAAAAAAATTCAAATCGGATTATAAATACCGGAGATATTCGGTAACATACATAAAAAAAATATGGTCGAATTGAAAACCTTCTCCTTGTTTGAAGTCGGTTAAAAAAGGGGAAAATGAGTTGTTTTGAAATATTATTTTATTATATTATTTTAAATTTGTTTCAGCCCAAGCAAATCCCACAATTAAAAAAATTAAAACCGAAGAAATCGAGATTGATGACCAACTTTCACTCGATATGGAAAACTGTTACCAAACTGAGATAAATCTAGATTTTAATGTTAAAAATGAACTTGTATACCCAGTTTGTGAGATGCCCGATCTGAAAATTGAGGCCGATAAAGATCTACTTTTAGAGGGAACTTCATTTAATTCTGAAGGTTAGTTAGTTATAATGTAATTGTCAAAATACTAATCTCGCAGATATTCTTTTAAATGTATTTTTTGGTTGAGTATTTTTTCCGTATTAAAAAAATGCCGTGGTCATAGGGATTGCCGATAGAAAGGAAAATTTATAATTTATTAAATAAAATCTACTTTATTTTATGTTTTACGTTGGTGTATGGTCAAAAAGTGTAAAAGA
Organism: Altica lythri; assembly: GCA_964028335.1. Lineage (NCBI taxonomy): Eukaryota > Metazoa > Arthropoda > Insecta > Coleoptera > Chrysomelidae > Altica > Altica lythri. The sequence continues at coordinate 45,981,151 of OZ034808.1, read as the reverse complement.
ATTGTTTATTAAACTCACTCTGCGAAAAGTTTATTTTACAACGGTTTAAAGTGGCTAATAAATTGTTCTACTACTGTGACTGAATATTAACAACAAAAGCTATTCATAGTGATATAAAAATTAAGTAATCTTAGTATTGGAAATAAATTTATACAGAAAACTATTACTAAGGCACTATAAACATAGGTATTATCGTCAGCCATGTTTTGTCCAATGTCAACCACAAAACCAGAGATATTAGAACAGATGTGTTGATGCCTAATATAAAGTTGGCAACAAGTTCTGACATCAGCGCACCATGTTTAAAACTTTACTTTTACATCCTTTTTGTGCTTAAAGTACCTTAAGTTTATTTTAATCTAAAACCACTATACTTACTCTGTCACTATACCGTTATAAAGTACTTTTTCGCTTTTCGAGATACCAGCTGGTTTAGTTCCCATTTTCACCACTACAAAATACGATTCCACGTCTCTTTAATTTGTCTATGATCTGACACGTAAATTGAGTGACATTGGAAAAAAAATGGCTGATGATAATACCTATATCTATAGAGCCTTACTATTACTTGAAAACAAAATATTTAAGCATTAAACTATAGTACATATTATCAAGAAAACAACTTATAAGTATAGGTCTCCCAACGAAAGTTTGTGACAGCCACGTGTTAGTCGGCGCAGGTAGGCGGAGTCTTTCTATCAGTGGCGGACGGAAATAAAAATATATTATACATCTTATATTAATTTTTAATGTATGATGCCAACATAATTAAGAAGAATTTATTTTATATAAATTTGTTACTGCCCACTTTAAACTAAAAAAATACATACATTTAAAAAACAACTCAGAAACTCTCTCAGCATATTCGTAGCAAAATACAGTTTACAAAACCATTCTAGCTACCACACTGACAAGCTTTCAGAACGGTCGTTGTTATCGTAACGCTCGTAAAAAAACCATTGCGCATTGAACGAGAGGCCACGTGGCTGTCCCAAACTTTCGTTGGGCGATCTCTAACAACTTTTTGTATTAATAACTAGCTGAACCCGGCGCGCGTTGCTACGCCAATAACTAAAATAAATTTAAGAAAAATAAAAGAGGAGAAGAGGTAGAGTAGAAAAGAAAGTTTATAGTTTTGTTTTACTTATCGTACCAAAAATATATTTTTCGAACTTATATTTATACGAATTCGTATAGATATCTATTAATCAGTACTGTATTTGATACATGGAAGCGCTATCTGGTGGTAACTTCAATTAATACATATATCATATTCATCTTACCCATTAAAAATACATCATCATACCGATTTTCATGACAATCGGTTGAACGGGGCAGAAGTTGCTAATCTGCAGCGCCACCTGGTGGCGAGTGGCATCAATGAACATATTACACAAACCTTCTCCGTAGAAAAATACATATACATACCAATTTTCATGACAATCGGTTAAACGGGGCAGAAGTTGCTACTCTGCAGCGCCACCTGGTGGTGAGTGGCATCAATGAGCATACCATACAAACCTTCTCCGTGGAAAAATACATATACATACCAATTTTCATGACAATCGGTTGAACGGAACAGAAGTTGCTACTCTGCAGCGCCACCTGGTGGCGAGTGGCATCAATGAGCATATCACACAAACCTTCTCCGTGGAAAAATACATATATATACCAATTTTCATAATAATCGGTCCAGTACTTTTTGAGTTTATTGAGTACATTCAGACATACAGATATACAGACAAACATACATTTTTATATATATATAGATATGTACTTTTAAGCCTTTAAAAGTGTATTTCTATATGAAACAGTATTTATACCAATTTTTTGAATCGATGAGCTTCTTTCCCCTATTGTTGGCGCGCCACCGTCGCTCAAAACATGTAACCAATTTTATATACGCTATCAGTACATCTCTTTATTACATATTATCTATGTGCGCACCACTCTACCTGAAAGGGAGTAGGGTGTAGGGTTAATTTAAGGTTTATTAATTAAGTAACCACGTTTCCGAACAAACGATGCTCTTTCAATATAGTATATGGCTGTGAATGACATTGACATTCGTTACGCGCGTTTTTTTAAAATATGCAAAATTAAATGTCTATTTTTCAATATTTCTAAGAGATTTTCTTAATATTTTCTTCCGTAAGAACCTTCTCCTAATAATAACAAATACAACACAAAAAGAATTAGTAAAATCGGTCCAGCCATTCACGCGTGATGCCATGACCAGGAAAAACGGGTTTCATTTTTATATATATAGATAGATTAAAGCTATCTATCTACTAAAACTATAAATGATCCTGCTAACAAACAGCTATTGAAAAGTCTGTCACCGAATTAAAAGTAATTATTAATGCAACAGAAGTTAGAATAAGCTTAAAAATTGAAGATCTAGTACACAAAGTTAATAATCTAGAAAAAGAAACCGAACTAGTAAAAAAAATCTTTAAAACTCATATCAACCCGAAAAAGAAATTTTTATACTAAATTTTATTGCACATTTATTCATTTTCAGTAGTAATAACCCAAGGACATTGATAATTGTTCGAAAAAATTTTATAACAGATTTCGAAAGCTTGTTGCTTGGAAACAGACCGACGCCGTAGGCGGAGGTCTCTTGCCTGTAAGCAACAAGCTTGAGAAAGTTGTTAAAAATGTTTTGAGCATTTATCAATGTTCGAGGGTTATTCGGATAGAAAATTTTTTGCTGGTTATGAAAAAAAAATACAGAGCAGAAACAATTTATTTAAATGTGCAATTAACAAAGGAACAATTAGAAAAATTTAATGAAGATCCAGACATGTTAGTTTCTATAACTGATGAGGATGTATTTCCACTACGCATGCTGTTAATAATTTTATTAGCGCTTGTTGAAATACAACGCTTTTGAATGGGTCAATAATAACTTTCATTTCCTTATAATACTTTTATTGTAAAAGCTTACTTGTTAGGTTCCACATGGTTTAATATTCTCATCAGTATTACAACCAAATCGTGACATTTTGAAATATTGAATATTTGAAATGTCAAAATCGAAATGAAACGAAATGTAGGTATCCATAGCTACATGATTGAGTGAAAACAGCCCATGGGATCTGTTTTCAGTATAATGTTGGTTTTATTGGTTGTATTCAATCAGATGACCACAAATTAATTGATTTCATTGGATTTCTAATTGAGCAAAAAATTTTCAAACTAATTTTATAAAATTTTATGCCAATTGCCAACTTGATTTCCAAAATTTTTTGGAACGAAGTTCCCTTTTGCGCGTTACGAACAGTTACGACTAACGCTAGGAGCTAGCCAAAACAAATTCATACCAAAAGTTGTCACGACACACGCATGTTTCTCTCTCTCACAGACCAAAAAATAAATAACTCTCTCTCCCTCTCTCTCACAGATAGATATATTACAATTAAAAAGACACTATTTTAAATTAAAAGAAAATGTACATTAAAAAGAAAACACTGTAGAAAAAATAATAATTAACTATAATAGTATTACATTTTATTTCATCCTGTTTTTATAAATTAATAAATTCATAAACATTTTAAAAATAGTTCGTAACTTGACTATTTAGGTACCCACGTCAAATTACCTTAACTGTCAGTTACTGTCAAATATTTTAATTTTAAAATTTTGTATTGAATTGTTAATTTCTGTTTTAAATTATAAAAAGTAATTCTAAAAAGATGTGTTATCTAAAGCTCTGGTATTGTATAAATGGACACTTTTGTTTAAAGAAACGAACTGTTAGGTAAGTAGAGATTTTATACAGACAATAATAAATGCTTATGTATGTATAAACACTCTGTTGTGTTTACAAATTACTAATTCCTTCACTAATTAATCGAAAGGAACTTCGTTCCATCCGGGTGACCCTTGACACCTCACACTTTTTTTTTGTAATTCCTGGCCTACCACGAGGAGGTTAAGCATGGTAATATGAGTATGAAAGACTAAGTGTAGTGTAAACCTCTTGTATGCTGTTTCATACTTTTAAAGATCTGTCGGACAGAGGGACATTTTAAGGAAAACTTTGCATAAAGAAACACTAAAAGAAGAAGTATAAACAAGTCTACGTTAAATAGCATAAAACGAAACAGAAACTAAATAATTAATTAAATGACTCATCATCTTGAAGAAAATTTCGCATACAGTCCATTTCTTTCATTGCTTCTTCATTACAGCGGGAGCCTTTCCTGTAAGTTTTGTGATGTCTAAATCTAAAATTTGAACACCAATTTGACCTGCGTTCGTGGAAGGCGTAGATGAACTTCCGAACATGCTCGTAACGCATCCGATGTGTCCGAGGATTAAAGCAGGGATTTTTTGTTCTGAATAAATTCTAACCTTAAAATTTGTCTGTTTGATACAATATTCACGTTAAATTATTTGAATGCTTTGTGTTTAATGTTTGTTTTTGTTCATAGTATTATTGACTTCTTGTTTGAGTTTTACTTTTTTAACTTAGTTTCTTTATTTATTGTATAGGAATCAACAAATTTGCTTACAGATGACTTTTTCAATATGAAATTAATTTACATTAATCGGTAAAAAGTTTTAGATAAATTTCAGTTCTAGTGGTGAGGATTTAGAAGATATTGTTAGATATATAAAGGCTCCAAAAACCATTCAAACATTCGTAAGCGTTCGCGCTACCTTAAAAATTCAGAATATGTCTGTAGAGTGACTTGCGCGTTAGGGAAATCCACTACGTACTCGGTTCTTAGTCTGAATACGTCCAGAATTAGCTCCGCGAAAATAGCTATTATCAACGGTAATATTACCCTTGATTATAGTCGGCTGTTTTTGTGGTATCTAGATTTCAAAAATATTATAGTATCAATTTGTTGAGACATAATTTGACGTTAATAATCTGATTAAAAGCCGAGAGCTTTGGCTTTGTTGGGAAGCAGAGTCGAGTCAATCCATTCTACTCTAGTTTTATCAGGCGAGTGGCTCCCCCACCACGCGTCCGTACCTACTGGTTCAAAGGCTAAACAATTCCGAACCTGTTGATTTAGTCTAGTACATTAGTGTGCGCAAAAATTTCGTTCCGCTGGAGTCAGGAAGCAACCTTACTTGTGCACTTTATTCTAAACCTAGTGCGAACGATTTCTGTGTGTAGTACCGAGTAAAAGCCACTAAATTACTCGCTACTTAACCTAATTACTGCCTAGTCCGAACTAGGCTTTACAGTTTTACTTCCGAGAACAAAAAACATGTCTGAGGAGATACATGTGAGAGTCCCGATTGGAACGAAGTTCCTTTTGCTTTGAAATAAGTATTATAGCAGGTATAATAAAATAAACTAACAATATTTATTAAATGATAAATGAAATAAGTGAAAGAATGCTAATAAAATTGTAATCAATGTTTTTTTTTTTAAGTTATGATTATAAACATTTTGTTTTATTTTTAATTATTACATAAATATCAACTTAATTATAAATTTAATCAGTAAATTCAATCTTAGTAACCATTGGTTTATGGTAACTAAAATAAGACACATATTTATGTGATTCAGATTCAATCTTATATAAGTTTCTTGACAAAACTGCATCGATGGTAGTATTTTATTTTGTTGTAGACATTGGTAGATCATTGTTAATTCTTAAATCAAATTCATCTAAAGGAAATTCTAACAATGGCTTTGAGTTTTCATTAGAAAAGTTGAAATTTTTTATATCTGGTAAGCGTTGATGATACACTTTTAGAATACTCTAACAGTGCTCTATGAATGCATTCTTGTATATCTATCATTTTTTGATTTGGTGATACGTATATTACTACACAGCAGACGCGTGCGTCGCGTGGCTTGTAACTGTCGAGAGAGAAATAGAGAGAGAGAGAGAGAGAGAGAGAGAGAGAGAGAGAGAGAGAGAACTAATAAGTCCAATCCTATACTCTGCCTTCCCCCTCTCCGAGCGCTACGCACTATAGCAAAAGGATCGTGAGGATTTTTCGTGACGCTCGCCTAGTCCCCTTAGCCAGCGTAACGCGCAATAAGGCACTTCCAATAAATATTAAATATTAAAAAAACTAGTGTGGCAGTCAGTGAGACTGCCGGCAGAAGTTATACTTCTATGCACGCGCATGGATTCATAAATTTGTATGCGAATGATTTAGCAAAATCATTATATGATATTCGTGGTAAGCGACCCCAAAAACCTCCTAGTACTCTTTTTTATCGAATTTGCATAAAATTCCTGGAGACGAGATCCGTCTTAAGCACCAGGTGTTTCGAAGACCATCGCCATTATTATAATCGTATTTAGCGACTCAAAAAACCGCCGAGTACAAAGTGTGCACTGATTTCGTACAGAATTTACATGAAACCAAGTGTCGCGGAGACTTTGGGCATCATGATATTCGTGTTCAGCGACTCCAGAAACCCCGAATTGAACTCATTTTCAGCAATACTTACCGAGTTGTAAGTTTTCTCTTTATTGTCTTTTCGGAATGTACTTTTCGAATGCAGAAATGCAATTTCCCATTTTTATATTATAAAAAATAGCGACAAATTTCCTGATACTCTAACAAATCCAGTGCAAAAAAAACACAGTCCGATCCATCTTACGTTACAAAATTCGGAGGTTTTAGTGCTTTATTTCATCGACTATTCGTAAAAACTCTGTTTATGTAGCCAACAACCTTAAAAGCATAGAGCAGAATATACTGCAACCATGTGACGGTATTTTAGACTACAATACAATACTCATTACTGAATATTATTATTAATATAAAATGCTAAACTTTATATACTTATACTGTATACTTACGTGACAGAATTATAAAATAATCTGTCAAATAATCATGTGGTCCGTCACTATGATATTCATACATTAGTTCAGACTGTTTTTTGTATATCTATCCCTTTTCAATGCATTGAATGTTGAAACGGTATTCAAAGGACTTATAGTTATGACTAATAACAAGTGGTAAAAATTTCATCTTTGTTTTTACAGACCAAAATACCTTATAGGTGTTTCTGTCTCTCTCTTACTCACACCATTACATATGTAATGATTTTTCCCATTTAACTCTACACAAACTTTTCCGCCGAGTGCACGAATAGAAGTATAACTTCAATAATCGTTTGGCTACGAACTCTTGAGTAGAGGAATTGGTAACCTCTATCCTTGCGATTGTCGGGTGGGCTGTTTTTAAGAGAGTACTGGGTCATTGATATTTTTTCTAAGCAGAATTAAATAGGAATTGAGGTTCGTTTAAACAATGACGTTCTTTTGAAGTAGTATTGGTAAAATCGTAAACAGGATTGGCATTTTAAGTTCCTTTGGAAAACGTATACACTCTGCCACGTATTTTAATGAATTTAAAACAAAATCGGATTTTGAAAAACAAATAAATCAACTAAATAAATTCAACTCCAGCTGAGTTCGGTGGTGGTTTCTCTACTGGCAAATTATGCCCAGCTCAGCCGTAGAGGGTAAGTGCCAAAATAAGTGAGTGCGCCACCGATTTGGTACGGTTAAAATCGGAAACCCCTGATGTCCCAGGCACCACTTCACCCACTGGAGATAATTAAATAAATTCAGAATTTTACCCAGAACTATTTGAATTGTACAATAAAAAAAATAACGATAAAGTGAACTAAATAAAACCAAAATTATCAACTAGACCCTTCTTTAATAAAAGTTAAATTTAAAAATTTACACAACTGCCAAGCCTCGTGCTTGACAACTCTATTGATATTTATATATACTTATAAAGAAAAACAAAATGAATATATGAATAATATTAAAGTTAAATTTACCAATCTGTGTGATCACACTCAATACAAAAAAAAAATATAAGAAAAATTGCTCTTAACTAACGACTTAAATCTAGTTAGCTTATCTGTTAAACTAATAAGTTGCTGCAGTCCTTTGCTTGTCTAATACTTGGGTCGGTTCCAAAATCAAGCCTTCTCCAAAACCAAAAGGCTTGCACCAATCACAATAACGTACGCTCGAACCAAGTATCAGGCCTGCTCTCAAAAGAAGCCTGTCTCTAGGACTATAGCCGGTAACAAGAACTTATGCCTGTATCTAGGACCCTAAAATCGTAATATAAAATCAACGATAGCTTAAACAGATTTTAATGACTCCTTGAATTAGTTTGACTTAATTACTTTAATACAACTTGAATACATTAACTTAAATTTATACTGCAATGAAAGAACAAAGTGAATTTACATGAATAATACAACATTTAGCAATTGACTTCTCTGAATTTACATTTAATAAGCAAAACTAATGATTGAAATGTACTCAACGAACCTAAATCCGACTTGCCAGTCACAACAAAATTATAACAATAAATTAATCCAAAATTTAACATAAAATTAATTAATAATAGTAAAAAAAAAATAACCGAAAAGGAGTCTAGTTTCACATTAATAAAACCTACATACGACACAAAGAAATACATATGTAAAATAAAGATATTAACCAAGATTGCGATTAAATGGCGTTATTAATCTTATAAAAATAAAATTACGTGACTCACCTATCAAGATAGGGTTATTCTACTTCGTTAAACTCGTGATACCCTAGCTGGTAGTTGGGTAAAAACAATTTCCTCGTCGCTAACTGCAATGATGGGGCAAATTCCGACCACGATTGCTGTCTAAGTGGTTTTAAAATACCAGTCTTCCCTACTGTCTGCTTCATAAGGAACAAAAGGACCATAAAAATCGAATAATTACATGGATAAAGAAACGTGTACTCACCAACAGAAAATTTTACTAAATACCCGGACACAATGCCGTATTTTCCACCGAATTTACCAAAACTCAGAAAAATCTCTTCCTCAATATTCGATAGAAACCAATGAAGCTTAATTACGTAAATCCAACCTGAGTTGACCCCGATGTACAGGGATGCAAATTAAACTCTCAAAAATTTTCTCGTTAATACGTGTTCACTTCGAAAACTCCAGGTGAAAAGACAGAATCTCTCCCAAATATCAACCTTCACTCGATTTGACACACTTCAGAAGAAAAAGATGGCCTCTACTACTATAGGGACAATAACCATAGCTTATTCAGCCAACAACTTACGAACAAACAGGGGTCATTTGATACGTTTAATCTTATTATTTAAATAGCTAACAACAAATATCCCAACATTACTTAATTTCCCTATTTATTTTCGATTTTAATAATAAAGTTATAAATATGACCGAACGCTGGCTGCGAAACCACAATATACAAGTTATCGACGAGAGGGTAGATCAGATGAACTACTGTCAGTGTTTTCAAACAATAACAAGAATAATACATTACTTACAAAACCCATATTAGCAACAACTAAAAATAATTTATGGCCGAAAATAATAAACAACAGTTGGCGATTAACTATAATCGAACTTAAATCAACCGGTTTTGCCTCGATAAATCCTACAATATTTACGAATTATAAGGTAAGAATTTAGCTAAGGTAAATTTTAACCCGTGACAACTCTTGTGAATTTTAAAAACAATACATGTGTCGAAATTTTTAAATATAACTTTAATATGATTTTGTTTGTTCCAGGGTTTCTGTCTGCTCCAAAGGGATCAAAATATCATTGTGGGAAATATTATGGGACCTGTTACTTTTGCGGACAATTTTTCTTTCATAAACTACTGTTAGTACATCATTTCTATGTGTACCATTTTTTTCAAAGTACTACAAAAACTGTTATTAAGAAGAATAATTCTATTAAGAAACGCAACAAAAAATGCTTAAACATAAATCGTATTTATTACAAGAATTGCTTAAAAATGTTTGAGCAAAATCCTTTAACAGTGATCAAAAATAAAAAAACAGCTCTTCTTGCTCATAAAAATCTAAAACAATGCATTAGTGACAAATATTTTAAATGTAATATTTGTTCAAAACCTTTGAAAAGCAAACGTAATTTAAACGACCATCTAAAAATACACACTGGTGAAAAACCATTTAAATGTAGTATTTGTTCAAAATCTTTCTCACAAAAATCCAATTTAAAACAACATCAAAGAATTCATACTGGTGAAAAACCATTTAAATGTAATATTTGTTCAAAATTTTTCAGAGAAAAATGTACTTTACAACGACATCTAACAATTCACACTGGTGAAAAACCGTTCACATGTAATATTTGTTTAAAACTTTTTACACGCAAATCTCATTTAGTAAGACATTCAAGAATTCACACCGGTGAAAAACCGTTTAAATGTAATATTTGTTCAAAACTTTTCACAAGCAAACGTGGTTTAAACGACCATCTAATTATTCACACTGGTGAAAAACTGTTTAAATGTAATATTTGCTTAAAACATTTCAAAACACAAAGTTACTTAAGACGTCATCTAAGATTTCACACTGGTGAAAAATCATTTAAGTGTAATATTTGTTCAAAACAATTCACAGTTTCATGTAGTTTAAAAAAACACGAAAGAATCCACACTGGTGAAAAACCGTTTAAATGTAATATTTGTTCGAAATTTTTCTCACAAAAATCTAATTTAAAACAACATCAAAGAATTCATACTGGTGAAAAACCGTTTAAATGTAATTTTTGTTCATATGTTTTCAGAGAAAAATGTACTTTACAACGACATCAAAAAATTCACACTGAAAAACTTTTCAAACCTGAATATTATTTAAACGAAGATTCCACGGGTAATTATGGTTAATAAGACAAGAACAACTTGTAGCGTAAAAATACCCTTGGCTAGCTCCAGGGTTCGTGGCTTCTTTCTGGCTTTCTTTTTTAACTCTCCCCACACAAATAAATATGGGCGCCAAATACAGACATACAAATAAAAGAGTGAAATCAGTGTTATATTGTTTATTCAAAGAAACTTTAAGATATTAGTAAAAAAAAAGTGATTAGCTAATTTCTTATCTTTTCTGTTGTTATCTTCGGAATCGAAGTGGTGGACGGAATACTGAGACCTCCGGTAGTTTATAAGCACCGGATAATGGTGCCGATGGTAAGATGTTTTCTCCCAATTGAAAATTATTGGAGGAATGACACTAGTTGTGATCAACAATCTGACTTTGGTGTTTACTGTCCAGATGGAAAATTTCGGCTCAAAAAGCCCTCACTATGGACCCTTCACAAATTGGCAATGGCCCGAAGGGAGAAGGTAATGAGAAGAAACTGATTGCTTTAAAAGCGCAAAATGAAAAAGATTAAAATAGCAACACTTCTCATGTACGAACTAAATATTCCCCTTCTCAACACAGATAAAGTCTACGCGTCGACTCCAATAACCCACAAATTATAAAAATTAATAGTCCATAGGCCAGGCCACAAATAACGTTGTAAACGTTACAAACTTTTTAAAATCTGATCTACTTGATGGTTGTGTTCTCACGCATACATCACAATTTATAATATTAATTATTTGTTTGTCACATTTTTTGCAATATATCCAACAAAAGCAGCATTATCTTCAATTGCGGATGTCAAAGCTATTTCATTTGTTGCTGATGTGAAAGATCTATTTATTTATTTTTATTTAAATTGCTCAACAGTCCTTGTAGGCCTAGGGCATTTGTACATATTATTAAACTAATAATATATACATCTACAATACCAAATACATAGATACATATTAAAATTTAGTTGTTTCCTGCTGCTTGTGTGTATTGCTTCAGTATTCCTCTCCATTCTATTCTATTTTGTGTTTTTGCCTTCCAATCCCTAATATTTATTATCTTTAAGGCCTCTTGTACTGAGCTACTCCATCTTTTCCTCGGTCTTTCCTTTCTTTTTTTGGTAGCCTGGTTGAACCTAATCTTTCCACATGGCCAAGCCATCTTATTCGCTGTGATCTTATAAAAGTGCTTATATTCGGTTCACTGTACAGCATTTTAATTTCATTATTTGTTCGTCTCCTCAATCCATCCTCAGTGTTTATCCCCCCATATATGGCTCTTAACATTTTCCTTTCCCATCTTTCTAGCAATTCTACATCCGATTTTTTAAAACCCAGGTTTCGCAGGAATATGTTACTGTGGGTCGTACGATGGTCCTGTAAATCCTTGTTTTTGTATTTCTGGACACATATTTTGACGTCATAGGTGTCCTGAGGCTACCGTATTTTTTATTTCCCCTGGCAATTCTAGCCTTTAACTCTAGGTGTTCTTGTCCTTTATCTTCTATTAACACTCCCAAATACGTGAACTGTTGTACTCTTTCAAATTTGTATTCTTTTCCCTTATATATGTGATCTTCACGTGATCTGTTTCTTGTTGTGTACTTTCCATCACCATATTTTTGTCTTCTTCTCGTTTATTAAAAGTCCAAATTGCAGTGCTTCATTCTCGATTCTTATTATAATTTTCTGTAGTTCTTTTTTTCTTTTTGTCAGTATTGTTAAATCATCCGCAAATGCCATACATTGATGTTCGTTGTTAAATATTGTTCCTTCCATTTTGATTTTAGCATTTCGTAGAACCATTTCCAGTACCATATTGAATAGCACAGTAGATAGGGGGTCTCCTTGACGTAGACCTCGGTTAACTTCAAATTCCTGAGATTTATGTCCTTTCCAGACTATTTCATTTTTTGTTGTTTCCAGAGGCATTTTTATTAATCAAAGATCTATACTTAGTCAAAACTCTCTGTTCTTGTCTTTTACACGAAAATGATTTCTGCATATTACAGCCATAGCACTGTATGTAAAATTGTATTAATAATTTAAATGAATTCTCTGGCTATTTCTAAATTTTCTCTACTATTTCTATTTGTAGTGAAAACAACCAAAAACATTTACCAACGAAATTTAACCCGTGATCGGTCCGTTTCTAAATTTCTCGCCATCGATACCTCGTTAGATTTTATTAACATAGTAATGTGACATATTTTATTTTGTTACTTAGCTGTATTTTTTAAATGGTTGTTTGCAATAAGTATTAAGTATATTTATTAGAAAATTGGCAACTGGTTTAATAAGAATATAATTTAATGGTACTGTTGTTGCAAATGAAAACTCTACGCAATTTATTAAATTTTATTTAAGAACTGTTTAAAAGTACAATTATAACAAGCTACTTGTTCGGCAATCTTCTTTTCTGTTTATACAATCGGTGCAAGTAAAAACAGTTTCGGAAGTATGCTGTAGCGTGTTTAAAAAACTCTTAAAATAAAATTTATTCTTTTATAATTTCTTCTTACTTAGACCGACTCTGTCCTAATTTCTATGCAGACGTTGTAGCGAACGGTCGTCTTGATTACTAAAATATCGATTTTCTTAACGTAACGACCAATAAGATTCCGACTTGAACATCAGGTATTGAGGCGCGAAAAAACGCATCGCGTCACCCCGGAGTACCGCCATTTTCCTAATCATTCTAGCTTGGTTTTTAGTACGATGAACATCTACGTACGACCACTAGTTTCAAGTTCCCGGCAAAATTTCTTAGGATTTTTAAAAATTACTTTCAATTAAGTGTTTCTGTTTTCGTTTACCGTTTATTGTACCGAGGATTCACATAAAGGGTTCCAGACAGTGTTTTCGTTATGCTTCCTGGGTTTTCAATGTAACAACAGCATGACCGCCATTGTTCTACGTTTACCGCTTCCTTTTTCGAACCCACGCTTCGAAGGATGAGTTTATGGTTTTCTCTAATTATCTATTAATCTAAACAAGAAGGGGTTTAGATTATATCGTACCGTTAATACCAATTACCGAGAGAAAGAAGCCATATACTATAAATATCTCTCAGAAACATTTAGGAGATAATGTAAGTTTTTAACAATTTTTTTTATATCTGTATCGAGCAAGAAGTACCATTTATTTCTATGGATCATTTTATCGTAATTGTACTTATCTGTAACATCCATAAGTATAGTGCCAGTGCCGTAATGAGAATATCCGGGATGTGATTTTTTTTGTGTATTGCTTATTTGTAATTTTTTATTTCTTACATTTTTTTTGTGTTTACTATCTGTAAACTGTTTTACATATTTTTTTTATCTTTTAATTATTATCTCGCCTTATTTAATTAAGATCTCTCTATATTTTTCTATATGGGTACGTTTTATCTCGAGATAATTGAAAAACCAAAAGTGATATTTTTAATTTTTTATCTAAATTTTTCTCTCTCACTTTTAGTTTTAAACATACCAAAAATAACAATAGAATTATACTTAGCTGTTGTTTTATGGTAGTAAAAGTTATGTTTTTAAATTTAAACAGAAATGTGTTTAATAATATTATTTACTGTTTATGATACCGATATATGATTTACCTACTGTTTATAACACAGATATTTTCTTTATTTTATTTTGTTTATTGTATCTCTTACTTATTATCAAACCAGATAATAAAGTCTGTTTAGTGTTTAACTAGATTTTCTTTTCCTAGCTAGAGCCTGCTACTCTGATCAATACCTTCAGTTTCTCTAATCTATACTTTACCAAAGTAATAGATTTTGTTTCTTAAATATACCTTATCTTATTGAAGTAATAGATTTCATTTCTTAAGCATATATTATTTTATTAAAGCCATAGATTGTGCTTTTTGAATCTATCTTTATCTTACCGATTAGATTGATAACCATAAGGATTAGTAAAAGAAAAGTGTAAGTATAATTTTTTTAGTATCTTAAATAAGAGTGTGTAATTTAAATTTTTAGCAAGAACATCTGCCGGGTTATCTAATTTTACCTTATCTTCTCTTATATCTCTTATATCTTTCTTATTTTAACTTTATCTACAACATCTGATAAATCATTTTATCCAACATATATATTCAATATTTTTTTTATCTGGGTTTCTTATATTTTCCCATCCTTATGATAAAAAAATAAGTGGCGCCCATTTACCTTTCCCTTTTCCATCATTTCTCTCATTTTCTCTTTAGTCCCTTTTAAAGTCTTTTCTCTTTTATTTTTTCTAGTAAATATATCCCCGTATATCTTTCCAATACGATATCATCTAGCTCGTTCGAATCCACGCTCGCTCTCCTCCTACCCCCTGAGTGCCGTTCGCATTTGTTAACCTCTATAAAACGAGCCTTTAACATCTTGAGAAAAAAGATGTTACAATGCTCTTTGCATACAGGTTTCAAACATGTATGACATCGGTGCTGAATAAATCCGTTTTTTCTTTTCGTACAAAAGAAACATCGAGGTTTTGCAACCGCATCATTTGAGTCAACAGCTTCAACTGGAATGGCTTTACTCCTCAAAACATTTCTAATTTTGTGTCTTAGCGGAATTAATGTTGATGTAATGCTTTATATCGTTATTATGTGGTCAGAACAAATACCACACAATCATACAACAAATTTACACATTTCTTACGATTTTACCAAAACTACTGGCAACATTGTAATGAAATTATATATAAATGTTTTGAAAGTTGATATATTCACTTGACAAGATTGACAACAAATATAAATATAATAGTTAGATGTATTAAAAAAATCAATATGCAGAAGAAAAAAAATGGGTAGAGACAAAAAAATGTATACAAAGATACATGTTTAGAAAAGACCAGAAAATTTTAGAAGATGGATATTTACATAAGATCTCTGAGGTTATAAATATATAATATTATTCCAATGTTTTCATCAGCAAACAGTTCCAAACATTTTTAATTCCATTAATAGTTGTATATGAAGTTATTTGTTACATAAAATACACTTTTACATTTTTATACATTCAAAATACTTATTATTTATTAATCACAACTAACCTCAAAATTCTCTGTCACTCATTATTTTACAATGTTGGCACATTATATCCGATAATCAAAATTAAAAAATGTTTTAAGAATAAAATATTATCTTTAATTAATAACGTGACAATGATCCTTTTGATAATTAAAAAGTAATTTTATAGGACATGGACGAATCGATGTTTCATTCATTGATCTATGACCCATCAAATTACATTTAAATTTTCTTTAATACATTTTTTTAATATTTTGTGTTTTCTTAGGTTAGTGTTAAATGTAAACGAAAAATCTTAAAAGAAGATTTAATTAATGGAAAAGAAGCGGCGAATAAAGCAGATACATTTAATAACTTCATAAAAAAAACTTGCTGCGACAGATTTGGACGTACAATTCCAAAAAAGAATATTTTACTTTGGATAAACTTTTGACTGTCGTGAAACAAAACAGATTTTAACGGTGAACGTACTAATTTATACAAAATCAATAAGACATAAATTTAAATTGAGCGAAGACATTTTAAAATTAGCAAAATCGCTTTCTTTCGGAAATTTATGAAAGTAAAAAAGCGCTAGGAAATCATCAGATTTGTGTATTTAGACGAAACGTGGATGTAAAAAATGGTACTCCAACGCGTCTATGCGTACAGGAATCTGATTTAAAAAGTAAGCTATTGCATGTGAAATCCAAAGGAAAGCGATTCACAATTTTACTCGCAGGAACGAATAGTGGGTTTTTAGAGGGATATGATTTGTTATTAGATTCTTCAAATACTGACATTGACCATCACAAAACTCTAAACGGTGATATTTTCAAAAACTGGATTGTTAATCAACTTATTCCTGCTTTATCCAATTTTTCAGAGAAATGGATAATGCTTCATTTCATTCTGTACAACTAAACAGACCACCTACATTTTCAGCAACAAAAGAGATATTGCAGGAATGGTTAAGCAGCAATGACATCAAATTTGATAAAAAAGTGAAAAAAAAAACAATTCAACCTACACAATAATTCAACCATACAGAAGTAACGATAAGACATAATTATGTAGTAGTTGAAATATTAAACCAACATGGACATGATTTACTACGTACCTACCTACTATAAAAAAATATTGCATTTTTTATATCCAGACAGAACTTGGACAGAAGCGTTAAGATAATGTACACCAGACATGTGGAAAAATTTTGGTAGACATATAGAAGAAATTATTTTGACGGACTGGACTTCTTACATGGAAAACTGTTCACTTGACAACATTTTACCTTTGATTATGGAGGTGGATTGAAAATACGTAACGAATAGATTAACGTGACAATAGTTTTAACCAAATCTGTTACTTCAATTTTTGTTGTTTATATGTTTTTTTTTTTTAATTTTGTATGTTTCATTTTTTTTTAATTTACTTATTTTACCGTTAATGTATCTGCTTTTCTGCTGAGCCATTGCACTGTAACTTTTGAACACATTTTAAAAGGACTTCCGTTATTTGAAACCTTAAATATATTGGTGTCACTTGGCGCTACGCGCTCTAGTGGTTAAAAATATAACTACTGCTAGGATGACGGCTGTGATTTAATTATACCTAAAGTTATGTAGTTTTTATTTACAATTGAAATGTTTTTATCATCAAATCAAGTTCTTGACTTTATTGAGGCTACTCCTAAGTCTCGATATTTTGTAGGAGAGAAAATAATTAATGCAGGACATTTAATCTATAATGGGTTGGAAAATCAAAACAATGATCAATACGATATTTTGTCGTATTGTATACAATCATCAGCTTTTCGTGATAAACCCCATGAAATAAAAACAATTATACAAAAAAATGGTCAAATTGTTTCATCAAAGTGTAGCTGGACTTAGTGAAAGATGTAAACACATCACAGCGGTGTTATTATACGAGGGTTATTGCCTTTTATATTTCGGGATTAGAGAACAAAAATAAATATTAATCATCGAAAATCACTTTATTGTTTTTCAAAATATTCCCTATGAAGAACTATACACTTTTGCATGCGTTTGAACCAATTGTCGAAGCACTTTTGCCACTCTGATTGAGGTATCTCCAAACCATGCATTCTGAATGCAGCAACCGCTTCTTCAGGTGTCGAAAAACGTTGACCTCTCAGTTTGTTTTTTACGTACGGGAATAAAAAGAAGTCATTCGGTGACAAGTCAGGACTATACGGCGGATGACTCATCAAATCGATGTTTTGGGTGCTCAAAAATGCAGTTGTTTGAGCCGATGTATGGGAGCTCGCATTGTCGTGCTGAAGAGTGATCCGTCTTCGGCGGTTGGTTTTCCTGATTTCTTGGAAGACAACTGGCAAAACAAATGGTTGTTTACCACTCAGAATTGACTGTTCTGCGTTGTTCTAGTGGTACGGTTGCGACATGTCCAGTTTTTCCGAAAAAACAGGCGATCATTTGCTTGGAAGTGCTTCGTGCGCGAACAACTTTTGTTGGATTGGGCTCATCTTGAAACACCCATACAGTCGACTGCTGTTTACTTTCGGGCTCATACGCGTAAATCCATGATTCATCACCTGTCACGATGTCATAGACGTGTTTCGAAGCACCGCAATCGTATTTTTTGAGCATTTCCTTCGACCAATCGACACAAGCCTTTTTTTGAGCGATTGACAAATTGTGTGGGATCCAACGCGAACAAATTTTTTTTACAGTCAAATGTTTATGCAATATTGAATGTATGCTGGTCCCACTAATGCTTAAGGTTGTCTCAATCTCACGATAGGTCACAGGACGATCTTGCATTATCAGTTCGCGCATAGCATCAATGGTTTTCGGAACAACAACTGATGTTGGACGACCTGCACGAAATTCGTCTTGGAGTGAACTACGGCCACGATTGAATTCTCCATACCATCGATAAACACTGGTCCTTGATGGAGCTTCATCGGCAAAAATTGAATTAAGTTCATCCATGCACTGTTGCTGAGTTAATCCACGTCGAAAGTTGTAAAAAATAATCGCACGAAAATGTTCACGATTTAATTCCATTTTTGGGCCGAGATGAATCTTTTAAGTTACTGTAAACAACACAAATAGCGCTCGTATGTCAAAACGTTCTGAGTACGTGTAACCTCAAAAATGTCCAACTTTACGATAGAGCTGTCAGTTGCCAGATTGCAACACCAGGGTTGCCAAATCCCGAAATATAAAAGGCAACCCTCGTATTGTGCTCAGTAAGTGTAAATTTTACTGACACTGAACATAGTTTACCTTTTTCATTGTTTTCCTTTTAAAAAAATGAAATATTATAATATATATATAGTACAATTATTAACTTACCTGGTAAAAAGTAATCATTTTTAGTAAAATGCAAAATACAACAGTATTTTCTACTTTTGTTTTTTTTTTTGGAGAAAATCTAGCTCCACAATTATTTAATAAATCTGAGGCCATAGTTAAATGTTAATTTTCACTGATGTACACTTTTTTTATTATTAATAGACGAAATATAAATAAACAAAATTTAACAGCATACAAATTTGCCTTATTTTATTTATGGCTAACTACCAGCTATCACCCTAGCGCTAGTTTATAATGTGACCACACCATGTCCGGTGACACATACCAATAACAAAGCATAACATTTTGTGGGAATTTTTATCTTTGTTTAACTTATCAAAATAGCTGGAAACCAATTGTCATATGTCATAATGCCGCACTATCTGGGGAGCACCTCGAAAAATGGTTCAATATATAGCTGTTGTAAAAGTATTCCACAAAATGAAATATTTTGTATTTTCTTATTTATAGCTGGTCCAATTTAAGTTTTTGTTGTAAAAGTTATTTTATAATACCGTTATATAGACATAGAAAATTTGTTTAAATTGCAAATGAAGACTATTGTTTGCTTTCATTTAATTACTATTATTTTGTAAATACCTTCATTATAATTTATAATTAGTATATTCAATATTATAATTATACGTATTCTGTTCATGTAATAATGTTGCAAGACCTGTTTGAACTTAAATAAATTATATCTAAATATATATTTTTAAATTTTTTGTGAAAGTGCTGAAGTTTTGATGATTTGATGGCGCTGAAATGAAGTACACAACTGTTACTTTATTTATTGTCACGAACACTATGATTTTATTGAGGACGTGACAACAGCACATTTACAACTGAAAATAAGATTAAATATACATGCCGAAATTCATGACCCTAACAAGGCCTACTTTAATATTTTTAAACTTGAAATGATGTATATCTCATGAATTTGTTAAGGGTAGAATTGTTATTAGTCCAAATTTTGAATTAAAAATTATGAAGTAATAACCGCTCCTGATATAAACGAATGATAAAGTTTACTTTTCTCTAATGGCTGCCATGTAAAATTGACATGTATTGATGTTTTGACAATAAGTTAACAATAATTAGAGTTCTGAAACCTTGTTTTTTGTAAAATTTTGTTAATCAAAATGTGCTCAAATATTAAATACACCGCCATGTTATTAACTTTAGGCGAGTGTTTAGGAAACTCTACTGCAGCTTTTACGCGTTATGCAGAAAAGTTTCCTAGAAGAAACTTACAAAGTAACAGTACATTCTGTAACAAGGTGTAACGTTCGTTTTCGAGCATACCATCCGGACTATATATTTTTATATTATCTATTGTTATCGCGCCGATACGAGAGGGGATTGCCAGTTTGGTAGGAGAAAATATGTCTCTTCGATAGAGAGCTCAGGAGCTAGCATAAGGTAATTTAAGGTTTACAAATTGGCGCCCAACGTCAATTTAATTTTTTTAAAGGCTAATTAAGCTACATAAATGAAAATTCGATACTAGTGGAAAATTACGAACGCGAGCGTAGTGAGCGAGAGGAACCACGAGTAAATCGAATTTTCATTCTAATCGTGTAACAGACTGTATTTTCTCCACGACCATGTAATAATTCACTACATTTTATGTTATTTATTGAAATCATATTACATTTTATTGATATTAATATTTATAGTGTTTGTGCAATAACTAAAATTAAAAACTGGTGCATTGGAAATATTTTCAGTAACATTTTTCAGAACAGACTGATTTGTAGAGGCAGACTTAACAGTGGTGTAGCAAGGAGAATTGGAGGTTGAAGGAATGTTTACCTACGAATTAGATCCAGTAATTAAAGAAACTAATCGATGTGCTAGATTTATTAGATTTTGCAAAGAATTTTCTATATATCCTTCTGCTACTTGAGAAGACTTCCAGCCTCCATGTCTTTTTAATGTTGTAATATCTGCACCTGCATTTACCAACGTAGTCGCTGAAGTGCGGCGGAAACACTGGCCAGTATATTCTTGTGGATGTTCTAGATTTAGGAATATGGCAATTTGTTTAGCCATATTGTCCAGTTTATTAGTTCTGATTACTTGCCGCGTACATTTATTTTTTTGGATTAATAAAAAAATTATCACAAGGAACATCACAAGGTCTTAGAGCCAGGTATTTCTTTACAATATTGTAAAAATCTCCCGTTATTGTAAACTCTCTTGGTTTTTTAGTTTTTGTATTAGAAATTGCAATTAGTATTTCTGATCCCAAATCTTTAATGTCTGAAATATTGATGTTGTAAATATCATTTTTGCGACAAGTCCCCGAAATACGGATTACAATAGCGACCTAAAAATAAAAATTAGATTCTTATTTAAATCGTAATTTTTATTATCTTTGTAGCTAAATATATCTCATTCGGAGCATTTTCTAAAAATTGTTTAACTTTTCTTCAGTAAAAACCTTCGATTTCCTGGCTTCATAGTGATCAGAAGAGCGTTTTAACAAAGATTTCAGTTTTTTGTACTTTGAAATATCAATGTCATGTTTAACGTTTATCGTAGCTTTTAGGAAATATACTTTCCAGAGAGTCGATGATTTCCATTTTTTTAATAAATTGCCAAAAAAATGCAATTAAAACATTTTCAGAAAAGGAGTCAGTTTTCTTTTCTTGTTGCCAAACCCTAAACAGCGTATAAAACATTTTATATTTATTTCTAGATCTCTGTGGCAGTAGGTTTTCGCTTATGGTGTTTGCATAATTTGTGATTTCAGGAGGAGTATTACCCAAATCCATATCTGATTCACTCATTTCTGTTTATTTGAATTGAAATTTGTAGCAAAACAATTAGAACATCTCACTGACAAACTGAGTGACATTTTTGAAATTCAAGGCAATCTATGTTTTCCGTTGAGCATAATTACAGAATGTTATTCCGTTACTAGTTAAAGAATGGAAATACATGCAAAACACATAAGAAGCAAGTGTTTCAGAATGAATATTCTATCTCAAGAGTGAGAATTAAAAATTAAGTCGGAATTATTACATTCATTAATGGTCGTGGAGAAAAAACATTTAAAGCCGTTGAACGACGTTGTTGAGAAAATGAGAACGTGAGACCAAATAAAATAAATTCTGGTAGACCAAGAACAATTAATAAAGAAAATATTGTTTTAAAAGTTGATCAAGATCCAACAGTTAGTCCTAGGAATATGGCTAGACAAATACTTCTTCTTCAAGTACTTGTTAGATACATCAAGAGCAGCAGCTACATCATTACAAACATTCAACAACTCCTGCCGGACGATCTACCGGTTAGAGTCGATTTTTGTGAAAAATTGCAAGAAAGGACAGCCCTCAATTCAAATTTTTTTAAAATGCATTCTTTTTACGAACGAGGCCACTTTCTCGCGGCAAGGTATGTTTAACTCCCAGAACGCACACTACTGGTGTGATGAGAATCCACAAGTCAGACACTCATTTAAAGTTAATGTTTGGACAGTACCTAACATTAGGTATAATACATGCTAGTATGAAAGACAAAATTTATAATCGTGAGGTAAGGATAACTAACTTATAATTATTTTCTTAAATTATTTTTTTAAGTTCCGCTTGTATAGTATTGATCAAATTTAATTTTTGTCTTTTTTGCATCCACACTTAATTACAGCAAAAAATGCCGAAAGGCGATAAGCAACTAATAAATTTGCTTATCTACTTGGTGCAGTGTCGGACTTCACTTGTATTATTTAGATACTCGATATTTACGATTTAACAAATATTTGAAATATTTTTAAAGATTAATTATAATCTGAAATGTATTAGTCTGATTTTAAATTACCATTAATGCACGCAAGCCTTCTCACCACATCAAGGTTACATCTCTCGGGAAAGAAAATAGGTTAAAAACCTACAACGAAAATTGGTAACAAATGATACAGATTTATATTCTAAATCATATAAAAAAAACTAATGCGCGTCAAAAGTATCATCCTCACTAGATGTCTCATTTTCTAACTTCTCTTTTAATGTTGCTCCAAATCAGCTCGATGGGGTTAAATACACAATAATTAGGTGGTAAACGAATTACATTTAGTCCATATTACTAAGCCATACCTACTATCGACAACATAACTTGACTTAACATTTAAAGATTTTAATATAAGAAACAAATCATTTTTTAAAGCTGCTGAAGAATAAGCTACCCCTACGTTATGTAGGTAGGAAGAAATAACATTTTTAAGAGATTTAGCTTTGGAATTTCTGCAGTCTGTCGTGAATGCTAAGGAGCATTGTCCATAACTATGACTGAATTTTGAGGTAAATTTGATAACAATTGCTCTCCAAACCATTTTTCGAATAATATGGATGTCATGTCTTCATGATAATCTGCTGAAGAATTTGAAATGTTTTTGACCGAAAGCAGCAAACAATTTGGCACAAAAACATTCTTATTTCTGGCATGGTTCCATATACTCAAAAGACCATACATTTTTTTGATATTCAACTTTTCTTTCTGTCAATGATACACTTCTAAAATTAGGTTAAATTTGTATAATATGATTGAAGGAAAGTAAAAGCCGATTAACAAAAAGTATGAAAGGATTTTTTGACATATGGAACCATTCCAACTTCCAAAATTTGGTTAAAATTCTAGCATACACTATATAACTAAGTTAATAATAAATTTTTTATATATTTATTTATTTTCAAGTTAAAGAAACGTAAACAAAAAACGATTGCATAGAATTTTCCAACCAACCCATCATTGCACTTCATTGTCAAATCAAGATAGTTTGTTTAAGTTGAATATAGCTTAGACCTTAGACTAATAAATAAAAAATTATCAGTGATAATATAACAAGAGAGTGAGAATAAATTGAAAATAATTTGACAGATTTGAAAACTTGTTGCCAGGCAATAAGTTTGAACAAAATCTGTCAAATTATTTTATAATTCATGGAACTCTCGAGTTAAATTTGACAAGATTATTTTTTGATTAACAAATTTTTACAATAAAAAAGATCAATAAAACTATCATAAAATTATTAAGTAATTATTTTGACAAGTATCTGACAGTTGCTAGGCAAATAAAAGCTACAGTGATTATTCCCGACAATAATCACAAGAGATCTTTTCCCACTATAATAATGACATAATTGGTTGAAACTTACCCTTGTGACAAATAAAAAAGCATTTCATTGGTTTTAAGAAACGTCAAAAAATAATCAAAACAATGTCACACTACTCACAGTAGATAAACATAAAATATTAATATTGCTAAAGTTATTAATTAACGTATCGAGATATTGGCTTCTATTATCCTCTTAAATTTACTTTTACTATAGATATTTTTGGTAAAAAAATTTATCTTGAAATGTTTCTCACATATTTCTTTGTTGAACGTTTTAAATGAAACACATACATAATTTTTATATTATTTACTTGGTTTTATATAACATAATACAAATAACATATTAGAGAACTAAAGAAATACATGGCAAATAAAAAATATATAATTAAGTAGGTGATACAAAAGAGAAGTACCTAATAAAATAAATGATACAAAAATAACAAAATTAAGTATCACAAAATCTTATAGACAACTTTTAAAATTAATTTTAATAGTAATGAACACAGGAATTCTCAGAAAATTTTTAAGAAAAATATTTAATTATGATTTTGTACCCAAAATTCATGAGCTTTACACAATCTAGGACAATAAGAGCATAATAGAGCCTACTGTAATTTAAAAAAATATATTTCTTTCAAACCGTTGCACATAAAGATTTGAAATTTTAGGGTATAGAACTAGAAATAGTTATCTAGGCGGGGTCCACGTAAACAAAGAGAAAACTAATGTTATTTGCGAGATACATCACATAAATTTTTTAAATAGGTATAACTTTATTGATTAAAACTCATACACTGTATAGTTGTTCCAAAGTGAATGTAAAATTTTTTGACCTTTGTCGGAATTTGAATGCCTTTGATAGCAGTGCCGACCATTGGCGTGGAATTAAATAAATGGGTTCAAAATTGTTATTAATTTTTGTTTTAAATTTCGAAAGAAAAACGGTTTTTGTATATTTGAAAATTTTGTATCAATTTGAAAATTGTCAAATAACAAATTAATTCTTTCTAATTAAAACTTGTTAATTTTAGTTATTAATAAGAATATTTTACTCATTATTCAAATAGTACATAACTCATAATATTTTTATAACAATTGACTACAAATAATACGCATTTTGTCGCTATTAATGCCACTAATTACCTCTCGAATATTATCAAGAACAACTGCGCTTAAGGTTGGTGACTGATTATATTTTCGTAAACGTTTCTTTACAGTACTCCAAACCATTTCGATTGGATTAAAAATACAGTAGTATGAAGGTAAACGCAAAAGGGTATGACCATGTCTGCTGCATATGGTGTCAATGACGTATTCATTTTTAAAATTCTGACTTTTGATCATTCTTATTAATTCCTTCTTTACTGATGGCACCTTTTTAGGAACATTGATATTTTTGATTGCCATAAATCTTAAAATTTCTTTCTTTTTTGTGTTAGTATTAGGTATTTTGTTTAATATGCGGGGATGGTACGACGCATTGTCCATAACAATTACTGAAGTCGGCGATATGTTAGGCAAGAGCTGTTCGACAAACCACTTTTCAAATAAATCGGCTGTCATATTTTCGTGATAATCGGCAGAAGACTTTGTTATATTTTTGGCCGACAATAGCAACGCATTAGTTACAAAACCATCTTTGCTTCCGGCATGAAGAATAATAACACGTTGTCCTCTTGAACACGGTGCATTTAAAGCACAATTGTTTGTGTTATCAACCCAGCCGTACTTGACAACATCATGCGTATTGAACCAGGTTTCGTCTAAATCCTACTAATATTATATAGGCGAAAGTTTGTTTGGATGGATGTATGGATGTATGGATGTTTGTTCCTCTTTCACGCAAAAACTACTAAACGGATTTTAATGAAACTTTACAGTAATGTAGCTTATAGATCAGAATAACATATAGGCTATAATTTATAAAGATATTGTGTGAATTGTCCAAAATATAACGATAAATGTCATTTAAGTCTGAAAAAATTCTGCAATCTGCGAGCTACTCAGGCGTGTGCTTACATAAAGACCTTGATTTTATTCGAATTACACGCAGACGACGTCGCGGGCAACAGCTAGTAAATTATATTTCTGTTTAAGTTGCGATATTCATTTATTTTGCACAAATACTCTTGTCTAAGTTCAACGATACGCTTAGATTCCATTATTATCATCCGATTATTTAGTTTTTTATATTTAAATCCACAACTCAACAAAACCTCGCGCAGTGTTTCCAAACTTGCATAATTATATTCAGGAAAATCTCTTAATTTTTCTCGAATCATTTCTAAAGTAGGCACTCTATTTTCTTACAACGCGTTGACATTGAACGTGTAAATCTCTGTTTTAATTCGAGACTCTCATTAATATAATTATCATCTATTGATAATTGCGACGATGATGGATCTTGATCACCAGTTTCAAATGGTCGCCAAAACGCCATAGATTTATATATAATTTCTTACCAATTTCTCCAATAAACACACTGACGCTACTGTAACTTGTTTTAAAATGAAACAATTATGCAGGGTCAGAAGTCGAACCACTCGCTAAAACTCGTTCCATGCCGATTTCCATTTCGGTACAGAGTGGCTCTGCTAAATCAACTCCGAAATGTAACTACATTTACGTTACTACCACGGTCGGTTCCTATTAGCTACTCTCCTGTATGTTTAGAAACACATCTTCTCGGTAGATAGTGTTAGAAAGGCGTCGGCATTTCTTAAGATCTATATCTGAGGAGCCGGCAAAAATATTAAAAGGGAGGGGGCTATATACTCAATGTTGCCTTTACTCAAAAATATCTCTAAGTATAAGTAATATATACAAAATTGATTTCATTAGTGAAAACTGTTTAAATATGAAGAAGCTAGTTAATTAATTTAAGTATATATTTTGTAAGAATATTTTTATATTATCTTTCTAAGAGTCATTGATGAACAATTGAATAGTAAAGTAAAGAAAACATTTTCAAAATATATAAACTTAGGAATTTTCGGAAATATATCTGGTAACCTAGATTTGAAAGTCGGGTCCTTTGTTGGGGTTAGAAGGCGTGGTTGTCTTTTCACATTAATATTAGTTAAACTATACCTAGAGCCAATGCATATAAATTCGTTCACCAAATTTCAGTTCTTAATTTGGACGTAATAAATTTTGAAATTTTTTAGAAAATTTAGCACCGAGAGCCACCACCACCTGACAGGATTCGAAAAAGTACACTTCGCTCATCTAGCAACACTCTGACTCTTTGTATGAGTCATTTTCGATACCCTTTCTAAGACAATCGAATATAACATAACTCATACATAGAATCAGAGTGTTGTTAGCTGAGCGGAGTGTACTTTTTCGAATCCTGTCAGGTGGCGGTAGCTCTCTATGCTAAATTTTCGAAAAATTTTCAAAATTTATTTCGTTCAAATTAAGAGTTGAAATTTAGTGAACGGATTTATATGCATTGGCTCTAGGTACAGTGTATAAGTTCTCGCAAAAAACATTAGGTTTCTCTTCGTTTAAGTGGACCCCGCCTAGATAACTATTTCTAGTTTTATATTCTGAAATTTCAAATAAATTTTCTAAAATTACAGTAGTCTCTATTATGCTCTTAATTTCTATTCGTCTTGTTGTAATGTTGAAATTTGGCAAAACATGCAAACAATTGTTTTCGCATGTTACCTTCCTTTTTTTTTTAATTTTGCGAATTTCTTGCTTTCATGGTATGACTTCATTTAAACTTTTAAAAAACAAAAAGTTGATAGTCTTATAACTTATAAGGGATTTTTTTAAGTTAAAATTTCTATGTATCTAGTTTATCAATTTCAATTAATTTATAAAAAAGGACATACGCTTGTCCACTGACCAGGTTACTTGGTAAGACAGGTGAGACAATAGAATCATCGTATTGGTGCCAATTTCCAGTATAAGGATGTCGACAATACGCAGTATAGTGACCTCTGCAAGCTGATCCAGTATGATTTGAAATGGCATATAAATTAAAGCGAAAAACTGAAAAATTGTCAGATGCATACTGGCTCAAATCAAGCTCTTCCAAGGGAAAATCTACTCTTATGTTTAATTTTCCTCTAAAATGAGAAAACCGTTTCAAATGAATAATTAATATTTTTGGAAATTTATGTATTGCAAATGATTTTGTACACCTCTCTCTTTGCATTTTGTGCAGGTAGGTTTTTCTTCACCATCTAAAATTTCTTCCTTTATAAAATTATCAAAGCAATGTGCTAATCTTAAATCTCCAGATATTTGTGGCTGCGGAAGGGATAAGTCCCAAAATAGATCGAAGGTAAATGAAGTATGGCTGCAATGAGAACATCTCAAGACAGATTTTAATTGACCTACAAAGTGATCAACTATTATTGAGTTTTCCCTAGTTAAATAGTTTTTCCATGATTCCTGTGCCTGTTCGTTTCCAGTAAACGCAGTCTCAACTACATTTAATACACCATGTGGTTTTTCTTTTATTTTATTAATATCCTCATGAAGTCCCCCAATCAGGTATCGTAGAAATTCCTGGGCATCTTGCTGTTCGTAATCTGTGAATCGTGGTGCAAATCGTTCTACCTGAATTTTTAAGGAAGTTGTATCTACAACTGTAGAATTCTTATTATTGTCCCAAATTTCTTTTATGACGTTATCAATTGCCTTAATTAGTGCCCCTTTCATTATAGACGTGGTGGTATTTATATCCTGATTAAGTTTTGTTCTGTAAGAAATATTTTTAGGTTTGATATTAAAATTTTCCAAAATCAAAGATCTCTGAGCAATGGTATTTTTTAAAAGTGTTTTTTCAAAATTATTGTTGGGCTTCTTTCTACTTTTATCCCAAGATTCTTCCCCACTAAAGGATCGATAAAGTAATTGCATTTTTTTTGTAGAACATTGTTCTTTTGGTATTTTAAGGAGAATTTCCTTACGTAATGTTAGAACTTGTTTCCTAATTGCTCTAACAAATCTGATGCATTTTTGGTTAAGCTTTTCATCTAGGATATTATTTTTAACCTGAGAAAACCAATTTTCCACATTAGCATTGCTAAATCTACAATATTTATGCGTAGTTCTTTCAAATAAAATTCCCGTCCAAAGAGGTAGGTAGGCAAGATATTTTTTCAATATGGTCTTTAAAAATGGTTTGTTATAAAAATAATTAATTACATTACTACATTCATAAGTTTCTTTGGTACTTAAAAGTTTATTTAATATATTAAAAAAATATTTATAATAGGGACTTTTTACATATATTGCTTTAGCAATGTCTTCCGTTTCAGAATCTAAATCTGTTTCTAAATCATAATCTTTATTTTAAGTTTTTAATTCAAAATATTCAAGATCCGTATCTGTACAAATTTTTAAAATATTTTGATATGCCCTTTTGACTCCCTCATTATCATACTTCTTGTTATAAGAATACTAATGTTTTTAAACCACACAGTCACTTGATTTAAATTACAGAACATAAAGCAACAGGCCATAATTTGCTTCATATACTTTTCTCTAACATAATCGAAATTATATTTTTTGATGTCTGTAACAATGATCTTAAAAAAATGTGCACAGCAAATAAATAATGGAGTTTGTATACTATTTCTAAGTATTCTGACAAATCTATTTTATTAAAAAAAATATTACAGCATTTATTAAAGCAAAGCTGAAATCTGTGACTACAGCTGAAAAAATGGGCCATTTTTTTATTATTTATAGCAAATACTTAAAATTTTATGAGCCTATCGCTATTACATCATGGTCACATGAATACATTTCTGTAATGGGGATAATCCTATTATACAGGTTGACAACCCCGGCATAATAAAATATTCTTTTTTTAACATATTTTGGCTTTCTAATTACATTGCCTGTTGCATCCAAGTGAAACACGGGAAGATCGCTGCTTTTGTCCAAATTCTAACTGTTCTTTGATAAAGATGTAAACATGTAATGGTTCGCCAACTTCTTGTATGAAGTTGGGGTGATGTCTACGCATCAGCAACATATCTATTACATCCTTGTCTCTGTCATGTTGACCAAGATGCTCCGACCGTACTTTCCTAATGACTGAGTTTGATTTTGTTTTGTAAATTACCCTCTACGATTATATTTTCTGAAGCTTCCTTTTATCCACTTCTGACCTGTATGCAGAAGGTTTGGAAAACTTCAACTTTTTTTTAGCTACTGATCTTTCTAAAGCATATTAAAAGCAAAATTAGTAATGGAAACATCGGTGTCTGATCACCTCTAGTTATTTTACTAACTATTGTCCAAAATTGAATAGGGTTATTATTTTGAGACGCCAATTCAGTACAAATATCAGTATTTCGAAACATTCGCCATTTGTTGTCTAAGACCTGATACTCATCTTCTTTTACCAAATTTGGAAAATATTTAGCAAGAAGTATAATACTACTGGAATTTTCACGCATCGCTACCGAAGGATCTATTAAATTTAAATTAAGTAAAATGGGATTATTAAAATCGAACCTTTTATTTATTTGAGCTGCACTTTCTATATAAAATTCCAAACACCTAGTCTTCAATACATGTGCTGATTCGCGATTTAAATGCACCATTAAAACAGAGAGTTTGGCCCCCAAATACATTTCCTCTATGGGGATATAATTACCAGGGTCATTGTAGTTTATTAAGTGCAATGATTGACTTTGAATCACTTCTCTTTTAATAAAATATTCTAAAAGGGTTTTGTAAGATGTCTTAACTGAATTGGGTAATAGATGTATTTGGGGTTGTTCTGCTTGCATTTCTTTATTTAGGTTTGTAAAAAGAGGTAAGATAAATTGTAAAAATATTAAAAAAGGTTTGGTAAGAGGATCATTTAAATCGCTAAGTATTGTCTGAGCACTAGGAAGACCTTCAGTTGCAATTGCGTCAGTGAAAAATAAAACAAGGGCATTATACTGTTCCAGAATCCTATTAACAGCACTTTCCAACGAAAGCCATCTCGTCTGTGAAGGATGCAAAATCTTGTGAATGGGTACATTAGCAAAATTTTGGAATTCTTTAAAAGATTCTATGCGTTTTGGACTGTTAGAAAAAAAGTTATGAACATTTCTTACTAAATCTTCTACAGCTCTAGGTAGTTTTTGACATGCATTAGACGCACATAAACTAAAACTGTGACATATACATTTTAAGAAAAATAAATCCGGGATATCTGATTTCAATCTCGTAAGAATTGAATTTTTTCGGCCAACCATAACATTTGCTCCATCAGAAGCAAATCCTATTAGATTTTTCTTATATGGAATTGAGTAGCGCTCAAAAAAATTTACGACATGTCTATATAGATCCTCAGCTGTAGCGCCTTGAACTGGCAACAGAGCAAGAAACGTATCTTTAATTCTAAAAAAATAAGCGTTTGATTTGTTTTTGTTAAAGTATAAGTAAGAGGTGTACTAACCCATTATTGTGATGATATCTAACTACTAAGCACAAGTGCTTAGTACAACCTCGGTCTGTAGACTCATCAATTATTAAGCAAAATTTAGTATTTTTTAAAATGTCGCAAACATCCATCAGTTGTTTTTTTCCCAAAACATTTTTTACTAGTGATGAACATTTTGTTCTTCCA
Organism: Altica lythri; assembly: GCA_964028335.1. Classification (NCBI taxonomy): domain Eukaryota; kingdom Metazoa; phylum Arthropoda; class Insecta; order Coleoptera; family Chrysomelidae; genus Altica; species Altica lythri. Next base: position 45,949,446 of record OZ034808.1, on the reverse strand, counting down.
CATTTAATTGTTTTCGCTACTTCTGAATCAGGGATAATTTTAGGTAGCAGTTTTACAAAATGATCCATTATAAGGAAGGTTATGCTCTGAGACAAAAGCTGCTGAATACAAATCAGAATTTTTCTTTACTATCTCCATGTTAGTATGCTTTTGATATGACAATAATGTTTGTTGCCCTTGTATAGATTTTGACAATCTTTGATGTATTGAAGAAGCAATGTGCCTAACCAAAGCTATTCGCCCTGTCGAACTTACGGAAATTGTTTTTTTGCATATTTTACAAAATGTGTAAAATGTAGAAGTCCCTTCTTCCCAAATTGGCTTGGTAGGATATTTCTACTTCGGGTGAAAAATACGAAAAGTTCAATTTTACAACTTTAATTATGAATGTTTTTCAGTTGACATTTTTTATTAGATTATTTATTTTTACATGACAACAATTTCATTTTTTTTTTTTGTTAATATGGTTACACAGTAGCGTAACGTTCTAATTATGAAAATAATATAAAACAAAACTGTTCATACCGCCGCCCTTGAAAGTACTAAGTATCTTTCAATAACAAGTTGAAGAAAAAAAAATAACAAATAAAGTACAATGAAAATAGGTTAAAAAAAAAACAAGTTATGTGCTAATAATACACGACAGTGTCCAATGTTAAAATACAAACATTAACATACAGTATTATTGAGTTACTTCAAAAGTTTGTTTTGAATCACTGGGTACACAAAGTTCGTCTGAAACAGGTAGTGGACAAATCTTAACTACACTGCGTTTAAGTATATTCCCGTTTGCTATACGAACACTAACAACGCGGATTATACCGTCCTTTCCGGGATGAATCTTGACAATTCTTGCTAGCGTCCATTTGGAAGGCGGGTTGTTCTCGTCTTTCAATAAGACAAGGCGGTTTTGGAGATTTCCTTGATCAGTTTTAAAATGCCATTTTGATCGCTCGTGTAGTGTGTGTAAATACTGTTGTGACCATCTTCGCCAAAAATGTTGTACCAAGGATTGCAGCATTTGGTAACGATTTAGTCTGTTTATTGGCTTAGTCACCAATTCGATATCAGGTATAAGGTTTAACGGATGGCCCACAAGGAAGTGTCCGGGAGTCAAGGATTCCAGATCATTGGGATCATTGGTAAGAGGTAGAAGGGGACGCGAATTTAATACCGCTTCCACTTGAACCACGAAAGTGTAAAATTCCTCATAAGTGAGAGGATTATCATTTAATATTACTCTACGGAAATGATGTTTAAAAGATTTTACAACACTTTCCCATAACCCCCCAAAATGCGGTGAAGCCGCAGGGTTAAAGTGAAACTGAATCATGTTATTTCTAGCATAATTTTCAAACTCAGGGGATTGATGAAGTTTATAAACTTCCTGTAACTCGCCATTAGCCCCAACAAAATTTGTGCCGTTATCACAATATAAATGTTGACACAAACCACGACGGGAAACGAAACGTTTGAGCATGGCCAGAAAACCGTGAGCGGTCAAGTCAGACACCAGTTCTAAATGCACAGCCTTAGTAGCTAAACAAACAAATATACACAAATAGGCCTTTATAAATTTTCTATTTCGGAGCTTAGAGTCTTTAATCATAAAGTATCCAGCATAGTCCATACCGGTGTGTGTGAAAGGTCTGGAGGGATGTACTCGAGGTTCTGGTAGGTCCCCTAAAAGAGTACTTAAAGGTTTAGGATTTTGTTTGTAACAAGTAACGCATTTGTGAATTACTGATTTAACAGCGGATCTTCCATGAATGGGCCAGAATTTTTGCCTCACGAAAGATAATGTGGCCTGTGTTCCAGAATGAAGATTCTGCTCGTGAATATGAACGATGATTAAACGAGTAAATGGGTGTCCTTTTGGTAGGAGTATGGGATGTTTGGATTCGTAATCCAGAGAGGATTGCTCGAGTCGTCCTCCAACTCTCATTATTCCGTTTTTGTCAATGAATGGGTTCAAAGCCTTTAATTTACTCTGGGAACGTAAACGATTTTTATTTTTTAAGTCTCGCAAATCGAGGGCAAATTCCTTTTCTTGAGCTAGGATTACTAAAACGGTCAATGAATGATCACATTCATAAACAGTCAATTGTCCTATTTGACGTGTAGGTTTGGGCAACCTTAAGTTTTTATAGAATCTAATGCAATAAGCGACTACATTAATAAGTTTGTTGTAATTTGAGTATAGTTTAAAGATAGGAAATTCAGGCAAAGTAGAGATAAGTAAGATAGATTTAGTATTAATTTCTAGTGTGTCATTGTCGAAAGATTTGCGTGAGTAATTAGAAATGTGGGTGTCTGTAGGCCAAAACTCTACAGGTTGGCATAAAAATGAGGGACCGTGCCACCACAAGGTGCAATATTTAAGGTCTTGAGGACTGATACCTCTAGATATTATATCCGCGGGTTTTTTTGTAGACGTGATGTGATGCCAAGAATCTACATCAGTAATTTGTTGAATTTCAGATATTCGATTACAAATGTAAGTTTTTAGTTGCCTAGGTTCTAGGGAAAGCCAGCATAATACGATGGTGGAGTCAGTGTAATAATACACCTTGTTTGGACTACAATTCAGGACCTTCAGGACCTTGTCCATTAGCCTGGAGAGTAACAAAGCTCCGCATAGCTCAAGGCGCGGCAAGGATACAGCTTTTAAAGGAGCTACGCGACTTTTGGCAGTGAATAAGTTGACAGAGATGTTCCTTGAGGAGTCTATTGAACGGACGTAAATGCATGCGCCGAAAGCATTTATAGAAGAATCACTGAAACCATGGAGTTCAAGATGAGTATAATTTCTAATGGTTACTTGGCGTGGGATTTTGAAATAATCAACGCGTGATAAATGGCAAGTAAAGTTTTTCCATATTCGGAAGATATCTATGGGCACAGGATCATCCCAGCCAATCTTAAGAAGCCAGAGCTTTTGCAGGAGAAGTTTTACTTGTATCACCATCGGACCAAGGAGACCGAGAGGGTCGAAGATTTGAGATATCAGTGAAAGAATTACACGCTTGGTTACAGGATTGGTGTCAAGCTTAATGGTAGAATTATAAATAAACTGATCATGTTCTGGATTCCAGGATATACCCAGAGTTTTGTGATGATGGGATTCATTTAATGCCAAAGTTTTAATAGCATTACTCACGGGGTCGCTGAAGTCAGACGATACAGTTTTAGAGTTCGAACAGAATTTTATTAAGTCGAGTCCATACGATTTAAGAATATTTACAAGATTTTTGCGGATATTTACAAGGGATTCTTCAGTGGATGAGCCGGTGAGTACGTCATCAACGTAAAAGTCGTTTTTGATGATGTTGCTTTCAATTGGATTTGACTCGGAAACATCAGATGAAATTTGATTTAGACAACGCGTGGCTAAAAAGGCACTACTTGACATTCCGTAGGTTACGGTGTTTAACTCAAAGTGAAGGAGTGATTTTTGAGGTTCATCGCGCCATAGAATGCGTTGCAAGCATCGCTGGTTGGGGTTTATTAGAAATTGGCGGTACATCTTAGCGATGTCTCCTGTTAGTACATAATTGTGTTCTCGAAAACGCAAAAGGATTGTTAATAAATCATTTTGGACAGTGGGTCCAACTGTAAGACAATCATTGATGCTGAGGCCTGAAGAAGAAGCCGCTGAACCATCAAACACAACTCGGAGCCGTGTAGTAAGGCTATCAGATTTTTCCACACAATGGTGAGGTAAGTAGTAGGCAGGATATAAAAGGAAAGTATCATTTATTGGTTCAATTTCTGACATATGTCCAAGGGAAATGTATTCGGATATAAACTCAGAGTAAGATTTTTTTATTTCAGGGTGCCTTGCAAATTTTTGTTCTAAGAGGCTAAAGCGCTTAATAGCAGTTTGGAGAGAGTCTCCAAGCTTGGATACATTAGAGTTGAGAGGTAGATCTAAAGTAAATCTTCCTGAGGGATTTCTTTGTGTTGTAGACCGAAAGTGATTTTCACACTCGATTTCTTCCGGAGAATATTTATTATTACGTTGTAGTTGTTCAGTGGTTTCTTCAGAGCTCCAAAAAAGTTCTAAAGACTTCTGAAGATTATTATCGGTGGTGGTACAAGTTAATGAATTTGAGGTTTGAGGTTGACAAATTGATGTAAATAAAGATATAGGTCCACTCACAATCCATCCAAGCTTGGTATCTTGTAAAATAGGCTTGTGTTTACCCAATTTAATTTGGTTGGGTTTAAGTAAGTCATAAAAAACTTCTGCACCTAAAAGTAAGTCAATAGAGGTAGGATTTAGAAATTCTTGATCGGCGAGAACAATATTATCTGGAATGCTTATGCTCGAGGGATTAATAACTAATTGAGGAATAGGCTCGGTTATTTTATTAATAACCAAAGTAGATATTTTTAAAGAGAAATTATTAGAAAGAGATTTTATTTTAATTTGGGTTCGTTTAGAAATGTTAGCTTGGGTTTGGCTTATTCCAGAAACGGACATATTAATAGTATCATAAGGTAAATTTAATTTGTCAAAAAGGTTTTGGGTTAGGAAATTTGATTGACTTCCATTATCTAGAATAGCCTTGCATTTTATAGGTTGGTTGTTTTTATCGAAAACTTCTATAAGGGCCGTAGAGAGTAGAACAAATGAGTTTTGGGTTGCATTTGTGCAATGAAGATTTTGAGTGTGACAGTTGTTAGTACCGGTAGGATTAGGCAAATCTGTATGGCTATTAATTGGCAGGGTAAATGCGGTGTTTGCAGAAGTGGAAGGTTTTGAATTATCATTATGAGGATGAATATTGGACTGAGGCTGAGAACTAGATCGAGGTTGAGAATTATGCTGTGTACTTTGAGAATGTGCGGGTCTGTTGTGCATGTGCAGCAATGAGTGGTGCTTGCCCTGACAGGTTCGACAGGAATAAGAAGACTTGCAATCACCTTGGCGGTGACCTGTACGTAGGCAGTTGGTGCACAAGTTGGCACGTTTAGCTTCTGCAAATCTGCTATCAACTGGTAGGTTATGAAATTTTTTGCAAGCATATAGAAAATGATTTTCTTTACATAGGGAACAAACAGGAGTATTATTTGAAGTAAGCAATGCTTTACGTTCATATTTAGGCTCATATTTTCCAAATTTTTGAGTAAAATTAGGTTTCTTATTGGTCAATTTGTAGTCAAGAGATTCGAGGAATCGGCAACGTTGTGATAAAAAGTTTATGAAATCATTAGTTTTAGGTTTGTCGATTTTACATGAAAATAACTCCCATTCTTTACGGCTATTTAAATCTAATTTTGTAGTGAGTAAATAAATTATTAAGCTACACCAATGGTCTACAGGTTCTCCCAGGTTTTGCAGGGATTTGAAATTATTTTGAAATCCATCCAAGAGTTTTCTAAGACCTATGTGGGATTCGTCTCTTACTTGATTGAGATCAAAGATACATTTAATATGAGCATGTATTATGGCTTTTCTATTTTCAAAACGCTCCTCTAAGAGCGACCATGCAGTGTGGTAATTATTTTCTGTGATAGCTAACGAGCTAATAAGTTGAGCAGCCTCACCCTGTAAACTTGATTGTAAATAGTAGAATTTTTCAATGTTATTAATTTGTGAATTTTTATCGATAAGTGATATAAACGTGTCTTTAAAGTTAGTCCAAGTTTCGTAAGAACCGCTAAATTGAGGCAGTGGAATGGGAGGTAGGCGTGGACCATACTGGGATCCAGACTGAAAAAATGGTGAATGTACAAGAGAATTTGAATTCGAGTCATGTATTCTCTTTGGTGTCTGAGTGACATTAATTTGTTCTAAAATTAATTTAGCTTGAGAAATATTATCAAAATATAATGTTTCGAAATGCTCCCGTTCTTGGCCTTGCTCATCTACCTCATCAAATTTATTATTGAGGCATAGTTGCTCAATTTCAATCTGAAGAGATTTAAAGTTATTATTTAAGGATTCGATTATGCTTAGCCGGGTACTTAGTTCAATTTTTAAACGCGGGTCACCTAGGTTTGAACACTTGGTTTCTAAAAAATCTTGAAAACGGTTGATTTCGTTGATTATGGCATCACGGCGAGCCACCAGGTTATTATAAAGTTCAAGTTGCTTTCTAAATTCAACTTGCTCAGAGTCATCTATACTAGAATTAGGATTTACTTTCTTAGTCTTAGATGTCCTGGGCATGTTGAGGAGGTTTAAGGCTTAGGTATAAATATTTTACTAATTCTTATTTCAAATATACAATGTTTGGGGAAAATACGGTAAAAAAAAAATGTTATTAAAAGTTCAAGAGATTATCAAAACTTTACACAATTAGGTGATTCAAGTGGTATCAGCATAAAAATTTTTATTGGATGTGTTATTTTGAGATGACTTGGAAAGGACTGACCTGATATTGTAGTAGGTGTACAACTTAGCATCGACCTGATATTGTAGTAGGTGTACAATTTAGCATCCCATAGTGCTTCAGTAGCTTCGATTGTGGTTTGCAAACCGCTTGCTTGGTAAATATAATCCGATTTCGAAGGACCAATGTAAAATGTAGAATTCCCTTCTTCCCAAATTGGCTTGGTAGGATATTTCTACTTCGGGTGAAAAATACGAAAAGTTCAATTTTACAACTTTAATTATGAATGTTTTTTAGTTGACATTTTTTATTAGATTATTTATTTTTACATGACAACAATTTCATTTTTTTTTTGTTAATATGGTTACACAGTAGCGTAACGTTCTAATTATGAAAATAATATAAAACAAAACTGTTCAAAATGCTGTACAATTTGTTTTGCCAGGGGTAACCCAATTTTTAAATTCTACCTCCTTTTCCCATTCTTTTTTATATTTTTGGGAGTATTTTAACTTTTTTTTAGGCTGGTCCTCCGAGTTCTCCCTAGAATTCGCTCCACTACTACTCGATTCAGAACTAATTAAAAAAAAGCTCCTTAATAATATTAATATATTAATAATAATATTTGTAAAACATACCTCATTTTGATTAAAACAAATAATAATAGGCACTCAGCAATTCGTAATATTTTATCAACCACAGCGTTAGTTAAAAAAAATAATAACGTAAAACTGGGATGCACAGAACCCATATATACTCACAATTTGTTTACTCTGGGATCCACAATCTAAATAATAAATAAACCATAAATTTAAATTGACCGGTGCAGGTGCATATCGATATAGATTATAGACACATTTTCTACTTATGTAAGCTCTTAATATTTATTATTTTTGTATATTCCTAATTATGTGAATGCACAGTTAAAAGTCAGTAATAAAATAAAAAAATCATTTATATATCAAATTTCAAATCAACAACCATAAATCTGCGACGCAAGGAACAGCTTTATCAGCATTTTCGGTCGTGATTACGCTTTATAATATTTGTAAATAGCAGCTAGAAGCTTTAAAGATGGAATAAGTCGGAAAAATGTGTTTTTTAATAAGAATTAAGAATAAAATCAGTAGATTCTTCTTCTTCTTAAGGTGCCTAATCCAATTAGTGGATGTTGGCGACAATTCTGGCAAACTCCTCTCGATCTTGTGTGGCTCTAAAGAGTGCATGGGCATCGAGGTTTGTCCAATCCCTGATGTTTTTAAGCCATGAGTGTTTTTTTCTTCCGATGCCCCGTTTTCCTTCTATCTTTCCTTCCATTATAAGCTTTAAGAACTGGTACTTGGAATTTCGAAATATATGCATAGCATAGCGAAGGTTGTTAACAGTCTGTCCGTTGATTTTGATTCCATCTTCAATGTCACTTAAAAGGAAGGGGGACAGAACACAGCCCTGTCGTACACCTTTTTCGATTGGGAAATATGATGTAAATTCCTGTCCTACTCTCACGGATGCTACTTGATTCATGTAAAAGTTCTTTATGATGTTAAGATCATTATTATCTATCGAACGTTCTTGGAGCAATCTTATTAATTCTGAATGGTTAACACAGTCGAACGCTTTCTGGTAGTCTATAAAGCATAGAAAGACATCTTTTTGCTGATCTCTGCATTTCTGAAGTAGGACAGTTAAGCTATAAAGTGCTTCTCTTGTACCAAAACCCTGTCTGAAACCGAACTGTGTGGGGCTAATGTCTCTCTCACATCTGTTGTATATTCTTGTATGAATTATCCTTAAGAAGAGTTTTAGGACCTGGCTCAGTAAGCTGATCATTCGGAATTGGTCTGTTTAATTGCCCTTACAACTTCTGATTTCAATATTTTAGGGGAGGGTTCACTATTATATTCATTTTCAGAGTTTTTTCTAGTGTTTTCTGAGTATAGTTGCTGTGTATAGTTTCTCCAATGTTGAAGTAGTTCCTTGGGATCAATAATTAATTTATTATCCTTTACAATACTGTTGAAACTGCAGTAGATTAGTAAACCAAATCAGTATATCAGTAGACGATGTATGAAATCAGTAGATCTACTGAAAAATCAGTAGATCTGGTAACTCTGAATTTCCACTAAACTATTTGCACTTATATATAACAAAATATTTGTATTTAAAATTTCCGACAAAAATGCCGTCTATAGCAAAAAACAAAAAAGGGGAAACTAGATTAGTAAAAATAATGTTCCTATTTTTATTTACATTGAGCTATTCTTTTTTCTCTTTCATTTACAGCCGACTAGCCACGTGCGGTAACGCCACAACTCAGTAGCCTCTTGCCGCCGTAAGTTCAAAAGGCGGCTTTGAGGCTTTAGCGAAGATGCACACGTGCGGTGCGGTGCCAAGATAAAGAGGTGAAACAAAAAAAAGTTGACCACAGGTCCTTTGTTTATAAAAAATTAAATACATAATTGCAATTTTACAGATCTCACTTATTTTCAAAAAACCGGCACTTTTTAGTTTGAAACAATAGCGGCGTATATTTGCTTTGTAAAACGACACATGGCTGTGACAGGGCCGGCCATAGAATTTTTTTTCTTAGTCGATTCATATATTTTAAACAAACTAATATTTTTACTAAAGCAGCATCTTCGTGAAAAAAGTTTTATACTTTACGATAGATTTTTTTAAATTTTAAGGGGACCCGGTGGGGTTAATCTTGTGTTACAAAATATGAGATATGAAAATTTTGAAAGAACAAGCTAAAAGGGTATTGCCCTACGTTTTCAAAGCTATAAAACACTTATAAAAGTCGAAAAAATATCCCTCGGAACTTTTTTATAATATTCTGGCGCATGGTTTACAGAGGTCTTCAGAAACGTTTCTGTCTTCACACCGGTTATGTATGGTATTGCTTGGCATACCCATGTACATAAATATGTGTGAATCATTGTCTTTAATGTATTCATAACCAAAAGAAATTGTTGCAGTTTACAACTTTTCGGTCTTATTTTCTATTTTTTGTTTTAAAAAAAAAATTTCTGCCATAACTGAACCTCCTAAAGGTTGTAAAGCACTTCTGGAACACGATGGCCCATCACTAATTTCTGTCTCTTGGCTGGGTCGACTTGTTAACGGACCTGGGAGAGATTCTAATGACGAGTGACCTTCTTTTGCTTGTAACTTAACAGAGACTTTACTAACTCTTTTGCTAAAAAATAAATAACTGCTACAAAAATATCTATGATTTTTTATTTCTGCTTACCGTTTTTCAGGTGTTGTAAAATTAAATTTTTTCTTGATATTGTATTCAAAAATTGTTGGACCATTTTTTCTATCAGCATTTACAAAATGGCAACTGCAAACTAAGGAATACTTAGAAGGTTCTCGATCTCCTCTCCTGCAATATAAGCAACAATTACTTTCTACTTGTTCATTTACACAAATACATCAAGACTTATTATATTTATAATATCGAAATATGTACCTGATAAGACGAATCCACTTTTTCCTTTCCACATCATTTCTGGGAAAAGTAAAAAACTTGCAGTTTTCCCGCTCGCTATAATGCTTGCAATCGGGGACGAAACACATTACCATTTTTACTCGAACAGAATAGTATCTAATAGTTAAAGTTCCACTAAAATGCAAATAAAATATAAACACTTACACTAACTTTCAATGTTTATTCACTATCCCAAATTGGATACACTACGTCCGTAAAACGCTAAGATTTTTGATTTGTAAATACTACAAGTAATAGAAAAATTTCTTATGGCTTTTTCAATGCAAATTTGTTTTTTTTAACGTTTTTAAGCTACTCGGGAACTCGGGCTACTCCCACAGCTAACGATACGATACTCGACCTCTTGAGTACTCGACAAACGAAAACGACGTTTACTGTTGCCAGATCTTGTTAGGGAATAATAAATTTATAATATATAATAATATAATAATACAATTTTTAATATTGGTATCTTTTAATTCTTTTTAGTTTTCTTTCTGACTCTAATTTTTAAAATTTTGAATAACCTTTCCTTTTTTTTTAATTGTAAATTATGTTACAATAATAAAATTAGGTTTGGCAACAGTGCTTTCAACATTGGTTTACAATCTATTATATAGACAAAATACTTTATTATCTCAGATTGTAATCTGACATACCTTAATTGACAACACCAAAAAAGAGAAATATACCGTTGATTCAGATAGAAGTGTCATCAAGTGGGCTGGGTACGTGTGAGATCATCTTTAACTTTATTACTAGATTCAATGGAAACAGAACTTTAGTTAGGGAATTATATGTCATTGCGATGTGTCAAAATGTTTATAGATAGGGTATGTTCTGACTCAAAGGTTCTGACTAAGGGCCGGTTTATCAATGTCCTGTTAAATCTGCCTGCTACGTAACTACCAGCTAACGTTAGCTGACAGCTAAAGTGGCTGTTATCTCGGAAAGTGTTTTTCAATACAATTTTGACTGCCAGCTACGTGACTGCTAGATTTTGTTATATTGGCACTTCTGACTATTTCAGTCTCTGTTTTTAATTTTCAGTTGCCGTTTTTAATTGGACAATTTAAATTGCCCGGTAAAATTACAATGGGGTGTGGGGTTACAGTCACTGTAGTTTGTTATTGTTTTGATTGCTGTCTGGAGAGTGTGGACGAATTGTGAGTAATTTGTGGAATTGTGTGATTTGATTAATTTTCTGACAATGGAAAGTGCTGAAGAAAAAAAAAGAGAATACCAAATTTTACAGCCTCCGATCGAGCATTGCTATTATCCATAGCTAATAAAAAAAGAAACATAATTGAAAACAAAAAAACAGACAATATAACGTGGAAACAAAAGGATAAAGAATGGGAAAAAATTCAAGAAGAATATAATTCTTCTACGACAGGACCGGTACGTATGTCTGTAGAGTTTTGACAAACAAAGTAATAATCGTAGTTAATTTCAGGCACGTACAGCTAGACAGCTTAAAAATAAGTACGAAGCAATAAAAAAAGAATTAAAAAAAAAATATTCGCAATATGCAGCCTACCTCAAAGGAACTGGTGGTGGCCCGTATGTACGACCTCCTTCTCCAGAAAATCAAGAAGAAAAGGTTTTGTCTCAAACAATTCGTTTTGGGATACAGGGTTTATCTTCCCAATTTGATAATGATGGATTATCAGGTAAATTGATAAATTATATTTTATTAATCTTTTGTCAAAGTTGAACAGTAATTTATATTAGTTGGTCAAACTTAAGTGGGGAAGGGGAAAAACCCCATTGTGCTCATCCAATTGTAGATGGATAAAAGGTTATTTTAGTTTCTCTATTTTTCACTAACATCCAAATTGTATTTATTAAAAAAGTAAGCAAAATAAATGCGTCGTATCTAAGGTTTTATTTTTGGTTGTATTTGATTCTTTAGGGTATATATATAAAATTATAAAATATTGGTCAAAATTTTTGGTAATTGTATCTTCTAGTTACTAAGATTTAAAATCTAAATTAATTTGACAAGTGTTTCTAAGAGTGGGTCAGTTTTTTAGAGGATAATTACATTGCCTCAGAATTTATTAGAAAAATTAACTAAAATTTATTGACAACACCAACTATTTTAAAGGCCACTATTTTCTTCGCTACAAGTAAACGGAGTTTTTTAAAATGTTTTATAATAAAAGACACCCCTAATAATCAAACATAATTGTATAATTTTTTAATGAACACACTATTTAATTTTAGTGAAAATTAGAAAAATTAAAACAATTTTTTAACTATCAAAATTTAGATCGTCAACTTCTGGGAATTTAAATATATTATATAATTTATATAAATTAAATATTGTCAATTAAATGGGCTAAAAACCAATGAATTGTTTTTTAATATAAGTTTTATTTGATTTTAGGTGTCTTTGGTCTAAATTATAGCCAATGTGATGAAAAAGAAAATCACGATTCACAGCTCGATTGGACAGAACCTAATTCGGAGCTATTTCAAACTGAAAAACATTTTCAGTTAAAACCCCGAATTGAAAATAAAAGTGAACATAACTATGCTAGTGATGTAGGTACGTAATCAATTAAATATAAAAAAGATATTTCAAACTTTCCAATCTCATTTGATTTTTAGTTTTTTATGTAATTTGATAAAGACAAACAAGGTAGTAGATATACCTAATATTTATTTTTTATTTTACAGAAATAGCAAATTATGTAGAAGTTCAGGAGGAATGTAAATTAGAAGAAAGAGAGGGTTCACCTGTGCAGCCAGTTCAAGATCAATCTGTTCAGCCAACCTCCTCCAAGCCTTGGCACAGCAGGAGAAGGCCTGTTATAAAAAAAAAGAAAAGCCTTTCTTCTGCTGGGGCCAAGTTTGAAGATTTAGCTGAACACAAAAAAGACTTTGTTACATTACAAAAAGCTGTTCTACAAGAACAAAGATCCGAACAAAGAATGGAGCATCAAAAACGATTGTTACTATTAGATCTTCAAATAGAAGAACAGCAATTAAAGAATGAACTATTAAAACAACAACTTGAAATGTGATTTTATTCTTAGTTTAGTTATTTTTTTTTAATTTGTTATATTTTATGTTTTGTTAGGTATATGTATTGCTTAAAAAGCCCTTTCTGTTTATTTTATTATTATATTTTATTAAATAGTTAAAATAGTTTGTGGATTAATACAAAAATTTTAAAATGTCATTTATTTTTATTAATAAAAATAAGAATAAATAAAACTACAAAATAAATAACCTAATTTTTATTTATCTAAGTAAACCAGGAAAATAGTCTGCTATTAATATATCCCTAGCAGTTTGTAAATTATTTGGTACTTGATTTTGACGATCTACTTGAATGTCTTCATCAAAATCAATGCCCTGTTGAATAACTTCTGGATCATCCGGAGGCATATCTTCATTTTGGCCTAGGGCAATATTATGGAGAACTGCACAAGCCACAATTACTGCCTGGGTATTTTCCAATTTTTGTCTCATGCCAAATGATAATACTGGAAATCGGCGCTTCCAAACCCCATACTGCCTTTCTACTGGATTTCTTGTTCTCCTTACTGAAAAGAAAAAGAGGACTTTAGTTTTTTTATATTAATAATATTATTATTTAGGTTAAACAAATGTTTATTGAAATTTAACCTCATGTTAACTTTATTTTTTTCCCTTTTTGCATAAGACGGAAGCTCAATTAGATCGTTTTTATTCGAAATACCTATGAAGCAAATAGAAAATTTCACAAACATCTTCTTTTAAATAAAAAAGATTATCCATTCCTCAAATGTGATTGCTTATTGAATAAATTCAGGCCCAAAATCAATCCACATACATTTTTCTTGATCTTATAACAAATTACATTTGGCAACTAGTTTTAGGCTACATCATCAGGACTAAACATTACAGCTAAGTAATCTTTGATAACGAAAATTCTACATATTATGTTATAATGAGAATTTTTAAATAATCAAAGATTTCTTCTTTATATTATTTAGCCCTGAAGATGACATATTCCGAAACTAGTTTATTTACCTGATTTTATGTATAATTTTATAAATGCATACCCGATTCATTGTATAACTCTTCGACTTCGTTGTGAGTTCGATCCAGGGGAGTTACTACATGAGTAGTGTCTTCATATCCACTATCTGCTACCAACAGTGAATTGCCAAACTCATTATCATGTATTCGTTGGTAAATAAATGAATTATTTAAAATCATCTGATCATGCGTTGACCCTGGCCAACGAGCCACAATATCTAAAATTTTTAGATCGGCTGATGATATTGTTTGTACGTTTAAAGAAAAGTATCCTTTCCTATTACGAAAAATTTCTGGTTGAAGTCCACCTAAAAAGAAAAAGATGATTATAAACATAATAATGGTCTTGTGGAATTTGGTATATCACCTTTACTTCAGTAAAATAAAATAATCTCAACAAATGTATCCCTGCTTATTTACGATCATTAAGGGAAAGAACCATATGTGACAACACACCACCAGTTGTATTAATAAATCTATTTTGCTACTTTTTATCTAATATTATATATTACAGTTTCCTAATTAAATAAAACTAGCACTATGTAAACACAAGTATGAACGAGGCACTTACCAGGCGACTGGATTTTTATATGGGTGCAATCTAATGACCCAATTACTCTAGGTAATCGAGCTTTTACAAAAAAAGCTTGCTGAGCCATGGCAATTTCATGCTGTGTTCCTGGCATTCTGATATACGTTGGTGCTAAAGAAGCTATGGCACGGGTAACCTTTCTAACAATATTACATGCTGTACTTTTATTCACATTAATCACATCTCCAACTGTTATCATGAAACCTCCAGTAGCATAAAACCTTAATGTCAGTAAAAGTTGGTTGATTGGAGACACAGAATGGTTTCTAAAAAAGTTAATATGTGAGTAATAATAGTGTTAACATATCTTAAAAATAACATAAAATAATCATAACATATTTAAATCATTTGAAAAGATTTCAATATTATATCCTATTTTGTAAAGAACATATTTTTTTTTGGTAGTAAATATTTATTTACAAGCGAATACATATATATATATACCTTTGAATAATTTAAATATAAAATTACCTGTTTGTTGCGGTTTCAATTTGCTCCTCTATTTGCTCTAATACATTTAAAACAGTTTGTTTCTTCAGCCTAAATCTCATAAAAAAATCAACTTCATCATAATCTTCAAAAAAGTTGGTTCGTTCTCTCATAACATAGGGTCTTCTCTCATGTTCCAAAAACTCTATTATTTCTTCATCATCATCACTAAATTCGTGTAATAAAAACAGATCACCTTGATCCATTATCACAAACAATTATAAAAATATCCAAAAATCCAAACAAAACTTATATTTTCACAACAAAACCTTCAATTATTTTACTTAAAATTGTTTAGTAAACCAGTATTATTACACAAGGAAAATGTAAAAATAAATGAGGTTATACGTTATACCACATTACCACAACAAAACAAAACAAGAAATTGATATTGGGCTTGCGCATCGATTTAGCTGGCAGCCAAGTATCTTAACAGTAGGATTCATCTTACGGTCAGTCAAAGTGCAAGATAGCCTTCAGCTACCGGTAACAGGAACATCGATAAACACTTTGACCGACAGTTAGTCACTAGCTGCCAGCTAAGTTGTCTTAACTGGACTTTGATAAACCGGCCCTAAGTCAACGATTACAATCGCCTGCAAGCGATTGTAAACTGATCGCAGAATATGGATCTCGGACACGATTAGATTATTACGTACTGTCAACGAATTTTTTTGGCCGCCATTTTCGTTTGTATTGTTTACAAAAGATATAGCGTGCAATGATAAATTATTGTTATTTGTTAATGTTATGTGATGAAAAAAATGTAAATATATTATATTGTCTCTGTGTAGGAACTTGTAAACACACTTGATCACAAACCCGATTACACGAATCGTGTCCGAGGGCAAATGGTAAACGAATACAACCGTTTGCAGGCGATTTTAATCGATTGTAATCGTTGACTTAGTCAGAACATACCCATTGCCAACTATAAACATTTTGACACATCGCGATGACATATAATTCCCTAACTAAAGTTCTGTTTCCATTGAATCTAGAGTAATAAAGTTAAAGATGATCTCACACGTACCCAGCCCACTTGATGACACTTCTATTTGAATCAACTAGAATTATGGCACACTTCAAATACTGACCGGCATTATTACTGCTAAGCCGTATTTAATTACGGACTGACTTTATTTTGTCAGTGTAAAACAGTATTCCGGCACGTATCGTTTGGGATTTATTTACGTCAAGCCTTATTTTTGTTTTCATTTCGGACACCTAACCTCTAAAACGCGTTCTAGTCGTTTTTCTGAGTGAAATTATGGAAGATCAATTGGAAGCTGCAATTTTGGGGAATGCAAATGATGATGAGATAGAATATCTTATATTAGATAACATTCTCATTAATAGGGACAATTTGCAAAATGTGAATAATGGAGGAAATCATTTTTCGGCTGCGGGATCTCTAAACGGATTCTCCGATAGAACTTCTCTCAACAGCGTTAAATCGTCATTATACGTAAAACGTAGCCTTTTGGACTTATTTAATTGGGCCATATTCACTTTCACCGTCTATCACAAAATTTAGCCAAACCAAATCTTTTTTCAAATTTAAATTAAAACGTTCAAAACACAACAGTCAAAATTAGAGGTTATAGAAAACATGAAACGTAAAACAAAATTTTGTCCTATGATATAAAGGCATGGTTGTA
Organism: Altica lythri; assembly: GCA_964028335.1. NCBI lineage: Eukaryota > Metazoa > Arthropoda > Insecta > Coleoptera > Chrysomelidae > Altica > Altica lythri. Next base: position 45,932,835 of record OZ034808.1, on the reverse strand, counting down.
CCAGGAATAATCTAGCCACAAATAGTGGCAGGCAGTAACTTTAATAATTCCAGGCGTTATTTTTGTTTCACTGCGCATGCTTAGATGTCAAATACGGCCAGGATTTATTAGTGCCTGGCGTTATGAATTTGCCATAATTCTCTTAATATAATATAAAACCGTATTCAGTACCAATAGTTTTACGATTTTTTTATTTTCTATTTCTAAACAGTTTATTTTTATGTATTTATTAATTCAAAAAGTTACAAACTTCTGTAAATGATTTTCAAATATTTGAAAAATTTTAATATATGAAACATTCGCCATCTACCAAAGAATATACGAACTAACCAGATGTTCACTTATTGTCCGGTAGAGTGAAATTGTCAATAATATTTATAACCTCTAAATTCTGTATTTTGATCTGCATTCTGCAATCTGCATTTCAAGCAGAGATTTTGTCTATGATTTCAATTTCAAGTTTATTTCACATATTGTCTGCTATTATTTACCGTGATATAACAACAACAACAATGTCTGTAAAAGAACCTATAAACATTAGGTAAGTTTTCGTTTATATGCGAAAATCATTGTGTATTAATTAACCTATTTTTTAGAGAGCTTCTTGAGGATGGAGTAGTATTTTCTGTTCATTCGGAAGATGTAGCTAATGAGTTTCAAAAAGAAACAGAAGATGATCAGGAATACAAAGAAAATCTTTTGAAATTCATAAACATGCAAGTAGTTGGTAGTGATTTCAAAGACGAAGATTCATATGTGCAAGGTCAACCATTTGAAGTAATTTCTTCTAAAATGTTAAATATAACTGAAAAAGGAGAAGTTAAAAAACGAATAATACGAGATGGTTACGGTGATAAACCAGGAGATAATATGACTGTTCATATTCATTACAACGCATATATAGAATACAATGCAGAACCATTCGATTCTACATACGCAAGACGAAATAAACCACTTCAGTTTAAAATTAATTGTGGTGAAGTAATACTGGGATTAGATATAGCTGTGCAAAGTATGCGAATCAACGAAAAATCTCAGTTTATCTTTCAACCTGAATTCGCTTATGGTAGGTTTGGATGCCTCCAAAGGATTCCACCAAATACCGAAGTACTATTCGAAATTGAATTACTTCATATTATAGATGTTGCTGCAACAGCTCGATTTGATAATTTATCTGGAGAAGATCAGAAAAAATTTACTTACGTTTACGATTATTGTCTCGCTCTTGTTGCCAAGGCTAAAGAACTGTATTCTGTAAATGTAAATGCTGCAATTCGAGAATATAATACTGCTGTTGCCAAACTGGAAATGTGCTATTTAGATACTTATGAAGATCAGATAAAACAGCAAAACTTACTGTTCAAGTTATACTCAAATTTATTAGTTGCATATACCAAAATAGAAGAACCAAAGAAAGGTTGTATGAACTTTAACAAGATTAACGAGATGGTTAAAGGAACTGATATTAAAATATCAGCAAAAATTTATTATAATTCTTCAAGATGTTTGAAAATGTTGGGAGATTTTAATATGGCAAAAAGACGCCTTAATCAAGCCTACAGAATCGAGAGTAAAAATCCAGAGATTTTAAATGAAATGATAGCTCTGGATCAACTTATCAAAGAAAGTAAGGAAAAAGAGAAACAGTTTGCCAAAGCTTCATTATCAGGGACTAATTAGTAAATAATAAATGAGAATCATAGTGGATCAAATTACTCTTATAAGTATAGTTGTTTGTAATGTAATTCATCCAGATCAATTTTGCCATTAGTACATATCATTTACTTATTTTCAATATTTCTTATTAAACGATTTTCCAATTTTACCCACGACTCATAAGTAAATTGCCCATTTTTTAACCTATATCTCTGTCAGGAAGTGCCAAATTATTGAGAAGTTGTGTTATAGTTTCATTTACTTCACTAGTGGAGTAAGTAAATAAAAACCTGTATTATTATGTTGGTTGCCTACAGTATACATTAAATTAAACTAAAATTTTACATTTCTCGGACAGAACTGTCTGCGAAATCGAATATTTTTGACAACATGCCAAAATTTAAATTTTATGTTTGTTATTTTTAGTTTTATAATATTCCATTTGGTAAGTCGTGGGTAAAGCATAGTACTTCACTCGAGGAACAAATTGCATATTTAGCTCGTTTCTTTATGCTTTATTATGCAATTTACTCCACTCGTCAAGTAATATACTATTACGTTGTAAAGGTATGTATTGACAATCTCTCTGGAAACTTTTAGTAAAACTTTTTTTTTTTGGTAGCAAGAACGTACCAAAATAAAGATTGATGCTACAAAGAACATATAGAGAATATATTTCTATTTAGGATTTCATTACAAATCAGCAAACTATATTATGTCCACTTTGATTTATCGTCTGTAATATTGCTCACTATGTATTTTTTGAATCTTCAAAATTGTTGTTTATTATGGTAATAATTATTATATATATTATTTGTAACCAAGAAAAAGCGTGCGGTGTACAATTTTTATTTTGATGCATTTTAATTTGAATTTCAAACATTGGTTTAATTTATATTTGTTCGTGGTTATTTTAAACTTAGCTTTAAGCCCTTTGTGCCATTAACTTCATTAGCTACTTAAAATTTTCTTTATTTGAAGATTCTGTTAATCTGATTTGATGTGCTTTTTCTTCGATACGACCATAATATTAATACTATCAATAGATGTTTGTTATGTTATTTATTTTGTTATGATGGAAATTTTGATAAATAAACTTTCGTTTTATAAATTCTGGTTTTAGTGTCCGTCTTATGATGAAAAAACCAATTTTGGCGTATTGAGTTAGACTGGAGTCCAATGAGATTAAATGGAATTAAACATCATGAAATCATAAAAAAATTCTTAACCAACTATTACAAATTTTCAGTTTTGTAATTCCAGTCATTCTTGAATATTATAATGACTCATAAGAAATTTTAACCGTCTTTCACATATATTCTTATAGGGCCAAAAATAATATAGATAGTTGGATTTTTCAATACGAAGCTGAACCATGATTTTCTCCCTTACTCCTTTTTGTGTACTGAAAATATAACAGAATGTTTATGCAAAAAAAACCGTATACCAGGCTGAGGTATTCGCCTTACTAAAGGCTGCAGAACACGCCTGAGGCCGTGGCTGGAGAGGATAACTTTCTTCTCAGACAGCCAGGCTGCACTGCTGGCCTTAAAAACAATTCCGGGTTAGTTCAAAGCTGATCTTGGCGTGCATACAAGACTCAATGAACTGGCTAGACACAACAGGGTAAGGGTCTTCTTGGAGTGGGTGCCAGGGCATAAGGGTTTTGAAGGTAATGAAACCGCGGACCTTCTCGCCAAGAAGTGAGCGGACAGTGGACACACGATTCATTGGTTCAGAACATGTATTGGGACTGCCTAGAGCCTGGGTAAGGACCAAAGTCAAGAACTGGGTCTGGGAAGAGTCGACCAAACACTGGAGTACTACTGTAGGGCTGTTTATAAGCTCTTTGGTTTATAGTTATATTGAGCATATGTAGCAATCTGATCACAAGCTGGCTAATATTGCGATTCAAATTTCACTAAACGTGGGTGCTGCCACTACAAATTTGAATTTTCCAGAGACTACTTGATGACACTTCTATTTGAATCAACTATATGTCTTTTTCGTGTAACAGAATATTATTTAAAACCTGTTAAATTAAATTAAAAACAAACCTTAGTGATTTGATCAATAGTAAAAGGCCACTTTCGATCTATTGTCACTAATGTCAATTTTAGATTGACAGTATTTGTCAACAATATTTTTGTGAGTAATTTCGAGTTTAGCTGAAGAATTTAGTATAAATTAAAATTTAAAGTGTTTTCGAAAACAAAATCAATCTTGATATATCTGTAATGTTAATTATTGTTTAAGTTAGAAGAAAAATCTATAGGAAATGGCTGGAATAAAATGTAAGTATTTACATTACGTAGCTTTTATATAAAAACTAATTTAATTTTTTATTCTTTCATGTTTTCCTTCTTCTTTATCTACGAAATAATAGCGTAAGTAAAACCTTATTAATTAACTGTTGTGAAATTATAATTAATGTTTTTATTTTGGGTTTTAGTTTGGTTACTTTAGCATTTGCTGGTTCTATTGGGATGACTTTCGTTATATTAGCGTGTGCTTTACCGCAATATGGGTAAGTAGTGTATTTTTAATAAAATTACTCAATGCTTTTTTTGAATAAATCATTTTTTTTGATAAAATTTCGCATGTTTTTAAAAATATACTTAAAATCGAGTTATGTCTAGATACTGACAGGTTAGGCTCTTTATTTAAGAAAATTGTTTAAATCGTAATAAATATAAATTATATTGGAAAAGTCCAAACTGCAAATGTTTAGAGATTTAAAATTAGAATTGTTTATTTTTGTATAATTTTTAAATTGAATTCAAATCGGTCCAAAACTTATACCAACAAAACGTGAATCGCAATTTTTGTATTATTCTTGGTTTCTTGATGTTCAGTTTTAAATATTAGAAACAAAAAGAAATGATAACATATCGAAAAACGATAAAGAGCTAAAAGAAACGTTTAAAAAACAAACTAGAAAACCCATAAAGGTAAAAGCAAAAAGCGGTATAAAAACAAAACGTACAACCGTTTAAAACTTATAAAGCTGAAATATCACTAAAAACCTACAAAGGATAGAAACGTTAAAATCCAAAAAATAAATGTTAAATAAATATTAGGATGATTCTGAATAATACCTATATCAAGTTATGAGTGATATTTGTTATAATTTACTAATTTAATTTAGTTTTCTAAAAGTTATAATACGATATAATGTATAATATGCGTAAAATTGAAGAAAACATGAAAAAAACGTAAAAAAAAATTAAAACTGAAGAAGCTTCTAAAACGAAAAAAACGTTTAAATAGCACAAAAAAAGCAATAAAAGCATTAAAAAAGCATACAACGTTAAAAAACAAAAAAAAAAGTTTTGATTGATTTGGCTGTTACTTGATGGATATTAATAACTAAATGTTAAATAAAAAACACTGTTTTCACGAAATCTACAATGTATTAGAGACGATTCCAAAATTATCGCGACAGCTCAGAGGAGGCGAACTCCGTAACGATGTAGGAAATAGAAAACGTATAGAGATAGACAGGAAAGAAAATTTCTTGCTATTAACAGTTGGTACTCTCTAAGCTGTTTTCTATCACAATCGGCAGACATCGGCAACAGAAAATGGAAACTTATCGGACCTTAAAACATTGACTCATTTCTAGTAATAAATCTAGGGATTTTACTGTTTCGTTTTATTCAGGTTTAGTGACAAGTGTCAATAATAAAATAATTTCAATATATTTTTTTTCTACAAGCATGCGTAACACAACACTTTCCCGCACGCATTTCAATTCAGAAAATATCTCTTTCCCGCACGGCGTGCGGGAAAGAATTTTTCCCGCACGCATTTTTTTTTTATTAATTAGAGATGTTTGTCGATAACCTTTTTGACAAATTATTGTATTATTATCTTTATCTTGTTGGACTACATACAAATAGTAAAAAAAATTAAGATTTTACATGAAAATAGGGGTTTTTAAAATGTTTGTTTTTAATTTTTTTTTTAAAAAATCATAATTTATTAAATCACCCCTGTTAACCTTACTCAAAGCAACAACAAACTCACTTGTTTAAGTAGGGTTGCTATAGCTACATTCGTGTATTTATTGACACTATGAAAGATTTAATTGTCACAATCGCATCTTTTCAAATATCTAAATAATTTTCGAGGTGATTTTGCTTGTAGAAAAAATATTGATCCTAACTCTTGCGGAAATTAACTTTCCCGCACTTAACTGCTTGCCCGAACTCCGCTTCGCGTCGTTCGGGCATCGGCAGTTCGCGTGCGGGAAAGTATAACTTTCCGCACTTGTTAGGATAATAACTATACTTCTTTTCAATAATATATGGATTGTGGATTTCAAAGTTTATCATAAAATAGATTGTTTGGTGTTTCGTTGCAATTATTGTTGTTTTTCAGTTTTGTTTTTTATTTTCTTGTTAGATCATAAACTTTCGTTTATTCTTTGTACATAAACATGCTACCAATTTTCATGCATTTTGTGGAGGAAGTAGAAGGCGAAGAAACCAAAGATAAACACAAACTATAAAACAACAACTAATAAATAAACTCTTCAACTTTAAACACAATCAATATCAGGCACGACAAAAAATAAGAATATAAAATGGATACTTTACTAGTGAACTACGTCCGAAAAAACAACAGAAAGAAAGATAGATAGACATATGTAAAATTTCATGCTCCCAAGAGAGATAAAAACATAGCAAGACCTCATTTGGTCTTTCTATTTTACACAACCCGAATAACTACGTTTAGTGCCGATCTTCGCCGATCGAAACGTAGAGAGTGCCGTGTTTTACGATAGAGAAGAGTTTGCTATAATAGCAAGGAAATTTCCTTTCTATTCGTTAGAGAGTTCGCCCTCAGGTTTTCCCACCTATCTTTACCGTCGACTCGAACGCTACCGATTACCCAGTTCGAGAGGTTTTGTAAAGATGGCTCTAGCGAACGCTTTCTACTCCGTCTTTCGATAAAAATAGATTCCAGTGGCGTAACAATTTTAATTTTTTTGGTGAATTTGTTTTTTATTTGGATTTGTAAATTCTGTAAAAAATACGCAAATTAATCAATTTAAATGTTTATTTTTTCTTTCTAGTTAAAAGTTTTATATACATTTTTAATTAAGTTTATCAATTAAGTTTTGCTCAATTTAGCTCATAACAATTCTTACTTTTAAATTGTTATTACCCAGCGAAGACCACGGGGAGATATGAGCATTCTTCGCCAACGGGTTGGAGGGGTGAGGTATAAATTTTAGCGAGGTTACGAGTGTTAGTATATAAAAATAAATAATAATAAATATATAAAAAATATCACAGATCAATATCACAGATAATATCAAAAAATTGAAACAAAGTCAATTGTAAAATAAAAACTTAAAAATGGATTCTTCAAAAAAAATAAAAAAAAAATCTGATAAAACAAAAAAGAAATTCTAAAAAAAAATTCTGAAAAACTAAACAAAAAATTCTAATTCAAACTAAAAATAAAATCTTCAAAAAAAACTAAAAATAAATTCAGTTGTCACTTTCGTCAATTTGGTCGCCAAATGTAAGATCATTATCAGAACATTCTGAGCTCCATTCTTCGGAACTGCCAGTATTGACATTGAAAACTAAATCTTGGGCAGTGTCTAATAGATGCTCTTTTTTCATTAAATCTAATTCGTACTTATGTACATGTTTGCAATCTCTTTTCCACTCCTCAGTGGTAATGCTGGAGAACTTCTGTCTTGCAAGATTTTCGACGTCACCACATCTAAATGTTATATTATGACTTCCAACCCAGTTTTTGACCGCGGCCCAAATTTTTTCTGTAGGGTTTAATTCTGGGTGATATGGTGGTAATCTTACAACAGAGTGTCCGTGTTTTCTCATTTCCTCATCTAGAACGTATTTTAGAAAGCGGGGTTTGTGAGATTTTATTACTTCATAGAGTTCGACTTTTGTCATGTCGACTGTATGAGGGATGCTCTTGTCCGTTAGCCAATTCAACATGACTTCCTTTCTAGATGAGGCGGTTGGAAGTCTTTCCATCATTGTATTTGTGATAGCTAGCATTATCTATCACCAACACACTTTTTTCTGGAATGTTGGTAATGAGTTGTGTTCTCACCCAACGCATGAAATTTTCCGTGTTCATGTCATCGTGATAATCTCCAGTCTTTTTTCCAGACTTAGATATTAACAGTCCATTTTCCACAAACCCCTTTTCTCCTCCTGCGTGTACCATAATTAGCCTTTATCCCTTGCTATAAGGCGCTTTTAATGTTTGGTCTGGTTTGGTCGTATCTAATGTTTTTGTAGAGGTATACGAACTATGCAAATAAGTTTCATCGGTATATATAATATTTCTACCGTTGCGGCGAAAATCTCTAATTTTTTTCAAAAACTCTACTCGTTTTAACCTTACATCGTGGCTTTCCATAAGTGCTTGTCGATTGTCTGGTGTTTTGTCCCAGGTGAAACCTAATTTTTTTACAACCCTTCTAAAGGATTGTAATGACCCTTCAAAACCTATACTTGGGCGTCCTTCACTCTTTGTAGAGCCTTCTTCATCGTTGGGCGTTGTTTTTCTATATAATATTCTTAATAATGGATCGAATTCGATCTCCTTGCCCTTGACTAATAAATGTTTTAGAATTCGGACGACCCCTCTTTTTTTGAGAATTACTTAAATTTAAATCATTTGAAGTTGATGTCGAGGGACGGTCGGCAATGACGACTGATGTTGACATTTTTGTAACATCATCTACTTCTAAAGCACTTATTTTTTATTTACTCGATGGATGACATCCTTAGAAACACCCGTAGCTGCCATAATTCGTTGGCGAAAATTATTGATTGGAATTTGTAGCCCATTTTTGGCTTCGTTTTTCATAAATTTACTTACGGAGTTAATAATTTGATAGGCATCCGCCGAGTAATGCTTTCTTCCCATTTTTGCGATGAAAAAATAAAAATACACTCGGTACTTACTCTACAAAACGAAAAACACTCAAACCGGTGAAACGAGGCACAAATTCACGACGCCGCTGGGACTAACAAACACCGCACACGGAATCCGCTTAGCAATGAGCCATTTTCCTGAAGTACAAAAAATTACTCACTAGCAGCGCTAGTAGTCCGGTAGGGACAAACACTGTCAAATCCTCATATAAACATATGGTAAAATACAATTAAAAAAAGATGTTTTTAACTAAAGAAGATGTTCCTGGAGCAAAACTAAAATTTGCAACAGTTAAAGATAACAATGTTGTAACATTAAAACGTTGGCTTGCATGTCGTAATTTAAAAGTAACTGGAAAAAAAGTGAATTAATAGACAGGTTAGTATACAAACTCTAGTAAAACAGTAGCGGTAGATTCAAACTGTAATAAAAGAAATTTAAAATAATTATGACTTTGAGATTATTTCCGAGTGAAATATCTCATTCTAATCAATGGTAATTAACTGTGAAAAATTTACTATTCATTTCTTATTCATTTATAAATAACAGAAGAGAAGGAGTTGCAGAAACAGGATCTGGATTCTCCTCAGTAGGACCTTTTCCACCAATAAAATGTTAAGAGCATACATATGAATATTTTTTTTGGCACTGTTAAATCCAATCTCTTCGAAGCATGTATCCATTTCTTACATCTTACCTCATTAAAATGAGGTTTTATAAATGGTATAAAAAACACGTTTTCTTCCGGATATCGATTATCTGACGTACAATTAGCAAAACAGCAATGCTTTGTTGGCATTGTACTATCACAAAATAATGTTTTATATAAGATTTATTTTTTTAAATAATTAATTAATATTACGTAAATAACACTGTTTTGACATGTTTGTCCCTACTACTAGTGCTGCCTCTCGTGACACGTTTGCTGTACTATTCTCAGGAAAATGGCTCATTGAATAGTACTAGAATTCTCCGACTGCGCTCTGGAGGCGCTGCGGCGCGCGCCGATCGGAGATCGTCGGCGAATATCCCCACATTGCCGAATTTTACTGGAGCTGTTGCGATATTTTTGTAATCGTCTCTACATTGTAATAATCCACAATATCTATCTATATTTATAAATAAGCACAATTTACAAAAAGAACTTTTTATAATAGAAAGTTTTTTACTGATTTATAGGTCATATTTTGTGTCATCTCAACAATGCACAGCATCCCTGATTTTGCAAAAATATTAAGTCATACAACGCTGTGATTGATCATAGAGAAGATTGTTTCCTTGTTAACAAAATCAAGGGTAGTTGTATCTAAAAACTTTCTAAAACAGTTTATTTTATTACCAGTTAAAATAATAATTACTGTTTTCACATGTAAGAACAAAAAAAAAAGAAAAAAAAACTTCTCTGTCGCGTAATCGATCCCATTATGATAACATAACAGAACTGTCACAAGTGGACTGATCCGCCGCCTAACCAACTACGCTACGAACGATTTATTTAATAACTTTCAAAATAATATTATCTATACACAACTTAGATCATGTTTAATATCAATTCGGTATAAATTTCGAAATCTATGTATATGCCTAAACACACTTGAAACATGCATTGTCATCCAGTTCTTAGCTATCCTGAAAATTTCAGAGCTCTAGGTAGTCGGGAAATAGGTTTAAATTCGATTACAAATTCCACGGAATGACACAGAGACACAGAACACGGCGAAAATATAAAAAACTTTCTAAAAAGGAGATGTTTGTATGTACGAAATCGATAGACTCAGAAGCTATTTGACCGATCATTATGAAAATTGGTATGTACATGTATTTTTTCACGGAGAAGGTTTATATGCTATTCCCATTGATGTAACTCGCCACCAGGCGGCGCTATAAAGTATCGACTTCCGCCCCGTTCAACCGATTGTCATGAAAATCAGTATGATGATGTATTTTTATTGGGTAAGATAAATGTGATATTCGTATTAATGGAAGTTACCACCAGATGGCGCTTCCATTAAATGAGCAACCACTACTTATTTGATTACTTTATATCAAGCCACCACAAGGTGGCGCAGTTAATATCACATATATTTAAACGAGCAATCCTTACTTAAGTATTGTGACGCCACCGGAAGGTGGCGCAGTTAATATATCACTTATATTTAAACGAGAAATTCTTACTTAATTAAGTATTGTGATGCATCTAATATATTTTATTGATAAAGTACAAAAAATAGTATAAACCTGATAACTAACGAGAAAATATGATGAAAACGATAAAATCAAAATAAATTGAAAAAACGAAAAATTGAAGAATGACGTAAATGATTTGCGGTACGAAGTCACCCGGGTTAGTCATTACATATTAATATATTGTGGATTTCGTGAAAACATGTTTATTTTTTATTTTACATTTAAAAAAGATAACGTCAAAAAATCAAAGGAAATTGAAAACCTTTTAACAATTGGTGAAAACAACAAAAAGCCTTATATAAAAAACATTGAAAAAAAGGGGAAAAGGTTACAAACTTGTATGTTATGTTAATTGTAGATATTAAAAGATTTAAATTTCAGTAAATTTAAAGTTTTATAGAAAAAATAGTTCGAATCAATAATGCACTTTAATAAGGTTTCAAAAAATTTCTTATTTTTCGGTATTTATTTTAGTTTTGGAAAAATCCATACGAATCTTTTATTGGTGAAGATTTAATTCTGAACAAAAACTATTCAAATACAATTATTAAAATAACATTGATATTTTTTCATAACTTTAAAATAGATTTTCAATGTCTAGAAAATAACTTTAAAATGACAAATTTAAATTTGAAGAATATTTACAACCAAAAAATACGCAACTAAAATATTGAAAAAAGTTGTGATTTTTAGATAAAAGTAATCTAAAATAGTATATTATGTTACTAGGAGTAGAAGGCCAACATTATTGTTGAGCCCAGATTCTTGCACTGCCGAGGCGCTAGCCGAGGCTGTGCAAACTGGGCGAAACATATAATGGGCCTTCTGCTCCGAGTAACATATACTATTTTTTCTTCAAGCGTAATAATAATATGCATTTTATAAAAAATATAGAAGGCTTTGTTTATATCTCAACTATTTAATTAATACAAACGAAAAATTACATAAAGTGTTACCTATTTATTAACAGTAATATTAAATGTGCAGTTTTGTATACTGCAGTTGTTTAAATTTAAGCCACTGCCACCGCTTTCAGCTTCGACATTTACAATTTTGTCATTGGTATACATCATATTATTAGTAAGTTGATTGTCGATTATTATGTCAGCGATTCCAGAACTATTACTTGGTTGTTCTTGCCAATTAAGTATTTTTTGTGCAGTTTGTGTTTTACTGGAAATGGAATCCTCTAAGTACCCTTCAGCAACACTGGTGGATTTCCATCCACCATGCCGCTTTAAAGCGGTAATATCACCTCCGTTGTCAACTAAAATAGTTGCGGAAGTCCTCCGAAGGCAATGTCCTGTATATTCATGAGGATTTGTTAATTTCAAAAACGTAGCAACGTCTTTTAGTACGTTTGATATTTTGTGGATACCCATTACCACACGGTGACATTTACCATTCTGGTATTTAATAAAAAATCGCTGCAGGCCAATATCATCCGGACGAAGAGCCGTATACTGTCTTACCAAATTCAAATAAAAATCGCCAATTATAGTAAACGACCGTTGTTTTTTGTTTTTTGTGTTTATGATTTTAACCAAAATTAAATTTCCCAAATCTTGGATTTCGCTAGACTTTAAATTAACAAGTTCATCGCATCTAAGGGCTCCTGTGACTCCAAATATTAATATAACCTAAAACAAACGTTGAAATAAATAAAAAAAAAAGCTGGTAGCACCGGGATTAGAACCGCTGACCTTTGCGACCGAAGACAAAAGCTCTTCCACTGAGCTACCGTCATTAAATGTTATAAGTAGGAAATGAGGTAATATTTGCTGTCAAGTTAAATATTGATCTGCTAGTAGATATCACTGTCAACGGTTTAATAAACGTAATAATGATTAAAAAGAAATAAGAAAGTACCTACCTTTGTTGCTAAATAAACATTATTTGGTGCATCCTTGAGAAATTTATCAAATTGATCTTGTGTTAATACTTTTGATTTTTTCGGTGTATAATTTTCCCCTTGGCGCTTTATAAATGCAATTAATTTGCTATATTTTTCTATTTTAACATTATGTTTAATGTTTAATTGACTTTTAATCATTGAATACTGTGCCCATAGAGTAGAACTTTTAAACTTTCTGGACAAATTCGTGAAGTATGCAAGCATAACGTTTTCCGTGTATTGCTGTACATTATATTCATTGCACCATTTTAGAAATTTTTCGTATGCAAAATCATACAGTTTACGCGACTTCGTTGGAATTAGAGTTTCAATACTGGAATTAGCTATTTCAACTAATTCCGGAGGCGTACATTGCAATTCTTGAGACATTTTTCACAAAATTTTCAAAACAGACAAACGTCAAATTAAATAAGTTTAAAAATGACAGTTCCTACCTACTTGATTACAACGCCCCATTATTTTATTAGTACAATAATGAAAATTCATTTTTGTACTAGTAAAATAATGGGATATTTCTACAGTCTGTGTTGCAAAAAGTAATATAGTTATTATTATACGCTTGAAGAAAAAATCCTTTTAATATTAAGAAACCTGTATTTTTTTTTTCAGATTATGGTGGCCGTTCTTCGTCGTCCTTCTTTATGTTCTGGCCCCAATTCCGACACTAATCGCGCGTCGCTATAACGACGGTTCTGGCACCAGCAACGGTTGCTTGGAATTCTCGATTTTCTTAACAATGGGTATCCTTGTCAGTGCTTTCGCGCTGCCAATTGTTTTAGCTCGTGTACAGACAATTGCGTGGGGCGCTTGCTATTTGACGATTGCTGGAAATATCGTCGTTTATGCTACTTTACTCGGATTTTTCCTCACGTTCGATCAGGATGATTCTGATTATAGTATGTGGTAGATTTGATAAGTGACATCTGTCAAAACTGTCACAGAGTATCAATTGCTGACAGCTGAGAATGTTTTTATTTGATACTGTAATTTACTCATTTAGTTTAGTTTTCTAAAAGTTATAATACGATATAATATGTAATATGTAATATAATATTTAATATAATATATTGTTTTTTTTTTAATCCGAGAAGGACTTTTCTCTCAAACTTTTTTGAACAACCGGATCGGTGGTAGTTTTCACAGATTTTCAAAAAACTCACAATATTACGAACTTTCTTTCTTTAATATGACAGCAACTTTTTTATTTGAATGGAGTGTATTTCTTTTTAAGCCGGCGCTAGACGTGTTCTCATAGAAGTGATTAAATAAGTGTACACATGATACTTTTGTCACATATTTGATCACTTTGGTCGGTTTTTTTAGAGCAAATCAAAAGGATCAAAGTCCAAACGAACGACGCAGCGGAGAACGAAGTGATCCAACGATGGAGATCAATCGACTACCATACGAGGGTTGCCTTTTATATTTCGGGATTTGGCAACCCTGGTGTTGCAATCTGGCAACTGACAGCTCTATCGTAAAGTTGGACATTTTTGAGGTTATACGTACTAAGAACGTTTTGACATACGAGCGCTATTTGTGTTGTTTACAGTAACTTAAAAGATTTATCTCGGCCCAAAAATGCAATTAAATCGTGAACATTTTCGTGCGATTATTTTTTACAACTTTCGACGTGGATTAACTTAGCAATAGTGCATGGATGAACTTAATTCAATTTTTGCCGATGAAGCTCCATCAAGGACCAGTGTTTATCGATGGTATGGTGAATTCAATTGTGGCCGTAGTTCACTCCAAGACGAATTTCGTGCAGGTCGTCCAACATCAGTTGTTGTTCCGAAAACCATTGATGCTGTCCGCGAACTGATATTGCAAGATCGTCATGTGACCTATCGTGAGATTGAGACAACCTTAGGCATTAGTGGGACCAGCATACATTCAATATTGCATAAATATTTGACGGTCAAAAAAATTTGTTCGCGTTGGATCCCACACAATTTGTCAATCGCTCAAAAAAAGGCTCGTGTCGATTGGTCGAAGGAAATGCTAAAAAAAAACGATCGCAATGCTTCGAAACTCGTCTATGACATCGTGACACGTGATGAATCGTTAAAATACGCGTATGAGCCCGAAAGTAAACAGCAGTCAACTGTATGGGTGTTTCAAGATGAGCCCAATCCAACAAAAGTTGTTTGCGCACGAAGCACTTCCAAGCAAATGGTCGCCTGTTTTCCGGAAAAACTGGACATGTCGCAACCGTACCACTAGAACAACGCAAAACAGTCAATTCTGAGTGGTACACAACCATTTGTTTGCCAGTTGTCTTCCAAGAAATCAGGAAAACCAACCGCCGAAGACGGATCACTCTTCACCACGACAATGCGAGCTCCCACACATCGGCTCAAACAACTGCATTTTTGAGCACCCAAAACATCGATTTGATGAGTCATACGCCGTATAGTCCTGACTTGGCACCGAATGACTTTTTTTTATTCCCGTATGTAAAAAACAAACTGAGAGGTCAACGTTTTTCGACACCTGAAGAAGCGGTTGCTGCATTCAGAATGCATGTTTTGGATGTACCTCAATCAGAGTGGCAAAAGTGCTTCGACAATTGGTTCAAACACATGCCAAAGTGTATAGATCTTTGTGATTTTCGATGATTAATATTTGTTTTTGTTCTCTAATCCCGAAATATAAAAAGCAACCCTCGTAAAAGCAGTAAAAGCTTGTCCTCAATTATAAGTTTTATCGCCTTTAATGTGGTTAATGGTTGTTTTTTTAACATCAACAAATTCAACATACTTTGTACTACAATCTGATCAGGATTGATCAATGAGCAGTAGTCTAAATTGTTACAGTTGTCATTTAAAAAAATTATGGGCGATTCAGTAATGTTTCTATAGGTACTTACAGTAATATTTACACTTTACACAGATATAATATTAAGTTTGCACAATGCTCTGCTTTTACACTAACCTTTTTCACTTCACTAGCTCGAAAGGTTTTGTCCTCTTGAGCCTTCTTTCTAAATCTGCGGTATCGAGGAGCTGGATTGTCCTCTTGAGCCTTCTTTCTATATCTGCGGTATCGAGGAGTTGGATGTCCTCGATATTCACATGTAATAGACCTTCTTAATGACTGCTGGTACATTTGGCTATTATTTGTTCCACTATTTCCATCTTCAGATCTTGGTATATGCAGCTGTTTTTTACATACCATGGAGCATCAGCGCTACTCCTTTGGAATTCTTTGTATAACTTCAATGTTGTTTTTACTGGCGCATCTCCAGAGCTTTGCGTTGTATGTCCATACTGGTCTTTGTATCTGCTTACAAATCAGCAGTTTGTTGTCAATGGATAGTTCTAATTTTCTTTCAAGCATCCAGTACATCTTTTTAAATTTTATGATGAGTTTATCTCTCTTCTATTTAATATGGACTTTCGAACGCTGTTTCTTATCTAAATGTAACTTCAGGTATTATGCAAAATCTGCAACAGGAACCTAGATTTTATCTCTTCTAATAAGCTGATATCGCTATAGTCCTTCTCTTGATTGACTCTAAAGTATCTATTTAGGATGTAAGATTCCAATAATTGAGTGATTTTTTTTGGTAGTACCTACTCTTTTTAAACTGAGAAAGGCTTTCGCGGCCATTGTCTAATCTAATGTATCAATGGTTTTTGGGCTGTTAGGCCGGCGTCGATTGTCATGTTGACTTGACGTTTCGCCAACACGAGCGGTTGGCATCTTCAGAAGTTGCTTTCTGGTTGACAGTAGTTCGCAGACTGTCAACCAGACAATCGACGCCGGCCTAACAGCCCAAAAACAATTGATACACTGCTCTTTTTAGTTTGTGAATAATGCACTTATGCCATACTTTATCAAAAGCTTGAATAACATCCAGAAAAACTGCTGAACAAACTTTCTTTTCTTCCAGTGCTATTTCTATTAAATTATTTATTTTACGTATTAAATCCAAAGTCGAAATGACTTATGCTAAAACCAAACTGATAAGGTGGTATGAAATTCCTTTCTTCTATTAGTGGTCATAAACTTTTTTACTAATAGTTTTGATAGTACAGGCAACAGTGATATAAATTTGTATGATGAAACTTCATTTTATGGTTTACCTGGCTTTGCTATCATTATAACCTCTGCCACTTTTCAGTCAAGCGGCACGTGTTTAAGTCTAAATAATGCATTTATTAAGTTAGGAATTTCCACTACTGCTTTAGTTGGAGTTGTTTCAGTACTTCTTCTGTTACCAAGTTGAATCCAGGGGCTTTTCATCTCATTTTGGACTTCTTTAGGAATAACAAATTTAATTTCCATTGCTTCTTGGTACATATCATTCAGTTCAACAAGGTCATCTCCATTGTTTGGTTGGAATATGTTAGCTTTTTGTTCATTATTTCTGGCGCAGCTACCATCTATATTTCTTATTGGAGTGTTGTGAATGATAGGTCTTTTAAGTTTCTTAGTAGCTCTACTTCAGAATCAAGTTGTTCGATGTTGCCTCTTCTGTTTTCAAATAGCTTGATGCTATATTTCTGTACGTATACGAAGAAGTCTTTTCTTCACATCAGTCGGTCAGTATCAATTTTAAACAAAATGTACTGACTCGAGACAGATCTATGCAAAAAATAGCCGATGTATTGCAATTACCTTCTGCGTTACCAGTAACCATACCCAAGAAAAAAAAAAGTTGAATTCCGAACTTGGAAGATGATAAAGAAATTATCGTTATTTACCTAAGTTCTCGATGTGAAGAACCATAGTCACTCGCTGCTCGCTGAGTTAAGTGATGTTAAAAATAACACTTGTTGCTGTATTCCATTTCTAAATAAACTTTTAATTATGAACACAAATGCCATTTGCAGAACAGTTGCATACATTCAAATCACTAATCACCAATAGATTTGTTCAAAAAAATTTACTATCCACCCCTAAACTTGACTCTTAATGCTTTTAACATACATAGATAGTCTTAATGCCAGCTCTGTCGGCCAAACTAAAACAGTACTTCTAAACTGTGGTACTAACAAAATATAAAAAGCAAAATTCTTTAAAATTATGACTCCACTGGAATTTATAGATTTTTTCTCCAGGTGTTATTTGAAGCGTAATTGATATGAAATAAAAAAAAAGGGTGTGGCAGTCAGTGGGACTGCCGGCAGAAGTTATACTTCTATGCACTGTTAACTAATAAAAATTAATAACTACAAACACAGGCAAGTAAAAATATTTTTTTTAAATTAACTGTATTCAATGAAATAAATACTTGGAAAAATAAGACCAGTTGATGTGTGTCCTTACTTCAAACACGAAAACCAAACAGTAAAACGATCAATGTACAAAAATAGTTATTTGTGACACAAGGACGGAAAATGACATTTTGCAAGAGCGAGTAAAGTTGTGTAGCCGAGGTGCGTAGCACCGAGGCGAAACAATACGAGCACTTGCAAAACATTTTCCGGACGTGTAACACACACTATTTTTTGGTCCGACTAATTTTTAATATTTTTAAAAGTTCTGTTATGTTCAAGACTTGACTGCTTGTGCTACCTGAACTAAGGCCACTGACTAGAAGAGAGCCGACAGGTATAAGCGCCACATTGGATGTTTATATTATAGTTGTGTTGTTGTGTATTGTGTAATAACTTGTTTAATACTTAATATACGTGTTTAACTTCAGCAGTTATTAGTGTTTTAATTAACATATCGTTGGCTTACAACGAAAAGTGACTAAGTCAAAATTTTGTGATTTTGAGTTTAAGTGACTAAGGTACTTGTTATACAAAGGTTTGTACATGAAAAAGTGTTTAAGTCGTTTATCCAATAAAATACCCAGCTGTTATTGATTATTTAAATTGTCTAAGTCAATAATCAACTTGCTTATTCTGGAAAAAATGCCCAAGTAACATGTTCAGTTCTTTGAAGTAATTTAGATTAAATCATTATAGGATAAAATGACTATGTCGACTTGGTCAATTTCTCATGTAGGAAAAATTTAGGAAAATGGAATTTGGGAGTTGGTATTATTGACTTGGTCATATTTATAACATAACCTTTTAGCAACCTGTCGTTGTTGGTTGTTGACTTTTGTGTTTTGCAGTGTTTTGACTAGGTAGTTTATGGTAAAAAATATTATTAATAATTATTATTGGTTCCACAATGATTTCAAGAGGAAAGCTACTTGTTCAAATGTGCAAGGAGAAAAACAAAGGTATGTACGAACCAAACTAAATCTTAGGAATAATAAAAATAATAAAAAACTCTTAGTTTTTTATAAAACTTTCACTAAGTTACAAATAACATTGGACCCTTTCTGTTCTCAGATTTTGAAGTAGGATCAGCATATAATAACCTTATCAGTGAAACCAATGAAGATTTTGTTTCCATAAAAAATGACTCCGTGGTACAGAAAGAAGTAAATATAATAGGTGATATTATTGAAAATAATAATCTGGAAGGCAAAAATAATATCATTATTGAATTTAAAAGTATGTACCTATTATAACCTTTCTCTAACTTATTTGTGCAGTATTTAATTTATTTGATTTATGTACAATTAATCAATAACATAATATTTTGGACCCTTTCTGTCTTTAGATTTTGAAGTTGGTTTAGTTCATAATCTTGTCAGCGAAAGCAATGAAAATTTTGTTTCTGAAAATAACTCTTTGGTACAAGAAGATGTAAAAAATATTTTTAATATTGAAAATACTAACCAGGAAGGTGTCATTATTGAATTTGAAGGTATGAACCTATTATAACTTAACGGTTGATAACAAAATAATAAGACTTTTTTTCTCAGGTTTTGAAGATGCTTCGACACACAACAGCATTGAACATGTTATTAATGAACATAAAGATTCATCTTCCCTAAATGACGCTTTAGTACAGGAAGAAGTAATTATCGAAAATACTAACCAGGAAGGTGTCATTATTGAATTTGAAGGTATGAACCTATTATAACTTAACGGTTGATAACAAAATAATAGACTTTTTTCTCAGGTTTTGAAGATGCTTCGATACATAACAGCATTGAACATGTTGTTAATGAACATAAAGATTCTTCTTCCCTAAATGACGCTTTAGTACAGGAAGAAGTAATTATTGAAAATACTAACGTGGAAGCTTCATCAACAAGTGACCCTCTCAGTGAGGGCGACGATGATTTTTTTCCTACACGTGAAGATTCTTCTTCCACAAGTGGTGAAGAGCACACCGCTACTGATGTGAAGAGAGCACGATGGTCAAAAGCTAATAAAGAAAACTGGAAATCAAACGTTGAAAAGAAAACCAAGAAAGAAAGAAAACAGCCACGAGTCGTAGATTGCTCTAAATGCAAATTTCGGTGTTCAGAGAACTTCGACGAGGATACCCGCATAAACAATTGTCTCGAATTTTGGAAGCTGGATTATTCAAGACAGAAAGATTATATTTTAAAAACCATAGTAGCAAAGTCCCCCATAATGCACTGAGCACGTTCAGGGGTTAGGAAACCAAAAACAAGTAGTAGAGCCTACTATTTATTTAAAAATGGTCAAAAACTTAGAACCTGCAAGACTTTCTATTTAAAGACTTTATCCATCAGCCATGGACCAGTGGACAGTGCATTTTCCGGTGTAAATGACTCTGGAATTTTTGACAATCCAGATAAGCGTGGCCGACGTCCTCCTGCTAATAAAACGTCGAGTGAATTAATTGCAAAAGTTAAATCTCATATTGATAGTTTTCCGAGAACAGAGTCTCATTACTGCAGAAAATCCAGTAAGAGAGAATACTTAGACACAAAACTTTCAATTGCAAAAATGTATTCACTGTACTTAGATGAATGTAAATTAAGGAACGAGGAGTATGTTACTGAAATTGTATATCGACGAATATTTTGTGGTAGCTACAACTTATCGTTTTTTAAGCCCAAGAAAGATCAATGCTTGATGTGTGAAAACCATAAATTAAGCAAAAGTAATGACAATGAATATACAGAGCACCTAAGAAGAAAAAATGAAGCTTATGATGCTAAAAAACTTGATAAAGAGCGATCAAATACTGATGCAAACTTTTTAAGTGCCAGTTTTGATTTACAGAGCGTATTACAAATCCCATCGTCAGAAGTTTCGTTGATGTACTACATGAGAAAGCTATGTATGTACAATCTAACAATATACGAAGCCGCACTTCCCAACAAAGCTCACTGCTATACATGGACAGAACTTAATGGCCAAAGGGGAAGTTGTGAAATTGGTACCGCATTATATAATTGGCTGAAACAAATTCCAGAAGATATTACAGAAATATCTTTATTTTCAGACACATGTTCGGGACAAAACCGGAATCAGTATATAGCAGCATTCTTTTTACATTGTGTACGTTACAGTAACATAAAAATAATTGAACACAAGTTTATGGAAAAAGGGCACTCCTTTATGGAAGTTGATTCGATGCATAGTGCCATCGAATCTGCTAAAAAGGGAGTGTCTGTTTATAGTATTCATGCCTGGCTAAATATTTTTAAAACTGCCCGTTCCAAACGTGTGAGGAGCAAGGCAGATAAGTACAATTTAACTGAGTTACATTATAATGACATGCTTGATTTAAAGGGATTAGCGGCTTTGTTTCTGAAGAATAAAAATATTGACGAATCAGGGAACAAATTAAATTGGTTAAAAATTAAAATCATGAGATATGAAAAAGATAACCCAGAATGTATATTTTTTAAATACAATTATTCAGACATAGAGTACAGGGTTATTAAAATTGGGGGAAGACGATCAAGAAGTATAGACGTTACAATACCTCGTCACATCAACACATTGTATAAAAAGCTTTTGCCAATTTCTGAGGTAAAAAAAAATGACCTAATAAAATTATGTAAATCAGGAGCCATACCAAATGAGTTTCATGCTTGGTATCACTCACTACCTACAACAAAAAAGAAGGACTTGAATCCCGAGCCTGGCAACCAATCAAGTGATTCTGATTATGACGAATAAAGTTCAGAATTCTTGTTTTCTTAGTTTCATAAATAATTATTTTAGTAAATTCTCACTTATGTTTTCGATAATTACGTATTTTATTTCTTATGTAGTATCTTTTATTATATAAAATTACTTTTAAAATGAAGAACTTATTGCATTTTATTTTATAATAAATGAGTTTCATAACCTATTTCAATTAATTAATTTCACCGAAAACTGACCAAGTCACTACAAATATCACAATAAATTTAATTACAATATGCTGCAGTTATCTAATGATGAAATAATTAATTAAAAATGTGTTACTAAAGATCCCTTCGAACAAGGAAAAATTATATTCCCGGTAAAAATGAGGGATAATTGTGTTTATAATCTTCATTTTACGATTACATCTTTAATCTCATTTTCCGAAAAAAGGAAAAAATTGACTTGGTCAGTTTTCGTTGTAAGCCGACGATATGTTGCAAACACAACAAGTTCAAAAACTTTTTACTTTGTGACATACAAGATTAGATGTTTATATAAAGATGTTCATAAATTGACATAAATGTCAAATGTTAAAATACAAGTTGTAAGAGTAATTAAATGTAAATTAGAATCCTGCTTATCTTTAGAAAAAGTTATAGGTAAGTTTAGTATATTATACGCAGTTTTTAAATAAATTTAATTAAAATTTGTAATATTCATTATGTATTTTTGATGACTTAAAATTCAAACTATTAGCGCCATCTCTTTAGATAATCTAAAAGCTACTTTGCCGGCCTAGGCCGGAAAATGCCATTTTCCGGACGATTTTGAAGTAATTAATAGTATTGTTTCTGGACGGAGGACCAAAAAAGTGTTTACAAAACCCGATTTGCTTACCGTGGGCTATTACAGATTTTAAAACACTAGAAAACAATGCAAAACATTTTCTAACAACATATAGGTACACACTTTTACAAAATTTTAACGCACTTTGAACTGCACTTTTCAGTAACTTTGCAGGAACAGGTTTTAACTCACACGCATGTCTTCGACTCAAAAGCAAAGTGAAGGATATAATGCAACCATGTGACGGTATTTTAGACTACAATACAATACTCATTACTGAATATTATTATTAATATAAAATACTAAACTTAATATGTATACTTACTGGACAGAATTATAAAATAATATGTCAAACATACTGCGATACGTCAATGTAATACAATAACAATAGCTCAGACTGTTTGTTGTATATCTATCTCTTTTCAATGCAATGAATGTTTAAACGGTATTCAAAGGACTTATAGTGATGACTAATAACATGTAGTAAATATTTCATCTTTGTTTTTACCGAACAATATACCTTATATGTGATTCTGTCTCTCTTTTACTCACACCATTACATATGTAATGATTTTTCCCATTTAGTTACACACTAATTCATTCCACAGAATGTCAGAATAGAAGTATAACTTCAAAAGATCGGCTTTAGTGTTTGTAATGGTTTCTTTTGCTATCTGAGAGATCTGTCTTGATTCAACTCATGCCATATGTGATACTTGCTCACTTTATCCCTTAAGTATATGTATGACTTAGAGTTAGAATTGTCGATTTCAGAAATATTCTTTCTCATTAGAGGTACCGCGTAAAGGTAAAGAATATAGGTTCAAGTCCGACTGGACGCGAGATATTTTCAATTTCTCCTTAATGTCATTTTATTGTTTGCATATTTTCTACTAGCTGTAGAAGAAGACAAATACACCTGTGAAAACCGCATTCGAATCGGATCAGTAGTTTAATGTGATGCGCGCACAAACATACAGACAGACAGACACAAAAAAAAATGTAACCACATTTTTGGGTTCTATATCGATGAAGTAACACCCCCCGCTAATTATTTTTTATATAATTAAAAATATATAAAGGAATTTTTTATCAAAAAAATAACAACACAACGGCAGAGAGAATCTAGAAAATAAAATTTTAAACTTTTAAAAAGACGAGAGATATTATTAGTATCATTGAAAAGTAATTATTGCAATAATAATTAAAATTTAATATCTTAAAAGTCAAGTCTAACCACTGTAATCGGCTCGCAGCAAAAGCTGGCAACATTGTACGGCGCTTCTTGAATTATTAGAGGCCTTGTATACAGTTAGACATCTGTTACCGAGAGTGTTTAACTTTTTAGATTATTATTAAAGGAAATATATCTATTTATCTTTAATATCAATATTTCTTTTTTAATTAAATTCATAAAAGTTGTAAAAAATTGCTGTGTTATTTGAATATAAGACACTCCTGAAAAAAAGAAGATTGTATGTCTATTTTGTTTTAGTATTGTCATTCTAAAAAAATCTGCTTTTGTACGTTTTTCATTAAATAAATCATCGAAAACTTTAGAAATTAGAAATATTTACTAGAATGGCCACTGCTATGGATGTTGATTCTGAAGATGTTGAATTACCAACTTCCAGTAGTTCTAAAGGTGAAAAGAAACGTTTCGAAGTTAAGAAGGTAAATTTGTAACCTAAAAATTGTATTTGTTATTGAAATTATTGTTTTTAGTGGAATGCTGTGGCATTATGGGCTTGGGGTAAGTTATTATAACCTATATCCATCCAATTTAAGTAGTAATTTATATATATAATTTTTAGATATCGTTGTTGATAATTGTGCTATCTGTCGTAACCATATAATGGATTTATGTATTGAATGCCAAGCTAATCAAGCTTCTGCTACTAGTGAGGAATGTACAGTAGCATGGGGAGTGTGTAATGTAAGTTTTTTTATATATAAATCTTTTAACAACTGTATATGAAGTGAAAGTAACTTTTTGAATGTAAATAATTAAAATTATTCATAAAATTCAAAATTACATGATTTTATGATATACCAGCTGTGTCCGCGACTTTGTGTGCGTTTAAAAACAGTCAACGTAACTAAACAATTCGAGTTAAGAAGAACAATGAAATAGTAAAAAATACCTTATCAAACAAAAAAGCTGAAAATCAGTTTTTAAACAAAGTTAGCAATAGCCCGTTTGCACGTTCTGGACCCATGCTTTAAAAAAACGCACTTTTTCATCGGAAAAATGCAATTTTTATCAATAAAATGACATTCATTTAAAACTTACTCAAAATCTAAAGTTTTGGACCAATTAAAACAAAATTATCAAATTTAGTTTAAAAATTATCTAAAAAATTCTCTTTCACATTTTAATAACCAAAAAGGATACAAAATTACGGTTTTGATTTTCCGAATGTTTGTTTTATTCCCATTTAGGAGCATTTTAAATTAATTAAAAATTTTAAAAGACTATCGCTCTACAATAAACTCGGTTAATCAAAATTTTGAAAACTCAATTTTCTGTATCTTAAAAATCAAAAAAAGATACAAATTTGCTGTTTTGTTTTTCTTAAGGTACGATTCATCCCTATTCAAGAACATTTTGAATTCCTGAGCAAATTCAAAAAACAAGGGAGCTTAGCCAAACACGTTTTTTCTAATGAAATAAAAACTTTTTTTATGGAAAAGTTTTTTAATACAGTTAAAAACCTTTAAATGTTGTTAAAAAGGGATAAAAATCGTAAAAAATTGGTGAATATACATGAAAAAACTTGAAAAAAAGAACTCTATTAAGTTACCGATTCTGTTCGAGCAGATTTTCGTTCATCCCACACGTGCTACTAAAGTAAAATGCTTGCAAAATTTAACTTACATATAAAAAAGAGCTTTTATGTTAATATTGATGTTTCAAGACCAAAAATGTTATCCCGGAACTTATCATTAAAGAGTACAAAAATTGTAAAAATCTTGTTTGCATTCATTCTGAGATGAAGCCAATTTAAAACTAAAATGAAATTATAAACTAAACTTTATTATTGTTACACATTTTTTTATTTAAATGCCAATCATTAAAGTTCTCGTTTCTTAAGTTAGTTTTCCGAAATTCATAATAGAATCACTCAGACATCTAAAAATTTTGAAATTACACCTCCTCCGTAAAATCTGTGTTGCCGTCTGGATTTGAATGCCAATAAGTTTTCAAACTTTTTTCCTATAACATACGCATTCATTTAACGAAGATGTATAGTTTGTGACATGAAACCGTCCCGATTGGCGTTGATTTTCTTTGTTAGCTCAAAATAATTATTTTAATTTTCGAGGGTTAACTTTTTTGAGTATTACCAGTCTCCCCCAAGCATGTAATTAAGAACTCCACAAATTAAACTCAAACACCAGTTTGATGACTTTATTCATTTTCTTTTAAATATCACTTTAGTTATTAAAAAAAGAACAGTGGATTCAAAAAATCTTGTTATTATTCTCTTATCTTAATTTATGGAATCCTCGGGATGGCTCAATTGATTCGGTTACTTTTACTAAAGGTTCCTTTAAATTTTTCCCTTCAATAATGTGGGACTTTTGGATTTCTTCCTCAAAAAAATCCCTTAACTATACTGGATACTTTCAAAATTATCGGAACTTTTACTAACATATGAATTTGTTAATAGAAACTAAGAATCAGTAATCAAACCCTTCTCGAAATTACCACCAAGTAGAATAAGTTTCTAGCCAAATCGGATTTTTCTATTTTATAAAGAGTAAATTAATCTTTAAAGCATATGTCAAAAACCGATCCTGACTTGATGAAAAATCGGAAAAAACTGATGTTTATCTAAATTAAATTTACTTAATTTTGAACATCACCCCTTTTTAGGCAGCTATAACCAATAATAACTGTATCTATGTATGTGCGTAATCAGGGGTGACATATACACCTGCGACAAATAAGCTCTATTGTGTCCCCATTTTCTTTCTATAATTCTGAAATTTTCTTAGACTCTTCTAGTCCTATCTTTCTTAGAAAGTTTAGAATATCGGCGAGCTTCCAAGTTAGGTAGATCTTTCTCTTCTATTTCGTATGATCCTAGGTATCTGACCCTAAATTTGCGTAATTGCGCCCGGTTAATATTCCCGTTATAATACGGAGGTTGTTTTTATTGATCTCTGAAAGATCTCTTCTGGTTATAGTTTTCCAGGAGTGTCTTCGGTTGTCTTAGTCCTTCTAGATCGTTGCAGTACTTTGTTTTTTCTCGATCCATTTCTTTCCTTAGTTTTTCTAAGTCTGTACTTCTGCTAATTCCACAAGATGGTTCTGGTCCCAAATATGGGGTTTCAGCTCCTGTTTTTTTGCTAGCTTATCTGCAGTTTTGTTTCCTTCTATTCCTATGTGTCCTGGAACCCACAAGAGGACAGTCTTATTTTGTCCTAGTTCATTTAAAGTGTCTAGACATTCCCAATTCCCAGAACATCTTTGAACTGATTGTGTGTGAGTTTAGTGCTGCGATGGCTGCTTGGCTATCTTATATGAATACAATCTTTCGATATTAAATTCTACACATCCTTTCTAAGTATTTGTCTCTAGGTCCAAAAACCCCTGTTCCAGTTCCTTCATCTGTCTTGGAGGCGTCCACTTTATGTAATGTTGGTTTACCCCAATATGGTGTCTTTGTCCCAATTAGATTTACTAACCAGTTTGGTAGTAAATTTTCTCACAAAGTTAAATTTCTTTGGCTGTCATCATGCGACATTTCCTAAGTTTGAAGTGATCGAGGTTCCTTGATTGTTCCTTCTTTGACCATTCTATATATTGTTTTATTCCTACACTTTCTACTTGAATGTGTGGTGGCGTGAGATTTAGGATCACTTCAACTGCAGCATTAAGGCATTGCTCGAATGCTGTATGCATGAATCTTCGAGAGATTTGTCCTTATACCGCAAGCTACTGCCCTATAAGTGATTATTGGTCTCACTATTGCCGTGTACCATTGAACAACCCCAATTTTTTCCTATTATGCTCCTGCACACCATAAGACTCATAAGAGTGATCATTATACTTGTATTCGAAAAGGCAAAATCCGAAGTTTCACAAATTAAACTTAATTGTTTGGCGGACAAGCTCGAAAAGGATATGAATAATTTTCAAGTACGTTGTAAGGTTGTAGCGATTTCCTGACCTGCGCACCTCTTGTGACAGAATAGTCAACCACATATTTAAATTAAGTAATTCAGACTGTTATATTCATGGTAATAATAGTCTGGTGAAATTATTCATAATGCAAAACAAATTTTCCTTGCAGGTTGAAAATTCATTTCCCACTCTGGTGCACAGCAGCGAAAGTTTATTGAGCTTTGTTTTTTAACTAGAAAATCGATAAAATTAACGTATTAATTTGACAGTTATTAAACAATTTTTCTATTATCGGACACCATCCGATAGATACGAATTTTTCAGAATTTCTAAAAATCAAATATAGCTTAACCAGTTTGTTTTATTGAAAGCTTTCTAATGGAGAATCAATGACAATCCATTGATTCTCCATATGGGCAATATACGGTAGAGATGCGCGTAGAAAGTTGCGACCATCTAATAAGACTGTATATGACAAAAAATTTAATCTAATATATAATCCTAAATTTTAGCATGCTTTTCATTTCCATTGTATATCGAGATGGTTGAAAACAAGACAAGTGTGTCCGTTAGATAACAGAGAATGGGAATTCCAAAAGTACGTTCAATATTATAAAATTTGGTTTTGTATTTTTTGTAATTAATTATTGTTTTTTTAGATATGGACATTAATTTGGTGATTTTTTTGGTGATCTGCTTTTGATTTGATTTGAATTATAATAAATATTTTAATTTATTATTTCAGTGTTTCTTTTTGAATAATAAAATAAATAAATTAATGATTACTTTGTATTATTCTAATCTGTTAAGAAGTTTAATGAAAATTTGGATATGAGAGTGGTCGAAATTGATATTTTTTTAATTTAAGTAATTTTAGTTATAAAGGTTAGTTGAAAGCGACACCTATTAACCAGTAGAGGAATAAAAATTTATTTTCTATTTTAATACTTCATCTTCCATTTGAATACACAAAAAATTTTATTTTGATTTGTCAATTCATTCTTTGTTTACAAGCCATTTAAAGTTCACTTGTCAGTGTAATTTTTTTAATGGAAAAACCGGAATCTTTGTTTTGGAAGGTTTATCAGCAATAGAAAGCATACAAAAATGGAAAGAGTATTAAAGAAATCTGCTCCTTCATTTACAACCGTGCAACGATGGGGTTTAGAGTTTTAACGTGGTCGTACAAGCGTCAAAGATAAACCACGTAGTTTACGTTCAAAAACTGCAACAACACCAAAAATCCAAAAATCATTGAGCAAGTCTATGAAATTGTTTGTAAAGATCCAAATTTGACTAAGCATGAAATTGTTATGGATGAGACTTGTATCTACCATCATGATTCTAAACTAAAACAAGAATGTTTACTGTGGACTGAAGCTGGTTCTTTAGTTTCAAAACAGGTGAAGTCAGAACGATCGACAAAAAAGGTTATGGCCTCAGTTTTTTGGGATGCAAAACGGATGTTGTTAAGTGATTATATTGAAAAAGGTAACTCTGGATATTGTTGAAACAGTACATAAAACAGTCAGTTTTCATGAAGACATTGGTTGTTGACGATGGCTAAATTGAACGAATTAAAGTATGAATTGCTTGAACATCTACCGTATTAACCAGATTTGTCTCACACTGACTATTACTGGAGGATCAGTGTTCAGGGTGAGGGAAATTATACATACCAAAATGCTCTAGCGCCGTTTAATTCCTAAAAATTAGTTTTACACCTAAGGGAAACCTACTTATGTTAACCCATCATTACATCCGGCTTGGAAACGAGCCCCTTTACGCTAAGATTTATTTCTTTTTGTGTCGAAATAACCTAACCTAACCTTAATGTTTTTGAGGAAATATTTCTTATTAATACCTGGTTCGATTTCAAGAAAGAGCATTATAAAATTCATTAACTCCTGATATTTTAGTTTCATTGTTCCGTTCATTGCTTAATCATAGTAATTTCATGTTAATTAAAGGCCCAGAAAGTTATCCAATTAATAAAATCAACCAGAAACACGAACTAGCGGCCGCCCGCGACTTCATCCGCGTGGACTTTTAGTTTTTTGCCACCGAGTTTCATACAAATTTGCAACCCCTATTTTAAATCCTTAGGGATAGAATTTAAAAAAGTCATTTCTTAGTACACCACTACGTAATAAAACAAATTTATTCTCGAATTTTCAAGACTCTACGCGTCTATGGACAGTGTCATGTCGGCCAGCAGCAGCGTGCTACCGCCTCACTTCTCACATTAAAGTGCGAGTGGTATTAGACTATTATTATTTTAAAACTATAAAAACTTGCATGCTATATGCATGCAAAATCTCAGCCCGATCGGTTTGATATTGACAAAGTTTCATACAAACTTTCATCCCCTATTTTATCCCTTGGGGATGGAATTTATCAAAATCCTTTCTTAGGGAATGCCTAAGTCATAGTAGCTATATGCATGCAAAATCTCAGCCCGATCGGTTTAAAATTGACAAATTTTCATACCAGCTTTCATCCCCTATTTTATCCCCTTAGGGGTGGAATTTATCAAAATCCTTTCTTAAGGAATGCCTACGTCATAGTAGCTACATGCATGCAAAATCTCAGCCCGATCGGTTTAAAATTGACAAAGTTTCATACAAACTTTCATCCCCTTAGGGGTGGAATTTATCAAAATTCTTTCTTAAGGGATGTCTACGTCATAGTAGCTATATGCATGCAAAATCTCAGCTCAATCGGTTTAAAATTTACAAACTTTCATCGCCTAGTTTATCCCCTTAGGGTTGGAATTTATCAAAATCTTTTTTTAGGGGATGCCTACGTTATAGTAGCTATATGCATGCAAAATCTCAGCCCGATCGGTTTAAAATTGACAAAGTTTCATAAAAACTTTCACCCCCTATTTTATCCCCTTAGGGGTGGAATTAATCAAAATCCTTTTTTAGGGGATGCCTACGTCATAGTAGCTATATGCATGCAAAATCTCAGCTCAATCGGTTTAAAATTTACAAACTTTCATCGCCTAGTTATCCCCTTAGGGTTGGAATTTATCAAAATCTTTTTTTAGGGGATGCCTACGTTATAGTAGCTATATGCATGCAAAATCTCAGCCCGATCGGTTTAAAATTATTGACAAAGTTTCATAAAAACTTTCATCCCCTATTTTATCCCCTTACGGGTGGAATTAATCAAAATTCTTTCTTATGGGATGCCTTCATCATAGTAACTATATGCATGCAAAGTTTCAGTCCGAACGGTTTAGTATTCGTTTGAGTTTTACAAAGCAAAGACCTATCGAGAATCGCTCCGTGTTTTGTTTTGTTTTGATCTAATCTAATAGATAACGATAACGATTGACGAAGTGATAAACAATATGAATAAACGTCGAATCCGTGACTGTGAAATAAATCAGTGGCGTATAACAAATAATTAAATTAGGTAATTGTATAATTTAATTATTTATTTAATATGGCATTATATCAGCCGTCAGCTACGCCTAACGAGGCGGGTTTAACCCAACGGAACAATGAATTGTTTCAAAAGAATTACCAACGTTCACAAAATGAACAAATCCTGTATACGGAATGGAGAAAAACTGACTTGGAAAAGTCAGCTGTGATTGCCAATCTTAATCAACTTCAAAACCAGCTTACCATACTTTAAGCTAAATATACAGAGTTGGAAAAGAAATTATCTCCTCCCCCACAGAAAGAGGTAATAGATAAAGATAAAATTAGTTATGAAACTGATGATGACGAATTAGCTAGAGAGACAGAGTGGATAAGAAAGAAACAGGGAAACAACAAGAAAAGAAAAATGGATACCTCACTATCCCCTCCACAAAAAAATCAGACTGCCTCAATTAATCAACAGATAAAAGCCAAAAAACTTCCAATGCCCCCACCAATAATGGTAGATGGCATTGACAACTTTAATGCTCTTCACGAGAAATTAAATAGAATGGTAACAGGTCATCAAATTAAAATTATTAGTAATGATATTATCAAAATTAATGTCCCAGATGAAGAATGTTATAGAAAAGTCTCAAAAATGCTTGGAGATAATGGATATTCTTGGTATACCTATGAGAACAAACAGAAGAGACCTATTAGAGTTTTTGCTAACAAATTACATAATGCATGTGATCCTAAGGCAATTGTAGATGACCTTCGAAGAAGGGGATATAAGGTATTAGAAGCCACTAAAAAACTTAAATTTAAAACTAAGCAACCACTAAACATGTTTATGTTGACATTTAGGCAAGATAGATAGATAGATAGATAGATAGATAATTTTTATTTGTTCAAATGTTTACAGCAAAACAAAAAACCCATAAGGTTGTTGAACAATGTCAAAAAGCTGACAATATATAAATATAATACATAATACCTAAATACTAGAGTAAAAAATATAAGATAACACTTATGACATGACTGATGAATGACGAAAATATTCTCTTTATCAAAAAGTTACAAAAAAATTTACAACTTAACATAGAACTGTTTAAAAAGAATTGAGTATAAAATACACATCTAAAAGAAAAAGGAAAAAACATTCACAATGATTAAAATTCAACACTGAATTGTTGTTTTATCAGGATCATTATAAAAGTCACTGATATTATAGAAGATGAAGAGGTAAATAAAATCTATAGCATTACGGATATACTAGGAATCAGAGTTGAAATTAAACCAATAAAAAAATCAAAATTAGTTCCCCAATGTAAAAGATGCCAGGGCTATGGGCACACACAAGGATTTTGTGCTAAAGAACCAAGATGTGTCAAATGTACTGGAAAGCATTATACCAAAGATTGTACAAAACCAGAAAACGTACAACCAAAATGCATTCATTGTGGCAGTAACCATCCTGCTAATTATCGAGGGTGTATTGTTGCTAAACAAATACAAAAAATTAGAAATGATACCATGAAGAAACCATCCTTGCCTAGACAACCAGTACGACAAGTACAACAAGTAAAAACTGATTCTTTAGTACACAAAAGGAACAACGGAAATCAAGTTCAAAAAAATGAAAATAGGCAGCCTTCCTACAGCCAAGCTGTAGCTGGATCATCAAACGCCAGTAAAAGCAATATTGTTAGAACGGAAATTACGGCACCTACTGACCCGACCCTACAATTGATCTTAGATCAACTTAAGAAACAGGAGCAGCTGTTCCAAAAAATTGATGAACGTCTTACTCGTTTAGAACATAGTGCTAAAGGAGCTATTCCAAAGCAGAGAAATGGCTAATTTTAAAATAATGGAATGGAACGCTAATGGTCTCTTGCAACACCAACAAGAATTGCAAGTAGTCCTAGATGTAAATAATGTGGGTGTGTGTCTTATTTCTGAAACGCATTTTACTGATCAGTCATACATTAAATTTAGAAATTACAAAATTTATCATACTAACCATCCTGATAATGCAGCGAGAGGTGGAAGTGCCATAATAATTAAGGATAACATCTTACATCATGAAGAAATAGAATATAAGACCAGCGAAATCCAGGCTACTGCGGTAAGTGTAAACATTAGACACTCTCAGATTACTCTAGTTGCTACCTATTGCCCACCAAGATATTCGTTGAAGAAACACCAATATATGGATTTCCTGTCTAATCAGGGAAAAAAAATTATTATTGGAGGTGACGTTAATGCCAAAAATATCCATTGGGGATCTAGATTAACAACCACTAAAGGTAAAGAACTGCTAGCAGCAATAAAAGAATATAAATGTGAAGCTATATCTACTGGAAAACCTACCTATTGGTCAACCGATCCTAACAAGATTCCAGACCTTATCGATTTCTTTATAATCAAAAACATATCTACCAACTTTTTACAAATAGAAGAAGGATGGGACATGAATTCTGATCATTCCCCTATCATCTTAATGCTTAGCGAAAACATTATTAAAAAGGAAAATCACCCTACACTGACTAACAAATTAACAGATTGGGAAAGCTTCAAAATCATCCTTGAAGGGAAAATTAATTTATGTGTCTCTTTAAGAAATAAAGAACAACTAGATAACGAAGTGAAATTGCTTAATGATAACATCCAACAAGCAGCTTGGAAATCTACACCTACTATTAATAAAAGGACGTCTGGAAACAACTACTCCAGAGAAATAAGGGAACTAATCTCTGGAAAAAGAAAACTTAGAAGAAAATGGCAACAAACTAGATCCCCTCAAGATAAAAATGTTCTCAATAATGCTAGCCAAAGACTTAAAAGAGAAATACAACAAATTAAAGAAGAATCGATTAATATTTACCTAAGAGAATTAACAGACGACAGCAGTACTGACTACTCACTGTGGAAGGCAACTAAGAGGTTGAAAAGACCCATAAGCCAAATCCCACCTGTCAGATTGGAAGATGGTAAATGGGCTAGAAGCAATGCGCAAAAAGCAACAAGATTCGCAAATCACCTACAAAAAATCTTTCAACCACATGAAGATGGAGATGAAGTACCCAATCTGGAGGAACATCAACAGATTGATCAAGAAATAGAGTTAACCTCTCCCAAAGAAATAATTACAGCAATAAAAGAAAATATCAACCCCAAAAAGGCTCCAGGTTTTGACCTAATTACCGGAGAAATATTAAAACAATTACCTAAAAAAGCAATAGTTAAATTAACCAACCTAATAAATGCCGCTTTCAGAATGAAGTATGTACCCAGCCTTTGGAAAGTTGCGGAGGTTATCATGGTACCCAAGCCATGGAAACCACCACATGAAGCATCGTCATACAGACCGATCTCATTACTGCCTGTTATGTCGAAACTGTTTGAGAAACTCTTGCTTAAAAGACTTAAACCACTCATAGAAGAAAGAAAAATTATTCCTAATCACCAGTTTGGATTTAGAAATAAGCATTCGACGATCGACCAAGTCCATAGAATAACCAACATTATAGAGAAATCGCTAGAAGAGAAAAACATTTGTGCTACTATTTTTCTTGATTTAGCACAAGCATTTGATAAGGTTTGGCATGAAGGCTTAATACATAAGCTCAAGCTTTTCCTTCCAAAACAATATTCAGATATCCTCCATTCATACATAACAGAAAGATACTTTAGAATCAAGCAAGAAGAAGCGTATTCAGATCTTATAGAAATTAAGGCTGGAGTACCACAAGGAAGTGTTTTAGGACCTGTCCTATATTTACTGTACACATGTGATATTCCATAGTTAGAAAACAATACGATAGCCACTTTCGCCGACGACACTGCCATTCTAGCAGTAGGAAAAAGCAATGAAGAAGCAACCAACAAGCTACAAACAGCTATCAACAGTATCTATGACTGGACGAAGAGATGGAAAATTAAACTTAATGAAACTAAATCAGTTCATATTAACTTTACAAACAAAAGGATAGCACATATTCCAGTCAGAATAAATAATAACCTTATACCACACTCAAACACAGCAAAATACTTAGGTATAACCTTAGATGCCAAACTTAGATGAAAAGTGCATGTTAAAAAGGAAAGAGAAGAACTGGGGCTAAAATATAGAAAAATGTACTGGCTTATTGGAAGAAATTCCACTCTGTCTCTACATAATAAGCTTATGTTTTATAAGCAGATACTCAAACCTGTATGGACTTACGGTATTCAACTGTGAGGATGCACCAAGGCAAGCAACTTAGCAATTATTCAAAGATTTCAAAACAAAGCACTAAGGAACATCGTAGATGCCCCTTGGTACATTCGCAATAGTGACCTCCATAAGGACCTGGAAATGGACACTGTTGACCAGACTATCAAGAAATTAGCCAGGAGTCATAAAGAACGACTCCATCAACATGACAATGTCGAAGCTATCCAGCTCCTTGACAACACCGCGTTAGAAAGAAGACTTAAAAGGATCAAGCCGTTTGAGTTAGTTTAGTGTTTTTAGTGCAAAAGCAGAGCTTGTGTGTGCACGTTAAATTTTAGTGCGATCCGTCCTACAGAACCTAAGGAACGCTGATGAGTATACCTTAGTTTTAAGTTTCAAACCTTATTAGATTACGTTAGAATTAAATTGCTCATTGGTCACTGTTGACCAGATTGTAATACACTAAATACCTTCACGGGTGTTTATTAAAAAAAAAAAGTCCGAACGGTTTAAAATTGACAAAGTTTCATACAAACTTTCATCCCCTATTTTATACCCTTGGGGGAGGAATTAATTAAAATCCTTTTTTAGCGGATGCCTACGTCATAACATCTACGTGCATGCCAAATTTCAGCCCTATCCGTCCAGCGGTTTGGGCTCTACGTTGATAGATCACTATGTCAGTCAGTCAGTCACCTTTGAGTTTTATATATACAGAAGATTCATATCAGTTCTTTAATTAGTCTTTTTAACGATGTGTATTATACTGGTGAAGTACTCTAGGAATGGCTAAAGCCTGATTTTATAACATTTTAGAAAAAACATCTCGCAAAAGGATGTATTATGGAAGAATACAAAGTCGATGCGAAAGGGGTTTGGATAAGACCCAGTTATGCTTTAGGAATGCACTTGGCACTCGTGAGGCACTTTTTGCCTTATCCAAAAGTGCAGAAGCCAATATATAAATATCTATGTGGCTTTGATCGATTATGAAAAGGTTTTGAAAGGGGTATGAAAGGGATGGTACGGATCTGTGTATTGAACGCAGAAAGCAATGGAATACTAGAACAGTAACCGATGAACGAGGTGTCATACAAGGCTCTGGAAGATAAAGACCTTCGAGGGAAGATCAATGGTGATCTTATAAATAATTTATATTAGGTAAGCTGACGACATTGTCAAAGTATTCTAAGAGGTATTGAAAAGGACGGAAATTGGATCTGAAAGTGACTGTCACTAAGGCATAATTTATGTTATTCCGCTGCCAACCCTGCAGATAGATCAGCAAAACATTGAGAAAGTTAACCAATTCAAACACTTGGAATGCTACATAATCGTACAACTAGACTCAAGTACAGATGTTCATTGAAAAATTAAAGTAGCTCGTACAACACTTATAGGAATGAAATCATTTTTCTGTAATGACAATTTAAACCTGAAAATTGCACCAGAAAATGATTAAATATTATATTTGGTATGTGTTTTTGTATGGAGCTGAGACTTGGACTCTAAAGACTTATTGGGTTGGATGTGTATTTATGTTAATTTTTAATTAGGTTTGTCCACATCAGACCCATCGTTTTTAATAAAAGATTTATTTTAACAAAAAAAAAATCAATAAGAAAATAAACAAATAAAACCGTAAACAATATTGTTTTTAAAAGTTAACATCTTTGCACTTTGTGTACCGTTACCGTTGGCGAAAAATGAATCTTCCGGAGTCGCTAGGATCTACCAGAAGCAGTTTAAGTCTAAACATTTCCACTGGTTTCAACTTACACTTGACGATGTGAGAAGTTGATGGAGTGGTATTGTTGTGAAAATCCGCAGCTGTTGTGAGTAGGTCTGCGGTTAGTGTAATGATCAGTAAACACCGGGAAGGTCTTCTGCAGAGTCAATGGCACTGGCGTGAACGCTCTTGGTGTCATTCGGAAGAAGTTACCATGCAATCAAGCTACGCCGTAACCGAATCTTACTCTCTGGCTCATTTACACAGGTACGGCAGCATCTATCGCCATTATTGGATAGTTATTAAGTTACAGCTCCATTTCGCTTTCTTGTTGAGACTTAAGTTTCGGGCGTTAGCTTAAATAGATAGTCGACGCGTTTACATGGTGACATCTATGGGTGAGATTAATAAACGCGTTGTGCTTATTAGACCACGATAGGCTGAGTTCGAGATCTGGTTGTATAGAAGAATGCTCCGAATACCTTAGACAGCTATGAAGAGTAACGAAGCACCATCCGAAGAAACAAAACAGGATGATATAAACGCTAGAAACAGAAACAACACCACTATTTTCAATTCAAAAACACACTCGCCAAACATATCAATAGTAATTTTACAAATAGTTTGTTTCTTCCACTCACAGCAGATAACAGCTCAATAGTTACGTCCCCCACAGAAAAACCAGAATTCTTTGCCAAAATATTCTCGTCGAACTCGACACAACCCACCGGACAACATGGGATTACCTTCTATTCCCCGGGCTCCCCACACAATGAAAAATATCATATTTAGGGTCAAGCGTGTGCAGAGAGTCCTTGCTACTCTAAATATCATAACATCAACAAAGCAAGCGGCCTTGATGAAGTACCTGCTTTACTCTTAAAAGCTTGTGCTCCTGAACTAAAACTGCTCGAGTACAACCAGTCGCCAAGAATGGCTGTAAAACCCTGCTTTCTAACTACACACCTATAGCTCTTTGATCTGTTATTAGCAAAACCATGGAGAAATACGTTAATCACGAAATCCTGAGCTGCCTTGAGACAAACAACCGTTTAAGTGACATGCAATATGGTTTTCTCCAACAATGGTCAACAGTCGATCTGCTAGCATATGTAACTCATGTCTGAAGTGATACCATCCACCGCTATGGAGGAACTCAAATAGTTTCACTTGACATCTCAAAAGCATTTGTGTGGCATGCAGCTCTTTTGAACAAACTGTGTTCATACGGCCCCTTGCCAAACCTTTGTAGACGGATATACAACTTTCTTTCCAACAGACACATCCTAGTTGCCTCCAACCTCTACAAGATCAACGCTGGAGTGCCCCAAGGATCGAATCTAGCTCCTATTTTATTTCTATTACACATTAATGATCTACTTGAAGCCACTAATAACCCGATACACGGTTTTGCAGATGATAGCAACCTACACTGTAGCAATGTGCACAACCGTCCCATATCTCTAGATATTCTGGAAGAGGACAGAAGATCCACAACGGGTTTTCTCAATCAGGATTTGAAAATTGTTGATGAGTGGAGAAGAAAAAATCTTGTTAATTTTAAGGCATTCTAGACAAAGACATGTTGCCTATCCAACAAGAGGCAAACATACGATTCATCCATCACAATGAATGATCAGACACTAGAGGCAAGCGACTCTATCAAGCTGGTTGGTATAACGATCTCCCAGGACTTACTATGGAACGAACATATTGTATCCATAGCAACTGCAGCAGGAAAGAAATTAGGCTTTTTGTTTAGAGTACGGAAGTATTTCTCTTCATCCGACTTAGCTACTCTTTACAAAGAGCAAATACGACCTAATCTTGAATACTGCTCGCATGTATGGGGTTTGCAGCTCCGTCAAGGCCCAGAGTTCTTGATGCAATACAGAGAAGAGCAGTTCGACTAATAAACGATACCAGTATCATCAAAAACCTAGCCCCATTGTCCCACCGGAAAGCAGTGTCTGATCTCTCCTTGTTTTACCGATACATAAACGGATTTTGCTCAGAAGAATTCCGCTTTTCAAATGTGAAATGAAATTTTGCAAAACGCTCTTAAGGGTTATTGCCATCATACTCAGTAAGATTAACTCAAACCTTATCCCTCGTAGTGATTCGGACCGATTAAAAATACCGCCTGGTAGAATGATTAGCCTATTGAAATAAAATTTAGATATTACTTGTAGTTTTCCGCCAAAAATTTGGGTTACTTGTTCTTTATCCACTATGCGCACTATTAATTGCTGCGAGAGCTTTCATTCACATTAAAAAAAAACATTCTGTCATAGTCACCCATCAATTTATTCTTTCGTAGATGTTTTGAAAAGCTACCAAACATTTATAAACTATAAAATAACAAGTGCTCATAGTGATCATAAGGCCCTAAGGAGAAATGTTAAGAAGCAGAATAACTTGGAAACATTGTAACTCTAATAAATCGATTAAAAATTAAATTGGCAGGTTGGGCGCCAACTTGTAACCGTATAAATTCTCACTGAAGGGATTAGATCCCTTAGCTAGTTTAAATGAGTCGTGGCTTCTTTTCTGAGTTTTACCAGTCCTTTCCAAACATAAAATATAAGGGCGCCAGAGTACAAACAAGCAAATAACACTCAAACACCAGTTTGAATGATTTATTTAAAAAAAATATCAGTAATAATAAAAAATTCAATTTCAGTTATGTTCATGAATTAATTTAATCTCTTATCTTTGTGGTGTTTCTTCGGAAAGGATTCCCTTGAACAAATTTCTTCCTGAGATGAACTGTTGCCTTTATGAACGGAATTGAATATTTTTCGGATATTTCAAATTGGACGCAAACTGGGATCTAAGTCGAAATTCAGCTTTCTTTTATCAAAATGGTGGACGGTTCGAACTCGCCTCAAAAAAAATTTGCTCCTCACAAGTGTGAGAATAAATTAATTTTAAATACACGTGTAGACAGGACTACAATTCAATCAAGATCACAATAACTGATGTTTGGCGAAAGTGAAAAACGTAGAAAAACGCGAAATAACATACAAAGCAATGCTGTTTACTTATGGCTAGCCACAAATGACGTCACGCACTGTGATTGGCGTTTGGGCTCTTACGCTGTACAGATAATTTACCCAACTTTATTTATTGATTTAAAAATATAAATCATTGTTATTTCTTAAAAATCTTTATTGAGTGATATTTTTGTATAACAAACTTTATTTTAAAGCACATCTTAGATTTTTTTTCGATTACTGTCCTGTACCCTATTAGATGTCAATTTACTTTTAGAGAATCAGTTTGATACACAACCAATAAGTTGTGGCAGGTGCTTTGGTAAAAAAATAAATTTGAATTGTAAAAGCGGAAAACTAATTGTTTGGAACCTCACCACACTTTTATGGACTTTAAAGTGAATGATGATAAAAGACATCTGACTTACGTTACAAAAGAAGTTATTAACTTTTTAGCTAGTGTACATAAAGCAATTCACCAAATTTTAACTTGTATTGGGCCACCTAAAATGTCTAATTAAAAAAATAATGCTGTGTTTGCTTGAATTCATTAACTTTGATTTACTTGCAATGAACATAAATTACTTAAACGTTTTTTTTTTGTTATTTTTAAAAATCAGAGTTCCTGTGGTAATTAGAAAGTATTTTATTAATAATATTTTTAAAACGATGGACATTATTTATGTTATCGTCCAAACATGGCCTCAAAATAAATCATGCAAAATCGTCTGTGCTGCTATTTTGTAGCAATAAGGATCGCAACTTTCTTCAAGAAAATCTCCGCTTGTCATTGGATGGTAATCTTCTTGAATTTTCTTTTGTAGCCAGGGACCTTGGATTGTATATTGACACTGAGTTCAGGTTCAGAGAACATGTTGCTAAAATAACTAATCGTCCTTATAATTCTCTTAGAACTATTTATTCTTTTCGTCATTCTTTGTCACCTCCAGTACGAAAAATGCCCTGTGATTCTCTCGGTTTGAGTCATTTTAATTTTTGTGATATTGTATATGGCCCATGTCTTGACGTTTACACTTCTTGGATACAAAGAGTCCAAAATTCATGTTTAAGGTTTATTTATGGCATACCAAGGAGGCAGCATGTATCCCATGCTTTGGTGTGGTCCGGCTGGCTAAACATGGAAAACAGAATGAGTCTTTATTTTCTTTTTTTTTGTCAAAAAACCACCGTACTTGTTTAAACGAATTTCATTTAGGACGGATGTTCATAATCTTAATTTACGTCATCGTGGTCTTCTCACTATACCCCGACACGGTAGCTCATTATTTCGCCGTCCGTTTTCATTATATCGCATCGTCTAATAACAATATCCCTGCTGAATTTAAATTATGGAGTCCGTCCGTATTTCATCGGAAAATAAGAATGATGCTATTGGTTTAACTGTGCGTTTGCGTCTGTGTGTTGGTGGCTCAAGCATATAAATAACATCATGTAGAATAGGATGTAGAGCGGACAATGAGCTAAGAATATCCTACTTTAATGAATTATTTTTGTTGTGGATCAAGTTGGGTTCTGGGGGTAGAGAAAGGCATCTGCAGATGAATCTATCCAGACCCTATTGTCATGAAAAAGTTTAATACGAACTTCGACTGGGTAAGTATCTACGACATGTAACGTTTTAAAAATATTAATGTCGTAAATAATAATTTTTATAATTCATGTTCACAAAGTTTCTATTTCGACACTAAAAACAGTATCGAAATAGATTCATTGTAACACTGTTTTTGGTAACTTTTTGTTTTACACAATTGGTTGCACTGCACTGATCGTCAACAAAAGAGTTCAGGTAGTAAATCAAGAAGTATGTTGTAGTAAATTATTAACTACATTATCAGCGTTATTGCTAAATTCGGAATATTTTATACAAATTTGACAAACATTTAAATTTAATATCATTAAAACTGACAAGTGTCAAGATTGCCAACATAAATAAATATTTTGAAAAACTCTCATTTTATTTATTTTTTATACTTTTAAAAGTTCATTATAAAAAATAGTATGTAACACTCGAATTACAATGACGGTTTGTAGTACTCGTTCTTTGCGAAACTCACCGCTTCGCGGTTCGTTTCACAAACTACACTCGTACTACGAAACCTGTCATTGTAACACTTGTATTACAATATACTATTTTGAAACTGAAAATATGGAACTTGAGCAATAAATTATGTAACATATATCAAATAAAATCTTTTAAAATTAATCAAAACACTTTCATTTTTAAACAAATAAACTTTGTAATTATCCTACCCTTGTTATATATATTCATTTCATTCTTTTGTCGATTTACTGAAGTTTTCACTTCTATCGTGTGTGAATCGCACACACACCTTTTGATTTTGATTTTGATTTTGATTTCGATTTAGATTTCGATTTCGATTTCGATTTTGATTTCGATTTTGATTTCGATTTTGATTTAGAATTCAAATTCAATTTCAATTTCAATTTCAATTTCAATTTCAATTTCAATTTCGATTTCGATTTCAATTTCGGTTTCGATTTCGATTTCGATTTCGATTTCAATTTCAATTTCGATTTTGATTTTGATTTCGATTTCGATTTCGATTTTGATTTCGATTTCGATTTCGATTTCGATTTCGGTTTCGATTTCGATTTCGATTTCGATTTTGATTTCGATTTCGATTTCGATTTCGATTTCGATTTTGATTTCAATTTCGATTTTGATTTTGATTTCGATTTTGATTTTGATTTGATAAAGCGATTTTTATACCCTTAATGGAATATGATTCGAAAAATTTTTAGTTAAATGTCTACAGTGTAAAAAAAAGTTTCACTTTTACCGTGGTTTCATAAAACCACACAATGAAAGTGTGCTAAAATAAAACACATCTGTAGCCACTCTTTTAAATCTAAAGTTTTTTGTATTTTTTATCTTGACAATAAACAGCTATTATTATTATTATTATTATTATAAATCGTCGTAATTTCGCAGGAATAACCAAAGAATCGTAAAAACCTTGACAAAAAAACGGAAAACTTTTAAATTTGATTTTCATAAAATAAATGCCCATGTACTCCCAACAAGCCAACGTTTACACAGTAATTCCACCGCGTTGTGAGATAATAAAATATTTTTATATAAATACTAAAGAAGAGGCGGTAATTTTACCAACACAAGTATGCGATGAAGTTTTTATAGCAGGAAGCTTAGTAAAGCCTAATAATGATAGCAAAATACCAGTTAAGTTTTTAAATGTTAGAGATAGTGAAGTTAATTTAAAGAATTTTTATCCAAAAATGGAAACATTAAAAGACTACAACTTAGTACAACTTGATACTCACAGAAACGAGTCAGTAAGTCGTATCGAAGAAGTACTGAAATTAATTAACAGGAATCATCTAAATAAAGAAGAGAAACTTTCATTAGAGAAGATTTGTGCAAAGTATGCAGATGTTTTTCTATTAGAAAATGATAAATTAAGTGTAACAAATATATACAAACAGAAACTGCATCTTCAACAATTTAGTAAACCAGTTTATGTAAAACCGTATCGGTTGCCGTATGCCCACGGGATGAAATTCATAAACAGGTCAATAAAATGCTAAAAGATGGAATCATCGAGGAAGCTAAATCTGAATGGTCAGCTCCGTTACTAATAGTCCCGAAAAAAGCAGATCAACATGATCATAAAAAATGGAGAATTGTAATTGACTACAGATTATTGAATAAACAACTAGAAGATGACAAATTTCCATTGCCATGTATAACGGATATTTTGGACTCTTTATCAGGCGCGATATATTTTTCACATCTAGATCTATCGCAAGGATATTATCAGATTGAATTGGATCAAGCGAGTAGACCTATAACAAGTTTTACAACCGATCGTGGACAATTTCAAATGACAAGACTGCCAATGGGGCTAAAAATTAGTCCAAGTTCATTTTCTAGAGCCATGACTATTGCAATGTCAGGTTTATACTACGAATGCTGTTTTGTTTACTTAGATGATTTAATCGTATTTGGCAATAATTTGTCTAATCATAATCGAAATTTAATAAAAGTATTACAAAGATTAAGGGATGTTAACTTAAAACTTAATCCAAATAAATGCGATTTCTTGAAAAAAGAAATTTTATATTTAGGACATATAATTTCAGCAGATGGAGTCTCACCAGATCCAGAAAAAATTAGTGTCTTACAGGAATATCCAGTTCCAACAGATGCTGCTTCTACTAAAAGATTCGTAGCATTTGCAAATTACTATAGAAAATATATTCAAAATTTTGCTCAAATTGCTAGACCCTTAAATCATTTGTCAAAAAAAGGGGTGCCGTTTGTATGGTCTTCCGAATGTCAAAACTCCTTTGAGACACTAAAGGTAGCTCTCACTACTTCTCCTATTTTACAATATCCTGATTTTTCTTCTAGTAACACATTTATCTTGAAAACAGATGCTTCTGGTAAAGCAATAGGTTCCGTACTTTGTAATTCAGATGGATCAGCTGTTGCTTATGCAAGTCGTAGCTTAAACAAGGCAGAATGCAATTATGCGACAATCGAAAAAGAACTATTGAGTATTGTTTGGTCAGTTAAACACTGGAGACCATATTTATACAATAGGAAATTTATTATTTTAACCGATCATCGTCCATTAATTTACTTGTTTGGTATGGCCAACCCTTCAAGTAGATTAACCAAATTTCGTTTACTTTTAGAAGAGTATGATTTCGTAATAAAACACATTAGGGGTAAAGATAATGTTGCTGCAGGTGCATTATCTAGGATTGAAATTTCTTCTGACGATCTCAAAAACTTACGTCCCACTTCTACTGAACATCTATTAATTACAACTAGATCTCAAACAA
The DNA here is from genome assembly GCA_964028335.1 of Altica lythri. Classification (NCBI taxonomy): domain Eukaryota; kingdom Metazoa; phylum Arthropoda; class Insecta; order Coleoptera; family Chrysomelidae; genus Altica; species Altica lythri. The sequence continues at coordinate 45,888,074 of OZ034808.1, read as the reverse complement.
AAAAATGCCTAAATCCCAGTAACGATACAGTAAACAACAATTCAGATAACAGGATTGATCACCCTGGTCTGGTAGAGTTGTTGAAACCGGACAAAAATTCTTTTGAATTGCAACTAGTCACAGATAGTTGTTTTAAAAGTATGAAGAAAGACAAATATGATTTTAGTAATAATACTTTTATTTGTGATGCTACTAAACAAATTATTTTTATTAGATGGGATTCTCGATTAACGTTTACCCTAGGGACATCGTTAAGAGAATTACTACATATTTATAAAAAATATAATATTACAGAATTTATTATTATAAAAAATTTACAAGGCGCGCCTACGTTATTAAAAACTATTAAAGATTTAAATAAAAAATTTAAGGAAATGGAAATGAAGATTTCTGTGATAAATGGTGTTGAAAAAGTTACAGATTATGAGATAAAACACTTAATAATGAATGATTTTCATATATTGCCAACAGGAGGTCATGCAGGTATTAATAGAATGTGCAATAACATTAAACAGTATTATTATTGGGCAGGACTTTATAAAGATGTTATGCGGTTTGTTAAAGAATGTGATGATTGCCAAAGATTTAAATACTCGAGACTAGGAAAGGAACCATTGACGATTACTACTACTGCTACATCGGCGTTTCAAAAAATTCATTTAGATCTGATTGGTCCATTAGTTTTGGACAATGAGGACAATAAATATGTTCTCACTTTGCAATGTGATTTAACCAAATTTATTGAAGGTTATGCAATACCTAATAAAGAAACTGTAACAGTGGCTAAGGCCTTTGTAGAGAATTTTATCCTTCGTTATGGAATTCCTGAGGAAATATTAACAGATCAAGGCACTGAATTCATGTCAACGGTTTTTAAAGAAATATGTTCTTTATTACAGATTAAAAAACTAAACTCTGTGGCACACCACCACGAAACACTAGGTCAGATTGAAAACAATCACAAGCACATTGGAGCATACCTATTTGCGAATGCAACTTGCCAAAAATTAATCAAACTTTACTTCGTGGATAGCATTTTGGTGTTTTTCTTATAATATATCAGTACATTCAGAAACAAAATATAGTCCTTTTGAATTAGTATTTGGGAAAAAATGTCGTCTTCCTTCCAATTTTAATAGTAATGTCGATCCTCTATACAATTTTGATAATTATCCATTAGAACTAAAATTTCGCTTACAGCAAGCGTGGAGTGATGCTCATACAAATCTGTTAGCTTCAAAACATAACAGAAAAGATTTTTGTGATAAAAAAGCTGTATATACAAAATATAACATAGGTGATAAAATTTTATTAAAAAATGAAGCTGGCAGCAAAACCGATCCCTTATTTTTAGGTCCTTATACTGTCCTTAAAGAAATTTCCCCTAATATTTTAATTAAACAAGGTAATAAAGAAACTTTAGTTCATAAAAATAGAGTTAAGTTGTAGGTATACAGAAAAAAAAATTGATTGCATAGTATGTAATTTTTTTTTATTTTCCGCGGGGAAGATGTAGTATAGTTATAGGGTTATAATTTAAATATATGTGTAAATTTAATATTTAAGATTTTATTAAAATTATTGTAATTTTTAGTAACCCTGGTTTAATGAACTTAATTGAAGTAGGTTACTTACTTTGTTTGTCGAATAATCAAAAAACATGTTTAAAGAAAGTAATCTATTGCAATATGTTTACATAAGCAATAAATCGCAATAGTTGTGGAATTCTCAAAATTGAGAAGGCAATAACGATTGCGATGGCCAGGGGTTAAGACTGAATAAGAACAATAAATGTTTTTAAGTGGAAAAGTATTATTTTTTATAAACTAGACAAACAAGACATATTACATAGCAATCCACAGTCTTCTCCTTCATTGTGTTTCCGCTCGGGTTGAAAATGCACCCGAGTATCTCTATTCCTGTCTTATGGAAAAGCACCTCGAGCATGTTCCGGACGACTCTCCAGTTGAGTTGGTCTAGACCACAACCCAACTTAGGCACAGCCAGCTTCTTCACTTCCAACCTGGTGAGTTCGTCTCTTAGGTTCAGCAGGGTATTCCACATACTTCTATAGCTGGGCTTGTGATCGGAAAACCTCTTAGTCACCATGTAGAAGAGGTGGCGATGACCGTCAGTGAGACTTAGAATTTTTCCGGAATGAGGCTGTTGTCTGGAGAGCTCAGATACACGGCCAAACTTCTTCCTGAAGACTAATGCTATTCCCCTAGACATACGCAGATCTTCGGCGACACAATGGGCTAGGGAATAATCTCCAGGCACAGAGAAGAGGTCCTGCTGCTGCTCGGTGGTAACTCCGAATCGTGCCTTCCCAGTTCCACCATAGTTCTCCATGAACTGGTCGAAACTCATCTCAACATGCTCTGGGCTGGTCGTCCTTCTCAGATGGGTCTCGTCTTGTTCGTCGTAGTCCGCCTCGTATTTCGCCAACCGATTTACATGGACCACGCGCCTCTTGCCCCTTGGTAGTTTTTGTATACGGTACACTACATCATTGATCCTCTTTACCACTCTGTATGGACCCTCCCAATTCCTCTGTAGCTTAGGTGATAATCCTCTCTTCTTCTGGGGGTTGTACAGCCAGACCAAATCTCCAGCGTTGAAACCACCTTCTGTAGCTTTGCTGTCATAGCGGGTCTTCATTCGATCACTAGCAATTTGTATGTTTTGTCGGACCTTCTCATGAATGTAGTGTAGCCTGCCCCTCAATGTGCTCACGTAGTCCTCACCAGCTATCTCTGTTCCGGGCTTACATCCAAACTCTAGGTCACAGGGTAATCTTATTTCCCGGCCGAACATGACACAAGCTGGTGTCTCTCTAGTAGACTCTTGCACGGCTGATCTGTAGGCCATGGTGAACAGATGAAGGTACCGGTCCCAGTCTCTTTGATGGTCAGAGACCACTTTAGTCAAATATTTTCCCACAGTTTTATTCATTCTTTCGACTAGGCCATCTGACTGTGGGTGAAGAGGCGTTGTCCTGGTGTTCTTGACTCCGAGTATTTCACAAATGCTCTGGAATAGGCCAGACTCGAAATTTCGTCCCTGATCGGAATGTAGCTCCAGTGGCACTCCAAACCGACTAAACATCTCTTTTATCAGCACGTCTGCCACGGTCGAGGCCTCTTGGTTTGGGATGGCATGTGCTTCAACCCATTTGGTAAAGTAATCCGACGCCACCAATATGTACTTGTTCCCATCGTCGGTCTCTGGGAATAGGCCTGCGATGTCTATAGCAACTCTTTCCATAGGACTGCCTACGTTATACTGATTCATTGGCGCTCGTCGTTTTCCTCTTGGGCCATTCGTTGAAGCACAAAGTCTACATTTTCGGCACCAGTCCTTGACGTCTTCTTTGCAGTTGACCCAGTAAAAACGTTCTCTGACCTTTTCCAACGTTTTCTTGATGCCGAAGTGTCCACCGGAGGTTCCATTATGAAGTTTCTCCAATACTTCTGTCGTCCGACTCCGGGGAATTATCAGCTGAGTCCTAGCTGCAGTACCCTCGTCATTCTCGACGGACCTCTTCAACAATCCATCCTCTAAAATGATGGAGTCCCACTGTGCCCAGTAGGACTTGACCCTAGGACTCAGGTGACTCACTTCTTCCCATCTTGGTCTCTGTCCTTTTGCTTTCCAGTCAAGCAACATCTTTAGTTCGGTGTCACCTTCTTGATCTTGCTTCAGGGATTCTGGCAGCCAATCTAGATCCACGACGGTTGTTCTTAAACAGAATTCCTTCTCTTCTGCTTTGCTGCAGTGTTTGCAGTCGGAAGGACAAGGTCTCCTAGATAATGCGTCAGCGTTGCCATGTGACTTTCCGGCCCGGTGTTCCACAGAAAAATGATATTCCTGCAGCCTTTCTATCCATCTCGCAACCTGACCTTCTGGGTTCTTGAATTGTAGAAGCCACTTCAGAGCAGCATGATCTGTTCTTAGAAGGAATTCGCGACCATACAAGTATTTATAGAAATGTTCCATGGACTTGACTGCGGCGAGAAGTTCTCTCCTTGTAACACAATAGTTACGCTCAGGCTTCGACAGGACCTTGCTGAAATATCCTATAACTTTCTCTTGGCCATTCTGAATTTGGGATAATATGCCTCCTATGGCCGTGTTGCTTGCGTCCGTATCCAATATAAACCTTCCACTGGTCTGAGGATAACTTAATATAGGAGCTGTTGTTAGTGCTTGCTTCAGTCGATTGAAAGCATCCTCGCATTCGGTATCCCATTTGAAGTCCATTCCATCTTCCGTCAGTTTTGTTAGAGGCTTCGCGATGTCAGCAAATCCAAAGACGAACTTTCTGTAGTACGTGCACAAGCCAAGAAAACTCCTTACTTGGTGCTTGTCCCGTGGTACTGGCCATTCTCGTACAACCTTGACTTTGTCTGGGTCAGCGCTGATGCCATCTGCAGATACTACATGTCCTAGATATTTCACTTCTTTCCTGAAGAGGTGGCATTTCTTTGGACTGAGTCTTAAATTTGCAGTGCGTAGCCTCTCAAGGACGTCTCTTAAATTCTCCAGGTGTTCGTCGAATGTCCGGCCAAATACTATGACATCGTCCAAATAAACTAGGCACGTCTTCCATGACAATCCTCGAAAAATGGTTTCCATTAATCGCTCGAAAGTTGCAGGTGCGTTACAGAGACCAAATGGCATTACTGTGAACTGCCACAATCCTGTCCCAATAGTAAAAGCTGTTTTCTCTTTGTCTTTGGGATCCAATTCCACCTGCCAATATCCACTCTTCAAATCCAGCGTGGAGAACCATTTCGAGCCAGAAAGCGTGTCCAAAGTGTCGTCAATCCTTGGAATGGGGTAGCAATCCTTCTTGGTGACTTCGTTCAGACGACGATAGTCGACACAAAATCCGGTGCTGCCATCTTTCTTCTTCACCAAAACCACAGGTGATGACCAAGGACTATCAGATTGCTCTATTATTCCTTGTTCGTGCATGTCCTTGATTATATTTTCTGCTTCTTCTCTCTTTGCTATGGAAAGCCTTCGCGGTTGTTGGCGAATGGGATCTGAACTTCCGGTATTGATAGAATGCTTCACAACATTCGTCCTACCCATCTGAGTGTTGTCCATAGGAAAAACGTCACTGTATTCATGAATCAATTTCTTCACCTTGCTAATATGTTCTGGTGCAAGTTCTGTGCAGGAAGAAATCAATGTTTCAAATAATTTTTTTGAACTCTTCTCGCTTCTTGGTAGCAGGTTCTTCACATCCTGAACGCTTCCTGTCACACAAAGCACAGAACAGCTTTCTCCCAGGATCGTACCTTTTTTTAAAATCACAGGGTACATGTTGGTGTTCAACATTCTCACTGGAACTTCGTTTCCGCCTCTCACCAAGGTTTTTCCGATTAGCAGTCCTTTACCGAGGTTACTCTCACTGGCTGGTTCGATGAGTCTTATACAGCCATCTCGAAGGTCTCTGTCTAAATACCCCTTCACTATGGTTTCCGCCTGTCCACGTAGGTGAACATCTTCGCTGAGTAAGACTCGAGTCGTGATATCTTCACATCCCAGGAATGGAATTTCCAGACTTCCGATCCTCAGAACATCGTTTCTCATATCCATCTGGAAGCCATAACCCTTAATGACATCCATTCCCAAGATGACTTCCTTCATGATATCTGCCACCAGCACCTCATGTCCGAGAGACCTGTCCCCAATGTTGATGACGATCCTCTTCTTTCCATGTGTTGGCACGTCTTCTCCAGTTGCAGTCCGTAAACGAACCATCGCTGGTAAGGTTTTTTCATTTCCTTCAACTACACTCGGCCGAACTATAGTTCGGGTTGCGCCAGTGTCGACTAACATTTTTACCGACCTTCCCTTAATTTTACCGTCGACATAAATACTTAAAGAGATGGCCTGAATTATCACCTCAGGGGCATTGTCGTGGCGGGTCGGTTTATGCCCCTTCTTGCCAACCCGCTTTAGTTTTCCTGTTCTTGGCGTTGTGGTTTAACCGGCTTCTTGCAGTTACGCCGAATGTGTCCTCTTTCGCCGCAGTTCCAGCATCTTGGTCCACCATTACGTTTCTCCTGGAGAACTGGGCGAACTACTTCTTCAATTCTCTCGTCGCAGACTGGCGAATCATCAAGCTGTCTCACTTTGCTCTGTCCCCTGTGCGAAGCTTGTTTAGCAGCTTCAAATTCTAGGGCATGGGCCAGGGCGTCATTTAGGGTTTTGGGCCGGGCCAACCGCAACGTCTGCTGAGTCTCCGTGTCTCTCAACCCATCGACGAAGGTCTGGACAGCAAGTTTTTCTAGGAAGCTGTCCGGTGCTGACGGATAGGCCAGCCTTACCAACCTTGCTATGTCTGCTTCGAATTCCTGCAAGGTTTCTGCGCTCTTCTGATGGCGACTCTTGATTTGTGCGTGATACACTTGTTGTAGATGTGCATCACCATATCTCATTTGCAGTCTACTTGTCAGAGTCTTATAATCACCTTGTTGACTTACAGGAATGGTCTGAAGGATATTCAGTGCGTCTCCTCTTAATGCAACAATTAAGGCAGTTGCTTTCTCCTCATCGTCCCAGCAGTTGGCGTTGGCTGCTGCTTCAAATTGTTTCTGATAAGTGCTCCAGGGTGTTTTGCCAACAAAAGTTGGAGGTTTGATCTTTGTTCGCCCTGGCTCACCCCGTTCTACCAGCTTAACAGAACAATATTTGCTGAAGTTCTTACTCAATCGCTCTTCCATGGTTTTCACCTGTTCTTCCAATTTTACTTGCATTTCTTCCTCCATATTTACCAATCTGCCTTCAATGTTTCCAACCCTGTCTTCAAATTTTCCAACCCTGTCTTCAAATTTTCCAATTTTATCGCTCACGTTCCCCATTTCGTCTTTTACGCTTCCAATTTCGTCTTTTACGCTTCCAATCTCATTTTCCAGTTTGGAGTAATTATTCTTCAACTCATTTTCAATGAATGTCAATTTTTCTCCCAAATTATCTTCCATTTTCTTAGTGTTTTCTTCCATTTTATTTTCCATTTTCTGGGTATTCTCATCCATTTTCAAGCTCATTTTTTCAAGGGCTTGCTTGAAAAATTCCATTGTCGCCTGATCCATTTTCTTCGCCTGTGATCTCGTTACTGACATTCAAAATATTCAACAATGAAGTCCACAATAATTTAAATTAACACAGCAGTTCAATTTACCCCACACCTGACACCAATTGTTACGTTCAAGGGGTTCAAATAAAATCACTGCTGAACGAAAATGTCTAATTTATTTACACACACTACAAACTAAACGAATTATAACTAAATAACTAAACTAACTATAACACACTACACACTAATTTATGTACAACAATTAACTCCGATTTATATTCACTTATTTATTTGCACTTTGCAGCTCGTAGATCGCTCAAATATTTAGACTGTCGCTGTAAACTTTAAACTTCCCCGTGGTTCAAGGCCCGCAGCTTTATATACCTGTTCACCGCTTCCAGAACATCCTTCGGTAACAATTCTAGAAAGTCTTGCAGGCGCGCGTATGATCGAAGGAAGTCTCTCGATTATTCTGTTTCGAGAATTAGTTGTTTACCTGGAGTGCGGTCAGGGCGACAGGGCCGTACTTAGAAAGTCTCGCTCGTTACAATATATATATATATATATATATATATATATATATATATATATATATATATATATATATATATATATATATATATATATATACGAAAAAGGGTGCCAAGTATGCGTATTTAAGACAAACAAAAGGGCAAATTAATGGGCATGTACGCAAAAAGTATGATAGGGTCACGAGTAGGAATGGTAACCGCAGACATGCATGTTTCTGGCTCGTTAGCCGTCATCAGTGTGGCATAACCAAGTAAGGTATTACACTTGGCTAGCAAAAGTGTTGGGTACTTTCGACCGCAACCCCAAGAAAAATCATTTTTTTCTTTTATACTATCCGGTCAAAAATAATTATAAATATATATATATATATATATATATATATATATATATATATATACAACGAACAGAGCGTTTGTGACAGTCTTATATAACAATATGTAAGAGATGATACAAAAGTATCTAGTGCCGTGCTGTCAATAATAAATCCAGTTTTCAACTGGATTGGTGTTTGGTTAGATTTCCTAACTCAAGACACCGGTAGACGCTGCGAAATAGGAGTATAAGGATTTTAATCAGCCCATACATGTAGGAATATTACTTTTGCTATGTAGAGGTCAGCTAAGAACAGATTTTACGAAATTCCACCCACAAGGGGTTTTGCGGGGGTGTCAACAATATATACTCACTCATCACGATATCTCGGGAACCATAGGACTTAGAGACTTGAAATTTGATAGGAATATTACTTTTGCTATGTAGAGGTCAGCTAAGAACGGATTTTACGAAATTCCACCCACAAGGGGTTTTGCGGGGGTGTCAACAATGAAAAATTCACATTTTCAAACTATAGCTCTTTTAGGTATAAAACTTAGCCAGGATATTCTTTTTAGCATGTTTGAATTTACTAAAAACTAATTTTATGATATTTCACCCCCAGAGGGCTGTGCGGGGGCGTTAAATATTAAAAAAAGTGAGTAGGTGTCAAGGGACACCCGGATGAAACGAAGTTCCTTTCGATTAATTAGTGAAGGAATTGTAATTTGTAAACACAACAGAGAGTTTATACATACATAAGCATTTATTATTGTCTGTATAAAATCTCTACTTACCTAACTCTATCAGCAATATCCGGAACTTGTGCAGAAACACTGTCAGGATACATTATTGTTTTTATTTTCTATGATTTTAATATTTATTATCTACAAAAAACCTGTATAAACTTAACAAAGTCGCGACACTACTACACTGTTCAAAGCAAAATAGAAAAAAAAAACATTGTGTGGTTTTATGAAACCACGGTAAAAGTGAAACTTTTTTTTACACTATAGACATTTAACTAAAAATTTTTCGAATCATATTCCATTAAGGGTATAAAAATCGCTTTATCAAATCAAAATCGAAATAGAAATCGAAATCGAAATCAAAATCGAAATCAAAATCAAAATCAAAATCAAAATCGAAATCGAAATCGAAATCGAAATTGAAATTGAAATTGAAATTGAAATTGAAATTGAAATTGAAATTGAAATTGAAATTGAAATTGAAATTGAAATTGAAATTGAAATTGAAATTGAAATTGAAATTGAAATTGAAATTGAAATTGAAATTGAAATTGAAATTGAAATCGAAATCGAAATCGAAATCGAAATCGAAATCGAAATTGAAATTGAAATTCAAATTGAAATCTAAATCAAAATCAAAATCAAAATCAAAATCGAAATCAAAATCAAAAGGTGTGTGTGCGACTCACACACGATAGAAGTGAAAACTTCAGTTAATCGACAAAAGAATGAATATATATAACAAGGGTAGGATAATTACAAAGTTTAGTTGTTTAATAATTACAATTTATAAAAAGAACTTTTTATAGTAGAAAGTTTTTTTTAGTGATTTATAAGTCATATTACTATTATTAAATTATTACTCCCTTGGCAAATAGTGCTTTACCGAGATAGATTACGGCATAGTCCACAGTATAGTCTAAAAAAAATTTTAAAATTTTTCTAAATTAGTTTATTTTATTAACAGTTAAAATAATAATTACTGTTGTAAAATGTAGAACAAAAAAAAACTTCTCTCTCGCGTAGTCGATCCCATTGTGATAACATAACAGAACTGTCACCTTGACTCATATACGACGCTTACTCAACTAGGCTACGAACGACATATTTAAAAACTTTCAAAATGAGTAGGGGATGGGGCGATTTGGACAGACAGATACAGCCAGCCCACTACACCCTTACAGCAGGGTGCCAACTTCAGATCGGTCGGTAAGTTAGGGATCTTAAGGCGCAAACCTTTGTGACGTCATCGTATCAACTTCAGATCATTTTCAAAATAATAAAACGTTTAATAATATTTAAAAAAAAAATCCTTGGATTGTAAAATTAAATTATAACCAAATCATTATCAGAAGGTATGTTTTTAAAGTTTGTTCGCTATATCAACAGTCAATAGAGTCGAAAAACATTTAAACCGCACTCTGAGATAAAAAATTTATAATGTATCAACCTGGTCTCGCATAGACCGGCCATCTTGTTAACAGTGTTGCCAACTTCAGGTTGAATGACATAATAATATTTTAAAAAATTACCTTAAGACACTATACTCCTTGTACCCTTCACAAATAATAACAAAAAGCTTATGGCAGTAAATTGTTCAGTAAACGTTAAGAATTAAAATTAAAAACTAAATAAAAAAAAGATGACATAGTCTAGATAAGAACTCATTGAGAAATTATGCCTAAAGGAGTGTATCTTTTTAGAAGTTAATTAAGAAATAATGTAGGAAACAAATCAAGTTTTTAAAAAATCCAAAATTTACCAAAAAATGTTTAAAAAACAAAAAATTTTCTAACTTTTATTTATCATAAATAATTATACATTTTACTAATTAATAAATTAAAAAAAATAGTTTGAAAAGTGTTCTGTGGATTTCTTTTGGAGCTTCCCATGTTTTTTCCTATGGTTCCCTTGGTTAACAGGTTGTCACCGCTGCATACCTAGAACTGAAAAGTGGTTTTATGAGCAAAACTCAGTATGTATATTTTCATATAGGTAAGAAAGGGACCTTGCTATGCTTTCAGCGAAGCAGTTTCGGCGACCCCCACTCCACCTACCTTCTCTCTTCTAGAGAGTAATTAGGTCACGTGACAAAGACAATTTAAAAGAACAATATCAGTTTTACGAGATTTATGTAACAGATTATTTAAATAATATATAAAAATTGTAAAAAATTATGATTACCTTATTACTCTCTAGAAGAGAGAAGATAGGTGGAGTGGGGGTCGCCGAAACAGCTTCGCTGAAAGCATAGCAAGGTCCCTTTCTTACCTATATGATGTTGGGGGTCTCATTGTTTTAGTATTGATATGTTCAGGACAAAACGGTAAGTCTTTATGTTTATCATGTAGATATTTAAGGTCAACTTCCAGCATGTAACCATAGTCATTATCATTAGCAATAGTATTTACATCGATGTTTGTAACTACCCATTCAAACCCGCCATATGGTAAATACTGTGACATCGCCCATCCATATTGATTGTTAACATCGAAGTACATAAGATAGCTTTCCGGTTTTGTTGGATCAAAATTCGGCATATACTTATTGTTAGCGCGGGCTCTTCTTTTAGAGCAGACTTGGCTAAGACCTCCTCGAATACCTCGTTCAACAAACAAAAACATATCAGGATCAGTCAGTAACTCTAGTTCTTGACCAGTATATTTTAACATAGCATCCCAAGTAAATCCAGGTAGCGTGAAATAGTGGGCTGGATCTAGTTCATACGTTTTAATACAGCTTATTCTAAACTGCTCAAAAACATCCGCTACAAGCAATATGTTAGTTTTCATGTACAAATCAACATAATCTTCTAGAGTATGACAGTTAAACATATTCCAGACTGCTTGAGCTCTTTTATATAAACGTTTGGGGCAAGGCTCTTCTTCCAATTTATTATAAAAAGCATCTTGAGGTGGTAAACAAGATTCATTGAAGCGATCAAAACTATCAATGTAATCATATGGCATTACTCCTTTCTTTGTCAATAAATTAAATTGTTCTTCCGGTGTATTATGAAACTGTGATTTAAGATTTGGAAATTCAGTTAAATAAGATGATAACTTATCTAGAGAAGAGGCCATAAACCGAAAACTGTCTATAAATCTAAAGTTTATTCGGGATTCATCAACATGCTTTGTAAAAGAAATATATTTTTCTTTAGTGAGAGGCAACAAGTCTACATTTCCCTTCATGCGAGTAGCGATATCTTTTATCACGAAATGTGCATCATAACCACTCAAATTGTAAAAAATTACCGGGATTGTGTGAGTGTCTTTGTAATTAACATTACAGTCATTATGTGCAGCCCCGCGGTAATTATTTTCAGATATTAAGTGAAAATGATCACGAACTTTCGTTTCTCCAGGTAAGAAAGGCTTTTCACAAATGTGACAATGCTTGGCCGATTGAAACTCCCTTTCCTGGTCATCGGTCATTTTTATAGGATATGGACAAAGAAATACGGTTGAAACATCCTCAGCAAGCTGATTCATCTCATCAGCAAACCACTGCATACAATCAGGTCCTCTATATGATCGGTAAAAAGAGAGTGAGTCATCGTATGAACATTTAAAATAATACCCAACGGCTGCAGGAGTGTGTTTTTGATAGGCGGTCTTTTCCGCGCACGGTTTTAGAACACTCTCAAGATCGGCATATACAGCGAAGGGTGCTTTTATTTTGTTTTGAAAGTTCTTAAATTTTAACATCTTTTTACTCTCTTCAGGCATCTTGATGGCTGTGTCGTTCTTTTTAATACAGTCATCAATGTGTTTATTCAACATATTTGTAGAATGAAAATAATGTAGACATCTGTCGCAGAAATATTTCTTACCATCATGATTGTTCAGTTGTTTAGACAAAAGGCGTGATAGGTTCTTAATCCAGACGTAATGATATCTTGTTGGATTAGAATAGTCATCTTGAATAAGAAGTAAATTTACGTGCTTATCTTTCTTTTCAGTTGTCAGATATGTAGGAAGTGTAGTGAAATCCTTTTTATCTTTCTTTAATATGTAAACATTTACAGAAATATTTTTTTGCTTCTCAAAGTTTGATATCTGCCTGATGGTCATAGGAAACTGAATACCTTTAAGTTTTAATACCTCAGAATAATGTGGGTATTTATTTGTTCTTTGTGGTTTATTATTAACAGGATACAAAGCTGATGTAACTGCCCATGCAAAGCAGGCTTGGTCATCATTTTTAACATTAATGCATGCCTTTTTTCTTTTAATTTGAGGTGGTAGTTCAATATATGATGATCCAAGTTGTGGAACAAATTTATTAATATTTACGCCCAAGTTTACTACTCGTTTCAACGACCACCCACTATTCCTTTCCTGGAATTCTTCAAGGTCTTTTAGAATAAGTTTTGTCACATTATCATCAAACCATGTATCTATATTTGTTGTTCGGTAGATTGGGGAATTAGCTGTGGTGAAATATTTATATTCAGATAGGATCTGTTGACCTCTATATATCTCAAACTCACCACAAAAAACTGTGTTCACTTTAACAGACTCATCTTTCTTGAGTGCGTTACCAATTCTACGTTTGAAGAATGTCTTACAATCCACAAGAAATGTTATAGGATCTTTATGTTTAAGGTTTGAAATGATTCCGGTTCTTATTCTAGAATTGAATGCAGATGATGAGTCATCCCAATGTACTCGATGTTTTGCAGTCTGCTTGGTGGGTGTAAGCCCAGCTCCCCTCTTTTGAAGCGCTTTTAGTTGGCTTCTCATAGTTTTTATATTTCTCAAGGTGGCTTCTAAACGATGTCTTTCCCCAGAGGTCTTAGCATATCTTAGAGCATTTTTTAACTTCTTGATAGCTCTAACACATTCTCGCAGTCCATCTCCAACTTTTTGTTCATTATAGTTCGTTGATATTAGTCCAAGAATCGACGCAATGTTAACAATTAATTCACAACATCTTACACCAAATTAAATTAAAGTAATTGTTAAAAACCGAACACAAGATTTCAATAACTAAGTAAGTAAAAATTATAGGTATAATTTATTGTGAGAGTTCGATAACACTCTAAACAATTATGTTGCTCTTACTCACGTCTGATCACTAAGACTGACTAGTTCAGAATGAATCAGGAAGACTTTTGTTTTTAATTTTATGAATTCAAAAGTGGGCGCGGCTTAAAATCTCCAATAAGGGGATTTTCTTTAAGAAAAAAATTAGCAAGTGGAAAACAATTTCCGAAAAGTTTAAGTAGAAATTTAAAATCAGAATGTACCAAAATTACAAAGGAAAAATATAAAATTAATTTTTAATCGTAGAAAAAAACCGAACACAGGATTTCAATAACTAAGTAAGTAAAAATTGTAGTTATAATTTATTTTTGAGAGTTGGATAACACTCAAAACAATAATGTTGCTTTTACTCACGTCTGATCACCTAGACTGACTAATTCAGAATGAACCGGGAAGACTCTGTTTTTAATTTTATAACATTCAAAAGGGGCGTGGCTTAAAATTTTCATGGAAAAAAATTGGAAAAGTAGTATAAATATGATTAATTTAAAACTACCATGCACAATTTCCGAAAAATTAATAAAAACACGGTTGATATCTAATTTCGAAATATTCCAAAATTACACAGCAAAATATAAAATTAATTTTTAACATATTAAAGAATGAACACAGGATCTCAAAAAATCGTCGTTATAATTTTATTTTGGGAGGTCGGTGGTTCTTTAATAGCCTATAGGCAACAATTTCCTCTGATCATGCTCATAAAACATACTGAAAACGCTATACGTACTTAACTCAATAGGTTACTGCGAACTTTGTAGATTCGACTAACCGAAACCCTAAGTTTATAGTACTTCTCCCTTCGTAAAGGTAGGTAACTGGCGCGCATCAGTGTAGGAAAAAGTTGACCACTATTTATACCCGAAGGGACCTCAACCAATAAATGAAGTTTATGTACGAAGAATATAATAAGTAATAATTTTTAAACGTATTAAAGCTTACACAAAAAAAATAATAAATAATTTAAATCCTAGTTATAATTTTATTTTGGGAGGTCGGTGGTTCTTTAATAGCCTACAGGCAACAATTTCCTCTGATCATGCTCATAAAACATACTGAAAACGCTATACGTACTTAACTCAATAGGTTACTGCGAACTTTGTAGATTTGGCTTACCGAAACCCTAAGTTTATAGTACTTCTCCCTTCGTAAAGGTAACTGGCTCGTATCATAAGCTTTATCGATTTTTAGGCTTATGGTACCGATTATCAGGTTTTTCATCAGCCTGGATTGTGTGATTATTCATCCTCAAGGTTCACTAGGCCCTGTTGTCCTTATAAATGATTATTTGGTATGTTTTTTAACGACTGTCTTACGACTAGTTAACGACTGGTTAACGACTGTCTTACGACTGCATTACGATTGGTTAACGACTACCTTACGACTACTTACGACTATCTTACGACTACTTTAAGACTAGTTAACGCCTAGGTTACGACTGCCCAACAAAGGCGTCCAGATCGCTATTAAATTCTTGCATTTATCCTTATGAGTTTTTACATTAATTTGTTCATTTTAAAGCGTCAAAAAAGGTGTTGTTTTAGACACTTTCAACGCATCTTATTTTGGTTGCGATAAAAAGCGTTAAAAACGTTATTAAAATGATCGTTTTTGGACGTTTTAACGTATTACAGTTTTCGGTTTATGGCCTCTTCTCTAGATAAGTTATCATCTTATTTAACTGAATTTCCAAATCTTAAATCACAGTTTCATAACACACCGGAAGAACAATTTAATTTATTGACAAAGAAAGGAGTAATGCCATATGATTACATTGATAGTTTTGATCGCTTCAATGAATCTTGTTTACCACCTCAAGATGATTTTTATAATAAATTGGAAGAAGAGCCTTGCCCCAAACGTTTATATAAAAGAGCTCAAGCAGTCTGGAATATGTTTAACTGTCATACTCTAGGAGATTATGTTGATTTGTACATGAAAACTAAAATATTGCTTCTAGCGGATGTTTTTGAGCAGTTTAGAATAAGCTGTATTAAAACGTATGAACTAGATCCAGCCCACTATTTCACGTTACCTGGATTTACTTGGGATGCTATGTTAAAATATACTGGTCAAGAACTAGAGTTACTGACTGATCCTGATATGTTTTTGTTTGTTGAGCGAGGTATTCGAGGAGGTCTTAGCCAAGTCTGCTCTAAAAGAAGAGCCCACGCTAACAATAAGTATATGCCGAATTTTGATCCAACAAAACCGGAAAGCTATCTGATGTACTTCGATGTTAACAATCAATATGGATGGGCGATGTCACACCCAAGTAATACAGACCTGCATAAATTAACTGCAAATGCACTGCAAAGAGCCTGCAGTCATTTTTATAACTGTATATCAGCTGCAGATAATCTGTAGGAATAGAAGTAATCTGCATATAATCATCATATTACCTTTACCCAAAGATGTACTTCATATCACCTGCATACTGTTTAAAATTGCAGATATTTCCTGCATAAGACATTTACTGACAAAGGAAATGCAGTTGTGTCCTGCATAATGTCTTCAAATAAAAGATATGAAAATGAAGACTATATGCAGACATTTTGCAGTAAGAATTCTCTGCAAATGACACCTTTATATAAATATAATACAGATCTACTATTGCAGAATAATAGCAAACTCTAAGCAGACAAATATGAAAATGAATATTATATGCAGACTATTTGCAGTAAGAATTCTCTGCAACTGATATCTTTATATAAATAAAATATAGATCTACTACTGCAAAATAATAGCATATTATAAGCAGATGATATATCTATATATCTACGTTTTTACGTTTGACAGTTCCATCTTCTATTATATTATTCATATTTAATTAATATAGATAAAAAGGTGAAATGAAGGAAAATATAACGAAGATATACATAAATTTTCGATAAAAACCTCATGAAGAAATAACGATGAACTTGTTGAAAATGGCGAAGGATCTAACAATGATTTCGACATGAATTTTTCATAAATAGATGTGCTTGAAGTTGACGAACAATACCATTTAAAAGAAAATCATAACTATATTTTTGCGTCATTTCTAAGAAATTGGGCAATTGAATTTAACATTTCACAGGTTGCCTTAAAACCGTTACTAGAAAAGTTAAACAAAACTTATAATTCGCGTTTACCTAACGATCCTCGAACACTAATGGGTGAGTTGTTAGATGGTTTCTGTACTTTAAGAAATTATAGCTGTGGAATATGCGAATTTTAAAGGTATATATGAAGCAACTTTAAAAGACTTGAAAAAGTTTTTTGATACTCCTTTGTTGTCCACTCATTTGTTTATATTTCAAACAGAGAAATATGAGTTTCACAAAATTAATATGTATTTATTTACTGATATATTGTGTAAATTAGTAGCAATTGTTTCATCAGAACAAACCGTATTTGTGCCAATACACTATACATTTCCTTTGCATGAAACTTTATAAATAAAAAATAAAATACATAAAAAGGAGAATATGTTTTATTCCAAATTAAAAAATATCAACAAAAACTTAAAACTTTTATAACAGTTTAAAAATAAAAACGAAACTGGAAAATTCTGATCATGATTGACTACTCAAAAATGTATTTATTGCGAAAAGTAGTTTTAAATGACGATAGTGACCGTAGCTATTAAGTGTCCTTATAGCCGAGTGGGTAAGACGACTAACTTTCGATTAGGTGATGGATGGTAGACCAGGATCGAATCCCCGCGTAAGAAAGGTGAAAAAAAAAGGTAAAAGTGGTTTTAAATAATTCAAAAGTTTATGTTGTGTAGTAGATTTAGTAAATAGAAGTAATAAAATAATATTGTATATCATCATATTTCATAATTACCTAAAATAAAATTAAAATGTAGAAGTGTATACTTTTATTTTATTTTAATTATTTCTGCATATCATCTTCAAATCCATCAATTATAGGTTTTATACAGGAGTATGGCAGACCTGCACTGGTTCTGCAAACGACCTTTTACACATGAAATGAAAGTAATATACAGCAGTTTTGCAGATCATTTACCTGCATAAGTGCGTCCAAAACAGTATTTTATATATTCATATACAGATTATTTGCAGATCATTATGCAGGTGAAAATGTTACTTGGGCAGTATTTACCATATGGCGGGTTTGAATGGGTAGATACAAACATCGATGTAAATACTATTGCTAATGATAATGACTATGGTTACATGCTGGAAGTTGACCTTGAATATCCTAAATATCTACATGATAAACATAAAGACTTACCGTTTTGTCCTGAACATATAAATACTAAAACAATGAGACCCCCAACATTAGCTAAACAAACTTCAAAATTATTAGCTACACTTCATAATAAAGATAAATATATTATTTATTATCAGGCTCTTAAACAGGCTATATCACATGGGTTAAAGGTAACAAAAATACATCGAGTTTTAAAATTTAAACAGTCTGCTTGGTTGCGGCCCTATATTGAATTAAATACTAGACTAAGAACAGCTGCAAAGAATGAATTTGAAAAGAATTTATATAAACTAATGAACAATGCGGTGTTCGGTAAGACTATGGAGAATGTTAGAAAAAGAGTAAAACTTCTAACAGAATGGGAAGAAAGATATGGTGCTCAATCTTACATATCCAAGCCCGAATTTAAGAACAGCACGATATTTGCTGAGAACTTAGTTGCAGTAGAGATGTATAAATTACAAATTTATCTAAATAAGCCTGTATATATGTAGGCCAATCCATTCTAGACCTTGCAAAGACTACAATATACAGCTTTCATTATGATTATATACAAACCTGGTTTGGTGATGGATGCTCTGCTCTATATACCGATACTGATTCTGTTATTTATGAACTATCGAAAAATCCATATGAAGTAATGAGAGAAGATTGTCAGCAATATTTTGATACTTCAGATTATCCTCCTGATAATTCGTATGAAATTCCTCTGGTTAATAAAAAAGTTCTTGGTTTAATGAAAGATGAAAATAATGGGGTTCCAATGACTGATTTTATTGGGTTAAGATCTAAATTATATGCTACTAAAACATTAGTTACCAGTAATGATATCTCAAAAATGCGAAAAAAGTTAGAAAATGAAGATTACGATGAAAATGAAATTAAACAAATACTGGCGAATTTAGGAAAAACTAAAAAAGCAAAGGGAGTTAAAGCTAGTGTCGTGAAGACTCTGTAACGATAACACAGAAACACCGCGTCATCGTGTGTATTCCCACCATCCGTTGGAGATGCGCAGCCAAGACACGACACATCGTCCAAATTCGCGCAGACACATTCAGTGAGTGGGAGCGCCCTCGACTAGAATAAAAAGGCGATGCATCGTCGCAGAAGGCAGTTCGACTGAGAGTACTGATCTTGGAAGAACTCCAACCTGGGCTCTGGGTATTGACCAGTAGCCACCGACCTTCCCTGCCTTCGCAGCCGAGTATTGATCGGCTGTACCGTCCCGATCCTTGGGTATTGACCAAGGATTATCCTACCCGGCAACTGAGTATTGATCAGTTGCACCGTTCCAATCCTTGGGTATTGACCAAGGGTTGTCCTATCCCGCAACCGAGTATTGATCGGCTGCACCGTTCCGATCCTTGGGTATTGACCAAGGGTTGTCCTACCCCGTGGCCGAGTATTGATCGGTTACACCGTTCCGATCCTTGGGTATTGACCAAGGGTTGTCCTACCCCGCAACCGAGTATTGATCGGTTGTAACCTACCCCAACTATCCGGTACCGACCGTAATCTGTAATTAATTTATTTATTTCCAGGGAGATCCATCCGAGGTCCGCAGGAGTCGCAGAATCGCTTTTTATTTCTTTATTATAGAATCTACATTTTATTTTTATTTATTGTACATAGTTATTTAGAAAAATAAATCTTTATTTAAATTAAAACCGAATTTTACTGAGTCTGGTGTCTGAAAGAGCTACCCGTTACAAATTGGCGCCCGAGCATAAAGAAAGAAGGTAAAAGATGCCGCTTAACCCAGACACCGACTCAGTAAGCGGTGCCACGACAGGTACGTCGTGGATTTACCGCCTAAGTAAAGAAGAGTTACAAAATGAAGCCACAAAAGTCGGCTTAGATAACAAAGGGACCGTCGATGAACTGAGATTAAGGCTAAGGGATTTTTTCAAGGATCGCGGAGAACAAACCGGAACGATCCCAAAATCTAAACCACGCAAAGAATCAGAATCCGACGAACTGCCTCAGGCGATTTCTCTCCTAAGGAGGGAAATACATAATTTATCACTGCCTAAGCAATCGTCGCAGGCAGAGTCGCTAAACCAAATACGGAAATGGAATGCACATTTCGATAAGAGACACACCGACGCAGTAGGGTTTATGGAAAAGATAGACGAGCTTAGCACAGCCTATGAAATACCGAAACAAGATTTGCTTAAGGCATTGCCAGAAATGTTAGGGGACAATGCGTTGTTATGGTACCGAAACAATATCAAGTCTTGGAAAACGTGGACAGATTTTAACGAAGATTTTAAAAGAACTTTCTACCCAAGAGGATATTTGTTACAATTAGAGGAACAAATTAGGAACAGGAAGCAGAAACAAAATAAACCGGCAGAAAATTACATAACGGATATTAGAACACTGATAAGACGGGAAGGTTCATTAAATATGCTACCCGATTACAAATTGTATATCAGGCGGCGAGACTTTGAAAATTTGAGGGAGCTACAGGACTTAGCCCAAGAATTCGAAACTATAGAGGACGAAAAAAGACGAGAAACCAGAGACCTTTTCAGAAACCAAGAATCCCCCACACCGGAAAGATATGACGCTAAAACAATATGTTTTAGATGTAAGAAGCCTGGACATACTCGAAAAAATTGCAGGAACCCGTGGAAAAAATTCTGTTCGCGTTGTGGCAAGGATGGCGTTTATAGCACTGAATGCTGCATGAGGCGCCAGGGAAACGAGTAACAGACTGGAGAAGTAAGGAGTCGTTCCAGTCTGTGAATCAAATGTCGACTCCATGTACCCTTGCTACTACAAAGCCCACAACAAAAGACATCCGACATTTTGTACCATTAAAAATTGGAAACAGGACGTATAAAGCATTAATCGATACAGGCACTATTAAAAATTATGCCGGAGGGAAAATTGCAAACGCATTCCAGCAACACCTAGAAAACTACACAGGGAGAACTAAATTAGCAAATGGTTCTTTCACGGAGATAACTAAGAAGTTAACCATCAAATGTGACATCTACGATCAACAAGCAATGGAAACATTTTTAATAATGCCTGACCTAACAGAAGACGCTATAATAGGAGTTGAATTCCTGACGAAATATTCTATCGAGCTAAAATTCGGCAAAGAAACGATAGAACAAGAAAACCAGCGTCACGAAGAAGAATGCAACACGTTAAAGGACACAACCGAGAGTAATACATTAGAACAATTTTTAAAAAGAGAACTAAGAAAATCCGAAAACATAAAAGGACCGACGCATCTAATAAAACATGAGATAAAATTGACGAAAAACTGCAGCCCAGTTAAACAACCGTACAGACGCCACAATCCCGCGATGCTAGAAATTATCAACCAAGAAGTAGACAAGATGTTAAACGAAGGAACCATAGAACCCTCTACGAGTGGTTGGAGCTCACCAATTGTACTGGTGAAGAAAAAAGATAACTCATACCGATTCTGTATCGACTTTCGAAAAGTCAATGAGCTATCAGCAAAAGATGCTTATCCGCTACCTAGAATATCTGAAATTCTAGATAGACTTAAAGAAGCTAACTTTATTTCCACTCTCGATTTGAAACAGGGTTACTTTCAGATACCTTTAGAAGAATCAAGTCGCCCGATAACTGCTTTTAGCGTACCCGGAAAAGGTCATTACCAATTTAAGACCACCCCATTTGGCCTGCACTCCGCCGGAGCAACTTTTCAACGTCTTTTAGACAAGGTAATTCCTCCCGAAATAGAGTTTGCATTCGCATACTTAGACGACATTGTTGTTATATCGAAAACACATGAAGAACATCTAAAACACTTGCAAGAAGTATTCCGAAGGATACGAGAAGCAAACTTACAGCTGAACTTTGACAAGTGTACATTTTGTCAGCCGGAGCTAAGATATTTGGGGCATATCGTCGGTAGAGAAGGTATAAAGACCGACCCGGAGAAAACAAGCGCAATTACCGAGCTCGCAGCGCCGAAAAATGTACGCCAGCTCCGCCGTTTTCTAGGAATTACTTCATGGTATCGTCGGTTTATGGAAAACTATTCCACGATAGCAGGGCCGTTGAACATGCTTTTGAAGAAGAATGTAAGGTGGAAATGGACCGATAAGCAAGAAGCTGCATTTAAGCAACTTAAAACAAAGCTGACTTCAGCACCTGTATTAACTTGTCCCGATTTTACCAAAACATTTTACCTGCAAACAGATGCATCAAACTGTGGCCTGGGAGTTGCTTTAACTCAAAAAGAAGACGGTCAGGATAAGGTTATCGCATATGCTAGTCGTACTCTTACACCCGCCGAAACAAGATACTCCACAACCGAAAAGGAATGCTTGTCAATAGTATACGGCATAAAACAAATGAGACCATATATCGAAGGATACAAGTTTAAAGTAATTTCGGATCACCAATCCTTAAAATGGCTGAAGAACCTCAAAAATCCTTCAGGCCGTTTAGCCAGATGGAGTTTAGAACTGCAACAATACGACTTCGAGATTATATACAGAAAAGGGGTCCTCAACAAAGTAGCAGACGCATTATCTCGACAACCGCAAGAAACAAGTAGCGACGAACCCGAACTAGAGCTGTTAGCATCAGCATTAGAAACCTGTGCATGGTACGATAAACTGTACGAAGAGGTACTTAGACAACCGGATAGATTTCCTGATTTCCAAATAACCAATGGAAGGCTCTACAAGCATATTTGGAGTAGCCGAAATTTAGCGGATCCGGAATTCAACAACCCTTGGAAATTATGCGTACCAGGATATAGAAGAGAAGAAATATTGTTAGAAAATCATGATAGAAACACAGCGGGTCATTTAGGAATTGCTAAGACCATTTGTCGAATAGCACAAAAATACTATTGGCCAAAGATGTTTAAGCAAATAGCCGACTACGTCAGGAAATGTACAAAATGTCTCCAGTATAAACCGTCACAAATGCAACCAGCAGGAAAGATGCAACCGTCCACTGTGGAAAAGCCTTGGCATACTGTCTCGATAGATTTAATGGGACCATTTCCAAGATCCACAGCAGGAAACATCTTCTTGATAGTTATTCAAGACCGTTTTACAAAATGGGTCGTAGCCCAACCGATAAAGAAGGCAACTACAACACCAATCATAGATGTTCTTCGCTCGAAAATATTTATGCAGTTTGGCATTCCTAAAAAGATTATCTCGGATAACGGGACACAATTCACAGGTAATAGTTTTAAAAGCTTCCTAAACTCCTATGGCGTAAACCAAGTACTCACTCCACCCTACTCGCCGCAATGTAATCCAGTGGAGCGCACCAACAAAGTGCTAAAAACCATGATAGCTACATATGTGGAAGATAACCATAAAGAGTGGGACAAGTTCATTCCAGAATTCTGTTACGCCATAAACTCGTCACGACACGATACAACAGGATTTTCTCCGGCCCTTCTCAACTTCGGACGAGAATTAGATTCAGCAGACGGAACACCATTCCAGAATACGAAGGAATATGCAGATAACTTGGATAAATTGGAGTCGTTAAGAGAATTGGCAAGGGTGCATACGGAACATGCTGTCGAAGAACAAAGAAAACATTACGATCTGAGACGAAGAGACTGGCGGCCTCACCCAGGAGATCAAGTCATGAAAAAGGAACATCATATATCCTCGGCTGCCGATGCTTTCGCTAGCAAGCTGGCACCGAAATACTCAGGACCATACACCGTAACAGCAGTAGTGTCACCTGTAATAGTAAAGATAAAACTTCTGGGCAGAGACAACCGAAAGCAGATAACGGCGCATGTTAAAGACCTGAAACCATGTGAAGTGGAAGACACCTTAGACTAATAACGATCACCTTCCCAGAGAAAATCATATAAAACCAAGACCGTAAGTCATCATTTGCAAAAAAATGTATGCTACATTTTTTTTTTTGAAAGAAAGGGGGGTGTAACGATAACACAGAAACACCGCGTCATCGTGTGTATTCCCACCATCCGTTGGAGATGCGCAGCCAAGACACGACACATCGTCCAAATTCGCGCAGACATATTCAGTGAGTGGGAGCGCCCTCGACTAGAATAAAAAGGCGATGCCATCGTCGCAGAAGGCAGTTTGACTGAGAGTACTGATCTTGGAAGAACTCCAACCTGGGCTCTGGGTATTGACCAGTAGCCACCGACCTTCCCTGCCTTCGCAGCCGAGTATTGATCGGCTGTACCGTCCCGATCCTTGGGTATTGACCAAGGATTATCCTACCCGGCAACTGAGTATTGATCAGTTGCACCGTTCCGATCCTTGGGTATTGACCAAGGGTTGTCCTATCCCGCAACCGAGTATTGATCGGCTGCACCGTTCCGATCCTTGGGTATTGACCAAGGGTTGTCCTACCCCGTGACCGAGTATTGATCGGTTACACCGTTCCGATCCTTGGGTATTGACCAAGGGTTGTCCTACCCCGCAACCGAGTATTGATCGGTTGTAACCTACCCCAACTATCCGGTACCGACCGTAATCTGTAATTAATTTATTTATTTCCAGGGAGATCCATCCGAGGTCCGCAGGAGTCGCAGAATCGCTTTTTATTTCTTTATTATAGAATCTACATTTTATTTTTATTAGAAAGTTTTTTATATTTTCGCCGTGTTCTGTGTCTCTGTGTCATTCCGTGGAATTTGCAATCGAATTTAAACCTATTTCCCGACTACCTAGAGCTCTGAAATTTTCAGGATAGCTAAGAACTGGATGACAATGCATGTTTCAAGTGTGTTTAGGCATATACACAGATTTCGAAATTTATACTGAATTGTTATTAAATTAAATATGTATACATATTATCATTTTGAAAGACTTCATATAAGTTTGCGGTGGCCTATTTGGATAAGGGGTGAAGCGGTAGATTGTGACAATTCTGTTGGGTTATTGTAATAGGATCGAACTCGCGAGAGAGAAGTTTTTTTCTTTTTTTTTTTGTTTATACATGTGAAAACAGTAATTATTATTTTAACTGGTAATAAAATAAACTGTTTTAGAAAGTTTTTAGATACAACTACCCTTGATTTTGTTAACAAGGAAACAATCTTCTCTATGATCAATCACAGCGTTGTATGACTTAATCTTTTTACAATGTCAGGGATGCTGTGCATTGTTGAGATGACACAAAATATGACCTATAAATCAGTAAAAAACTTTCTATTACAAAAAGTTCTTTTTGTAAATTGTGCTTATTTATTGTACATAGTTATTTAGAAAAATAAATCTTTATTTAAATTAAAACTAAAACCGAATTTTACTGAGTCTGGTGTCTGAAAGAGCTACCCGTTACAACTCTTATAACCTACGAAGATTATGTGGAGTGTTTAGATAGTTGACAACATAAAATTGTTAAGCAGAATCTAATACGCTCAGAAAAACATAGTGTCTTCACCATAAAACAGGAAAAAATCGCGTTAAGTTCGGAGGATGATAAACGCTATCTAGTGTCTGGTTCCGATGAAACACTGCGTTGGGGACACTATTTGATTCCTATACCTATGGATGTTGATTAGATTTTATTATTTAATAAATTAACTATAGCTACCATGCATTAAAGATTGATGTTAAAGAATCCTAAGGATGTAGCATGATTTCATAAGTAAGAAGATTTATTGACATGTACCTATACATTTTTAACTGTTTAATATATGTTTTTAAATAAATTATTGTTTTTATTAACCCTCTCCATATAAATTTTAAGATGATTTCTTAGCTCGTTATTCACATTAAGAAGTCTATTTATTAGTTTCTATGGTAATTTATATTTAAAAAGTATAGAAAATTTATTATAAAAGCAAAATAATTTAAACAGCTGATAGCCACAAGGCGAACCGTGAAAAATTCGAAACTATGCGACGTCAAAGCTCATACGAAAAAAGAAGAATTAGCCTAGTGGCTAGGTGTATTGTTAAACGAGGCCAAGCTGGCAACGATTCAGTCGAGGGAGGGGTACAAAAATCGTGTCACGTGGTCTCGGTGATCACGTGATATGGGCGGGGCTAAAAAGGAGCAAAAAATGACTATGTTGGACCTTAGATTTTCTTATGGAGATTTATACATGTAAAAATGAGTGATTTTGGCCTAGAACTGTCATAGTACCTTTACTAAAATGATAACATGTATACACAATTTATATTATATTTCATATCAATTCAGTATAAATTTCGAAATTTATGTATATGCCTAAACACACTTGAAACATGCATTGTCATCCAGTTCTTAGCTATCCTGAAAATTTCAGAGTTCTAGGTAGTCAGAAAATAGGTTTAAATTCGATTACAAAATTCCACGGAATGACACAGAGACAAAGAACACGGTGAAAATATAAAAACTTTCTAAAAATGAAAGTGTTTTGATTAATTTTAAAAGATTTTATTTAATATATGTTATGTTACATAATTTATTGCTCAAGTTACATATTTGCAGTTTCAAAAATTATTATTTACGACTGTAATATTTTTAAAACGTTACATGTCGTAGATACTTACGCAGTCGAAGTTCGTATTAATACGAATAGGTACAATATAACCGTCGACGTTACATGTCGTAGATACTTACTTAGTCAAAGTTCGTATTAATACAAATAGTAGGATTGTTTTCATTAGCAGATCTGCTCACTCCCCTACATTTTTGTTTTAAACTATAGGTACCGCCTACTTTATACTTTATACCTACTCGGCGTTCGACCGACATGCGAGATGCACTTAAAACGATCTAATAAAAGTTTCACTTTAAAAAAATAGTAAATCCATTATTTTCAACAGTTCGTTTCTTTTAACAAAAGTGTCCATTTATAAAATACCAGATGATTAGAGGATATACATCTACCTAGAATTACTTTTTATTTCAATTTAATTTAAAACAGGAATTAACAATTTAATACAAAATTTTAAAATTAAAATATTTGACAGTAACTGACAGTTAAGGTAATTTGACGTAGGTACCTAACTAGTCAAGTTAAGAACTATTTTTGAAATGTTTATGAATTTATTAATTTATAAAAACAGGATAAAATAAAATATAATACTATTATAAGTAATTATTTTTTTCTACAGTATTTTCTTTTAATTTAAATTAGTGTCTTTTTAATTGTACTTTTATTAGTATTTATTATATTAGGGTTTCCTATTTAAATAAAGATAGGTATATACCTACATCTATGAGAGAGAGAGAGACAACATGGGTATGTCGTGTCGTGACAAATTTTGGTATGAATTTTTTTTGACTAGCTCCTAGCGTCAGTCGTAACACTCGTAACTGTTCGTAACGCCCGAAAGGGAACTTCGTTCCAAAAAATATATATTGTTTCCCACTCATAGCTTTTAGAACTCTGAAACTTGGCCAGAATATTTCTTTTGTAATGTTTGAATTCACTAATAACTAATTTTTATGATTTTCCACCCCCAGAGGGTTGAGCGGGGGCGTTAAATATTAAAAAAAAATCGTATCTTTCAATCTATAGCTTTTAGAACTTTGAAACATGGCCAGAATATTTTTTGCTGCCAGAAAATAAAACAACATGTAATATTGTTTACAGGGAAGCGTTGACCCAATAAATTTAATGGCTTTTGTTATTTTTCTTTAATCCCCGTGCAAAGCCGGGGCGGGCTGCTAGTTTCAAATATACGATTATATGACGTACACCTACTACGATTTAAATTTAAAGAGTGAAGTTTGTTGCCTTATATCCAATATTATCCCTTAGAAACTAGCTAACAAGTTTGGACTACTTAACAGCTATATTACAAGAACAAAGCTCACTATTATAAAATTACATTTTTCAAATTTATTAAGATCAATCCATTGTCAATAACAGACAGATGAAGAATAACCGAACTAATATTGTGGTTTTCAATATAATAATAATTAATAAAGTACCAATATCAAATCGACATTGCTGTGCAAAATAACGACAACCTGGGAACGAATGTGTTGTGCACAGATTTAACGATAAAACTTTTGACTATGTAAGAAATGAAAAATAGACAATACCTATTTCATATGATCTTAAATTTTTAAAAATATTTGAAATTATAACCTTCACTTCCTTCGTAATTAATATCGCTATCTAACCTTAATGAATCACTATTGTAAAATAATAAGATTTAAATAGGTTATAGGCATATATTTTCTAAATATATAAACAAATGTTTATAACAATTTAAAATATCGTATATAACTATTTTTTAATAATACAGATGCTTAATTCAATGTACCACAATACATGGGCGTAGCCATGGTAGGGCAGGGTGGGGCAGGGTGGGGCGTTTGCCCCACCCTGGTTCTAGCCTGTAAGGTACCTAATGAAACATAAAACACTTAATTACCTAGATACTAACTACAATACTTAATACACACAAAAAAATCGACCAAAAAAAAAACGCGCGCGATTAACAGCACGTGCGCAGCAGACGTTCATGCATACACAAACGCAATCCTTTTGTTTTTCGTTTGTGTACGTAAGAGAGTGGTTGATTTGAGAGGGATTTTTGCAACGTTTCAGTTTCATAAGATCTCAAACACGTCCGGATTTTTTTTTATACAGAATATGCCTGTGGAAGTGCATTTAGTTAGTGCTCATGAAAAAATCATACCAGATAATTAAAAAATTGTTGCATCTGTAATAGATACAGTTTTTTTTGTGGTACCCACGATCTGCCATTAAGAGGTTAAGACCTTCATGAAGGTCTGTTTGAAGACCATATCAAACTTAAGATTAAGTCTGGCGATAAAACATTAAAGGGGCACTCAGAATCATGTGCAAAGAATGGGACATATATGGCACCTCACATTCATAATGAAATATTAAATATTTTTGGAGATGGAGATGATATTATAGAAGGTGTGAAAAAAGCACATGCATATAGTGTTTTGGCAGACGAGAGTGGCGAAATCGCAGGCAAGGAGCAACTCTCAATAGGCGTCAAATTTTTTGACGAAGTAAAGATGTTGATTCGTGAAGAATCTTTTGGCTTCATCAAACTAATTGCCATGGACGCCACATCTATTGCCTCTGCCATAGATAAATTCATAACGAACGTGTCAGAAAAGTGTGTGGGGCAAGGCTATGACGGGATACTATGTTTTACACTGCGCTAGCCACAAATTAAATTTGATTGTTCATGATTTATTCCAAATCTCTGCTATACGTAATACACTTGGCTCAATAAAGGAAATCATAAAATTGTTTCGAGAATCGGCTCAATGTCATTAGCACGTGCCTAACATACCGATGCTGTGCAAAACGCACTGGTCGCAAACATATAAGTGCATTGCTATTTTAAAAGAAAATTACATTAAAATAGCCACCACCCGTTTGACATTTTCAAAAGAAAGTAACAAAGCTACAAGAAAATCGGTGTTCAGCTATACTGCGCTGCTATAAATTTAGAATTAATTGTCTCTGTTTGCCTTATTCCGAAATATTCCGCATTGCATTAGCCGTAAATGTGTTAGAGTCAAAAAGCATTGACTTGCTCCAGTGTGCAAATTCTCTGGCAGAGAGTTATACTCAGTTTTGGAAACGATCGTTAATTATTCCCCTACTTAGACTCGCTAATTATGTTATTGGAAGAGCGTTTCTCGGAAAACAACTTATTGGCATATTTTTTCATGTCATTGCACCCATATAACATGTCGCAAATTACAATCGAAGAATTAAAAAAAACAAAGGCCTTTTGCGAGTTTTATAACTTAAGTGGTAGTTTCCACGGCGAGGCTGAACTGTGGTACCTACCACTTGTGGGAAGAAAAAATATGACATTGAATGTTCTGAAAGACATGGAAGTGGTAGAACTGATAAAGGATTCATAAATGTTTAATCCGAGCATAAGAAAATGCCCTTACTATTTTACTGTTCCAACCGTATACGACCTGTATTATAGAGAGGTCTTTCAGTATGTTACGGCGTGTCAAGACGTGGCTTCACTCTACCATAAGTGAAAATCGTCTGAGTCGTCTGAGCGGTCTCTGTATGCTGAGTGTTCACAGGATGAGAATCACTGAAGCGAAAAATAAATTGAAAGTCAAAGTGGTTCCATCAGAACCCACGCTGGCTTTTCTTAAAGTAATTATGAATATTAAAGTAACATACCCTAATAATACCTATCTGTAATTGTTTATTTACTGTGCCTGAAAGTACTATCTATAAAAGGCATGTTCACTCATGTTACAAATCCATCTAATTTATTTTTCTCTTATTAAATACAGTATTTGAAAACCTAAAATAAAATTAAAAGAACCTAATTTTTAGTCTGAAATTAAATAAAAACAATTTAAAATGCGGTATTTATTATCTATTATCACGTGACTGCTAACACCATTTAGAGCGATATGACGTCACAGTTCGGTCAATAATCTAATTTATCTGTCATATTCAAGAGCCACCAGCGAACGACTACAATAGCTTACTTTTTTTACATAATACATTGTATTACGTTATCACATTTGGAACTATAATTATGATATAAAATAAAAAAAATATTTAAAGAGAGGTTTTGTACCTTAAATCCGTGTTAAATACAAAGTTTTAACAGTTTACTTAGGCTCTGATTTCTTCTATTTAGATCCAATTTAAATACTTGTATTTACATTTTTAGTTTGCTAATACTTACTTATATCAAAATGATCTTCACAAAAATGACTGGTACTTTTCGGTGACAATGATTGTGGGTGTTTTTAGCAAGTGTTAACCACTTTCTTCTTATTAGGATGT